>PVKZ01000220.1:0-628461 GCA_004027375.1 Macroglossus sobrinus
TCTCTCTCTCTCTCTCTCTCTCATCTATTTGCCTACCATCTATCATCTGTCTAAGTTATCTAGAACTATCTACATCAGAGGATTATTGGGAAGAATAAGTAAATGAGAAGTACTTCAAACAGTACCTGGCTGGAACATAGTAGGTCTTCCATAAACATTAATCTCTGTTTATTTCACCATTTTGCCATCTGGGAGACCCCAATTTGTTGATGTGCAGAACAACTAAGTAGGTGTCTTACACTTTGGTGTGCATCAGAATCACTGTTAAGTTTTGTTAAACACAGATTTTTGGGCCCAATCCCCAGAAATTCTGATTCAATACGTCTTGATGTAAGCCTGATAATTTGTACTTCTATCAAATTCCCAGGTGATGTTGATGCTGCTGGTCCATGGACACATTCTGAGTGTCATTGATGATTTTAACAGATGTCAAACAAGTTTCATGTCTTGAACCAACTCCAGTTGATTGGTGTACTCTGTTAGAAGATTGTGAGTCTATGCAGGCCTCAGTGAGATTTTATTTTTAAAGTGCTACGTATTTAACATCTCTATCTTCCCTGAAATAACTTTTCCCCCCCTTTCTTACCATTTCTCCATCTCTCAGTCAAAATGCTAAATCAACCTCAAATTCTAGCTAAATCAACCTCTAACCAATCCTCAAACACAATCAAGACAGTGCAGAATTGTTCCATTCATTTTCTGGTACCAGACCTCTTTTCAACCCCACAGATCCCTATGAGACAAACAGGGATGAATACCCAAACATGTCCATCAGCCACAAAGAACTCACAAAGTTAAAAAAAATGAGTATTAACACCAACAACTTATCTATATGCCAGACCCTGAGAAAGACTCTTTAATATTTTATTTAATTTTATTTAATTCTCCCAATAATTTTAGAAAATAAATTTTTATATCTCCATTTTATAAATAAATGATGCTTAGGAGCATTTTCTTAAGTAATTTTCCCAAGGTTGTTCATAAAATGTACAAAATATTTCTAATGACAAAGGCTGTGTTTTTAATCCCTAAAGAAGTAGTAGATGGGGCCTCTGAATGACTTTCTCTGATCATTTGAAAAAAAAAAAAAAACCTTTTTTCTTTTAGAGGTTAGAATTTGTTTCTGTTCTTTCATAAAGTGCATGAGAACCATCACTGTCATATGTCATATTCAAGTGAAATATTGAACACATATATCAATAGAATTGTGTGCAATTATAGAGTCACCTCTCCTAAATATAAATTATATATACATGCTGTAGCTTAGTATTCCTCAATACTTTGTTATCACCTGTTCTTACTATAGAAATACCTCATGTAAAATGCAACACACCTCAACTCAGGTCTAATGGCTCTTGTTAATCCCCAGGTTTTAAATTTCATGCATATCCAATGTTTTGCTAAGCTTCAATATTATCTGTCCTTAAATTTTTACTTATAAAGCACCAGGGTCATTTGTTATTTAAAATTTCTTGATCTGCATCTTCATTATCAAATTAATTTAATTTATGTATATCCATGAATGATTCACTCCTTATTTTTAAGGAAAAAGAACATTTTTAAGTGGGTCAGTTCCTTGGTGGATTACATGTATGCCGGGAATAATTTAATATGACTGCTTAATAAAGAAAAGACTGCTATAAAAGTTATTCTTTCAAAGCACTAGAGAATTTATTTAGTGATAAATTCAGAAGTTGCCCCCCAAGGCTGTTTAAGTTTATGAAAATTGATAATCAAAGCTATTTTGAAATGTCATTCATTCTATTCCTTTTATATTTGGAAAATTTCTTTTTTGAAATAACATTCGTTTGTGCTGATAGAAATTAATTTGGCACTTGCAAATGTTGATTCGAGGATAGTACTATCAGTTTTTTAAGCTTTCTTATTCTTTTTGACAACTCATATTGTCATGAGCACCATGAAGGGAAATAGCCTGGTATTTGTTTTCCTCTGCACCTTACAGAACTGTCTTTGAGATCAAAGAGATTTTGGTGTGAGAAGGGTGTCTACTGAGTACAGAATAAACAGGCAGCTGATGCCAAGCAAGCAGGGGAATCTCATTGCAGTGACTACTTCCAAGTCACCAAAAATATTGTCAGCTAACTTACGGAAACAAGAGTACAGGATTATAGAGTTTTGAAGCCCAATGATACATTAGAGAAAACCTAGCCTGACATTTTTATTTCACAACTGATTATACTGAGGGAAAGAGAGCATCCAAGGCCACATAGATGTTGCAAAAAATAAATTAAAATAATCACAAATAATGCTACCAGAAACTTTTAGACTCTTGGTCGAAGCCAAAATTTTCTAGAATAAAAATCAAATGACACATTTACCACTAAGCAGCCACATATAGGTGGGGAAGAATTTCAAGATGCTGAGTGGATGAAGAAAACCAAGAGTTAAGTGTCCTTTGCAAAAAAAAAAAAAAAATTGAAATGAGATTCATCATCATCCTCCTTTTATTATGTCTACAAGAATCTTAAGAATGAATTAGAGAAACAGTCACTGAAAAAGTTAAAAACTTCTTTCTACTGAGATATCTTTTCTGATTAAGAAAAATTTTGACCAAAGTGTGTCTGGTTTCCATGGTGACTTTCAAGGAGTTAGATTTAGCAAAAAACCCATGAAAAGATGACAATGGTCACCAGGCAAAAAAGAAGCACTAAGATAGATAGATAGGATCCTTTATGAAAAGACTGGTAGGTCACAAAGGAGAAATTTTGCCAACTTTACACTTTAGTCCATGGTGTGATATCCAGCACTAACTGTAGTACCATACCTGGCTTCCCCACAAGACTTAAGAAGTTGAGACCATGTTTCTAAAATAGACTTTATCCAAGCAAATCCACTATAGAATTTGGATCTACAAATTAGGATAAATATAATAATACAGTATAAAACTACAAGTTAATACACACATACTGGTAAATAATGGCCCTAGAATTAACTCAAAATTCTACAGAAAGAAACTTAAATTTTCACATTTAGCAGTACTGTAAAATATTCACCTTCTTGACGAATTGGTGGTATGGATACTTAAACAGCATAGGTACCTGTTAACTGATAAGGCTGGTGTTGATTCCCTTGTTGCTATGGGAGATAGTTGAAGTTGATTTCACACTCTAACCAAAAGACTCCCTATCGGTACTCCTGGATAGCTTATGTTACCAAAAGCCAGGGTGTTCTCTACTGATCAGGCCCTGCCAGTGTTTGTATCTTTTCTAACAATGTGAGTGTTACCCTAGGTAACTAGGAATTGTTTCTTTTTTTGGATATCAAACACGTCTACACAGGCATGCATGCCAATATTCAAGGGGAGGAACCAATAATATAAAATTAGCAACTAGGTGCTTTGGTACATATACGATGTGGACTCTTTACAATTTCCTGAACATCTGTGCTCTTTCACACCTGTGTTAATTACACACTCTATCTTAGGTGCTTAGAATACCCTTCCTTTTTTCAACCGAAGACTCAGATTTCTTTATCTTTTTTTTTTAGTATTAAAGAATGCTATATGTATAACATTAAAAATTGCTTTTTGCATTTAAAAACATATTTAGATTATTCCATACTCCATCATTCTATATCAGCATATACAGATGTATTTTTAATACACTACAATTTTTCCATCGGAACACATAACATAGTCTATTTAACTAACCTCTTATTGAAGGATAGTACTTTTGTCCTCTGTACAATTATACGAAAGTCTGGACAGATTGTGAGTTTGTGCGTATTTATCTTTGAAGACATGGGAACGTATAGCTAGAAACTGCTGGATTAAAGAGAATATTTATTTTAAATCTTGGTAACAATTTTTCAAATTGTTCTATCAAATGCTTACAGCAATAGGGACTAGGATTTAAGAGTGCTTTTGTGCCCACCCAGAACCAAAACTCTACTTTCAAACTCTGTTTATCTTTGCTCATCTGACAAGTGAAAAATAAGTCTGATATTCTTACCTTAGTTTGCATTTCTTTAAAAATGAGTGAAGTTTAACTTCATTTTATAAGCTTTATAAGGCATTTGTATTTTATTTTGAACTTCTCCAAACCCATTTTTTAAGTTCATATAGAGATGAAAAGTATGGATATTTTTTAATAATAATCTAAGATACAATCAGAATTTTGTTTTGTTTTATTTCTCTCCTTTCCTTTTCCCAGACTGCATCCCTTATATTTATCCCTGTTAAACTTCATCTTGTTCCCTTCGACCATTCTACCAGCCAGTTTCCTGATGCCATCATCCACTGCATTAATCTCCCCACACTCCCCGACTCCCACACCCCTGCCTTGTGTTTTTGCATCATTCCAGAGGTGCCACAGTTACCTTTTTTATTCAGGTTTCTTGTCACAATTTGTAGTGGCCACTTTGGATCCTGTGGCCCTTTCCATTCTGACAATATCCCTTATGGCCTCTTAGTCCTGGGCTTTCTCTAGAAGCTCAGTTTCCCACCTCTGAATTTTGAAACATACTTGGAAGAATTCTCCTGCGTTGGAGCTATAAATGGGGATGTTTCTGCCTATTGACATGAGTGTTGTTCATCTCCACCTCTCACCACTCATCCTGCTTCTCATGGCTGTTTTTGTCAGCTGTATAATCAATCCTGGTGAGTAATAACTTAACTACTGAGGGAAAGGAGATGAAGGAAAAGCTGAGGAAAACAGATTCCTGATTTAGTTTATAAAAGCCACTGACTAAATGAATAGAAGTTCCAGGTTTGTTTTTCAACCACCTGGTACTTGAATGTTATGGAGTCATCTGATTTATCAAATATATTCACAAAAATTTCTTTTATTTAAAGTGGTAACTTTATTTATTGAAAAATAAAATTCATCAATTGGATAAACTTAATCCCTTTGACCTTCTCTTCATTTCTTATTATGATTATCTTATTTTTATCTGCAGATGATTCAAATTTATTCTAATTCTTTAGTATATCGTCCCAAATTTTTTCCCCATTTTTTAAAATAGGAATGTACTGCCTAGGCATACCCACTGAGCTATATCCCATGGCACAAGAAATGTCTAATCCCCTCTCCAGACGGCAAAAGGGTGGAGTAGGAAGGGAGAGATAGACTTCTTTAAAATCACAGCATGTCTAGACTTATGCCCAAATACATCAGTTCATGATAAAGTAGTAAGTAGGACTCTTGTGGAAAAATATATGGTAGAGAAAACAACACAGAAGCTTACATCCTTTGAAAATTGGACATAGCATAGGGTTCAGGAATTGTCTAGCCACAGGTTGTTTACATGTGGTCTGAGCATTTTCTTAATGTGATCCTGTACTTAAGTGTATATAGGTTCAGCCAAAAAAAAAAAAAAGATGAACATCAAAGTTGTTGTAATGCCAGAAGGAAATTATAGGGTGTTTCCATGTTTGAAAGATCACTAGTTTTCACTATTGCTTTGGGGCAATGAATTATCCATAAATAAAAACCTTAGAGACCTCTGACCAAAAACATATACTGTGTTTACAAAAAGTACAAGTTCAATGAGTTGCCACTCCTATCACAAAAGATCAAGTGTACTCAATTAGGAAAAAAGAGAGGAACTAAAGGCCTCGATGTACCTTTGGGAACATTCTCCAATACATCCTACACTTTCCTTTCCAATATTTATTTATTTCTGTTACAAAAAAAAAAAGCTTTAATAACTAGTTTTATTTTGAAAGGTCTGTGAATAATAATGACTTTCATTTATTACTTGCTTACTATGTGCTGGGACTATATGAAGAGGTTTATATGTATCATCCTCACAGTAATTCTGTTTACTGGTCAGCACAGGCTCTGCAGCTGTGATACTTAAACTGGGATATCCCAGCACCATTAACAACACAAAAGTTTATTCTCATCCAACGTGAGTCAGGCAAATTTCCAGATCACTTCCAACAAGGGACAGCCAAGATTGCACAGCAGCTAGAAAATTCTTTGGACTGGAAATGACATACATCACTTATTCAAACCCCATTAGCCAGAATTAGTCATGTGTCTAGATATAGTTGCAAAAGAGCTTGCAGTGTGAAGAAATACACAAATATTTAGTGAGCAGTAAATTTTCCTATTCTGTAAAGCACATATTATCTCCATGTCATAGATTAAGAAACTAAAGCATATCTATAGATTTAAGCTAAGGAGGACTAAGTCTGGAATTCAAACCCTAACCTCCAACCTGCTGCTCAAATCTGGGAGCCACTTTTGTTTTGTAAATGGTGGTAATGATGCCTTATTCATATTTGTATATTATGTAATAAATTCTGCATAATGAGAGATCAGCAAATGAATTGAATGTAGATATAACATGGCTTTTTCATTAATTAAATTGTGCAATTATTTCTTAACCCCCCAATTAGATTATAATTGGCAGAGAGCCATGTTTGTTATCTCTACAATTTTAGATACAGAGCTTGTAGTAAATGCTCAATAAATATTTTAGTTGGTTGAGTGAAACAATTTAAGCTTTCTGTTTTGGCTAGATATTTATATTTTTATCTTTTTGTAGCAGAGAAATAAATAAAGCAAAGACCTTTCCAGAAAAATAAGAGATTTATTAATTTTCACTATTTTAGGCTTTCTTGATAATTTTCAATTTGGGTAGAGGAAACATTTATAAGTTATTGATAGCTGACACATACCATAAAATAGCAGAAAAGGAAACATTACTACCAGTCAATCATAATTTTGTAGAATTTGGCTATTGTGTATTTTAACAAATTATTTTC
Organism: Macroglossus sobrinus; assembly: GCA_004027375.1. Lineage (NCBI taxonomy): Eukaryota > Metazoa > Chordata > Mammalia > Chiroptera > Pteropodidae > Macroglossus > Macroglossus sobrinus. The sequence continues at coordinate 6,734 of PVKZ01000220.1, forward strand.
AGTTTTCAGGATAGTTATGATTTTGCATGAGTTTTTACCATAATTCTTCCTCTGCCTTTGTATATTTTTTATTTTCTATTGTCTCATATTGCTCTAGCCTCTTATCTTGCTTTTTTACAGTTCTTCAACTCTCTTCTATATTTTTATCTTTAAAAATAATATCCAGTCTAGTGTTTATACACTGTTTTGTTTTGTTTTGTTTTCTTAATTGTTTCTTTTTTTCTCAGTTGTCCAAATGTTTTCACTTTACATTTTCAACTGGACTTATTTGTGCCCCCCAGTATCCCTAACACTATTCTTAGTACCAATAATATTTAAGTGACACTTGTGAATTTAGAGAGTGGTGGCATCAACTTTTTATAACTTCTTTCTCAATCTGTGTTTATTTTCTTTATTTTTTTCAGGTTTCTATAATCATATTTTTTTGTCCTTCCAAAGAAAGCATACATTTCCTCTACTATCCCATCTTTCATTATGTAATGCCTTTAACACCCTGTGTATATGTCTTTATTACTTACTTCCTACATAACTTTGATATAATTATATGTTAATGAACAAATGTTCTTTATTATTTTTTCAACTATATCTCTTTGTATAAATTCATCTAATGAATGAACTTAAGCAAATTGAATAAAATGACCAGGTAATCAAATTTGGTTGAACATAAGGGTTTTTGTTGTTATTGTTTTAATACTCAAGCACGATTAAAGTTGAAGACAACAATAATATCATGATTACATTTTTTAATCAATGAGTTACTTTCTTAAAATTGTCAAGCTAATTAGCTGGAGCCTCACATTGCCATAAAATAAGTTTTTAAAAAAAGTTTTAACAAATATTTATTGGGTCCCTACCAAGCCCAGGCATCATGGGAGAAAAACAGACATCAGAGGAAAAAGTGCAGACTCAGAGAGCTTACATTCTAGTCAAGGAAAAAGAAAATAAAAATAATGCAAACAGTTATAAAAGATTTTGATTTAAAACAAAACAAAACAAAAAACTTAAGGCATCTGTACTCTCAGTGATGAAGTCAGGAAAGATTTCCTTGAGGCAGTCACATTTAAGCTGCTGCTGCTAGTAAACAAGAGGTTCTTAAAAGTGGGAACAGAATGGAGTCTTGAGGAGAGAAAGAACTCAGTGTGTTTGTATGCAGAATAATTTAAATTTAATTATGGTGGAGATGGGAAATTCTTGAGTTTTAAACATAGAAGAAGCATGATTCCATTAATGTTTGCACTAACATTTTGTTTATTAAGTATCTACTGGGTGCCAGCCACTGTTTTAGGCATTGGGAATATAGCAATGAACAAAATAGACACACTATCTGGTAGCATGGAGAGTTGATTCTAGTGTTTTAAAAATATTCTTGTTATTGCTCAGTAGAGTGGGCAGACAAAATTATAAGACTAATAAGAAATATCTGTCAGAGGACTTCAGTGGAGAGATGATGAGTGCAGGAGTCCATTTGAAAAACTTACCTACCCTGGGATGATTTTATGAATATGATGCTTTGTATACATATTCACTGTCTTTTAGAATCAAACCAAAGCAAAATTGAAAGGTACAAAGGTACAAAGTAATATACAACATATAGTATACAATAATTGAATCAAGATACATTTTATGCAAATATAAATTCCAAATGGTTTAAAATGCTTAACATAGATAAATAAAAGCATAACATTTAGAGGCCTATTTTGCCAATCCTGGAGTGGGGAAAGGCTTTGTAAGAATAATGTGAAACACAGAAACAATAAAGGAAAAGATTGAAAGGTTTGACTATACAAAATAAAAATAAACAAAAATCTTCTGTACAACAAAAACACCAAAAATGTAGTTCAAAAACAAACTTAGGAAAAAGGGAGCTGGCAAAACATATACTAACTTATAATATAGAAAGACCTCTGTAAAATTAATACAAAGAGTTTTTAAGAAACACATTTTCATTTCTGTGAGTGTTAGCAGGACGTATTCTATCTAACTTGAATGCCTGCTACTATGCTCATTTACTAAAGTTTAACAAAAGTTTATATAACTCTTAACATATGCTAAGTGCTGCAGAAATCAACATGAACAAAATAGATGTGCACCACTCTTTCATGTACCTTACAGTTTAAAGTCGATACTTATATGATAAAAGTATTTTAATAATAATTATAGATGCTATATGACCAACTCTCTACATCCCCAATAATGAGTTAAACCTCAATGTCTTTGCTTTTCTTTACTCATAGTTCTATAATTATTTCCATTATTCTTTGGAAATACTTAGATCTTACTGTGGAGTTTCAAAATGGAGTTATGTGCATTTCTTAAAGAATACTTCCTGTTTCCTAATTAATCATCTTTTTAACAAATTTATTAATCACATAGTCTGTAAGGGGCTATAACATATGTTAGAACTATAAAGGCAAGTAGATGTGGTTCTTGCTCTTAAGAAATTTACAGCTAAGGGAGAACGTAGAATAAATCAACAAGTATGGGGTGGTAGGTACACACTATGTGTATTAGAGAACAAAGGGAACTGGATGGGAATGTAGAAAAGAAACATCCAAATTAGGATCAGTGGTAATGAGAAAGCTCATAGAAGCTTCTGGGTTGATGATAAAGTTTAATCAAAATTTTGAATAACAGATAAGTTTCAGCCAAGTGAAGAAGAGGGGTCAGTCTCAGCAGAAGGACTAGAATGTGCAGGAGCTCACAATAGTGAAACAACATGATGTGTTTGGGAAACCGCTAAATAATAAAGTGTTTGTGACAATGAGTGCAGTAAATGAAGTTAACAGATGGACAAGGAAACTGTGCTGAGGATTTTTTAAAGTGTTCTGAAAGCTCTGGGGAACCAATGAAGAAAGTTAAGCAGGTGTTTGACCAGATCTATTAAATTTAATAAGTATTACCCTGGAAGTAGGGTGAAAGGCAAATTAGGTGGCGATTGCATAAATCTATCTCAAAAGTGATGGGAATGGAATAAGAGTAAGGATGGATCAGCTGTGATACAGATGAGAAAATCTTAATATATTGTTGTTAACCTATTGGATGAATGAGTTAGAAGAATAAATCAAAGACTCCTTGTTTTCTGACCTTGATGTTGCAATGAATAATGGTTTCATTCATGAAGAAGAGCAAGTTTGGAAATAAAGAAGAAAAATTTTCTTGATCACATCAAGTTTAAGGTGAATTGACTATTTAACTGAATATATCTAAGAAGTTATTGGTTATTTGGGTCTGGAGCTCAGGAAAGATAGCTGGACTGAATAATCAGATTTGTTATCACACAAATGGTAACAGAAGTCATTGGTTAATAGAAGAATATTAATCAGAATATGTTGAGTGAGAAGACTAGATATATAAAAAGAGAATCCTAAGAAGCTAATTTGGAGAGAATGAAGGAAAAGAAACTGAAAAGACTAGCAAGAGGGATATGAGAAGAATCAGAAACCTCTAATGACACAAAAACCAATGGAAGAATTCTAGGATGTATCATTGATGCATTACAAAGTAAATGAAAATATAAATTAGTCTCTTCTTCATGATTTCTCTGATCAATATTATTCAGTTTAATGAATTTAAGTATTCCTTATATGTACATGCTTCCTCAGTATTTTTTATATATATGTGGTCCTTTATTCTAAACTTCTATTATGCATTCTAATTACCTTCTAAAATTCTCTATTAGTCCTAAAGCATTAGAAAACAATGTCTTAGTAATAAGACTGTGGACTCAAGATCCAGGCTGCCTTTGTTTTATCACTGTTTCTTCACTTAATACTATATAGAGCTTAGCTCAATTATTTAGACTTCATATGCCTCAATTCCTCATCTGTATAATGTGGATAATAATAATACCTAATTCACAGGATGGTAACAAATATTAGATGAATTAATACATACAAAGTGATTAAAACAGCACCTGGCACAGAGTGAGCACAAAATAATTATGTACAAAACTAAATATATCAACTTTTCTCTGAAACTTCCTTTTTATATATTTACTCCCTAGAGTAATATGGCTTCACTATTTTCCAGTCACTTAGGTTGCAACTTTGCTGTCCTCCAGTGAAATGTGAGCTCTTTGTTGCCTTATCTACTGTTCTGTTGGGACAAGTAGAGTGTGCTTCACACTGAATGTTCTCCAGTAGCTGTTGAATGAATAACTTATAATTATTCCTTCTCTCCCTTGCTCTTAACATCTCAACTGTTAAAACCTATTGGTCTGCCACTAGATTAAACTTCTTAAAACAATTTCGATTAAAATGTGAACTTGTTACCCTAGAATTCAAGGCCTTTTTCTTATATCACTCTAACTTACTCCCTAGTTTGGATTAGAGGGCTAAAATGGAAATAAATAAACAAATGAACAAACAACTAAATAATAAATACAGTATTCATTGCAATGTATGTTAAGTGACCAAAAAATACAGTAAAAAATAAGTATAATTTTATCTTATGGGAGAGATTCCTGTGGATTTATACAACTTGGGAACATTTATAAAAGATAGTTCTGGATTGAGCCTTTAGTGCAAGGTAGAATTCAGGTAAGCAGAGCAGTAAGAGAAGGGTGTTCTAGGAAGACAGAAAAAATATGCAAATATGGGAATGCCTAGAGTATGCACATGGACAAGTAGTAGATTTAAGGTATTTAAAGAAGGCATGTTAGGAAGCATGAGGTCTGAACTATTACGAAGTTCAAATGAGAGGTAATTGAAGAATTAAGTAACATTTCAGAGGAAGAATTCATTTACCTTACTGGTATATCTAATGACAATAAACTGGTGAAAGAGAAATCTGAAATAATTTGGAGTTATAGAGAGTATTGCTAAATATGGGTCCATGTTTAGAAAAAGCTATTTGGAAGCAAAAGAAGATAAGCACAAATTTAGAACTGTTAAATTCTTGGAGAAAAGGTCCTCAATGAAGTTAGCCAGTGGGAAATAGTTTGAGCTCAAGTGAGTATTATGGGCTGGATCAGGACTTTTGAAGACATCTAAACACAGAGGATTTTTGTGACCATGAAAATAGATATAATCCATGAGAAAGGAGTAAGGAGAGGGTTTGCCAAAAAAGGTTTTCCCATATTAAGGACTTAAAAAGAATCTATTGCAGATGACATATACATGGCAACAGAGAGAAAAGTTTTCGTCTATATTAATGGAGAAAAAAAAATCTTAAAGAAATCAACAGTTTCAAAATTATTGCATAGAAAAAGAGGAGAATAGCATTCGATAGGTCATAGATTAAGACTCTGATGGTAATATTGAAGAGAACAGTGTATACAGAGACTAAATCACATTCATTTATTTCATAACAAACTATTGAGCATCTACTAAGTGCCAGGCACTGAGCTGAATACTAGCATCATAACAGAAAACAAAATAGGAGAGGTCCCTCACTTCAGAAGTCTTATACTTTAGATGGTGAAATGGACAAGTAACCAATAATTAGAATACAGTGTGATAGGTGGGGCTGAAGGTAAGGGTAGGTTCAAACCTTTGAGAGTCCACAGATAGGCTCAGGGAAATTGTTAGTATGTTGTTGCTGTTGTTATTGTTGTTTTGTTGTTTTGAGAACATAATTCCCAAGCCAGACAATGGAGGATAAATTGGAGTAATTTGAGTACTGTGTTGATGGAAGAAAGAAAAAAGTGATCCAGAAGAGGAAAATATGTTCAAAGACCCTAAGACATGAAAGAACATGATGAGAACATGGAATGGAGAGATGGGACATTAATAGATGTCAGATTGGACAGGGCCTTGTGAACTGAGTTAAAGGTGTTCAATTGCTTTATAAGAAATTGACACTATCAAATTTGAGATTCAGAAATATTCCTCCAGATGTTTGCAGAAGAGTAAGACTGGACCAGGGATGAGAAATGGTGGCAGGAAATGCCACTGACTGAGGGCAGTTATAAGGTTGGATTAAGAACAGAAGTCCATGTCCTAAAGATTAAAAGTTTCAAATAGTAATAATAGAGAAAGCATTATGTTGTCAACAAAGATGAACATGGATTTTGTTCTCCTCAGGAAGGCCCCAACTAATGTTAGGTAACATGAATGTACAATGGACTATTTAAAAAAGACTGTAAAACTTTATCTAGCCATGCTGAATGACCTAAAAGGATTAAGACTTTAAGTATGCTCTGCAGCTAGGGATTGGTACTACAGTTAGAGTGGAAGGTTATGAATTCTCATAAATAAATAATTACATTGTAACAGCCTATCTTTGCCTTCTATCATCCAAAGGTGGATTATCTAATAGCTTTTGCCTGGAATAATGGTGAAAAGCTGATTTGGGGCAGGGAAGAGGAGTGGCAGGATAGAGCTAGAACCCCAAAGTTCCAGGATAGATATTGAGGTAGACAAGTAGGACATAATAATGATCATTAGAGGTTGGTTACCTCTACAGTAGAAATTAAGGTATCTAGAACTATCATCTGAATGCAAAATATGATGATGAATTTTGTGTTTTGTTCACTAGTCTATCTCTACAGCAGTTACGGTACACAGTAAGTTTTAATAAATGTTAGTTGAATGAATGATTTAATTTATTGATAACATTAGACAGAACATATCCAGGTAAAAAAGAATTACTGGAAAAAGATCCAGAGAAAGAAATGTTTCTTTAGCTTTAATTTTGAAATGTAATGTCATGGAACTTGCTTAGTAATGAAGACAGAGAGAATAGTTCCAAAAATAAAAGATTTTTTAAAACAGTAACACATAGAATGTGAATATACCCCAAGAGCTTACAGTATATTGACACATCTTTCCTGGTCTGTTATGTCAGTGCACAGTATTGAGTATATTTAATCTGAAAGGTGTAAAACAAACCAGAATACCTTCCTCTATAGCATCAAGTATGTCAAAAGACTTTGGCTTAATCACAAGCTTTCTATTTTAGCATACAAGGCCTATTAGGAGACATTTGACTGCATACAAACACAGGTTTAAATATTTCAATACTACCTAAATATTAAGAATTATAAAAACTGATAGTGATTTACATTTTTTTTAACCTGTTAAATTTACAAATACTCTTCATTTCTGTTACCTCAGTTGCTGAATAGAACAACTCTATAGGCAAGAGACAGGTACTTAATAGATGACTAGTGAATGCTTAGGGATTTTACAGGCTTTACTCTGGACCACCTTATTAGAGGCTGAGTTGGGATTAGAATTTAGGATACCCAACTCAAATTAGCATTCTTTCCACTACCCGACACTGACAAATCTCAAACCACAGTTGAGTCACATTTGAGAGCATGGCTATGGCTCGTAGTACACAAACTTTCAGTCTGGTGGTTTAAATGCCTCTTGGCTTCATTGCAAACCTTCAGCCCAGTGACCCAGTGCCGAATCTCAGAGTGTGTTGTGGAAATCTGGGTATGAATCCTAAGGCAAACATTGCTGTTTTCCAGAACAGTAGGCACTGGCATTTCTGAGTGTGCATTTTGTTCAGGGAAAGTAATTGCTCTGAGGTCAAGACAGAGCATCTTAGCCATAGATTTCTACCAACTTTCTGTCATATCCCTTGTTCTGGGTAAGATCATTGGGAGATACTAGGCAATCCATCTTTAAGTGAACAATATAAAAAAGTACAAGTATCCACTCCAAAATTACTTCATAGAGTACTTTAAAAAGTACTATGATATATAAATAAACCTATTTTTCTGACCTCCTGTTACATATTCTAGAAATCTGATTCACTGTGGTTTTCTAAAGGAAAATACATTTTATCCCATACCCAGAGATTTAGTTTTTAGTTCTTTAGCACTTGGTTTTCCTGAGCCTCAATTTTCTTATAAGTTAAAAAAGAATTCTTCAAAAGTATGTGAAATCATTTGAGTATTTTAAATATTGATATTTAATTGAAATATCTTTTAAAATTTGAACACTGAAAATGTATAGGGAATAAAATAAGTCATAGAAACATTGAATCATGTTAATACTTATCAAAACTTGGAGTTAGTAGAAATACATTGGGAGGTATGATTTTTCATATATTTTTTCCCCATTCTGAAGTTTCTTGGGTCCTTACTCATTTACCCAAGAAAACTTAATTTAGAATTGGCCTGATTCAGAGTCTTTAGGATTGGTTAGGAGAGTCTTAAGGGCCACTTAAATGCCACCTTCCATTTCCTGGGCAAGAGTGCTTGGGCTGGCACTGCCCCACAGTCCAGCAGGGCAGCAGTGGTTGTGGTAGGAGCTGCAGAGGGGTTGCTGTTTCAGCCTCTGAAATTAGTGCCTAGATAGCTGGAAATTCCTGTAGTCTCTGATCAGAACTGGAAATAACAGGAGTGAGAAGTTCATGAAAGAGAAAGCTGCAATCCCAAGGGAAATTTGCTCAAGTGCTATACACTGCTTTCAACAAAAGGGATTTCTACTCCCTTCCTGGCTCTCAACCTCCACATCTTATGTCTACTCCTGGTTATTAACATTTAATATTAAATCATATGGTACCTGCGCTAGACTCACTCAGAGAGAATAATGACCTTGTCTTCACCCCACTTCTTCAGTCCTCCTCTTTCTCTCCCTCACATTCTTTCTCTCTGTTTTTGTCACCTCTCCTTCTCTCTGATTTCCCTAATACAATATATACTTCAGCAATTCTCATGTACTTTTTGAAATGTCAGGCAAAAAATAAATTAAAAAAAAAAGCACAAACTGAATCTAGTTTTTCCATTGCCAGAGGAGGGTATATGATTTCTGCATAACAGTTGTTACTGTCCCATTCTCTAATAAGACCCCCAGATAAACCCTAGTAGGTAGAGCAACCAGGTAGAGAGAGATTCAACCCCTTAAAAGCTACATGAGATTTCTCTCACAGGCCCCAATGTATATAATCACTCATTCAGTAAAAGTGTAATCTTCAAGAAAAGAGGAGAATATATCCTACATATCAGTATCAATAGTCAGTTTTTGCTAAAAGTACCTTTTCTGTCTGGAAGTGAATTAAATTATAAATCTCTAAATTAGTATTCAAAACTGATATACAACCAACTCTATTTGGATACTAGCAGCTAATAATTCCAGACAGTTAGGCAGAGAGCTGGAACACCTATAGGAGATACTATGGGAGATAATGATATTCTAATTACTCAACCACTGAACTATGTAAGAGGAAGGACTGGAGTTATCTACACCAGGATAAAGATCTAAAGTTGAAGATTAACCAGTCAGTATTTGAGAAAGGGAACACCAGTTTAACTGACTTTTTTAACTATCTTGAGAATGTTGGCACTAAGCAAAAGAGTGAAAAGGACAATAGGTATATTCGTTCTTATGATCTTCAAGCTGTACCTATATATTCAGTAAAGCAGAATGATATGTTAGTGGGAAGCTAGTCAAATATTTTAGACTCTCTAGTCATATATCCTACACTCCAATCATATCAGTTTTTTTACTTTCTTTAAACTAGCTTGGCCTCTTCACAGCCACTAATATCTTGAATGAGCTGTTACCTTCCTTTGTCTGAAATACCCTTCTCTCCCAGATTTTAGTATGCTGTTACTTGTTTCTCAAAATCAATTCAAATGCCTTTTATGAAACCTTTTTTTCAACATACTTTCCAAAGCAGTGTTAGAAACTTTTTCATGGGGGTGGCTCACAAAATGGTTTTCTTTCCTCTTAAAGAATTAAGCACATTATATTGCAACTAAGTGTTCACATGTCACTTTTCACCCCTCCCCACATAATCCCAGAACCTGAGTTTAATTGGAGCAAAGCCATTTCTTAGTTATCGTTATGTCCCTAGCGCAGTTCTGATACATAGTGAATGCTCAAGGGATACTGAAGTGAAGTTAGGGATGGGTGGGAGATGCTGGGGCCTGGCAAGTGAATTCACACAAGTTCATGCAGCTGGAGAGGCCTTAGAGAAAGTTCTCATCATTTAATACCATATTAGACAATCGCTAGGAGGTAAGTAAGTAGTATGTTTGTGCTGTGAACTTTTGAAGACTGTTGTATTTAGCAAAATGAGATGGATTTTCTATAACTTTAGAAAAATAAAGTCAAGGAAACAATTTCTGAACATGCTTCAATGATAAGAAAAGGAAAACTTCACTCTAAAGTCTTAGATAAGAATTACTCCCCATTAGGGATTTCTGGGTTAATTCAAATCCCCAAGTTTGCAAAATTCCAGAACAGAATGTTTAGAAGGAACAAAAAAAAACTATAAATGCAAGTGGAACAGTGATGAGTACCTCACAGACATAAAAGAATTGTAATCTCTAGTTTTCTGTCTTTTTAAAGAAAGCTTGCAAATGCTTCCACCCTGCATAATTAATGTAATGATGTGAAAAGCTACCACTTTTAACTTTCTTTGGTTGACAAGATGGGGAGACATCAGGAAGGCTGAGGAAAGCTTAACTGTTAGCTCATAGATTCTGGGAAAAGATTTCTTTAATCTGTATGACTTCATGCACTTTGGACTTGAGTCTGAAGAGAAACCTAAGACAATTTCACAAGAGATGAAACTCAGAATTTTTCAAAGAAGGGAAAATAAAACATTATCTATGCCTGGACAAGACTACTGAACAAACTCAGTATGTGTTTATGAACATGATAATGATGACTTATGCATGTTTGGAGGAGGCAGAAATATATATTATATATAATGTATTTATAGATATACATAGCAATTATCTTTATGTATGTTTGAGTACAGGAACTTGTGAGCCTTGATCCATAAACAAACAAACAAACAAACAAACAAACAAAAGATAGTAAGAAGGCAACAAAAACTATTCCACAGTTTCTCCTAAGGTGTAAAATTTGTTAACCTGAAGGTGAAGAAACCAGGAGCTGAGTTATCCACTGAGAAAGGCTGGCATAGCTCTCTATTAGGCTTAACCACTCTTAAGCACTGAGGCAAAACTTGAGAGGAAAGATGTCAGTCCCTATATTCAGAAATCTACTCTAGATAGACACAGCTGCAAAGACTGCTGGTTCACCAGAGGACATAAGGACGAGCAGGTTTGATAGGAAGGGCATTTGTGCTGCTGATGGTTCTGTTGTGCTCTGTGCTATTGCAAGTCTACAAGGGAAGCAGGATAAAAGGGCATTGATATTCTTTTGGCCCTCTCTGAATGAAAGAAAGTTGTGTAAGGGGCCAGCAGGAGGGTAGAATGAATAGCATCATTTAGAGGCAGAAGTCAAGCATAGGGACAGGGCAGGAACGTTTTCATTTCTATGTTCCATCCACACAGTCCCTAGAATTGTTCTCCCATACACTTGGGAACTCAGTCAATATTAATTAAGAAGAAGGAAGATGCATACTTATAAGCATGAAGTACCATTGAAAAAGACTGAAGGAGAGTAGAGAGATACAGAAAAAAAAAAAAAAGAGGGGGAAGGCATACTCATTTTAAGAGTTGGGATCAAATCTGTAAGCTTCCAGACCAAATGAAAAGCTAAATCCAAGCTTCTTACATAAATTCTGTTTTAGGATCAGTGACTACAGCAAATGAAAGTCTTTCTTTGCTTATTTGTTTATTTGCTTTGTAATGGAAAGAAAGAGAAAAGATAATGTTCAGAATATGAGGCATTGCTGAAATACTATGTTATTAATGAACCAGGGGCCTGAAAGGCAAGAAGCTCATTAGTGGCTTCTGTGGAGAAGGCTGGGGCACTCAGTGCTAGAAGGAAATGGAAAAGCTGCCAGTTAATAGCAGGAACATCTAAATCATCACACTTAGGAGGAGAACTGGAAAAACAAGACAGCATTTTACCCTCCACAGAAAAATAATAGTGAAAGAAAGCCTTCATTTAGTATATATACAGAATGTTTTAAGTCAGGCTGCTAAATAAATAGCTGCTGTTGATGAAGGCAAGAAGATAAACAGGCATTCATAATGGTCAGAAGGGCAAAGAGCATTGACTGTGGGGTAGAGAGCACCTTCATTTCTAGATCACTAAATCAAACATACCCCGGCAGTACTGACTCAGAAAGGATCATCTGATTGCCCTTCAGCCTGTGACAAATACTAGGTTCAGCCTATTAAAATATAACACAGTTTGGTGCCCTGGGTCATAGCAAACAATCAATATTTATTAAACATTTACTATGTGCAATGTACTATGCTAGTCACTGTGAACAGACATGAAAGCATCCCTCTTCTTAAAGCACTTCTCATGTATTAGGGGAAACAAGATCTAAACACATAAAAGGATAACCAGCAGTGCATTTTCCAGCATAGCACCAAATGGCCAAATAATAAAATATTTCAAAATTCAAAAGGAGGGTAAGATTTCCAGGGTGTGAAATGTTTAAGTGTTTAGAAACACTTAATGGATGTACATAGATGGAATGTACATTTGCGCAGAAAGGAAGTTTAGAAAAATAATGCAAACCAAAAGATTTTTAGAAATAGTAAAATGAAGGTTTTAAGAAGTCATATTTTCTCCACAATATCACAGTGACTAATAGTCTTTCAGAAGGATTTAATATTTAAGTTCTAGGTTCATCATGTATTTCTGGCAAGTTATTTAACCTGTGTGCACTCAGTTCGTGAATAAAATAGAGATAATAATGCTAAGCACAAGCTACAGAGAGAATTGAATACAATTATTTTTTCAGCCATGATGTTTTTTTCCCCCTAAGCTAAACTCAGCCTCAGAACCCTTCTCACCACAGAGCACCAGGCAGTCAGCCATTTCTAAGGGGGTAGAATTTCCCATGTTTCTAAACATATTTTCTCATATATTGAGGAGATTTTACTACTATTAATGACAAATTTCTATAGACAGATTAAAAGCCACTAATTTTTAAAAAAGTTTGCAAACATTTTCTTTCTTAAACCTAAATTGTTTCTTGGTTTGATTTGTAATTTCCAAGCTCCACTAGATCCCTCCATCAGTTTCAACCAATTAAAAGAGCCTCTATGCAGTACCTTATTGTCTCTTAAAGTCTGCTTCAAATGCAATTTACTTTTTCATATTTAAGTATGACAAATAGCAATATGACATATCATGAGGTGGAAGTTCGTTAACTCTTTTGCACTGAATGACTGGAAGCTGAGCTTTCCCCATCTCAACCTTTCAGATGAGGAGACTGAGTTCAGTTAGTCTCCCCAGTTGCTTTAGATCCTCCCCTCCACTGTCAGATAGCTATTTTTCATTTAATGGTTAGAGTAAATCTAGGGTCCACCAGATGGTAAATGTGAGAAAGTACCTCAGAAATAATTTAGTTCACTCTCTCTTCTAATATAGTGGTCCTCAACCTGATGATCTGAGGTGGAGCTAAGGCAGTAATATTAGCACTGGGGAGTGCCTGCAAATATAGATGAAACTTTGCTCACTCACTTGCTGCTTACCTCCTACCCTATGGCCCAATTCTTAACAGGCCACAGACAGGTACTAGTCTGCGGGCTGAGGTTTGGGGACCCCTGTTCTAATGTAATCCCCTATCACTGAAGACTATCTTCTGAGACAAGCTAGAAGTTAGCCAGCCCTTTTATTCAGCAAGACTGAATTAAAGGCATGTTCATCATATGAAGAAAAGCAAAACAGCTAGAGCAGGAGCACCTGTGAAAGATAATGATCCCACCTATTCAGCCAGGAGGCCATCAACTGCTTGCCTAATTCAGTGCAATATTACAATTATGTTCAATACTGTAATACTCTGAGAGGCAGGGCTGAACAAATCCGAGTGATCAACATCATAAGTGAAAGGAAGTAGAAATGTGAAAATAGTTGAGACTAAACATGCCTGCCTTACATGGTGCAGAGGGCATGTTTGCAATACAGGGACACTCAACTCCAGAAATGGGAAGATGTTGGGATGCAAGCAGGCATGGATGATGATTCCCTCCAGACTGTTTAATGGGAAGATTATGTGTTGTATCCTGCTTTATAATGGAGGGAATCTAAAGGGCTTGCCAATGAAATGCTGATGGAAATGCTCAGCTACAAACCATTATTTACCTCCTTTGATTCACTAAAGTATAAATAATCAACATGATACATAAATTTAATTGCCAGTGTCATGTAGTTATTTTTGAGGAACAGCCACAAATCTGAGATCTGGTATTTAACAAACAACTCAGGCTACCTACTCAGACTAAACACATAGTGTGTTTTCCAGGCTATAATTTTATAAAAACAAAATGTCTTTAGGGAGAGAACAAGCTAGTACTATTACTTTAAAAATCACTTTAGGAAAAGTTTTCTTACTAAATTAAAGTAAAACGTAGACAACCTAATGCATTTTGCTGGCTGGTCCTGGTCTGCCTTGTTGTGCCATGTTATTGCCTTCATATCATTGACATCCCACATGAATGTCTTCCCTTATAACAGTCTCTGGGAGCAGATAAACTCCTCTTATTGTGGACCTTTGTTTCTCAAAAAATAGAGGTTTGCAGATATTTTGGTCTTGTAATACTTTACACTCTTAAAAGTTCTCAAGACTCTAAAGACTTTTTACACTATGTGCATTATATCTGTTGATATGTAGTGTATTGGAAACTAAACATTTTTATAAAAAAATAACTTTCAAAACAGAATTTAGTGAAAAGAGAAGCATTGTTTTACATTTTCGTGAATCTCTTTGGATTCACAAAACAGAAGAGAGCTGGATTCTAATATTTATATCTACATTCAATCTGGGAGATATGTTGTTTTAGTTGAAGTGTATAAGAAAATCCAGCCTCACACAGATATGTAGGTAGAAAAGGGAATAGTATTCTAATGGCCGTTTCAGAGAATTACGGATATTATTCCACACTTCTACTCAAACTCAACTAGTAGTAATTTCTTAAAGATTAGTTTCAATGTAGAATCTGAAATATCAATGAACTTTTCATATTCTGTTACACTAAAATACATTGGTCTAGTTTTTATTGTGAATAGATATTTTACTCATGTATGATTTTATATGATCATACATTGGTCATTTACAGCTGTTATCATAGTGTCTAAAATCACACATATCTATCTGTGAGGTCACAGTCTCATAGAAAAGTCAAAGTGTTAGGAAACTTTCCAGCTCATGAATATGCTTTCCAAAATTCTGAGTTTTGCTTTAAAACTTGCATTTTATCATTAATGACAAATATTGTCAGTTATTTCTCTTGAAGACACAGATTCACTTTTTTTCATTTTGGGGAAAATGTATACTCAAGTACCAGTTACCAAAATACACTCAAGTACCAAAATAACCATGGTTTGTCTATCAGACATTCTTTTAGATAAAAATGGTATTCCTTGAAAAAAGTGGGTAGTTCAGCCTACAACTCAAATAATTGCACAAGAACTTTCCCTGTAGATAACCACTATACTTTGATATGCAACAGAAGTGATTTATATGTACTTCTCGTAGAATATTAAAAAGATGTGTCTTCGAGAATCAAGACAAATTTAGTAACTTGGTGCTGCTTTAGCAAGGACAATTTAAGTGAAGCTGCTTTTTTAAAAAGTTTGTTTGTTTACTTACTGTGAATGTTTGGTGGTGAAGAATACAATGATCACAAGTAAGGTTTGCAGGTACTGCCTTGATTTGTGCTAAGGCAATAGCAGTTCAACTCACCATTGCTTTTGACCTACCAGTGCAAGTGTAACACAGTGAAAAATGCAAAAAATGTCTTAAGTATTGTTATAAAAATAATTTTGACCTGGCAGACACTGAAAGTATCTCAAGGACCTTCAGGAGTCCAAAAAACAAAGTTTAAGAATTTCTATCCTAGAGAACTTTAACAAGTTTTGCAAAACCAACATAATTAAGTATAAAAGAAAGAATATCCAAACGGGTAGTACTCATTTTTAAAAATTTTATACATGCTTTATAATAAAGGCAGGGAAAATTTCAAAATATAGGAATGTTATGTTCTCAGAACAAAATCTGTTCCTCTTGCCCCACAGTTTTGCTCATAACTCTTGATGACTTAAATTTCTCTGTGCCTCAGATCTGAGAGCTGTAAAATGGGAATAATAATAGCACCTATCTCATAAGATTGTTTGGAAGGTGAGATAATTTCAAACAAGGAGAGTACATAGCACAGTGCCTAACATATGAGTGCAAAATAAGTGTTATTGGCTAGCTATTATTTTTTCTATAATTCCTCATTTGCCTTAATTTCTCTTACTCTTGCTCAAAATGGATATCTTCCCTTATGGGCATTACAGACATTTCTTAATGTAAGCTCTTTATTGAGGACATCTCTGTCTCATGAGTATGAAGTTACTTATAGTATTTTTCTGTAATAAAAATAGAACTTATTTCTCTTTCATAAGTGTTCTCACATCACAACACTGTTTAATAGTTTTTTCTGAAAGATTTTTAAAAATAAACAATATTGTCAAGGCAAAATTTGAAACAAAATGTAAAGTGCCTATATAATTAATGCCTACTATATTTTATCTATAGGTAAAGGACAAAGGATAGCTCTAAGCCATTATACAATATGATGGTTAACTTGGAATGATGAAAGTTATAGTGAACGAGGAATATGTGAATTTTATTATACAGCTCAAGATTTTAATGGCTGAATGGCACAAAATATTACTCTTGACATGACTTGACATTTTTCTTTATTAGAAAATATTTTTAAGTAGCTAAGAAACAACACTATTAGCAAAAACATTTAATTTTGCAGAATATTACTCTGGGTCCCGGCTGGCACAGGATGAGACATACTGCTCAGTTCAAATTCCTCAGGCTGAATGAAGGCTTTGAATTTGAATGAATGTTCACATACTTCACAAAAATGTTGCCTTCCTTCTGGCATAGACTTTGAGAAATACCTCTGTCAGTGTTTACAGAGTTTTAGGAAGGCTCCATGGTTTATGATCAGATTAGCCTATTTTCCTCCCAGTGCATGGCTCCCAATTCCACATGTGGAAGTGTTTCTCCAAGAGCAGTAATAAGTGAAGCCTGTGCTTCAAAAGTTTCCAACATCATGAATAATCAAAGTCTAATAAAGGCAATCAGTTTGACAGAGACTAGATTTCAGATAGGATCTTATTTTATCAAGCTAGATGATAGGAAGAAAGTCTTGAGTTCTTATACTTAAACAATATTTGAAAATAAATCCTCCCTTTCCCTTTCCCCTGAAAACCAATAAAAATTTTTTTATGATTTTTAGTTAGCAACTGCCATGTTAAAATTAAAATCAGATATAGGATTGGGGCAGTCTAAAATGTGGCTGAGTTCCCTTCTATGTTTCTGTGACATGCTTCTGAGCTGATTTTGGCCTTGAAATGGAGCAAAACTGAGCCAATGGGAAGAACCCCTAGAGGCCGAGTGGTTGTGGTGATGTGCGGGCATGGATGATGCTGTGTCATCTGATCACTTTATGGATATTGAGACACTCAGGAATACCTTTTGTGGAACAGTATGAAGAAGAGCTATGCATCATGGATAATGGCTATAAAACAATGGTGAGAACACGTCTGTCTAAACACAGCCTAACAATCCAAAAGTCTTAATGTATACTTGATTGTGTTCAATGCATTTATGCTCTGATCATTGGATGATAATATTCATTTCAGCAACATTGCTTTGTGCAGGTCATGAGGCTAAGATGAAGCCACCACAAGTGGCAATATGTACTAAAGAAAGAGTGACCAGTGAGCAGGGTGCTCTTAGCTATAGGAAAAAAAGAGTATGAAGCTTTGCCATCTACCTTTAGCAGAAGCAATAAAATGTCTCCAAATATATACATTAAGACAAGTGAACAAGTAAGTAGATGAATAAACAAAGGGATCATGAGTAATCCATCAGTAGGAAATCCAGGCATCTTCTGCAACTTGCATAGATACTGTAGTGAATAATTCACTTTCTTATTTAGTTTCTGCAGCCGCTTGAGCTCAACTTAATCCTTGCATAAAGTGACAGCTGGAAGTAGTATTTCACTTTTATAACTTTCAGAACATTTCTTGCAGTCAAGTATTTGGTTTTGTGCCCATGTTTGTTTTTGCACCTCCTTGTGCTACACAGCAACCCTGACTTCTGCAAGCCAAGGCCAGACAGAGTCTGGGAGGTGAGTTCCAAATGGCTGACAGTGCCAGGTTCCAGATATAAGAAGGCATCTCTCCTCTGTCTCCTTTCTTTTCTGGTGACAGGGAGAGTGATTTCTCTGCAATATGACATTTGAAATTATGCCTAGCTTTTCCTAAAGATAAGCAAGTTGCCAGCCCTAAAAGAATTAGGAGGACACAGGATTCAAAAACCCAAGAAGTTTTGGGAGGCTTATTCCTCATTCACTTGTGTAGTTCTGGGAGGAGATGATCACTCTTAGTCAACCTCTCTTTATTTCCAGGACCCCTGGACATTCCAATGAGGCCAAGTTTTAAAAAAAGTAAAGTGAAATGTCAAGATAGTTGATAGAATAAGAGGAGTGGTTAAATTTTCCAGTAAAGAGAATAAGAAAGAAAACCAAGACATATTAGATATAGGCTAAGTACATCATTTTATAGATGTCAAAATTAAGACAGCATTAAATTTTTTAAAATGTGGAAGACTTTCTTAAGATTAAAATTTAAAGCATGAAAGTAAATAAATTGGGTTCCTCTTTGTTGAATTTACAAATTATTTAATAACTATGCCTTTGACACTATATTAGCATCAAATATAATAGGTGTGAGTTACAGAGAGAATTATAAAATATGAAATTCTTGGAACCAAAAGCCATAGTCCTACAGCTTCTCATTTCCTCCCCATTCTTACTATCAAAAACAGACCGTTCCATCTCTAGAAAATTTCAGATTCCTACTCCCTTTCATTCTAATTACCCTCTGCAAGTACCATTTGGATATTATCACCTTCTGAAATGTCTCTAATGTTCTTCAGTTAAAGCTTATAATCACAGCCTTCCAGATCCATGAGCTATTCATTCATCAAACATTTATTGCATAGCTAATGCATGTCAAGCATTTGGGAGGTGTGGGGAATATAGAGATGAAAGGATAGGCTTATACTGTTGAGCAGCACATAGTTTTGGAGAAAAAAAACTGATATGTAAATGGCCTTTCACCAATCAGTATTAAGTGCTATAGGACCATTGTGACAAGACCTCTAAAAGTCAGAGTTGAAGAATAGGGAAGGCTTTTAGAGATTAGGTTGATTAGGTTGATTTTAAAATAAAAAGTAGACATTATCCAGGTGAATAAAGTTCACATCCAGGGGATAGCATGTACAAAGGCACAGAAGTGAGAGAGAGCATGATTCAGGGAACTAAAAGAGAAACAGCATGGCTGGAGTGACAGGTGATGAAAACAGTCAGTTACATAGGGTATAGCTCACTAAGGGCCCTGAAAAGGGTTTGGATTTTAATTCTAATGTAATGAGGTGACAGCAAAGATTTTAAATAAGAGAACATAAATATAATAATTTTTGTATCTTAGAAAGATTTTTTTAAAAGTCGTATAGAGAATGGATTGATGTGGGAAGACCAGCCCAGAAGCTATTAAGAAACCTGATAGATAAATAACATCAACTTGGATTATAACATCAGTGATGGGGAGAAGGGTGGAAAGAAAGATATAGGAAGATGAAATTCAGAAACGGAACAGATAACATTCGTATCTTATTGAAGGAGAGAGAAATCAAATAAGATTTTCAGTTAATGGTTTTGTGACTTTGAAGAATTATCAGGTCTGAGAGGAGAGATAGACTCAATTGTGGCCATGTCACCTTTTATGTACAAGTTTATGCTGTAGGGAGGGCATGTACTGGAGCAGAAAGTACATATTTAGGAGTCATCAGCATATTAGCTATATACATAATAATTAAAAACCGGGAGAGTAGATGAGATTTATTTATTTAGGTTTTATACCTGAAATCAATAATTAATAATCTAAAAAGTTTTTTGAAAGAGTGATGTCATGAAAGCCAAGAGAGAAAAGAATTTCAACAGTGTTAAATACAGCAAAGGTGTGCAGTGAGATAAAGCGTGAAACCATTGTTGTTATGGTAACTCTGTAACATTTCCACCACAGCTTCATTTGAATATTAGGGGTCAAATCAGAGTGTAGGGAATTGAGTGAATGAAAGGCCAGACATGGAAAAAATGTGAGTATAACATTTGAATAATCCAAGATGAACTGACTGGATTATTTATGCTGCAGGAACAAACAACACTCAAATTTCACAAAGGTTTATTTTTCATTGTCTTACATGTCCAATTCAGATAATCAGGGGACTCTGCTCTAACATAGAAGGCTCCCCTCAACACATGCACTTACAATTGTTGCAGCAAGTAAAAGAGAGAACTATGTCTCACAATGGCAATTAAGTGCTTTCTCCTGGAAGCAATACTTGCCATTTCACTCTCATTTCACTAGTCAAAGCAAGACATATGGCTACACACGACAGAGAATTACCTGTATTCATGTGGTACCATGTATCCAGAAAGAGAACTGGTAGATTTGTGTACAGTCCTCATGAGGGGATTAGGGTACCATTAGCTACAAATGGTTGTCAAATTTGAGGAGAGTTTTTTGTTTGGCTGGTTTTAAGATGGAGCAGACAATAGCACAAGTGAGCTGCATTTCCACAGCTCATACTTTGTATTCTAGTTGTATAACTCACCCAGTAAATGCCATTCATGTAAAACCTCTCCCACAAGAACACCCTTCCTACTATACTGTATTGGTTACATCTTGCTTCACCTTCAGAACTCTGGTCAAGTATAACTTCATGCATGCAGCTTCCCTTTGATGAGGCTACTTGTTTCTAATTTTATTTAAGTGTATTTTGTCATATTTTCACTGTTGACTTATTTGTATCTTTTCCATGTGTTTTGAAGTCCTTTTTCCTAACCCTTTAAAGGACAAGAATGTTCACTTTTGTTTTTTTTCTTTCCAAGTGATAACAAGCCACGGGTGTATACCCAGTAGGTGATGTCGGCTAAACATTTGGTTTCTCCATGGACATAGAAGACTTTTTGCAAAGTTCTTTGCAAAAAGAACCACAACCACCCCTAATCACATAGAGTCATTTATACAATAGTTTTTGAAGAAAACTGCAGCTTGTTTTTTTCCATGGTTTAAGAGGCAGGAAATTGAGCAGTAGTGGCCTGTGGAAACTCCACCCGTGTACTGGCACCAGTAATCTGCTTTCTGGGACTAGCCCAAACCTGTCAAGTTTTCACTTTAAAAACTTGCAGATGCATCCACCACATATGTATGCACTCACATTCATATGAAAGAAGTTGCTACCGAAATGAGACACCTCATCAAGGAGGCTTACAACTATGCTGTTTATATGATGACAGATTTATTCATATCTGCCTTTATTCTCTCATCTGGTCCTCCAGTACCATACAGGTGCAGGGTACCTCTCTAGGTTCAAAATACAGTCAGTGTGGGACATGTGTGCTAGCTGGCACCTCAGCATCAAAACCATAACCTAGGCCTCATTAGCACAATCCAATCAACTGAGCTAAACTACCACAGATAGGCAAACTCAGGAGGAATTTGGAGGTGAAACAGGTGCACATGCATTTTGGTAAAGATTTCCACTATGCTCAGAGCTGAAAATTTAGACTCAGTTACTAAATTTTTTAGTCAGGAGGAGTCACAGAAACCACACACACACACACACACACACACACACACACACACACACACACAAATAAATAGGTCAATACATAACCCAGACAATACATAACCCATAAAGGTTTATTAAAGAAGATTAAAAAATAGTGGAGAAGTATGTTTAATGAGAAAATGCGTTAGGCAGCAAAGACCTTGTATGGTTAGGAAAAAGCTAAGTAGCAACTATTTGGACGTGTCCTGAGGACAAGTATCTACTGTGATCCAAATATATTTTCCATAGAAGTGAGAAAATATAATTTTTGATCCTGCTAATTTCAATTCTTTATTCAGGGTAGCAAAAATACTAAGGAAGCCTCATAGCCAAATTGTAGTCATAAATAATTTTTCTCTCAAGTGAGTTGACTACAGTTGGCACTTATCAGCTTACAGGTCAGCACAAATGTTTTTATAATGAGCCATAAAAGGAGTAAAGTATAGTCTAGACCGGCAGCCAGAAATCCTGCTGCTTCCTCTCAGCGTTTGACTGAGTCTGACTCTGGGTAACTGTTCAAAACTGATAATATCAGCTCCCTGACACATTAGGTGGGGATCTTATCTTTTAAGTGGTGTCAAATATAACAATGGGCAATGTGTACTTCAGGGCTGGCTGGTCTGGGCCCCTGAGCAGTTCCCAACACAATTGCTGGTTGTCCCTCCCTATCTCCACCTCTACTCACCAAGCACACATTTTTTTATTCTTTTTTCCAACCTCCACTCCTGTCTACTCCTACATTTTAATTGTCTTAATTTTTCTCCATTCTGATATATTTTTGTCCTGGTAGTGGCACTAACTGCTGAGCTTCTTACAAGTGTTGAAGAGGTGACTGTCCTATTATCTACAGTGAGGATGCTACTGAAGTGGAAGCTCAGTGAGGCAAAAAGTCATGTCTACCTTGCACATTGCAGTCAATAAATATAGACATGTATGCTTAATATATCTTCAGTAGTTGAAACACATTTCTCTTAAATTTTCTAATGAAAATATGTATGAACATTGTCAAGATTCTGTGTCCCATCTCCATTCCCCAACATCGTAAAGCAGAAAGAGCAGAAAACTGCTTGTTATAGACTGAAAGTCATATGCTGAAATCTAATCCCCAGTGTGATGATGGCCTTGGGAGGAGATTATTAGGTAATGAGAATGGACTCTTCATAAATGGGATTAGTGTCCTTATAAGAATAGGCAAGATAGCTAAATAGCTCTCTTTCTACTACATGAAGGTGTGAAAAGTTAGAAGTCTGCATCCTGGAATAGGGGTCTCACCAAAACTTGACCATGCAGGCACTCTAATTTCTGTCTTCTAGCCTCCAGAACTGTGAAAATATATTTCTGTTGTTTATAAGCCACACAGTGTATAATACTTTGTTACAATAACCATAACAGGCTAAGATACTGTTTATGGAGTATCAAGTCTCTTAGTATTTCCAGCCAGCCTCTTTATCAGTGGTTCTATTTCAGTAAAATCAAGAGAATAGAAATGTAAATAGAATCAGAAAATAGTTTGAATGTCTCAAACTCACTCATTTAGAACCAGACTTTACAGAATTTTGAAAACTCATGTCTCTGTTGTCTTTCTAACATTTTCCTAAGAAGCTAAAAAAATCTCATGCCATTAAAAAAAGAAAAAAGCTAACTGCAATAAGTCTGGAGGAAACTCTGAGAAATGTGAGCCTTTTATCAGAGAGGTGCTAGGTTACAACTCAGCAGACTTGTTGAAAGAGGGAAGGTCCAAACTGTAATAAAAGGAAGCAGGGAATATTCAGCACTTCTCATCTATAAACAAGGAGAAGTGTTTTCCAGTTTTGCCCTTTTAGTACTTAATGTCCTGACATATCCTTCCAAATTCTATTGACTAGTAACCAGCACAGGCCAGTCAACAACTACTTTCTAAGCACTGCTTTGACCAATGAAGTTCTTTAAACCTTTATTTAATGTGTTTATTCCATGACGTGTTTTAAATTTAGAGACTAAAATACTAAAATCACCTACTATAAATCCTGACTGCTATTTTATATCTGAAACTGTTTTTGCCAAGGCCAACAGAAATTTTAGAGTAAAATATCATTAGGACAACCAACATTCTATCTTCCAAATAATCTTTAAGGAAAAAGTTTACAACACTGCTGTTCTCTGAAAACAGAAACAGACTACTTTTACCTACGAGGGTCTTTACAGATCATTCCTACAATTTGAATTTCAGTAGAAGAAAATGATTTAGGAACTACAAAGATCTGTAATATTTGGTTGTCCAGGCAGGTGAAATGAAGTCTCACACCATTTACCAATGGCATGAAAAATATTTTAGCTTAATATCACAACTTGACTTTGTGACATACTTTTTGACTACTACATATCAACACAGATGGTCCAATGGTGCTTTGCTCAGTTCCTGTAATAACCCAGGAATGCTCTTTAAAGCCCATCCCTCAGGGAGAGAAGTTAGTATTTTCCAGGGAAAGAGAGTCCAAAAGAATGATGTCGTGATAACTTCACCCAGTCCCAACCTACCCCCCAATTCAATAGTAGATAAACCTTTTAAAAGTAGAAATGTAATAGCCACCTCATGCCTTAGCATATTCACAGATTCCTAAACCCCTAGAGCCAAAATTATAAGACAAAAAGTAATCTTTAGTACAATAGTTTGAAACCAAACTTCATCTCTTTCAAGCACTATAATTTAAAAAAGAAAAAAAGAAACCCTCTAATCTACAGATAAAACATCACCTATATCATTAGACTTTTTATAGATAAACATATATTCTCTGGATGATACAACTAAAAATATTTTATTTTTAGAAAGCAGATAAACTGATTATTTTTTCACATCCAAGCCATTTATTCTGAGAAAGATATGAAATAGCCATTTTTTTTCTTTTTTTTTTTTAACATGAGTTCATTGATTTGGGCAACCTGAAAAATATTACATTTCTCTTTCCTTCTCTCTCTCCCTCTACATCTCTCTCTTTCTCTCCTAGATAAATATCTGTTTATTATTTTGAAGGTTAAAAATTAATATTTTTATTACTAAAATACCTTTTATTAATAGTAGATGGAATAAAGCACATGTGAAAGTGGTTTAAAATTTTTCAGAAAAAAAATTATATCTAAATGATACATTTTTTAATGAAAGAGAGAAGTTTAAAACAACTTAGACTCTAGTTGCTTATTAAAGGTAACCACATTGAATTTTTAAAATTCTAAAAAGAATCATGACACCAAGTTATGAATCAGTTTATCAACTGCTACATGTGGTTCATGACAACATTCTGAATTGCTCCAGACAATCTTGTAGTTTCAAATAATAAAGAGTAAGAAATGAAGGAGACTGACTGCTATTAATCACCCTGAACACAGTAGTACTTTTATCCAAGTTGAGTCAATGCAAGTGATGGCTGCTGAAAAGGCAAAAAGGAAATTAACAGTTGTGGAAGGCTGAATATGAATTAGAAACACTCTTAAAACGTATCTCACTTAATCTTCACAACAAACTTTAAAATACATATTATTACCCCATGAAAAATAGAAGGAAACCAAAGCTCAACAGATAAATAATTAGCACAAAGTCTGTAAATGAGTGGTCAACCAGGCCCTAAGCTCTTTGCTTGTGACCTGGACTACACAGCCTCACTATTATACATCTGTATTTGTGTTTTAAGATCACACTATATCTCTGAGCACTCTCTGGAGACACTGATGGTTCTATTAACAGTACTGGCATGATGCAGAAGAACTTAGTAAGTTTGCATCCAAATCCTGAGGCTCAGCTTTGCATATGTGAGTAATAAAACCAGTCACAGGCAAACTGGCAGACATGGTCTTTACCATCTCCACCCAACTTTCCCCAGAGGCACCGTGATGCCTTGCAGATGCCTGGCACCTTCAGCTGGCCAAGTGCTGAAATGGAGTGACCCTCCAGCCTTGCTTTCTCCTACAGCACTGCAGATTATCTTGAGTTATAGTCAACTGAGTGCCTGCCTCACCATACTTTCCATTAGATTGTGAACACCTGAAGGATACAGAGAGCATCTCATTTCCATTCTTTATGTTACTTACCCCAGAGAAGATGCTCAGTGAATATTTGTTTTTTTTTAATAAATATAAATCATCCCCTCTCTTCTCTTTACAACATATATGCATACACACACAGAATATCTATCAAAAAAATTTATGAATGCTGGACTGGATATCCCAACCGTAATCAAAACATTCTAGGCCTGTCTTAAGGTGACAACTAATATTATGTGCTATTAACTTATTAATAAATAACCCACTGCTTGACCCTCTCAGATCCTATATATACTTTGTTGTATGTGTGTTTATGTTTTAAAAACTAAATACCAAGTCTTTTCAGTATATCCATTAGCTATTTTAAACTTGAGCATTTTGACACAGGTTATTAGTATGTCAGCAAGACTAAATATGGAACAATAACAATTCGTAAGAAATATATAATAGTCACACAACTCAATGAATTGAACAGTAAAGAATTAAAAAACATAAATTAGAATTCAAGGAGAAATAAACAGAAATATAGTTTTATTATAGTAATGAAGCTCACCAGTCTTTGACAGTTTGAGTAAACAAACAATAACAGTAGGAAACAAAGATAAAGAAGATCTGGATGAACTTATTAATTAGGATGTGTGAATAGATTTGTATCAAACTCTGTGGCTAAAATAAAGTACATCTTTTCTCCAGCACTCATTTAAAACTTATTAAAAGATAGTATTGTATTCACAAAGAGAACATAACCTCTAAAAATGTAGTTTTATTGCATACAGTCTGATCAAAGTAATAATACTAGACATTAACAACAAAGTATAAACAAATAGAATGAAAAGAGTTGGAGTTTTTTCATAAATGCTTCACAACAACTTATGTCAAATACGAAATTTAAACTTAATTTACCAGTTAGATCCAAAATGTTTCCAGAGTCAAATCTAAGACTATAAATGCTGTAATTATTAACAAGTTATATTAAGCAAAAAGATAAATTTTTAATCTTGAATTTGTGCTTCAGATGGCAATTGCACAAGCATAGAAAAAGGATTTTTCATGGCCATAAGCTAAAACCACACTGTCTAAAGATGGGCAAAGAAACCAATGCAATTTTGGGCTAAGTGACCAGATAAATGCCAAAGATGATCTCCATTCTACTATGTATGGTGTCAGTTTTTACTCTTCTTTCATATTCTTCTTCAGGTGTGGAAGACATTATATGACTCATTGAAAGGAGAAATAAGGAGTACCTATTAAAACGATTGAAAGGAGCAGAGCAACTTCTCACTTTCCTTTTTTTGCCTGACTTCCAGAGTCAAGACAGCATCAAGTATGGTGGGATGAAGCAAAGATGATGGCCATCTTGCCAAAAGGCATAAAGAGATTAGCAATGCTTTCTTCATCTCTTTTCATTTCTCTAAGGGATTGTACTTTTATAGAGATGTGCACTTGGGATGGAGGATTTCTTTTTATTAGAAAGCATTGTTAACTTTATGCAGAGAGGATAGAGACCTGGGAGATAATTCAAGGAGAAGCTTGTGGAAATCTCTTGGATCTGTTTTTAAGAGTGACAGGGCAAGGGAGGTGTGCTCAAGTTTCCTTCTAGTTTATTGTGATAGGAAAGTTGGGAATTCAGGATAAAGTCATAATCAATTAAGGAAGAATGTTAATTTTAGCTGAAATTAACTTCAGTTGCATTTTCTAGGTACTTTGAACTTAGTAGATAGCAGAATGGCAGACAGATGCAGATGGCCATATCCCCATGTGTGTGGGGCTCCAGGGAGGTTGGCAGGACCCCCAAGCCTGGTACACACTAAACCCGAAGATGCTGCTATGCTATTGCAGGAGTCTCTTGAATAGGGTGCTCTTCCCAGCCCCCCACGATCCACTCTAGATAATGGGCCCATTTTAAGAAATGTATTCAGGGCTGGGTGCTACAATTTAACTAGAGAATGTTTTAAAGCAGAGAACTTATAGAAGAAGGAGACTGGGTGAAATAAAGGATCTAAAAATCACATTCATGAGGAAAAGTTTGTGTTTATGTTATAGTTAGGCTGCAGAAAAGGTGAATTGGATCAGAGGGTTTCATATCTGAAAGCATTTAAGAGGCTTGCATGTCTCTATAGTTATAAAAGGGTAAAATAAGGGGAGAGTGGTACAAATTATAGGATGGCCAAATATGCCTCTAAATTAGGAACATTAAAACAATTCTAAAATGAAAGGGTTGCCTTATGAAGCAAATGAAGGCCTATCACTGGATGCATCTAAGCAGAAAGTGTAAAAGATTATCTTGTAATTTACAAAAAGGATTCATGGCCTTTCTTCATTTATTAGTTCTTTCTGAGGAGCATTAGTGTGGGCTAGGCCTATGCTAGTTGCTAAGTAGACCAAGAAGAATAAACATAGTCTATCAAACAATGAGTTCTCATCTTCTGGAGATGGGAAGGAAGGCAGCAAAAGGGGACCTCATGCAAACTAACAAGGTTTGACTTTAGAGGTAATTGCAGGAGAAAGGGCATAGAAAAGATGCACCAGGCCTGAAAACCAGAATCAGTCTACTTATCCTTCCTCTGCAATTAAACAACTGCACTGGCAGACCCTGGGGGGCCAAAGCTCTGCCAGAGGGGAAGCTCCCCAGGTCCGTGAGGGTATTTCTAAAAGTGGTTAGCTTATAGGCCTGGAATCTTAATCTCCTGGGCCTTCGTAGTATCAAAATATGAATAACCAACTTAGGCATATAAGTGTTGATGGTCTTATTATAAGTTGAAAGTATTGTTTTCCATTAGTAACATTTTCTAATCAAATACTACTCAGGGTGAGATGGTAAAATCAACAATGTGAGTAGAAGTTAAGCTCCACTGAGTGAGGGCATTTCAATACTCAGACTTCTTACTCTTTCTTTTCTAATTCTACTTCTTGATAAGCAGATAGGTAGATAGGTAGGTAGGTAGGTAGGTAGATAGATAGATAGATAGATAGATAGATAGATAGATAGATAGATAGATAGATAGATGGATAGATAGACAGATAGAGCTAGCTCAGTAAAAGTTTGTGACCTCATACCTTTATATTACCCCACTTTTTTTGACATTATTAATGTATATTCTTTGGAAAAATAACATT
The DNA here is from genome assembly GCA_004027375.1 of Macroglossus sobrinus. Classification (NCBI taxonomy): domain Eukaryota; kingdom Metazoa; phylum Chordata; class Mammalia; order Chiroptera; family Pteropodidae; genus Macroglossus; species Macroglossus sobrinus. Next base: position 35,387 of record PVKZ01000220.1, read on the forward strand.
ATTCTATCAGACACTGATACTCCCTAGGGCTAAGGGTACTAATGGAGTATCACTGCACTTCAAAGCTAACTTGAGAGGCATTGAAGAAATGAAATGAAATGGGAATGTATTGGCCACATAGTAGGTGCTCAAAAAAGGCTAGTTTTCTCCTTCCACTTTCATACCTCTTATACCTTGCTTCTCCCCTAAATAGGGTAAAAGAATTACATTGCTGGAGTCATGCTAATCCTCCAACTAAGAAGTGCAGGCTTAAGAGTGATGACAAGTACAAACTCTTCATGTGCCTTTATTCTTTACCATTACACATTATCTTGCCAACTATGTACTATCCCCTCAAAAAAAAAAATACTGATTCTGTTTCTCCTTCCAGAGGAAATGAAATTTCAAGTCTTGGTTTGTCTTCCATTTAACTCAACTTTATTAAATTCAATTCAACAGATATTTAGAGTCTTTTAAATAATACACTATGCTGGACTGACCTTCCTGAAGTCGCCAAATTTACAATATGTTCCAGGATGCCTAATAATTGAGAGACTAAAGGCAGGTTAAGAGTAGTTGGAGGTTTTCTCATAGAGGGGTCTCACTGTACTTTTAACCTAAGGTTCAGGGGAGATGCTGTGTCAGCTTTCACCCATTGGCATTACTGAGTCCAGCATGTGTTCAGAATGTTTTTTTTGGTTGTATCACAAATTTATTCTAAATCTGAATGAAGAAGCAACATTGCTGTCTTTGGAGCCCAGATTAAACCAGTTTGCTGAGACCATGACTAAGTTTATCTGATATCAAGGACTGGCAGAGACATTCAAAGATAGGCACATCCTTTCCTGCCAGCATAGGGTGTGGCTAAAGCAATTAACCTGCTTTATTTTCAAACATGACTAGCATTTTGACAAATCATCTCATGTTTACAAAATTACCAGCTCAAGAAAAAATCTTGCCATTCACATATCTTTTCTAATAGCCCTCAACATATTTTGATTAATGCTTCACTATACATCTCTTATTTTAAAATGGCTTAAAACAATAATGACATAATTAGGAGAGAGATACAGGACATGTTACCTGTAGTAGTTACAGAGTTTTCAAAAATATAAAGTATGTTTGTATTTAATTCAACCTTGAGAGAAGTTAAGAGGTGATAGGTCCACAGGCAAGTGGACTTGTTCCTCATGTGATTACAAGCTTCTCTCACATCACCTATGGTCTCTGGACACTAATTCTTGTGGAGCATTTTTCCAGGAAGGCAGTACAACACTGATGCCTGTCTACAGAGCAACACACTGTGCCCATCTTAACAAGAAAGCAACCTTATTAAATCAAAGATTTTTTTAACTCATAATACCTAACATTTGCTGTGTCTGTGTCGTGTTATGATAAGTACTTTACATGAACTATCTCACATGAGATAAATAATATGGTGCTGTCTACTTTACATATGAGAAAACTGATGTTTAGAGAGTTATTGAAGCAATATCCAGTAAAAGGAAGAGCAGGGATTTGACCAGGCCTCACTGAACCTAGAGCCACATTTTTAATTGTTGTGCTCAGCTTCCACGAGTAGAAGAAACTCTTTAGAGCTAGAACAGCCTTGCCACTATCTCCTGTATAATCAGTCTCTCTTCTTATACCATAAGCCAGATTTTTTTTGATCAAGCAGAATATAATGTACTTATACCCCTACACATATACTTTTCACATGGAAAGTCCTCATGAATGTATACAGAAAGTAAAGATATTTACTAAAAGCCACATATTTAAACAGATCATATAAATCTTTTGCTTTTTACTAATGTTGGAAAGCATACTGCATGAGGTCCATTCTTTTACATTCTTTTTGTGCTATTCCTTTTTAAAAATGCAACTATTATTGAAAAAGTAACATAGTAAGCTATGAACAACTTTGTGTAAACAGTTTTATTCTAACCCTCAGTTCCCATAAGCCAGAGAAAACATTGAGGAAGTCTGAATGAACAGGGGGCATTAGCAAAAATGACAACAAGAAAATTCATCCAGGATTTGTCTTAGAACCAGTAAACAAGTTTGCAAACTGGCCAACATACAACAGGGTGATTATGTTTTAGGGAGAGCTAGATGTTTCTTTTTTCTAATACAGATATAACATTCTTAATGAAATTTTGATATCTAATTTTTTTTCAAATGTTATTTGTGGCCCCTGGGCATTCTGAACATTCTCGGATTCTATGTTGCATGGTTAGGTTTTTTTTAAACAAAGGACCCAGGATACTTTCTAAGTGTTTTTAGTGAATAAAAAGATAATTCTGGACTTCTACTTCTGGGAAAATGGAGAAGAAATGTCTTTTGCTATTCTTCTCACTAAGTGCAATTAAAAACTGTAGATATTATATGTAATATAAACAGAAGAAAACTCTGAAAGGTGGCATGAAGAAGGAAGATTGCTTATGAAAGTCAGGACCCAAGGAACAAAACAACTGTGAGTTCTCTGGGTTTTCTTTTTGCTTCATATATCCCAGACTGAAAGCTGAAAAGGTCAACAATCCAGAAATACCAATGGAACAGATAAAAAAGTCTCCCCAAATTTTATTCCCTCTAACCAAAAGACTATAAAAGGTAACAAAGAAATATTCCAGCTAAACATTGGAGAAAAACTATAGCACCACCTGCCCATACCAGCCAAGAAGCAGCCTACACTTTCACTCTCATGAGACTGTAACAGGGTATCTCAACATTTCCACCAGGATGATGTCAGAGAAAGCTAAATATGGAGCTGGGGTTTTCATTCCCACCCACTGGTAAGGAGCTACCAAGCCAATAGTGTTGATGGAGACCATTTGTGAAGTGTAGACTTTCATATAGCATTAATGAAATGCTTCCTCATAATGGAAAGTCACCATTGTCCAAGGGTAACAAAGTCAGTAAGGGTAACAAAACATTGCAGTGTCAGTGTAGATGTCATGGGAAGTTAAAACTGATCTCCATTCAGAAGTAATAAAGAGCTCCCTTCCTCACAGTTCAAAAAAGGATGAATAGGAAACCTGGACTTTTACTTCCACTTGACAGTAACAAAGTGAGATTTTCCTACTAGAGCAATGTCACAGAAGCAAACTAGCTAAAACAAAATGATTATATAAGACCCAGAGTCTTATAACATAATTCTGAGAATGGTCCAGGTTTCAATCAAAAACCGCTTGACATAGTGATAACCTAGAATATCTCAAACTAAATATTAAAAAGATTGGTGAATGCCAACACTGAGAAAACAGAGATGTTAGAATTATCTGACAAAGATTTTAAGCAGCTATATTTTTTAAAAAGTATTTCAGTGAGCAATTACAAACACACTTTAAACAAATAAATAATTAGCAAGCCTCAGCAAAAAAATAAAAGATATAAAGACAAACCAAATATAAATTTTAGAAATAAAAAATACAATAACAAAATTTAAAAAGCTCAGTAGATTAACTTAACAGCAAAAGAAGCAGTAGAAGAAAAAAAAAACAATGAACAAGAAGATAGAATAGAAATTACCCAATATGAACATCTAAGAGAAAATACACTTTAAAAAGCCTCAGGGGTCTCTGGACTGTAACAAATATCTAACATTTGTGTCATTGGAATCCTGGAAGGGGAAGCAAAAGAGAGTGGTGCTGAAAAAGCACTTGGCTGACAAGTTCCAAAATTTGACAAGAGACATAAAGTAACAGATTCAAGAAGCTGAGCAAACCATAAACAGAATAAAGCTAATGATGTTCACTCTAAGAGATATCATAATTAAACTTGAAGTGGCATAATATTTAGAAAGTGTTGAAAAAATAATTGTCAATCTTGAATCTTATACCCGAGAAAAATATCCTTCAGAAATGAAGAGGAAATCAAGACATTTTCAGATGGAGGAAAACTGAGAGAGTTTGTTGCCAGCAGACTAACCCTAAAAGTATAGCTAAATAAAGTTTGTAAGAAGAAAGGAAACAAAGAAAGTAAGAACCTTGGAATATCAAGAAGGAAAGGAAGGAAGGATGGAAGGAAGGAAGGAAGGAAGGAAGGAAGGAAGGAAGGAAGGAAGGAAGGGTACAACAAGCAAAAAATGATAAAATACACTTTTTTCTACTTTTGAATTTTCAAAATTAGTTCGATGGTTGAAACAAAAGTTAAACACTGTATGATGTGCCTCTAAATGAATGTGGAGGAAATATTTAAGACATTATAATATAAATGGGAGAGGACAAAAATATGTAAAGGGAGGTAAGAGTTTAATACTTCACCCAAACTGGTAAAATGACATCAGTTGACTATGATAAATTATGCATATATATAGTATAACTTTAGTTATAGGAAACTTTTTTTAAAGTTACGTAAGGACTACACTGAAAAATACTATAGGTAAATAAACATGAAATTCTAAAAACTGTTCAAGAAACCTACAGGAAGGCAGAAGAAAACAGAGATGAAAAGTTGAGAGAATGAACAGGAAACAAAAACTAAAATGAAAGACTTAGGTCCTAACATATCAATAAGTATAAACGTAAATGTACCAATTAAAAGACAGAAAACTCCCCAGAAAAGGAAATCTTCTCACCTAGATGTTTTTACTGGAGAATTCTACCAAATATATATATATATATATTATATATATATATATATATATATATATATATATACATATATATATAATATATATATACATATATACATATATATACATATGTATATATATGTATATATATATATGAATTAAAACCAATTATCCAAATTCTCTTGCAGAAAATAGAAGAGAAGGAATACTTTCTAATTCATATTATCAAACTAGTGTTGCCTTTATATCAAAACCATATAAAAACAATACAAAAAAATAACTAGAGGCTAAAATTGCTCATGAATATAGATGCAAAAATACTTAACAAAATATTAGCAAATGAAATTCAATATCATATAAAAAGAATTATACATTATGACCAAGTGGGATTTATTTAATGGATACAAGTCTGATTTAATATTAAAAAATTAATCATTGTATTCTATCTATTAACAGGCCAAAGAAGAAAAATCACATTGTACTCTACCTATTAACAGGCCAAAGAAGAAAAATCACAGTGATATAGAAAAATCATTTGATAAAATTCAGCACCTATTTATGTTTAAAAATATTAAAAAATAGGACTAGAGGAGAGTTTCCTCAACCTGATAAAAAACATCTACAAAAAAATCTATTATGGAAATACAAATTAAAACCACAATAATATATCATTGTATATCTATCAGAATGGCTAAAATAAAACACAGTGACAACATCAAATGCTTGCAAGGATGCAGTGAAACTGCATCTCTTATACATTGTTGTTGGGAATGTAATATGCTACAATCAGTCTGTGAAAACAGTTTGGAGATTTCTTCTAAAAATTAAACATGGAACTGTCATACACCCCAGTAGTTTTACTCCTGGGGTCACTTTTTTTTTTAGAGAGAAAAAAATGTTTACACAAAAACCTATACAAAAAATTTTATAGCAGCTTTGTTTGTAATAACCCCAAACTGGAGACAACCCAGATATTCTTTAACAGGTGAATGATTAAACAAACTGGTGCATCCAAACCATGCAATATTACTCAGCAATAAAACAAACTATTGTTATACAGAACAATATTTTGATGACTCTCCAGAAAGTAATACAAATTATTATAAAATCATGAGAGGGGGAAAAATAGTCAGAAAAGGTTATATGCTACATGATTCCATTTATTTAATATTCTAGAAATGACAAAAGTACAGAAATGGAGAACAGATTAGTGGTTCCTGGTTAAAGGAGGGATAGGGTCAGGTGAGTAGTGGGTGTGGCTATAAAGGACAACATTACGTGAGAGATCCTTACAGTGATGGCAGTGTTCTATATATTGACTTGTATTAGTGTCGGCATCTTGGATGTGATATTGTGCTTTAGTTCTGCAAGATACCAATGGGAGAAACTGGGAAATGGGCACATGGATATATATGTATTATTTCTTATAATACAGGTGAAACTACGATATTCCCAAAACAGAAAACTTAATTTAAATAATGCCCAAAAGCCTTCAAAATAAAACAAACACAGGTTATTTTAAAAATATATATTTTGAATTGTACCTATATACTATTTGGCATCTTTTACCAGATGTTTGGAAACTGAAAAATTTGATCATAGAGATTAAATAATTTATGTTAACTTTTTAAAATTTTCATTCTGGAAGAGTGATGGCAAAATGAATTGAACTTAATTCATTCCTGCTGGGTAAGGGTGCTATTATGGAAGAATGGTGTCTGTCATGAGCCCCGGAGATGGGGCATTTGCAGCCTATATGCCATAGAATTGCCGTTTCTGACTTGGAGTTTTATCCTAACAATTTATCAGTAGGATCTCTGATAGCTTGGGAGCCCCAAAGACTGGAACATCACCCATTTTAGATTCACTAGATTTTAAAAGCTGCTAAATCCCCTGGGCCATCACTCTGGCTATGCCAAGTGAAATCCTTTGGCTACAGAGCTGGCTGTTTAAGCTGATGTTCCACAAAGATCATTTGCTGGCCCACAAATACATTATGCAGTTCATTGCTCAGGAAAATTTTCTTTGTTTGAGTTACAGGGATTAAAAGCATTACAACTTAATCCCTTTGATGCATCCAGGCCATTTTGAAATTGAACGTTTTTCTACTAACTCTCCTACTGGGGAACAATTCACTGCTACTGTAGCAACAGAGCCAGGCAATCCTGATTAATTACAGAATTTTTGCCCTTCTGCCTCTGAGTCTTTCTAAAATATCTAATAACAAAAGCACTTGAATAAATCTATGGAGTTAATCAATGTTTCACATAATTTGGAGAAAGAAATTTCAAAGCCTTTCAATAAAAATAGTGTGGGAGAGAGATGAGAACTAATAAATTAAAGAAACCAGTGTTTAAGAATTCATATGTATTAAAGGCTCAAGCCACATCAACTCTCTAACCAAAAAAACAAATCCCTGTTAGAAAATCAGCACATGCTTACTTTATTATACAATTTCTGAAATGGATAATAGGAGTTTATCAATTAAATTATACATTTAATTCATAGGCTATAATACTGCTGTCAGATTTATAGCTTCCAGTTTATAGAAACCAAGGTATAATAAACGTCAGAAAAGGAGGCTGCCTGCTCATCAGATTTATTTTTAGTCTAGATGGGTTAGACTGAACATTCTTCATATAGGAACTGTGAGAGGAATGAGGCCTCAAATTTGCTTTCCTTTGTCAGTGGTGCCCATGGAGAAAGCTATATTAGAAAGACATTTCTTATGTAGAAAAAATGAATATTATATTTTATTTTCTGTGCTAATGAAAATGAAGGAAATCAGTGTTGGGGAAAATGGAATCATTTCCATTTGTATGTGTTGAGAAATATATCTGCCCACTGAGTAATAAAAATGATAACCTCAGAAGAATTAGCATCACAGGAAGACCATGGGATAGAATGTGTGTTTCTAAACTTAAAAAAATAAGTTTTTTATTTATTATTTATTCATATTATTTATTTATTATTTATTCATATTATTTCTCACTGGCAATCTTATTACTATTTGGAAAATATTTATTTCATATTTCAGCAAGGATCAGCTCTATTTTACACTGTGTTATCATGACTATTTTATACTGTTATCTTATTTTTTTACATCCTAAAATGGAATTCACTTCCTGAGGCCTGTGCTATAGACTTATTCTAAAGAAGGCCAACATTGCTTGGGAATCATTCGAGGTTGCTTAAGGGAAAAGCATTATGCTAAATATATTGTTAAATCATTACATGTGACCAACACACACAGAATACTTAGAAATGAATTTAGCCATTTTCATGTGTGCAGAGGGTGGTTCTCAGACAGGAATTCTCATCTGTAAGTTTGTTAGAAATGCAGAGTCTAAGGCTCCAGTCATGCTAAATCATGCTAAATCAGAAGCTACATTATAATAAAATCCTCAGATGGTGAGAATACCCAGAACAGTATGAGGATTGGGCAATAGGGTAGGTACCAAATATGAATTGAGTATGCTAAAAAACCAGGCTCAAAGTTTCTTCCACACAGTAGCATTTGCAGAACAATTTTGAAAGAACTGCTTCATTGCCATTTTCTAGTGTTATATTTAGTTTTGTATTTTACCTCGGGCTGAGGATACTTGAGCAAGGTAGATGGATGGGGATCCATTTAAAATAATTTAAAGGCTTTAAAAAATGTCTTGAATTAAGATATGTCACAGTCCTGATTGTAATTTTGTATATCAGTTTTTAAATGTAATTCAGAATTCTCCTGATGTCACTAACTTACAAGTAAAAATAAGATCAGATTGGCTTTAATATTCAAATTAGATAGCTCCCTTATGATCAGAGGAGCAATAAATGCAGTTTTTCATCAACCCAACCTCTAACACCTTACTTTTTAATTTTTTTATTGTTGCAAAATATAGATAACATTAAAATTACCATTTTAACTATTTTTAAATGTGCATTTCGGTGGCATTAAGTACATTCACATTGTTGTGAAACCATCACCACCTTCCACTTCCAGAACATTTATATCACTCTAAACAGGACCTCTATGCCCATCAGACAATGTTCTGCCTTTCTGCAGAATCCCTGACAACCACTATTCTACTTTCTGTCTCCATGAACTTGACTATTCTTGGTACCTCATATAAATTGACTCAAATAGTATTTTTCCTTTTGTGATTGCTTATTTTATTTAGTATAATGTCTTTAAGATTCATTCTTGTTGTAGCATGTGTCAGAATTTTATTCCTTTTTAGAGCTGAATAACATTCTATTATTCATATATAATATATTTTGTTTATTCACTCATTGTTGATGGGCATTTGGGCTGTTTCCACCTTATGGCTATTGTGAATAATACCTTTATAACAGCTTATTATTTTATGTTACTGGGCATAAAGCTATTGAAAGCTACCTTTGCCTTGCTGTTAAGGTGGGCAATCTAGTCACTTTTTATGGAATCTGTTACCACATGCACAATGATAATGTACCCCATTATAATTTATTATTGCTGAAGTACAGCATCACTACCAGAACAAGATACTTCACTGCAAGTCCTAGTCTTTATTGCTGCTAATAACTTTTACCACAACACAGAATTCCTAGTGGAAAGGAGGACACACCCTCCCCCATCATTAAGCTTATGCTCAAAATTGACCTGGCTGTCATGTATACACTTCTGAGTGTCATGTTTCCTGTCATTCAGAGGCAGCCACTTCCCCTAAAGCTTATAATGGCACTCCGTGGTTTGATTAGAGGTGATCTCAGTACTAGTCAAAACATTCCAGAATCAGTCCTCCCCACCAAGAACCCATGCCCTGGGGTGCAATCTAAGAAACTAAACTGAGCCCTCTTTCTTTCAGTTTCCCTTGGTTATTTCTTAATGACTTTAACTTCAGAGGAGCTCATTAGTTGTTTTTTTTTTTTTTTTTTTGCCATCTCATCTTCATGAATGTTACTGCCAGTTCTTTAAACGTGTTTTTAAAACTTTGAATCACAAAATGGAAGAACTGAGCTAAAAAGTGTTTCCATCCCATGAACATCTGTGTATCAAGCACTTTTTCAGAGTGTGTACCTCATGACCTCTACAGGGCACTGCGTTTCATGGAGGGGCATGAGCACTCTGCCTGCCTACAGAACCAGAATCAGGCCATGGCTTAATCAGCAAGTCCCATTATTTTTTTCCTCCAGAAGTGGAATGGTTACTTGCTTTATATCATTATGTAACTAAAAGATGCAATTCAAGTTGTTCTTCCCAAACCAAGGGAGTTCACCCAAAGGAGATTGGATGGTTCCTCTTCAAGACTTAGAAAAGGAGAGCTTATTTTAAATGATTTTCCAGCCTATAATAGAATTTGAATCTGATTTCTTCTGGAGACTGTTATACACATGTGCACTTACTTACCTTTGGAGGTTTGTTCTGACAGGCCCACAAGAACTCCAATCAAATTAAGGAATAGCCCACCGAAAGAAGAACTCATCCTGGAGGGGAAAGAGGATCATGCAAATGATCTTGACCCAAACTACAGTATCTGAAGGAAGTGTGCAGATGGAGGTAGTGTGTCTGGAAGAGGAGAGCAGCACTGGTGTGACCAGAAGCAGTGTCAGTGCCTACACAGGTATTAGTGTCCATAAAAGTACTGATGCCAGCTTATGAAAGCATCATGTCTAGAAAACACAGCTGGTAGGGAGGTCATGGAGAGGCAATTTAATAACAGCTTTGTTAGCATGGCCTTTGTTTAAGGGAACTGGGTCAGGAGAGTAGAAAATGGCACATGCTATGATGCATCTTATAGGATCTGTGCTTAAGCACATGTGAGACTCTTCTGAAGATTTAGGAGTACCTGGAAAGACACCATCAATGAGGGTGAGATGAAATTTTGACTCATACTGTCAAATAGCTCCCATGATTTTAACCATGGATTTCCTCAGACCTAGAAGGCACATGGCCCATTAAAAGTAGGCACATATACGCAAATTTGAGAATGTTACTTTAGAATCATCACGTGATAAAATGTTTACTTTTTACCTCATTTCCTAGACAAATTATTTTATTATATTATTTTATTTACTTTATTAAAATATAGTTGACACACAATATTATATTAGTTTCATGTGTACAACCTAATGATTCAACACTTATCTACCTTACAAAGTGATCATCACCATTTGACACCATACAAAGTTATTGTGATATTATTGACTATATTCCTTATGCTGTACATTACATACCTGTGACATTTATTTTATAACTGAAAGTTTGTAGCTCTTATTTCCCTTCACCTTTTACCCACTCCCCTCTGGTAACCATCAGTTTGTTCTCTGTATCTATGAGTCTGTGTCTGTTTTGTTTAATTTGGTTCTTTGTTTTGTTTTAGACTTTACATATAAGTGAAATTATGCAGTATTTGTCTACCTCTGTATCTTCTGTGGTTATAAGAGTGAGGAATGTTTAACCATTCACTGTTTTTAAGCCTTTACCATCTCTTTACAATGTAGAGCAGGAGTTATAACTTCAAAGAAAACATGGTGATCAAATAATTAAATGTGTGTGAGTATGTGACATCATGGTTATAGGACAATAGGGAGTGGTTAGAGAAAGTCCCTGTCTACAGACATGCTACTTCACTGAAAACAAAAACAAAACCAAAACCACTGCTTATCCAAACAAAACCTGACTGTGGGCCATATTAAGCCAAGAGGTCACTAGGATCATCTTTCTATCTTCATTTTTCTAATTCTCACTACAAAGACAGTTGAATTCCCTCCCATGTATCTGGAATCAACCATCTTTTTCATGATTAACACAGATGAAAACAAACAGAAACATATCATAGTACCACACCAATTGTCCCAGGAGATAGCCAAAAGCAGGAACCTTGCTGCTTTATCTTTGTATTCTATGCACCTAGTTTACAAATACTAGGTATCATGATCTCATGGAAAAAAAAAACACATTAAATAAAAGGGAGTGATGATACCTACAAATTATGGAATGCTCATTTCTTGCTGGGCACTGTTTTAAGAGTTTTCCATGTTACTCTTTTATTTGTTCTTCCTACTAACCTATTATGCTAATACTATTATTATCCCACTTTTATGGATGGGGGAACTGAAGTTGAGTCACACAAGTGATGAAGCGGAGATTCCATGACTCCAAAGTTCAAGATTTTAACCAAAATGTAAATACTTATGATAAAGCAAGAGTGAATCAGCAGTTCAAGGATTGTGCAATTGGGCAGAAGGAAGATATTGACTATAGCTAATATTTAACAGGGAATTATTGCCTGCAAAGATAGACCTTGGGCGTATTATAGAGAGGGTAACAGCAGTGTGTCCAGAGTTTGAACAGGAGCTTAGTGGTGGGAGAGTGAGGTCATGGGATAGGGATGGAGTGTGATCTGACCAGAGGCAGACAGGCATAGATAGCCTCTATTTCATGTATTTGAAACATATCTAACTTTCTCTCCATCTACCACCCTTCCCCCAGGTGTCTTGCATCTATCAAGTTAAGTAAATAGAAAAACTTTAGTAATGTGGAGTAAAGGACGAGACTCCCCCATTCATAGCACACCAGTGTTATGTTCTAAGGGGAGGGTTTGTTTGTATTGTGGATGTTTTCCTCTGAGGGAAGGACTAGAAGAGATCAGAGAATATGAATCCCAACCCCCACAGGAGCTCAAGAGGCAAAATGCTACTCTACTCTCAGATCCAGATTCTGTCTATTGGGCTGATTTCTAGTACTAACATTTCTGACAATGAACAGAATCTTTCTATACTTCCTAATATCACTCTGTAATGGCTAATTTTATATGTAATGGCTAATTTTATATATAATGCTAAGTCAAACATTATTCTAGATGTTTCTGTGAAGGTATTTTTTAAGATGAGATTTACATTTAAATAGGCAAACTTTGAGTAAAGCAGGTTATCTTCCATAATGAGGATGGGCTTTATTTAGTCAATTGAAGGCCTTAAGAGAAAAAGATTGACCTCCCTGGAAGGAAGGAAAGGGAATTCTGCCAGCAGACCACCTTCAGATTCAAACTGCAACATTTTCCTGGATCTCCAGCATGCCAGCCTACCCTTCTAAGCCTCTATAATTGTGTGAGCCAATTTCTTAAAATAAATCTCTGGTAGCTGATTAGATAGATAGACAGACACATCCTCTTGGTTTTGTTTCTCTGGAGAACCTTGACTAATACACACCTTATTTTATCAGTTATAAGATAGATGTGCATTTTTTCACATTTTAACATTTCTGAAATTATATCTTAAATTGATATTGAATAATATCTTAAATTGATATTATTTTAAATGAAATATGATTGTTTCTTTTATTTGACAAAATATCCAAATTCCCCCAACTACATCTTAATTTGGAACACAGGCCAATAGTTTGCTATAGTGAGCCCACCAACTAATAGTATAACCACCATCCATAATTTGTGTAGCCATGCAACAACTTCTCTCCAAGAATCTTGGAACTCTGTGCAATTTTAAATAATTATTTTTCATAACTCTATTATCTAACTGCCATCTGTTAGCTCTAAAAAATATTTTCTTCCTAGGGGATGCAAAATACAAGTCTTAGGAGGGAGATAAAGCCTAAAATGAATGTTGTGAAAGGAGAGAATCAGAAAAGATAACAAAATATATTTGTCCTCAAGTAAGCCTCATTGTACTACGTAAGCCTCACTTTCCTTTCAGTAGCATTTAGTCAATAACAGTACCTTCTTTATTCTGTAGCAAGTGGCAGTTTACCTTTTTACCTGGTATGTTTTTAAAAGAACTGGAAACTGGCCAAAACAGCAACCATTTTTTGACATATCAGTTTCTTCCATAAAACTAAGAGCTCCTTGAAGGTAGCAATAGATCTTAGGTGTGTGTATATCCCAAATACTTAGCATGTGCACAAGGTCCATATGAATAGTTGTCAGTATATGAATGCCATTGAATGTGTAGACCATAATGTGATGTATCACATCCTCCCTCATATCCTTGTGGTATGTGTGTGAGAGAGAAAATAAGAAGTCGAGCAAATGAGAAAGAGATACTCTCTTCTAGATTGCGAATACCTTGAAGGTGGCTTAGTAACAACAACATAGATTTGATGCCATCAAAACACTGGTTTGAATATTGGTTCTGTCATATGCAGGCTGTGTAACTTTGGAGTATTGTTTGTTTCTGGTCTTCAGTTTTTTAATCGGAAAGTGAACATTATACTATCAATGTTGAAGAGTTTCATGAGGCTTGAAGGTAACTTTTGCAAAAACAAGCACTTTATACTTTCATGGGAATAGTAACTCTCATTGTTCTGTCACCACTCTCCCACTGTTCCTGATCTAGCAGTAGGCACAAACCTTTGCACTTGGAAGATACTCGTCATGTTTGTTGCATGAATCACAAAGAAATGTCTTGACAAAAAACACACACTATTTTCAGCTTTCTATACTTATTAATACATATTAATGACTCTTATTAATACATTTTTTACACTAAATTTGTAATATTTTCAACTGAGAAGCCATCAGCTCCACTGTATTATAAATTTTTTAACCTTTCTCAATTATAAGTATCATCTATAAGTAAATGAAAACAACCAAAAAAAAAAAACAAATAAAACTACGAAACTTTATTTAAACCACACAACTTGCCTCAAGTTTATACTATTACTAATTTGAATTTTCACATAGGGAACCAAAATGTTCATTTCTAGTTTTTAAGAGATAATCACAGCACAGACATGTTAGTGTCCAAATTATTCTCTCATTTTTTTCTTTCCTTCCTTTTTCTTCTATCAACTCTTTATTTGAAATCAATAAATGAATCATCCAACAGGCAAATAAACTCTGCATGACATATTACTTTAAGCCACATCTGAAATGAATTGAAAGCTTAAAAGACCACATAACAGCAATTGGTGTGTATGCTATTCTTGTTGAAAGATGATTATATGTCAGAAAGGTCTTTTGTAACACACTTTCAATTTCAATTTCAGCATTCAGACATATGTTCCTTGTAGGAAACATTGGCAGCCACTTTGTACTTGTTGTTGTACCCCCATAATTCTTCTTCAAATAAACGATTCACCATGTTATGGTAGTATTAAGTCAGAGGATCTAAACTAACAGCTAGAAGAGAGTATCAAAACAAAGTTTCAGGTGGCAATGGGAAGAGTAAAGCCTAAACAGGAAACTGAGAGCAGAAGGATAGAAAAAAAGATAAGAAGGGAGGAAGTATGGGTGGTAGATAGATTTAGGGCCAGATTAGTTCAAAAGTCTGAGTCAAATTTTAACTCTAAGCTGTGAGAATTGAGTGGAAGTTGGAATCCAAACAGAAACTTCATTTATTCAGTGGAACCATTTAATAAACACTCTTGTGTTAGGAGATGTTCTAGACACTGGGGATATGTCATTGAACAAAATAGAAATCTGTGAATTCTTAGAGATTTTATTTATTCCAGTAGGGGAAAGATGCAATAAACAACTAATGTAACCAATAAATAAATTATAAAGTATATTGGAAGAGATACGGAGAAAAAAATCAGAGTAAAGAAGAGTATAAAAAAAAAGAGTTAAAAAAAGAGTATAAAAGTGGAGGCTGCCATTTAAATGATGCAGTCTTAATATTTGGATTATTTAAATATCTATTATTTACCAGAAAATGATAGAATCACAAAAATAAAAACCATTTTATAACATGACATGAGAAGCATTTTATGACATATATATCATGTCAAAAAAAACTACTCATAATTTTTATTAAACTTAAATAGAATATACACTATACATGTAACACTAAAGAAGCTCTGAAATCATTTCAGAGACAGTTACTTGTTCATATTCTTCTTTAATAAAACTGTACTATTAAAACAAGGAATACAGGTATGTGGATTTTACTTACTGGCAAAGTTGAAGTCCTTAAAAACAGTTTCATCTCATCATTGTTCATGTGACCAATATTGTTATCCCTATGTTACAATTTGGACATTGAGGCCTAAAGAACGTGACCAAAAACAATTAGTCAGTGGTAAGGAGTATGGAAAATTGTCCTAAGCAGCATGCAAATGATGTGAGTTTGGCAATGTAAGAAGTCAAATTATCTCAGCAATTTTATGAACATGACTTTCTTCATGATTACCCCCTCTTCCTGTCTAGCTGTCTCAAAAACCTGGTTATTGAGTAAAGTTCTGTGAGAGCTATGGATGAGTGCAAATGCCTGAGAAATACCATAACAGTTTGCAGAATGTGCCATGCTACAATTTCTCTAATAAAGGAATTCAGGAAAAAACTAAATACTGCCAAAAAGTTTAAGTTTCAAAGTTTTTTATTTTCTTGAAAAGTGCCTTTTTTGGCTCTCACTTCCTTGGAAAATGAGAATGGTTTTACAGTAAATCTCTTATCTCCTTTTACTTTTTAAATTTTAAGAACATGGTTAATAGTACATATTTGTGGTTTAGCTAATGAACTCACTGATTAAACTTGGCAAATGACAGCAATGGCAGCAACCCCACATTGTTTCAGACGATGATTTCTTTAAATTTGGAATTCAAGATAAAATTGGGAAATTCATAAAGAGGGGTGAGCTTTTTAGGTTGTTCTATCACATAATTTGAAATATGTGGTCAAGAGAATGCAGCTAAGTATTTATCATTTGATCATTCTGAAGGTTTTCCAAGTTACTGCAGACTAAACTTAAAGCAGGATATTGTGTTAATCATACAATACTATTTTCTCATGTAAGAGATGAAGATAAATGTTTAATGCTGTTAACTCTTTTTGCTACTTGAATTATCATGTTCACACATTTATAGAGAGAGAGAGAAAAAGAGAGAGAACGCCTAATTATTCAAGGAAAAGGCCACTGAATATTCAAACTATTTTTACCTAAGTCTCCTTAATTTATCAACCTGTCATATCATCAGTGGCCATTTTCCTTCCCTTGAAAGGTGTCAGAATTTAAACCCCAGTAATTCCAAAATAAGCAGATAGATCCTCACTCCCTCTGTTGCCCTTGCCCAGCTGCTTCTGACTTTGACCCTAAAATCCAATCATTGACCAAGCCAGTCAAGCTGCCTTGGGTTAAAGTTTAATGAAAACTTGAGTATGCCATCAGGTTGTGTGAATTTTTACCCCTTTCAGAAAAAGGCCAGAAACATGAGGTGTAGCCTCGGCTGGTTGGAGAGAAAATAAATTGACTTTGCAATGACCACCGTAACATCTGGTAGCCTAATCTCACCGTTGGATTACAACTAGGTGCCCTACATATGGCTGCTCTCAATAACTACTTAAGGCTACCAGAAGGAAACTCTAACTGGTGAGACTGATGGATCTGTAGCTGTCCAGGAAACTGGGAACAGGGTGACATCAGCTGGGCTCCAGAAGTTTTGAGGACTTCAGTTTGGCTTCCAGGAACAACTCAAGGTGTTAATTCTGATTTCTAAAACTGTTTTGGATGCTAGGTACCTTATAAATCAGCTCTAAGGTTAGATATTAAGAGTTTCCACATTTACATTTGAAATACCCGGAAGCACCACCCTTCCAGGAAGAGCCAAGATGCTAGAATTAATGGCTGCCTTAATCTGACAGAATCCTACTTTGTAAATTCAAACATTTTCCCTCAACTTTCTTTACTGAGTAGAAAGACAAATGTGAGGAAGTACAACTTTGAAAACTTTGGCATTAACAGCTTAATGTTGCTGAGTGGTAAAACATTTAAAGTATAATTTTAAAGGAGTATAATAACAAACTCCAGTGTATGTTTTAATAAGATTCCTATATATGACTCCATACTATATGTTTATTATTTTAGATCATATATTTAAACCATTTTCTTCTCATTGGCAAACATACACTCCCATGAGCAATGAGATTTTAATAAATTAGGTATCATCTTCTGTAAATACATTTTTTAAAATATGTCTTTTATTTATACTGGGTTTTAAAAAGGTTTGGGGAGATTTTTTTTTTTCTTAACCCATGTGTGAGATTGATTTAGCCTTCACACACCTGTACAGTTTCTATTATATCCTAATTTCTCAATTATAATCTAATTTTTTCCATAAATTCTTTGAGTGACTCAGTGTATTATTAAGGTTGTCTGGTAATTTACTATAAGGATTTCCTGGAACGAGCAGCATCACTGATGCCCAAAGCTGCTCTTTTTTAATATTCTAGAGTGTTTTAGGACCATTCTTTGACTTCTCTTTCACATGTGGGTTATTTTTGTATTATTTTTTAATTATTATGGAACAGATTAATTATGGAACTAGGGCTTGCATACTGTATTTCCTTGAACAAAGCTTTTTCTTTGTGTGAATTTTCCTACTGTGTACTATCAGTAAACTGTAAAGTCGGTCTCAAGAAAAACTGTTCTTGATGTTCTTGTTACAACATGCGTATGAGCACACACATATGAAAAGGCCATATAAAAGAACAAGAAATGAGTAGGGTGAGAGCCAAGTCAATATTTAAGTGAGTAAAAATATGTACCTGAAATTACATATAACTGAAAGTGCATAACTTTGAAATTGGACAGTTTCTGACAGCCTCAAGTATTCTTGCGCAGGTGTCAAAAGCAGAGAATAGCTGTGCTAAAACGCTGAGACCAACAGTTACTTATTTCCTATCATAAACTCACCAATACGGTCACTAGCATGAAAAGTTAAGATTGTCAGCAATGCCTAACCACCTAATTGCCCAAGTAACTGTCTTTTCTTTTATGGGCCTCTTTGTCTTAAGCATGAAGGAAGTGGTAAACCAATAGGACTGTTATCTATTATCTGTTACCACTTAGAAAAGTGATGTGTTGTGACACCAAAGGCTAGGGAGACAGACATAGGGGAGTCTCATCGATAAAGGCTGTACTAGACACGGTCTTCATCTTTCTTCAAATGACTCACTATGACTGTGGAGATGCTGGATGTGTGTGTGTGCCTGTGGGAAGAAGGAAAAGGGAAAGATTTTATTGAAAGCTTAAATTGGATGAGAAAGGGGTGATTATAGCAAAATAGGTAGTCTTCTGGTCCTGGTCAACATGCCTGTGAATCCATCACACACACACACACACACACACACACACACACACATCTCCATAAATTAGTTAACCTTACAGATTATTGAATAGAGAATCTCATATACTTGGTGGCAGAACACATGATAGAACCACATGCCAGGACCTTCAGATGGTATATACACTAGAAATTGGGTAGCACATATCAAAGGCACTTTTGTTCCAGACACTAGAAAGTACAGAAATAAAAGTAAATACAAAAGGAGCTGCAATTTCAATGCTGTCTTACCAAAGCTAATCTACTGCCGCAGATGGTCAAAACATATTTTTGTTTGCTTGTTTTAAGCCCTAGAATTTGTAACTGCTGACTTTTATGATTAAGACAGCAATGTTGAGAAAATCCTTTAATTGCTATGCTTTTAAAATCTTAGTGTCTGAATACCACTCTAAAGATTTTCTTTCCTCCCTTCTCTTCTATACTCTATAAAATGTCAGCTCCACGGTTCTTCTAGGATCCAGTACAAAGCTGTCTAAATAGATCATAAAATTGGATGGCCACAAACATTAAAATAAAATAGTTTTTTCTTTTTTCATGAACTAGAAACTAGTGTACGCTTTTATATAGTTCATACTTAAAATTAAACTTCAAATAATCCTAGAATCAGTCAATATAAATTAAGGGATAATAGCAGTGAAGAAATCATGTTTTTATAAACACTTGGGTTCTGTAAAAAAAAAAAATTAAACATCCTTAATGAAATGTTTCAAGAACCTAGATTGGAATAAAAACTTACTTGTACTAATGCAAAGTCTGGTTGAATGATTTTGTTATAAACTATAAATTAAATATAGATAGGTATTAGATATCAAAATATTATATATTAATTAGATATAACATGATATGTCATGTAAACATATTTTGATTAAACCCTAAAAGATCCATAGATGTTCTAGCACATCCCTTTAGACTATTAGAATATTCCTTAAAATCATGTTAAATAATCATGTAGTACCTGTGTGAAATATCTTCCATCAGAATCTCAAATGGATCCATGATATATATAAGATAAACTTTAAAACCACTGACCCAAAAAATATGTCTTACATATCTTGTGAAGTTTTTGTAGTGACTAGTAGTGCTTTGCTTTTTTTTTAATAGCTCTTCTAGTTTAAGTTTGTTATACTTACTCAACTAGTAAGACATTATCTCATACTTTTGTAATATCTGGTCTTTGTACTCATTGCAAAATGTGAATTCCTTTTTATCATCCATGCTGTTCATAGAAAAGAAAAGAAATGCCTCATAGAATAAAGACTATCTTATAAGCTAATAAGAGTGGAATTAGAACCTTAGAAGATTTATTTAAAAATCAAAACAAAACACAAATATACTGGCCAATTTTATTATCCATAAATTACAAAGCAGTTTCTTTTTCACTATCTTTCAAAGAGAAAGAAAAAACTTTCTTCATCTTCATTTTAATGGTATTTATAGACAGTATAATTATTTTATAAGAGATCATTTTGCAATATGTTTAATGATTTGAACATTAAATAGTAATCTTTAAACTGTACAGCCTTTCTTTACTTAAATAAGCAAATTTTTATTTCTAGAACAGTCTCATAAAAAATTGAATAGCTTCTCTTTTTTGCCATCCAGGAAAAATGAGCAAAAGACAAAAGAATGTATTTTATTTTTTCTCTAGACTTGTAGGCCTTAAAAGTCTCCTGACTATAGGTGACAAAAAAAAAAGTTTTCACGAAGCTGATAGACAGTTCAAAGTTCTCCATACAATGGCAAAGAACTGCTTAAGCCTAGTTGTTTACTGTTGTAAACTAAGTTGTGTTCTGCCTCATCTCCATGCCATCTAAGAAGATGGCAAACATCCATTAAGTCTCCTTGATAAACCTCATGAAAACTTTCCTCAAAATTTCTTCAAACTCTTTTCTCATCAGGTAAATATTGACTGCACATATCATTTGATAGTTAATTCTTAATTAACTAACTGTTATATGTCTGTATTTTCCTAAATTATTATTTGTAGCATTATTTCAAGCTTGTGTGGCTTATGAGGTCCAGAACTTCTGTTCAGTATCCCAAACCAAACTAAATTCTTGAAAGGCAAGCATTGCCTTACATCTTTTTTTTTTTAATTCTCTATAATACCTAGCAAAATGTCTTGTCCTTGAATGTACTATTCAGTCTTGATTTAACTTTTTTAGTATAGGAGAGAGAGAGAGAGAGAGAGAGAGAGAGAGAGAGAGAGAGAGAGAGAGAGAGAGAGAGAATCTAAAATTATCTCAAATATATTTATTCATAGCAAAATTAGGCCTATAGCACTCCAAATCAGATTTGGAAGCATGAAAAGTAGTGGGCTGAAGCTAGATACAGACTGTTACAAGGGCCAGTGGTGTACAACTCTTCCCCAACTCTGCATGCAATAATGTTTCCTTGGTAGCTTGAAACAGGCCGTATTAAGAGTTTTTATACCATGGGAATTAGCAAATACTACAAATCATAACTTTTCATTTCTCTTCTCTTTCATTTCTCCATTTTATTCTTCTTTCATCCTTTTTTTTTCCTTTTTTCTCTTTCCTCATTTCTTTTCCTTCCTTTCTTCCTTTTTTCCTTCCTTCCTTCCTTCCTTCCTTTCCTTGTTTTCTTTCCATCCTGTCTTTCTTCTTTTTTTCTTTTTCTGTAGAGCAAGTTGTTATATGTTTACCAATACAACACTGTTTATAATTCACAAAGATAGATTTAGAGCCATCTGCAGAATATATATAGATTTAAGTATGTCTTAACTTTTAAGCAAACTCAAAAGTTCTCTGCCAAAATCAAAGGGAATTCTGTGCACATAGAAATAATATATTCATATTATTAGTGTAGAGAATCTATAATTACCATTTAAACATTAATTTCCTTTGCAAATGATCTTGATATTTAGCAGATAACTCAATTATTTACATAGTGCAGCTATGGCCTTAATAGTTAAAGAGATTTTCTGATGTATAACTTGTAATCCTTCTAAACTGTGAGCTCTTCAGAAGAATTTACTGGATTAAAGATAGTTATCAATTAAAGATTATACTAATGACTGTGCTAGGCTCAGAATAGTCACTTAGAAAAAAATATATATAACCATTTATTGCTTAATTTTAAAATCTAACATTTCTGAACATGAGAAATTTTAAAAAATAATATGTTCAACAAATAGAACAATTTTCAATACACAAGTATATTTTCAGCCTTGAAGATGTAGGTAAAGATTTCAATAGCTCTGTGTGTGTGTGTGTGTGTGTGTGTGTGTCTTTTGTCATTTGTTCTGTAATTCAACTTCAGTTTTTGAAAGATTCTATTGTCTGTATTAGGTCAGCAATATAATCTTTCAGAAACTTATATTTGTTCTTTAAAACCATGATTTTGATTGTTGTTATTTTAAAGCAACTTCAATTCAGACCCTGGAATCATCCCTGAGCCTCCCTGTACTTCATCCAGGAGAAAAATTCTTTAGGTCATTGTGACGAAGGAAAAAAATCAAGAGGAGGGCACATTAGTAAAATCTGGTTTGCATGTGATATATTTTCCTGACATGAAAAGATTTCTTGTGAAGGCAGATATAAAACACCACTGAAGATAAAAACATTAATTCCACACCAGAATCACATGCAGAAAGTCCAGTCATCCATCAAACACACTCAAGACAGGACCTTATTGTATATGAACATAGAAATTCATCTCCTATTTCAGGAAAACCAGAAATGTTCTCTTACCACAGAGGCACTGCAGTAAATCACCTTACCCAAGAAATTCAAAGCAAAGCTAAATCTCCGGTACTGTAAGTCTTCACTTAACATCGTGGAAAGTTTTACAACTTTAAATGAAACAACTTTTAATGAAAGCAATTTTACCACAGGCTAATTGATGTAAACAAGAGTTAAGTTCCTAAGACATTTCAAAATTATAACAAAATGATATTGAATAAACCAGTTATTTATTCGAGGACCTGCCATATACAAGAGGAACAGACATGGGATTCTAACTCCCTTGTGATAAACTAAACGTTAATAATTGGATTTCCTCAATTTGCAACTTCCCAATTTTGCCAGTTCAAGATTTGGTCCTGAAATGTTCCCTGTGCTCCCTACCAGGGGCTGAGTGCCTCATGTTCCCCTCCATAGCAGCAGCTCTCTGCAGAAACACTGAACCTAGGGTCTACCTTCTCTCTTAAAATGGAGAGTAGCATATGTAGATGAGCATCTCACCTAGATGTTATCAGAAGAAATTAAAGAATATTTTTGGACAGAAATTGTATCTCCCTGAAATATATTTTGTGACAATAACAAACATTCTAAGTATTTGCCTTTTGTGGGATCACCAGAACCTACTCACACACATTCTAAATAAGAAGAGTATCCACTACGGGATGTCTAAATAGAGACCCAAGATTATGGTACTTACTAAGGCAAAGCAGCAAGGAAAAACATCCAAACTAAAAAGGCAGTTTTCTCTGTAAACAGTAATTTTGAATTGACATTTGACTTCAGATAAGTTGAAACATCTGAGCCTAAATCCCATGCCAAATTAAAACATACATAAAAACCATACTTTGGGGTTGCAAAGCCTTCAGAGATGAAGTGGTAATGTAAGTATATTCTTCACACAGACCTGTTCCTAATCATGTCTTTTCCATGTTTCAAACATTTTAATTTTTCCTATTACACTGTAGGATCAAGTCCAATGCCTCAGAATGGCGTGCAAAACCCTAATAATCTGACACTTCTTGCCTCACAGTTCACTCCTAGCCTCCTCCCAGAACATTCTCCGTGCCACTCATACTGCATTTCTTTCAATTATCTTGTTTTCAGGCCTTTAAACAAGCTATTCTGTACCCAAAGCTAATTCTTTAATGTTTTGGGGGTCTCAGCTTGGACATTTCTCCTTCCAGGAAAACTTTGCTGACCTCTAAAGGCGTAGTTCATAGCTCCTCAAATTTTCTCCATACCATGGGTACTTCCTCATATAACAGAACAATGTATTATAAGTTTATTTACTTTATTTACTAATAGGCAGTCAGCTTTTGGGGAATTCTGTTCATTTTATTTATACTGCATGGTTCATAGCTCCTCATGTGTCCTCAGCATAGTGCCCACAGAACAAATTTTCAATAATCATTTGCTTATTAAATTCATAAATTAGTTTCTTTTAACAGTATTCCAGAATGGTTAATGACCACATGTATCTGTTTCAACTCAGGAATCATCAGGCAAAGCCAGAAACATCAAAGGTGTCTATAAGTGGCTCAGATTTGATAAAACACATCCTTCTGTAGGCAAAGTGACAGAGGAGCTGCAATTGGAAGTTCTCATGTGGTGGCTTAGAGACTATGGCATTTCCATTCACAATCCAAGCAACAGAAGCAGGGTAAGTGGGTAATAACAGGGCACCTTAAGCAGGTGCCCCCCAAAAAAAAGAAAGAAAGAAAGTTTCAGGAAAAGTGGGATGAATGATACTAGCTATCCAGATATGTTACTCATCAAGTGATATGTCAGGAGCCTAGATTCATATTCAAAGTCAGGCACTCTGGAGAACAGACAAGAATAAGGCAGGCTCCAAGGCCAAGGGGTAAGGAGATACCAAGAAGTTTACTAGAATAGAGCCTTGAAAACAAAGATCAGGGTAGGAGCAGGTTACCAAGCTGAGCTTGAGTCAGTACTAGGTGACTTGATGCTGAGCCACAAAGTATTGGTCTAGACAGCTCATGAAGATCCTGGAAAGGGGTTAGCTTGGCCTTGGAGTATATTTAGAGACTCAAGACTTGAAGAAGAGGGAGAGGCAGAGGCTTGGAATTGATTTCTGGATCTTTCTCTAATCTCATGATATTCATCAGAATTTCCAGCTCTGGCCTCAGAGTTTTACTTTCTATACAAATTAACCTTTTCTGTTTATATAATAGTATCTAAAGGATATGCCTTTATTGGTTAAGACTGATGCTTTTTTTATCTTCATAATTTTCTCACAAGTTAAAGAGGAAGCAAACACTTAGCAAAATTAGCCCAATGAGCTGAAAAAATACTGAAGTTGTTCTGCCTCTGCTTCTACAACTTTAATATACAGGATGTCAGCCAGATGAGAAAAATATATTTAAAGAGAAAACTCATTACACTGATAAAATGTAAAAATGGCTGACTAAATGTACTCAGAGCAGAAATAACCATACTTGACCATGAGTATGCATCACTGTCACTTAAAATAATCTGTCTCATTCAGTTCCCCTTCCTCTTAGCTACCATTATTCTTGATCAGGCTTTGTTATTGCTAACTTGAATTTTTAGAGATCTCTTAGTCAATCCTACCGCAATTGATTTTCCCTGCTCTACTCCCCCCATCTCTATATCAAAGCTACTGTGATTTTTGTCACTCAGCTGTTCTATACATTTCAATGATTCCATATAACCTACTGAATTAAGTTCACTTTTTAAATTATTTTTATTTTTTTTAAGTTCACTTTTTAAATTCTGATCAAAACAGTTTTCTAATATTCCTTCCACCATCCAACCTATACCCAAAGAATCTGGAGCCTTTGATTATTTCTCATTTGTTGAATACATTTATCCCTTTCTCGTTCTCTTTGCTATTTCCTGCTGCTTATGTCCTACTTCCATCTCTACCTAACAAAATCTTACCCATTCTTGTAGATGCTGCTTGAATGTCTAAAGTATTCTCAATTGCAGGGAGTTCCTTATCTCTTCAATTTTCTATAGTTGTCTGTCTTTCATGCTTACTATACTCATTACTTTCTGTGCTGGGTTAAGAGTTTTCTGTGTCCATGGTCATAGGGTTTTCTCCTAGTGATTCTGTAATAAATGTTCATTGACTTTAAAAGAATAAATTACCATTCTTATATATAAACACATGACACACATGCACATATATGACAACACTTTTATAAGAGTAGTATGCTAAATTAATAAAGAATTCAAAAAATGTTGTGATACCAATACATTAAGACTCCATAGAGACATTACACAGATTCAAATCTAATAGAGACCTACTCCCCATGTAACATATAGTTCCATTCTCTCAAGTTTGATTTTAATACCTTTTTGAAATGACTCCTATCTGTAAATGCTTTCAGAATCTTTATGAAAACTACCATGTAGTCAAAATGAAATAAGAGAATTGAGGTAATAATCAGAAAATTATATAAAAATCATATTTTGGCAATTCAGTCATTTTATGTGAAGTCTGCTGAAGCTGAACATAGCAGCCATAAGCTTTTTCTGCTTTATCAAATTATGCAGTTATTTTAGAAGGAAATCATTATGACAAAGTTCATTTTGTTTTCTTAGTAGTGATTTCATAAACAGTTTAGTGGACCAGGTCAGAATTGGGGTTAGTGTTAAAGTCCTCTTAACTTAGAAACTCTGGCCTCTGGCTTCTTGGGATTTAAATATTACTTAGTGGGGAAAATGACATATTCCACATGGCTTTGAAAGTAAACATAATTAATTCCCTTCATACTCAATGCTGACATGGCTTTTAATTTTAAATGAAATTATAGTCCCTTTTTTAAAAATCATCCATATTCCTCCTCCTCCTCAAAAAAAAAATACACACCTAAATCACTAATGTAAGTTCTGCCACAGAAAAACAAGTTTTGTAGTGAAACTAGAAGAGCTAAGAGAGTAAGAAGATTTGAGTTTCAGTTCTAATTCAACCTGTGGCTGTGTAAACTTGGGTGAAACACTTCACCATTTAAATACTCCATCTCCCCTCTATAAAATAAAGGAATAATCTTGTCACCTTATTTATTTCTTGGTGAGGACTTGAATAAAATAAGTCAAAAGAAAGCACTTTGTAAATTATTAAACACCAAAAGCTCTGATGATACAGGTATCAGTTCCTGTACTAGTCTTCATTCAGTAACTCCAAAATTGGGCCAGTTGCCTTCCGGTTCACCTCATGTGTACCCCTTCAAAGTCTATGGTTTCTAGTTGTCCATACTTGTGAGGGTCTCTGGCTCTTCCTGTCTGCCCATCTTAGTGTTTTATTACCCTCAGACTTCATTCCCCTATGAAATGTTCATCCCTAATCGATCCAATAGAATCTTCATTTTCAGCATTCTTTTTATACTTATACACACAACCTCAAATAGAGCATTAGTTTATGACTTTATATACTCAAGTTATTACAATTGTTAAGTCTTGGTGACAATACAGTGTGAGTTTCTCTGTATAAAGACTATTATTTACTTCTTTTCTATCACTCAATTTTCCTAGCTCAGGGCTGGGCACACAGCTTCTTAAAAAGAGTGATTTATTTTCTAACTTTCTTTTTTCTAAAGTTATTGACTGAAAGACACTTTGGCCATCTAATTTCTGGTGTCTCATCCATCACAAACTCCTCTGTTTTATCTTTAACATAAAGTATCAAATCTGCCACTTCTCTCCATCTCTTCTATCAAACCCAAATCTCACCCACATCACTACAAAAACAGCCATACTGCACTCCCACTTCAGCAATATTTTCAACTAATCCATTTTATACACACAGCCATAAAATTCCATTATTAAAAATCAAATTATGCTTGCTTTCTATGTGGAACCCTTAAATGGCCTTTTATTACACTTTGAGTAAAATCTTAATACCTAGGAGTTGCCTACAAGGCCATGTATGACCTGGTCCCCACCAATCTAATCATGGGCCACTCTCCCACTCTCCCTCCATCAAAGCCACATGAGCTTCCTTTAAGCTCTTCTCAGACACTCTGGTCATATGCTGCAGGGCCTTCGTACATGTTGTTTTCCTCTGCCCAAGTGCTCTTCCCTGGCACTTTACATAATGAATTCCTTCTCTCCATGTGCAAAAGAATAATGCTTGCTTTTATTTTTCAATTCCTTTTCTTCAGAGAGGACTGTTAAGCAATTCCATATCTGTGCCTTTTTTATTTTCTTCAACTGACTTATCTTGATGGATAGTTATTCATTATTTTTATGTTTTCTTCTGTATTATTTCTCCTTTATCTAATTGTAAGATACATGAAGGTAGGGACCATGTTCATTTTTTCTATCATTATGTATTCAGTTCCTAGCACAATTGCTTGGCATATAAAAGGCACTGAAAAATATTTGTCAAATGAAAATTTTGAAAAGTGATATTTTAGTATGTAATCCATGCCAAGTTCTAGAAATACAACGTAAAACAATTCTAGGTCTCTACTACCTAGCTAGTATCTTCCTAACTCCATTTTTAGTGACAAAATGTTAGTAGCCTGGATTTTGCCATGGTGAGAATATTTACACAAAAGAATTTAGCAAACACTAAAAATCAGGGTTTTCCTCCATCCTACTCCTGACCCCTGAACAACAGCCAGTTTATATACACATCACTCCAGATAGGTAAATGCATAATTATAAATACATGTGCAAAATGTTATGGATATTTTCAACAAATTGTGCTGGGAAAACTGAATATTCATATATAAAAGAGTAGAGCTGGATCCTTACCTTATCCCATAGGCAAAAATTAACTTTACATGGATCAAAGAGCTGAATATAAGAGCTAAAAGCATAAAACTCTTAGAAGAAAACATTGAAAGGCTTCATGCCATCAGATTTGTCAATGATTTATTGGGTATTATGCCAAGAGCATAGGCTACAAATGAAAAAAAATAGATAAATTGGGCTACATCAAAATTAAAAACTTTTGTGCATCAAATTATACTATCGATATAGTAAAAATACAACCCATAATGGGGAAAATATCTGCAAATTATATGTCTGATAAAGGGTTAATATCCAGAATATATAAAAACCCCTAACCTCAACAACAAGAACAGCAACAACAAATTAAAACATAGGCAAATAACTTGAACAGATGTTTATCCAAAGATATACAAATAGCCATTAGGCACATGAAAAGATACTCAACATCGTTAATCATTAGAGAAATGTAAATCAGTCAAACTCACAGCAAGATACAACTTCACACAAATTAGGATCCCTATTATCAAAATCCAAAGTGACAAGTATTGGCAAAGATATGGAGAAATTGGAATCTTGTTGCATTGCTGGTGGAAATGTAAAATGGTATAGCCACTATGGAGAACAGTATGGCAGTTTTTCAAAAATTAAAAGCAGACTTATCATATGATCCAGCAATTCCACTTCTATGTACATATCCTAAAGGATTAAAAGCAGAGACTTGAACAAATATTTGTATACCAATAGTCCTGGCAGCATTTTCACAATACCCAAAAGGTAAAGCAACCTATGTGTCCATTGAGGGATAAAAGGATACACAAAATGTAGTCTATACATACAATGGAATTCTGTTCATTCTTAAAAAGCAAGAAAATTCTGACACATGCTACAACATGTATGAACCTTGAGGACATTATGCTAAGTGAAATATGCCAATCACAAAGGACAAATATTTATGACTTGATTTATGTATGGTACCTACAATAATCAAGGTTAGAGGGCAAAAAGTAAAGGATTGATGAGGGCTAGGAGTAGGGGAGATTGGGGAGTTATTGTTTAATGGGTATGAGTTTCAATCTAGGAACATGAAAAAATGCTGGAGATGGATAATAGTGTGATGGTTATACAGCAGTGTGAGTATGCTTAGTGCCACTCAACTGTACACTTCAGTATGGTTTAAGCAGCAAATTTTGTGCATATTTTATCACAATAAAATATAGTTACAAATATATGGGAATATGAAAGAGCAAGCAGCTGTATCTGGAGAGATTCTAGTGAGAGAACTGAGGACTTTGCGGAAGAGGTCACTTCTAAATAGAAAGAAGGGAATATATAGTTCTGGACAAAGGAAGAGCATGTACAGAGGAAAGACTTATGAGCAAACCTGGTCCAGATTGTCACCGTCAAAAGATCCCAACAGCTCTGAATCAAAGAAATGTTAAGTTACATTCTACTGACATGAAATTTGACAGCCCACATATGTTAGGTTTGGTTATTCACCAGACTTAACCAGAACATCCACTTTCTCATTCCCACCAGATATCAAACAGTTTGTTCAATTTAACAGTGAACTTGAAAATGAGAATTTTGATTAAGGACTAGAATCATGTTTTAGAGATAGTAGGTAGATGCAACCTCTTACATCAAGTCTGAATCCAGATTTCAACATCCAAAGCCTAAAGCAAAAAGAATGGATACCAGAGCAGTCTAGAGCTGACATATTTAGCCTAGAGCCTGGGAAGAAGTCTTTGTTCTCTGCCTGAGATGCATTCAAGAATTGTCTCATTACACTTTTTTTCCTCAGTAATCTAAAAAAAAAGTTCCTTTAAACCCGAAAGTCAGTGCTTTATCTTGCATGATTAATTTTATAGGTCTGTAATAAAGTAGCCAAGTAAATCTCACCTGTTGTTGCCACTCTGAATATAAGAGTTGACCACAGTGAAGAGAAGTAAAACTCATAATATTCTCTCAGTATAATTCAACATGGGTCCTGTCAATACCATAAATATGTAAAACAATGTTTGAACACATAAAGCAATCACAAAGCCAGACCTAAGAAAACTTGCTTCAATTCATCTGAATGGATGGGATGGTTCCCACATCTCTCAGAGACCTGTCCTAAGGTCTGAAGTTTCATATAGGAACTCACCAAGATAAAGTCTCATTCACCAAAGGATCTAAATGAATGATCAAAGTGACAAGTTTTAATTAAAAAAAAAAGTTTAAGACAGTAGAGCTTCTTTGTTTCACTGCATCAAATATGGATTAAATATTCTGAGAAGATAATTTGCAAGCCTTCATGTGAAAAGCAAAGGCATTTCTTCTGGACAAAAGAATTGTCAAGTTTCATTATTTTTCTTCCTTTCATACATAATCTCACTCAATCTTATTTTGTTCTTTTTTTCTTTACTACATTACAATCTTATAATCTGCATGAGAATCTCATTTAATTAAACTTCCTTAACTCAGTGCCTTATGAGAATGGATGTTGCTTCTGTCTTTTGTGTTTGGTTTTTCCAGTAAGTATATTGTAAAAACTATATTCTTCCTTCATATCAAAACCCATGTAGTTTCTTTCTAATTTTAGTTTTCCTCTGTGAACAGCAACCTGCAATCAAAATTTTGGCAGATAAATATATTATAGGGCTTTTCATTTTATGAGTGTTGCTGTCGAATTTAGGCATATATTGTGGGAAGTTAAACAACATTTTTCCTACTAGCCATTTATCTCCTCCTCCTCTTTGCTACCATTAAACTATAACTCCACCTCTATTATTGCATATACGAATTCCACTGCTTAGTAAGATTAAATTTAATTTACTCTTTCATTCAACAAGCATTTATTGAGGGCCAAGTACTAGCTATTGGCTGGAAATATAAAGAGAAATCAGAGTCCCTCTCCTCAAGGAGCCCACATTTTTCTATTCTATCACATGTACTGTATATCTGTATGTTTGTTGAATTAAACGAAATTACTAAATAAAGCCTCAGCATGAAGATGGCCAAGGAACCTTGGCCTCGTTAAGTAATCAAATATTTCTGTAATTCTCTCATCATACAACGTCACATGCTTATTTCAAAGATCTCCAATAGCAAATGTCAAAGGAACTGTGGC
Organism: Macroglossus sobrinus; assembly: GCA_004027375.1. Classification (NCBI taxonomy): domain Eukaryota; kingdom Metazoa; phylum Chordata; class Mammalia; order Chiroptera; family Pteropodidae; genus Macroglossus; species Macroglossus sobrinus. Next base: position 66,523 of record PVKZ01000220.1, read on the forward strand.
AACAAAGAAGAGGTACAGCTTTTGGTCTATCTAGTCAGTCCTGGAGGTGAAGGAAGAGCCCAGGGAAAAATGGAAAGCAGGAACTGACCTTGCCCTTTTGCATCTATGTCTGTAGTGATGGCTCTACTTTATATCTGATTATTCTATTTTTTGAACTTGACCAAACTCAGAATTCAAAAGAAGCTAAATTTGAGCTCGTAATTCAAATTTTTCACAAAGTTTGAGCAAGTCATCAACTAAAATGATTCTTTTATGTCTTCACATGTTGACACACCATAGACACAGGGATCTAGACAGAAATGGAGAAGAAAACTTCCTACCACTCTGGACAATTATTATCACAGCAAACAATTTATGGATAAACTTATAGTCTTGGCAGGCCTCTTAAAGCTTACTTATATTCTTGGTTGTATTACAGATTAAACCAAGTTAATTTTTTCATTAGTTTTTATTTCATAAGTTTTTTATAGAAATAATATTTTCAACATTTATTCAACAATTATTGAGTGTCATTCTGTGCCAAGCCTTAAGTTTGGTGCTACAGTAACAGCAAATATGACATGCTCTCAACAAGTTCCCAGTCCAGGGAAGGAACAAACAATTCAATAAATGTGCTGATGGGGACAAGATTTTTTATTCCCCTTCAAATTATGATTAATTTCTCTAGTCACATGTGTCTTTCTTACAACCAAAAGAGAATATTAGCTAACTTGATTGCTTAACCTTTTGAGATACAAAATTGGAAAAAATAGGAAGAAAGAAGAGATAGGAAATAGTAGCATGGGAAAGAAGGGATGAAGAGGCTAAATCAGACTACTTAAAGAGAAAAAATGCTGTAATGGGATAAAAAGAAACATCACATGAAACTAAAGATTATGAGAGTATTTTGGAGGCTGGTATATAAGCAACTCTGGAATCTAAGGGTTTATAATGTGGAGCATGAGAAAACAAAATGGAGAGAATAATTCTGGAAAGAGTTGTTGTGAAGTTAGAGTTGAATTCTGTTTGTTGTTTGATTGAGAAATAAAAGTAAAGTTAGAATATATTATTAAATCATTTTTGGCCTGCCAGGGCATCCTTCTTTATATGATTCTTTACAGATACTGAGTCACATGGGGCCCCTAAAATTTAACGTGAATTTGGAATAACGTCTCTATAATTGGTGTGTGTAAGGAAGCATGAGCATTGAGGTCCACAGTTTGGGAATACTAACATTATTTAGGTAAGCAGAACTTTTCTCAGGCCGACAGGTCCTAATGGGTGATTTATTTCAGTGTAGCGTCATCTTGTAATGACAGTGAAGTTTCTAGGAAGCAGGTGATGCATGAATGGTTGAGCTGAAAAAAATCAAAGATAGTTATTCAACAGAAAAAGGTGGAAGAAGGATAGAAAGGAAAGAACAGAGCAGGAATTCAAGGGTTGAATAAGGTCTGAGGAAGTCTAGAAGAACACAGGGAGTGGTGATCCTATAAGCTCTTTTGTCAAATACTATAATCTTGATACTTGTACAACCTCTCCAAAGAGAAAATGCTCACAGTTTGATTTTCTATTCTGATGAAAAATAGGTGATGTTTAGACTATTACATGAAAAAAATATGATTTATCTTTTATTATCCTCAGTAATTTTATATACTTTACATCTGTCATGTTTTCAACAAATACAGGATTGTCGGGTTTGGGTTTTTTCCCGTTTAGGGAAATTAGCAGAATATGTTTCTGCCCCCATTCCTTCCCTAGTGATACAATATTATGGGGGTAGAATATTCTAAACCAAAGGTAGATTGACAATAGCATGTACAAGAAATTGCAAGTTGTTCCTTGGATCTCTGACAGGAGATGAATGAACATTTATGAAGCACTGACTATGGATCAGGCACAAAGATTAGTTTAGCCCTTTACTTATAAACCTAATAATAATCCTAAAGTAGATACTCTTATAATCCTTGTTTACAAAAGCAAAGGAATAAAATAAGTTGCCCAAGATCATCCAACTAGCAAACAAAAGAATCAAGATTCAAACAAGCAACTAAATTCCAGAGCCCAGGTTACTAGTCACTTGACTATACTGCCCTATCATGAATGTTCTACAGGGAGGTCTGAGCTCTAGGTCTGTGCATCTCTAACTAGGGCATGTGTGTCAGGGTACATGAAGCCAGAAGATATATGTGGCCATTTGCTTAGTAAATAAGTTATACTAAATGATCTAAGAGGGAAATTCTATTCAATAGGTGAAAAAATGTTAAAAATCTAAGACTTTTGAAATAACTTATAGGAAAGAGTAAAGACATTCTGTGGATTAATTTGTAAATTTGTCATAAATTATAAAGGTAAATCATAGATTTTGGAAAAAATGTCATGCTCATGCTCATTTTAACCTATGCTCCTTTTCCTTTGGGCTTACTCATCTTCACCCTTTATTTAGAAGGAAAAAAAAGAGAGAGAGAGTTTAGAGGGAGAAAAAATTTTCATGAACTATTGCTTCACGTATGAGAGCCTAGGAGAGTTTCAGCAGCATGTGATCAAGTTTACAATTTGGAAAGCTTTTTTAAAGCTTCACTGGTAGAAAGGGGAAGTGGGTTAAAATTGGGGCACTGAACTCACTTTTAGGCAAACTTTGAGAAGCCTGTAGAACCTCCAAATTGTCAAATCTATGAGGGCTATTGTATGTGGGTTTGTAACTCATGAGAATAATCTTTCACAAAAATCTTGTATCACCTTCTTGTATTATCAATATTCAAGATGGGGTTCCCACCTCATTCCTAGAACAATGTTTGGTACAGAGTAGGCACTTGAAAACAATTTGTTGAAGAAATGAGGTGGAAAAAAAGAGGGCATATACTAATAATGTATTTGATAAGAGATTCTGTTTATGCTGAACTACAAAAATGTGTAGGATTAAAGAATCTTTTATATCTTTATATGTGCATATTAAATTAATAAATGCTTATAGAATTTATATGGTATAATATTTATCCCTCTAAGAAAACTACTTTTAGCATAAAAGTTTCATGTAGTCTCACAATATTATAAGAAAACAAAGCTTTGGCTTTAAAAATGCCAATTATTTGATATTTCTATAATGTAGACCTGTTACTAAAGATAAATGTTTATAAAGAGCTATGAAGTAAATCCCTTGTCAGAGAATAGGAACTTTTTCCTAATGTCTGAGAGGATTCTTGGCAGCCACTGCCATGTGCTTATTCCAAAGTTTGGCCTTTCTAAAACAGCAGTTGGAGAGGCATATATAAGTACAAATCTATGTGTACATATACATATATTACATAAAACATGTATGTACATTTATAATTATTTTAAACGTAGACATACATATGACATATATGTGTACATGTGTATATGTATATGCTTGGATACACAGGTAATCCTTTAACAACACGGAGGTTAGGGGCGCTGACCCCACCACTACCAACGCAGTCTAAAATCCTAATATGACATTTGACTCACAAAAACTCAACTAATAGCCTACTATTGACCAGATGTCTTAGCAATAAGATAAACTGTCAATTAACACAAAGTTTGTATTTATGTGTTATATACTGTATTCTTACAGTAAACTAGTAAAATAAAACTTTACTAAGAAAATCATAAGGAAAATATAATTATAGTATTTATTGAAAGAGATCCATGTATATGTGGACCTATGCAGTTCAAACTTGTGTTGTTCAAGGATAATCTATATATGTTATAAATGAATTTATGTATATATGTAAATATCAGAGTACAGATATCACAGAATATGGTTTCTTTTTTTCAATCTTACCTGTGCTATACAATAAATCATTTGAATGTCTATTTTGCCTCTATATTTTCTCTCAGTGCCTTCAATCATTTTCTATATTGTTTTAACTCAACAGTCACATTTCCTAATAGATTTATTTATTTTTGAGTTTCCTAGTTGTAGCTTTATAGATTGCTAGGAGCCTGGAGCCTTTTGTTACCATGAGATTGAATTTCAACTTTATTACTCACATTCTGGAAATCAGTTCTCTCAAGCCAGAGTCCATTTAATTTCACTGGCCATTATAATTTTGAAATAAACTCATATATGCCCATAGATAGTACTTTAGAAACTATTACCAGCTTGGGTTTACATTGAATTCCATGTTAATGCTGAAATTGGGTTTTACATTATTTGCTATTTTTAAATGTTTTTATTGAGAAAATAAAATTTTATTTTGTAATAAACTCATCGTAAAAGGATATATGTGCATATGGTGTGACTAAACAGTGCTACTGAAGTCTTATAGGCTTTAGTCTGTCTTTCCTTCTATAGCAATAGTTAAGTAGATATGTGTGTTTGGAGAATACCAAGTAACCTATTGTGATTTTCCTCTGAAGCAACCTACCCTAGATGGTAATGACCCCAACTTCTAACCATCCTCTCATTGTCAGTACTTTCATTATGCTTGCTGGAGCCCTCAAGCTGTGGCCCTGCCACTAAACTCACTCCATTGTCTTCCCTTAATTAAAGCCTCACTCTATCATAGGAATCTCATTGCTTCCCCAGAAGTTTCCTAAAATAGAGAACGTGTCTCTCCAAACCCTTAGCTTCTCAGAATGGAAAAGCACAGCTCAGGTTCTTGACATCCAGTGGTGCCTCAAACCAATCCTTCCTTATATGATTCACTTCCTTGGAGGTCCAAGTTTTTCAGCCATACCATGTTCCACCTTCCCCTTGTACTCAGAATATCTGAAAATTTCACAGACAATTGTCTCATATTCACTAAACACTTTAAAATATAACTATGGTCTTTCTCTCCATGATACTTTCTACCATCGTTCTGTGTGACATACTGTCCATGCAATACCCAAGTTTCACAATTTCTTGACCTTCTCATCTTCAGTTATCATCTTCTCCACTTTATTTCAGCCACTCTTTTTATTTATGGGCAAACTTGGATTAATGGCATCACTGCTCCACCTAAGAAAACCTATATTCAACTATTTCATTCTCTGACCTCAATTTCTTACCATTTTTTCTCCAGTTCTCCTATTTAGTGATTCCTTAATAATGTCCTTCATATTCATTGAGTTCTCCAACCACCTATGACTCTACTTTCCCCCATCTGTATCTTCCTGTCTTCACCTCCTTTCTGTTCATCTAAGAATCCATAGTTTAGTACATCAACATTTTCTTGCCAATATTCTCAATTTAGTAACATTAACCCACTGTTCTTTTAATTGCTCTGGACTAACAAAACCCTAATCCTGGACTAATTTATGAGTATACCCTATCTTTACTCCAAGGTTGAAGAAATGGCTCAAGAAAATCCTGAAAATACACTCATTGGTACCAATGCAAAGAAGTGGTCTTCAACCCCACCCAGATTCACAGTGCTCCCTGACAGTCCTCTATACTATTCCAATTCATTTTCTCTCCCATTCTCTATGTGGATTTAAAATCATCTCTGCTCTCCTAAAACCTCTTATCCCACTATATCATCCCTGTCACTCTTAGCAAATGACTTCATCTCTGTCTTCATGAAGTAAAAGCCATCATTCAATAAGTCCTTGAGCTTCCTGCCACAAACCCACAGGTTTAATTGCATTTGTCCTTGTCCTTTCCACCTTTCTTTCTGCCTCAACAGAGGAAGTATTTATTCTCCCATTTAAAGTTAATGCCTCCACCTGAATGCAGGATCCCATTCTTCTCAAACCCTCAAGAACTTGCTCTATTTATTATTCTTTCTCTTAGACTTTAGACTTTCCCTATCACTGGTTTCCTGCCATCAACATTAAGTATACTCAAGCCTTTCACAGTTAAAAAAATGTTTTTCTTCATTGGCCTCATATTTTTCTTCAATTTAATCCAGCCACAAAGGGTTCTTTTTTGCAGTTATACATTATATTTATACAGAGCTGTCTGGTCCTAACAACAATAGCAAAATACTTAATCATTTGCTTTATCTTACAATATATACAGATTATTTCAGATTGTTACAGTTGCATCCCTAACAACAAACTCACTATGTGAATTTCAGTATTTCCTTGAAACTTCTGTGTCTTTAGAATATATGTAATTGAAAGTATACAGTCAGATTACTGTATTAAAAGTTACTTGAATCAATTATTTTAATGTATATGGTAACATCATTTTTGAACAAAAAAACTAATTTATTTCTGCTTATATTCAATTTTCTTCATTTTTAGAAATTTTATTTTAACATATATATGTGTACACACACACACACACACACACACACACACACACACACACACAAACTTTTACATGGTTCACTTTAAAATGTAAACTCAGAGAAGTCTCACTCCCACCCTAACCATCCTACCCCACTCCCACCACTCCTGATGTGTAACCATTTTCATTACTTTCTGGTACATCTTTCTTTCTTATCTTTTTTGAAAAAATTACCTGTCTCCATTTGTTTATTCGTATTTCTTCACAACTGTTATATTATATACCTTCATGTACCTAGCTTTTTCCTCTTAACAATATACCCTGACTAGAGTCTAATGTATATTATACTATGAGTATTAGTTATATTTATTGTTTATTTCTCTATGTGATATCTCTTTGCTGCTTCTTTTTACTAACTCTTTTTATATTTAAAAGATTTTGCTTTTTGTCTAATGGACATATTTTTTCCAATGTCTTCGTTTTCAAAAAAAGGTTTACTTTTCTCCTTCTGAGCCTTATTCTATTTGGTTTTTTCAAATCTACAGAATATATTTTGACTGCACATATTACCTGTATGGCAGGGAGTTTGTTCTACTCTATCTTCTCTGCCTGCTTCTCCTCTCATTTTTGTGAGGGATTAGTTATTTCTATTTTGGTAGAATACATATTTACATAGTCTTTTCCTCTACTCTTTGCTTTAATCTTAAGTCTATATTGAAATATATTCAATATATACCATTAGTTCATTTTCCAGGATTTCTCCAGTCTTCTTTTGGTTGTGTAAAACTCACCCTTGTGAATACAGAACTCCTTGAGTTCTCACATTTTCAAAAATGTTTTAATATAGTCTTGGTATTTGACCACCATGTCTAGGTATAAAAATCTTTAGCTCACACTTTTTGTTCTCCCTTTTTAAAAAATTTTACTCCAAAATTGTTGTGCTTTTACAGACTCTGATATCAATTTGATTTCATTCCCTTGTAATTATTTGATCTTTTCGCCTGAAGACCCAGAGATTTTTTGTCTTTATCATTAAAGTCTAAGGTTTTTTTTAAAACCAGGATATGTCTCTAAGATGATCATGTGGGAAATTTTTGAATTATAATTTTTTAAATAACATTTCTATTCCATTTCTTTGTTTTCAAAGACTCCAATTATATGTATGTGAGATCATCTTTGCCTATCTCCTATAGCTATCACTTTCTCTGATTATTTTTCTCTCTATTTTATTTTCATACTTTTGACTATTTTACTTCAATACTCTTTCTTATGTTTTCCATTGATTCTATTCTCTCAGACACCTTGTAGTTTAGTCTTCATTCCTGAAATGATTTTGTTTTCTTTTATTTCTTTCTGGGATTTGTTTAATTCTAACATTTCTTTCTGCCTCCTCTTCTGAAATTTTGAGTTTCTGATTGGTAGGGTTTTTAATAAATGAAAATTTTTATTTAATGATATTTAATTTAGTATTCTTACCCTTCATGGCCTTTTTTTTTTTTTTTAAGAATTTTCAGCAACAGAAATGTTTTGATTCTTATTTTCAGTCTCCTTATAGTGGTTTTATGATTATTTTAATCTATTTCTCTTTATTTTTAATGTTATATTTTATTGGTTTAGCAAAAAGAAATACTTCTACATAGACAGGTGTGAGGCATTTTGTGGTTGATTAGTTTTCTTAGTTCAAGAGCACCCTCTTCTGTTGGTATAATGAACTGTAATTTCTTTAATAAATGGTGCCTTTTTGAAGAGAATTGGTTTGTATTTTTATTTGGGATCCAATTTTATTTATTTGGATTTTTATTTTTCATTGTATTTTCTCTTGTTTTCTTCATCACTAAATTCTTTCGATTTTCCATGGAAAGACTCCATCAAGATTTCTATCTTAGATCCCCAGTACTTTTAAGCTACTACCTTTTAACTTTTATGAGTTAGTGTTCTGATGCACAAGGTGATATTTTTAAAAAATCTATGCTCTATCACTACTAGACTAATATTACCTTCTCTTTTCCATGAAGTCTCCACCTGACTCTCTACTTTGGTGTGTGTTCCAGAGTTGCCTTTGTAACTATTTATTTGCTTGTGTATGTGTTTATTTTCTTTCTTCTGTGTAAATAAATTTTTGGCATTTATCTCCTAATTATGTTGTAACATGGGTCTGTGTGATTTTACTTACTCTTTTTATCTACATAGTGTTTGCAAGATGAATGTAGAATTTTAGATTCAGGTGGCTGCACTTATTCCTAAATTATTGTTTCGTCATGTTTCTCAGAGTCCTGTCTTAGAATTTTTCTTTTTACAAACTCTATGTGACCTCAACCACTTTTATTTCTTTAATTTAGACTTACAGGCTAATTGATGACTATCAAACTTCATTGTTTTGATGGGCTTCACATCTTTTATTAATGACCAATAAGATATCTCAACCAGTCATACCACAGTTATCCCAAATCTAACTTGTATGAAATTAAATTATATTTTATTTCTCCACCTCATCCCACATCTACTTCTCCCCCTGCCCCCATCCCTCATCTTACTAAATAGTACTACATCACTCTCCCCAACGTGCCCTGTCATAGTCACCTAAGTAAGACAGAAAGTTTTTTATCACTCCTGGCCCCAGTTAGCCTTCAAGTATTAATGATTCTACCTCCTAAAGGTCTCAAAACAGTCTCCTACCACTCTCTAAATTCTGTAGCTCAGAGTAGCATTAACTGTTTACTAAATTACAGCAGCCTCCTAACTGTAGTTCCTGCTTCCACTTTTGCTCTTCTACTCCACAGCCCACACAATTTTGATAAAACTTTAATTTAATTATATCACACACCCCCTTCAAAATGCTACATAGCCTTTATGAAATAGTCTAACTCCATTAGTGTAGTTTAAATATAATCATTCATAATCTGATAACTATTAACCTCTCTAAGATTTCTCTCTCACCAGTCCCTGTTCTCATTTCTCCCCCTTCCCTATAAAACACAAAGAGAGAGAAACACTGTGGCAGATTAGAATCTCTAAATTGACTACAGCATTAAGCCTCATATGCTGTTCTAGAAGTATACCACTCCCTTTCAAGAGGTTAACTTCAATTTCCTTTCCCCTAGATATGGTCCAGCCTTTGTGATTCATATCTGATAAATGGAATGCTGTAGAAGTGAGGCTGCATGGCTTCCAATACTAGGTCATAAAGTCAGTACAACTTCAACCTCGTGCTCTCTCTCTCTCTCCTTCCCTTTCTCCTTTCCTCCCTCCCTCCCCCCAACCTCCCTCTCTCACTTTGCCTATACATTTGAAACTTGAGTAAGAAATAAGAAATTCAGCTACCACACTGGAGATATCACACTGAGAAACCATGTAGAGATAGAGAGGGATGCACAAGTACCCCAGCTATTCCAACATCAGATTTTGTGTCTTCCCAGTCTAGGCACCATACACATCAGTAAATGAACCTTCGCATGATTCCAACTCCAATTCTTTCAGCCAAATGTATGTCAAATGGAACAGACATGACCATTCTCACCAAGCCCTGCCTGGACTGCAGATTCATGAGTAATAAATGGTGTTATCATTTAAGGTTTTAAATTTAACGCATGAAGTTGGGTGTTTTGTTACATAGCAATAGAGAAGTAAAAGTAGTTATACATGACATGACCCAGAGATATCAAATTATTTTTAGTTTCCAGATATATCTCAGTCTCTCCTAATGTACTTTCACATCTTGAGGAACAAGAAAAAGAACAAAACCTGAAGTTGGCAGAAGGAAGGAAATAACAAAGATCAAAAGAAAATAAGTGAAAGAGACTAGAAAGACAATAGAAAAAAATAAATAAAAATAAGCTTGTTGTGTTTTGAAAAAAATAAACAAAACAGACAATCCTTTAGCTAGACTTACTAAGAAGCATTAACTCACTGAATGAAAGTATCATAGTATTATTTATAGTATATCTGCTCGCTGGATAGAAAACAATATTTTCATGTTATAAAAATTTAAACACCGACTTGATCTTACCAAAGTTCTAATGTTACTGTGTTAAGGAAAAGATGGTGCTGAGAGGAGTCAGAGGTATTTCAGAATGATAAACCCTCATTGTCCATAGTATCAAAGTAGAAATCAATTATTAAAGAAAAGAAAATTCACAAATATGTGAAGATTAAACAACATGTTGCTGAACAACCAATGAGTCAAAGAAGAAATCAAAAGAGAAATTTAAAACCCTTGAAACAAATGAAAATGGAAATGCAAAATGTCAAAACTTACATGATAGAGCAAAAGCAGCTCTAAGAAGAAATAAATGCCTGTATTAAGAAAAAATTAATATCTTGAAGAAACAGTCTAACTTCACATCTTGAGGAACAAGAAAAAGAAGAAAACCTGAAGTCTCAAACAAATAAATTAGAAATGAAAGAAAATACATTACAAATGGTACTAAACAAATACAAAGAGTCATAAGAACTACTATGAACAAATATAGTCCAACAAATTGGACAACCTAAAGGAAATGGATAAATTTTTAATAACATACAATCTACCAAGACTAAATCATGAAGAAAGACAACATCTGGACAGACATTGCTTGTAAGAAGATTGAATCAGTAATTACAAACCTTTTAAAACGAAAGTCCAAGACCAGACGGCTGAACCAGTAAATTCTACAAAACATTTAAAGAAGAATTAGTACCAATCTTTCTCAAACTCTTCTGAAAAATACAAGAGAAGGAGTCACTTTCAAACTAATTTTATGAGACCAGCAGTATCCTGATATCAAAACCAGACAAGGACACTAAAAGAAAACTATGGGGCAATATCACTGATCAACATAAACATAAAATCCTCAACAAAATATTGGCAAACTGAATTTACCAGCACATTAAAAGGATCATACACTTTCATCAAGTAGGATTTATTCCAGAAATGCAAAAATGGTTTAATATCTACTGGTCAGTTAATGTGATAGACCACCTTAATAAAATGAAGGATAAAAATCATATAATTATCTCAATAGATGCAGAAAAAGCATATGACAAAATTCAACATCCATTTATGATTTTAAAAAACTCTCAACAAAGTAGGTATAGCATTATTTACAATACCCAATACATTTCTTTGTTCAACCTACATGTCCATAGACAAATGAATGGATAAAGGAAATGTAATATATGGAATGTAACATTATTAATCCATAAAAAGAAAGAAATCCTGCTATTCACAAAAATGTGGATGGACATTGAGGGCATCATACTAAGTGAAATAAGTCAGACACCAGAGAAAGACAAATATTATATGACCTCACTTATATGTGGAATTAAAAAAAGTGAACTCATGGAAACAGAACGGATTGGTGGTTACCAAGGCCAGGGGTTCAGGGGGAAGGGGGTGTGGATCAGGTGATCAAAAAGTACAAACTTCTAGTTATAAAATAAATAAGTTATAAAATAAATAAGTCCTAGGGATATAATGTACAGCATGGTACATTACTATATTGTATATTTGAAAATAACTAAGAGAGTGTATCTTAAAAGTTGTCATCATAAGAAAAAAATTTAACTGTGAGGTGATGGCTATTAACTAAATTTATTGCTGTGATCACTTCACAATATATAAAATCATTGTGTGCTACATCTTAAATGAATAATTATATGTGAATTACATCTCAATAAAATTGGGAGAATTAAATTTTAAAAATAAGAAAGTAAAGGCTAAGCATAACTAAAATTTTTTTCTTATTATTTTATATTATTTTCATGTATGAAGTACAATAGTTAGACATTTTTACAATTTATGAAGCAATTCCCCTATTTAGCACCCATCTGGTACTACACACAACCTTTAAAATAAGATTGACTATATTCCATATGCTGTACTCTGTATCTCTGTGACTATTTTGGTACTACTAATTTGTACTTCTTCATCCCTTCACTTTGTTCACCAAGTCCTCCAAATCCCCTCCCCTCTGGCAAAAACCAGTTTGTTTTCTGTATCTGTGAGTTTGTTTCCATTTAGTTTGTTTCTTTTGTTCCTTAGATTTCACATATAAGTGAAATAACATGGTATTTATCTTTCTCTGACTTACTTTACTCAGCATAATACCCTCTAGGTCCTCCATATCATTGTAAATGGCAGAATTTCATTTTTTTATGGCTGAGTAATATTCAATTGTATATATGTACCACCTCTTCTTTATCCAATCATCTGCTGATGGGCATTTAGGTTGTTTCTGCATCTTGGCTATTATAAATAGTGCTGCCCTGAACATAGGGATGCATAGATCTTTATGAATTATTGTTTTGGTTTTCTTTGGATACATACCTAGGAAATGCAATTGCTGGGTCAAAAGGCAGTTTTATTTTCAGTTTTTTGAGGAATCTCCAAACTGTTTTCCATAGTTCTTGCACCAATTTGCAATCCCACTGACAGTGTACGAGGTGTACAACTTTTTCCTCCTTCTCCACATCCTCACCAACATTTGCTGTTTTTTGATTTGTTGATGATAACCAATCTGACAGGTATGAAGTGATAACTTATTGTGTTTTTAATTTGTATTTCTTTTTTTAAAATTTTTTTTATGGTGACATTGGTTAAAGAAATCTGGTAAGTTTCAGTTGTACATTTTAACAGTAAGGTATATATATGAATCTTTATGTGTTTATCGCCCATAGCTAGATTTCTGTCACCACATATTTCACCCCTTTTACCTCATCTATCTCCTCCCCCTGCCATATGGTAATCACTAGTCTATTATCAATGTCCATGAGTCTCTGTTTGTTTGTCCAGTTCGTTTGTTGCATTTAGGTTTATATCCAACATATAAGTGATATCATGTGTTTTCAACTTTTTTTGTCTGACTTATTTTGCTTAGCATGATTATCTCAAGGTCCATCCATGTTGTCACAAATGGCAGTATTTCATCTCTTCTTATGGCCGGGTAATATTCCATTGTATATATGTACCACAGATTCTTTATCCAGTCATCTATCATAGGACATTTTGATTGCTTCCATGTCCTGGCCACCTTGAGCATCTTTTCATATGTCTATTGGTCATCTATATTTTCTCTTTGAAGAAATACCTATTTAGGTCTTCTGCCCATTTTTTAATTGAATTGTTTGTTTTTTTGTTTTTGAGGTGTATGAGTTCTTTATAAATGTTGGATATTAACCCCTTGTCAGATGTGTCATAGGCAAATATCTTCTCTTATTCAGTTGGTGGTCTTTTTGTTTTGTTGATGGTTTCCTTTGCTGTGCAAAAACTTTTTAGTTTGATACAGTCTTATTTATTTTTCTTTTGTTTCCCTTGCCCAGGGAGATACAGCAGAAAAAAATTACTAATAGCAATAAATGTACTGCCTATGTTTTCTTCTACAAGTTTTAAATTTTATGATTTTTGATCTTACATTTAAGTCTTTAATCCATTTTGAGTTTATTCTTTCTTACAGTGTAAAAAGGTGGTAAAGGTTTTTATTTGTTTTTGTTTTATGTTTTCTTTTTGACATATATCTATTCAGTTTTCCCAGCATCATTTGTTGAAGAGGCTGTCTTTACCCCATTGGATGTTCTTGCCTTCTTTGATGTAGATTAAATGACCATATAGGCGTGGATTTATTTCTGGGCTCTCTATTCTCTTCCATTGATCTACATGTCCGTTTTTATACCAGTACCATGCTGTTTTGACTATAGCTGTGTAGTATAGCCTTTTAGTTTAATATCAGGTAGTATGAAACCTCCAACTTTGTTCTTTCTGAAGATTATTTGTAATATTTTATGGTTCCATATAAATTTTGGGATTATTTGTTTTACTTCTCTGAAAAATGCCATTGCTATTTTGATAGGGATTGCATTGAATCTATAGATTGCTTTGAATACTATGGCTAATTTAACAATGTTGATTCTTCCTACCCAAGAGCATGGCATTTGCTTCCATCTATTTATATCTTCTTCAGCTCCTTTTTTCAATAACTTATAATTATCCAAAACAGATCTTTTTCTCTTTGGTTAATTTGATTCTTAGGTATTTTGTTGTTTTTGATGCAACTGTAAATGGGATTTTCTTAATTTCTCTTTCTGATAGTTCATAATTGCTGTATAAAAATGCAACCAACTGTTGAATATTTTGTATACTGCTACTTTACTGAATTCAGTTTTCAGTTCTAACAGTTTTTTGGTGGAATCTTTAAAAGTCTCTCTATATAGTAACATGTCATCTACAAATAATGACAGTTCTATTTCTTCTTTTCCAATTTGGATGCCTTTTTCTTCTCTTTCTTGTCTGCTGTAGCTAAGATTTTCAATATTATGTTGAATAATGAATTATGATGAAAGTGAACATCCTTGTCTTGTTCCTGTTCTTAAGAAACACACTTTTGGCTTTTCTCCACTAAGCGTGATGTTAGCTATAGTTTTGTCACATGTGGCCTTTATTCTGTTGAAGTATATTCTCACTTTGCTGAGAGATTTTATCATAAAACGATGCTGGATTTTGTTGAACACTTTATCTACATCTATTGATATAATCATATGATTTTTATCTTTCAGTTTGTTAATGTGATGTATCACATTAATTGATTTGTGTATAAACCAAACTTGCATTTCAGGAATAAATCTAACTTGATCATGGTATATATTTTCATTGTATTGCTAAATTCGGTTTGCAAATATTTTGTTAAAGATTTTTGCGACTGTGTTCATCAGGTATATCAGCCCATGGTTTTCTTTTTTTAATTGACTATTTATTTTTTTATGGTGACATCAGTTAACAAAATTCAGTAAGTTTCAGTTGTACACTTTAACAGTAAGGCATATATATAGTTACACTGTGTGTTTACCTCCCATAGTTAGGTTTCTTTCTGTCATCACATATTTGACCCCCTTCACCCTGTCTACTTTCTCCTTCCCCCCTTCCCCTACTCTCTGGTAACCACTAATCTTTAGTCCATGCCCATGAGTCTCTGTTTGTTTGTCCTGTTCTTTTGTTGCTTTTAGGTTTATATCCAACATATAAGTGATATCATGTGACTTTCAGCTTTTTTCTGATGATGGGCTTATTTTGCTTAGCATGATTATTTCAAGGTCCATCAATGTTGTCACAAATAGCAGTATTTCATCTTTTCTTATGGCTGAGTAATATTCCATTGCATATATGTACCAAAGCTTCTTTATCCAATCATCTATCGTAGGACACTTTAGTTTTCTTTTTTTGTAATGTCTTTGTCTGGTTCAGGAATCAGGGTATTGGTGACCTCATAGAATGAGTTTGGGAGCCTTCCCTCCTTCTGCATTTTTTGAAATAATTTAAGAAAAATAAGTGTTCATTCTTCTTTGAACGTTTGGTAAAATTCCCTTTGAAGCCATCCAGTCCAGGACTTCTGTTTTGTGGAAGTTTTTTGATTACCGATTTAATTTCATTGGTAGTAATCAGTTGGTTCAGATTTTGTTTCTTCTTGACTCAGTCTTGGGAGATCATATGTTTCGAGGACTGCATCTATTTCTTCCAGATTGTCCAATTTGTTGGCATATAAATTGCTTGTAGTATTTTCTTATAATGTTTGTATTTGGAGGGGAGTCCATAGTTACTTCTCTTTTATTTCTGAAATTATTTATTTGGGTCCTCTCTCTTATTTTCTCATTGCATCCAGTTAAAGGTTTGTCAATTTTGTTTATTCTTTCAAAGACCAGTTCTTGGTTTCACTGATTTTTCATATTGTTTCCTAGACTCTATTTCATTTACTTCCACCCTGATTTTTATTATTTCCTTCTTTGTACTCACTTTGGCTTTTGTTTGTTGTTCTTTTAGGTGTAAAGTTAAATTGTTTATTTAAGATTTTTTTGTTTCTTGAGGTAGGCCTGTATTGCTATGAATCTCTTAGGACTGCTTTCACTGTGTTCCATAGATTTGGGGTTGTTGTGTTTTCATTTTCATTTTCATTTTCATTGGTCTCAAGGTATCTTGATTTCTTCTTTTATCTCATTTTTAACCCATTCATTGTTTAGTAGCATATTATTCAGCCCCCATGTGCTTGTGTATTTTTCTTTCTTTTTTTTTTATTGTAGTTGATTTCTAGTTTCATACCATTGTGGTTGGAGAAGATGCTTGATGTGATTTCCATCTTCTTAAATTGATTGAGACTTGTTTTGTGGCCTCATATGTAGTCTATCCTGGAAAATGTTCCATGTGCACTTGAGAAGAATGTATATTCTATTGTTCTAGGATGAAACACTCTGAAAATATCAATTAAATCTATCTGGTCTAGTATGTCATTTAAGGCTCCTGTTTCCTTGTTGATTTTCTTTCTGGAAGATCTGTCCATTGGTTTCAATGGAGTGTAAATGTTTCCTACTATGAGTGTATTATCATTGATTTCTCCCTTTATGTCCATCAATAATTGCTTTATATATGTAGGTACTCTTATGTTGGGTGTGTACATGTTTACTAGGGTTATGCCCTCTTCTTGAATTGATCTCTTTATCATTATATAATGCCCTTCTTCATCTCTTATTATAAACTTTTTTAATGTTTATTTTGTCTGATATAAGTATTGCTACCTAGCTTTTTTTTTTCATTTCCATTTGTATGAAATATCTTTTTCCATTCCTTTACTTTCAGTCTGTGTGTGTCTTTTGATCTGAAGTGGATCTTGTAGACAGCATATGTATGAGTCTTATTTTTTTATACATTTAGTTACCCTATGTCTTTTTTTATTGGCATATTCAATCCATTTACATTTAAAGTGATTATGGGTAGATACACAGTTATTGCCAATTTTTATTTGTGTTTATGGGTTGTTTTTGTTTTTTTGTTGTTGTTGTTGTTTTGCTTTTTTTCTTTTTACAGAAGTCCCTTTAACATTTCTTGTAATACTGGCCTGTTGGTGATGAATTCCTTCAGCTTTTTCCTGTCTGAGAATCTCTTTGTCTCACTTTCCATTTTTAATTGGTAGCTTTCCTAGGTAGAGTAGTCTTGGTTGTAGGTTCTTGTTTTTCATCACTTTGAATATTTCTTGCCTTTATGTCCTGCAAAGTTTCTGTTGAAAAATCGGCTGATAAACTTATGAGAGTACCTTGCATGTAACTAATTGCCTTTTTCTTGCTGCTTTTAAGATATTCTCTTTGTCTTTAACCTTTGGCATTTTAATTATGTTGTATCTTGGTGTTGTGTTGTGTTATGGTGGGTCTGTTTGGATTTCTCTTGTTTGGGACTCTCTGTGCTTCCTGGCTTGTATATCTATTTCCTTCACCAGTTTAGAGAAGTTTTTCGTCATTATTTTTTTAAATATGTTCTCAACTTATTTGCTCTCCTCTATGGTACTCCTATGATGCAGATGTTGGTACATTTGATGTTGTCCCAGAGGTCTCTTAAACTTTCCTCATTTTTTCAAATTCTTTTTTCTTGTTGCTGTTCCAGTTGGGTGTTTTCTGATTCCTTGTCTTCCAACTGCTGATTTGATCTTCTGCTTCATCTAATCTACTGCTGGTTTCTTCTAGTGTATTCTTAATTTCAGTTATTATATTCTTAATTTCTGACTGGTTCTTTTTTATGGTTTCTATGTTTTTTTTTATACTTACTATCTCTCTGTTGAGATCATCTATTCCCCCCCTAGGTTCATTGAGCATCCTTATAACTAGAGTTTTCAACTCTGTCTCTGGTAGGTTTCATGCCTCCATTTAGTTTAGTTGTTTTTTTTCCCCTGGAGTTTTATCTTCTTTCTTTTGCAGCATGTTTCTTTTTTTATGCATTTTAAAAATTTTATTTATTTTATATATGCAACATGTTTCTTTGTTTTCTCATTTTAGTTGCCTCTCTGTGTTTGTTTCTATATCTTAAGATTTGTTACCTTTCCCAATTTTGAACAGGTGGCCTTATGTAGTAGGTGACCTATGTGACCCAGAGGCACAGTCTTCCTGATTACCTGTGCCAGGGGCTCTGGGCATGTTCCTTGTGTGTGTTGTGTATGTTCTTCTATTGTAGGTAAGCATTGATTGCTATTGCTATGTCAGTGGATGGAATTGACTCTTGAGCCATTGGGCTATAGAGATTAGCCACACCCACAGGGTATGAGCATCTCTGTGGGGGCTGACTCCATGGAGTGGGATTCACCTCAGCAGGCTCCTGTGCTTATTCAGAACACCCTTTGTGTATTCCACTTATGAGGCTAGCCAGTTGGTGCTTTGTTGTGGTCTGGTGCCAGCCTCTCAGTTTGTTAGTTCTGGGACCCCTGGGGAGAGACTTGCATGTAGGCCAAGGTCAGCTGCTGCCTTTGATTATTCAGGGCTACCTGGTAGGAGCTACAAAGTGATCCACATATGGTTATTGCCTGTGCTGGATCTGGAGGCAAGTAGGAGAGACCTCACTGTAAGCTGAGGTTGGTTACCCCCAATACTGAGGCTGGGACAGCTTAACAAAAGCTCCAGTGCACCTCATGACCTAAGGCTGCCTGCCAGCTACCCATAAGATTCCATAAGTGAAAGAGCCTTTGAGTGGTACACAAGTTGGATGGAGCAGGGACCCAGGGAGTCACCAAGCTAAAGTGAGCAGATTTCACATGGCCAGTACAGAGTCAGGTTTCATTCCAGTGCTAAATCCCTGTAAAAGTCTCAGATTGCAATAAGGCCAGCTGCTGTCCACCTTAGGCTCACAGACACCCGAGATCTGTTCACGAAATACTGTAGCTCAGGGCAGGGCTTGTTGTCCACCACCTAAAGTCTTTCCTGGGATGCAGGGACTGAGCACTGTTGAATTCAGGCCCAAGGAAAGCACAGGATGGAGCCAGCAACCTGGCAATGGGCCCACCTCAGGCAAGTTGTGGATTGGGTGGTGTGGGGTCTTAGGAAGACACAGGATAGAGCAAGCCAGTCCCATCAGACCAGTGCAGATTCAGAATTGCTGCCAATGCTGAGCCCATGGACTCAAAAGTCACAGATCACAGTGAAGCCAGTTGCCATCTGTCTTAGGTCCACAGCAAAACACCCAAAACACACTGAAACTCATGCTGGTGCCAGTGGCCCACCACAGAATGTCTCCCCGCAAGTGAGCTGTTGGCTGATCTCTGCCCACAAATGCACACCACAGGGAAGGTGCAGGGCAGGGCCTTCTGCTCAGCAACAGGCCACCATGGGCAACCAGTGGGTTGGGTGAGGCAGGGTCTTAGAAAGAAGCAGGGGTGGAGAGTGGGTGGTCTCATTGGGCCAATTCAGCTTCAGAATAGGCTGTGCAGGGGCAGAGTTCAATATAGGCAAGATGGCACCCATCTGTAGTCTGCCTTGGAAAGGCACTGAACCAAGGAGCAATGGCAGTTGTTCCTACAGCCCTTGCTTTGGCACCACACCACTCAGTCTTTCCCCCTATGTCTCCTGCACTTCCTGAGCTGACAACCCTCTGCTGGAGCCTAGGGTGAGTGTCAGCAAGTGGGTGAGTCTGTGTGTGAGCCCTTTAAGGGGGGACATCTGTGTTTCCATGTTCCTTCCATCATACCCAGACACTGGAATCCTCACTGATTTTTACATTCAGAATTTGTGAGAAACCCTCTTCCCTGAACTAGAACTCTGGGCTGGGGGTCCCTGTGTGAGGCTAATACCCTTGCTCCTTCAGGGGAGCCCCTACAGCCATGTTCTCCCTCCCAGTGCTCAACTGATATGCACAGTCCAGTTTCATGTCTCCACCCTTTCAACCGGTCTCAATGTAGCTTTTTCTTTATATCCTCAGATGTATGTGTTACAATCAGCTAAACTTCAAGTGGTTATCCAAGTCATTTATTTTACAATTTGGTTGTAATTTTAATGTAGTCATGGGAGAAGGCAAACCCCACGATTACCTAGCCTGCCATCTTGACTGAAAAAAAAAAGTGCATAGCTGAAATTCTTGAATATGAATGATTGTGTATAAGAAAAATAGTAAAGGAGAAAAGAGCTAATATTTCCATTATAAACTTCTAAGAAATATTTGATTTATAAAAATTAATATATGTTTGATTTAAAATAATTAAAATAGATTTTTTTTCTCCATCTGGAATTTATATTGGTGAGTGGAATGAAATAGAGATCTATCATCTTGTTTTCTATAACTGCCTGTCTAATGTTATCTAAGTCAATTTTAATTATGAAGAAGAGAAGATTTTCTCCTTCTTCTCATATTATTGTCAGTTCATAGAGAACCAAGAAACATAAAATAAAGTCATACACATATCCAGTGTTTCTTACTCTTCAGGGTCAATTGAACGCTCTTAGATAATTTGTACCTGCTTTTATTAAAGACACACGTGGGATGATCAGAAAAGTGGGAACTGTCAGATGCAAAATCAGAACTAAGTTTTTAAAGGATTTAAGTGATGGGCACATTGAGAATATTTGCTTCACAAAAATATTTACTGGGGGGTCTCCAGGTGCTCTCTACTTAATGTGAATTAAAATTGTCTAGCACACAAATGACCAATAAACACATGCAAAAGTATTCTATATTTTTGGGGAAATGCAAAGTAAAATCACAATAAGATACCACTATATATCCACTATAAAAGGGCCATAACCCTCCAGTGTTAATAAGGATTTGGAACAACCAGAATTCTCATAAATCGAAAGTAGAAATGGAAATGTGCACATCCTCTGGGAAAAAGTTTCTGGAAATTTCCAATGAAATTAAACATACTCCTATGACTAGCAATTCTACTCCTAGATCTTGCAAGGTAAAAGAAAATATTCATTCACAAAAATATTTATACAATAATGTTCAAAATGCTTCATTTATAATTGTTCCAAATTGGAAATAGCCCAGGTGTCCATTAATAGAAAAATAAACTGTGGTATATTCATGTAATGAAATACTACTCTGGAATCAAAAAGAACAAGCCACTGATAAAAACAACATAGAATAATCTCAGAAACATTTTGATGATTAAAAGAAGCTGTTATGAGATGAATTGTGTCCTCCCAAATTCATATATTGAATTTCTAACATTTAGTACCTGGTAAGTGACAGTATTTAGAGATGGGGCCTTTTCAAAGTAATTAAGGTAAAATGAGATCATATGAGCAGGACTTAAGGCAATATACTGATTTCTTTACAAGAAGAGGAAATTAGGACACAGGCAATACAGAGACAGACAGACAACCATAAAAGGACATAGCAAGAATATGGTCATTTTCAAGCTAAGGAGAAAAACTAAATGTACCAACATCTTGGTCTTAGACTTTTAGCCTCCAAAAAATGAGAAAATACATTTCTGTTGTTTACACCATCAGTCTGTGGTAATTTTTATGGAAGCTCTAGCAAACTAATACAGAAGGCTTATATGAAATACATGTAATATTATTCTAGTTATACAGACTTCTGGAACAGGCAAAACTATTTTATGGAGAAAAAAGTCAGAACAGTACTTACCTCTAAAGGATAGGATAGGGCATTAACTAATTGCGAAGGGACATGCCAGAAGTTTCTGGGGTAATGATAAAGAGGTTATACAGGTAAATGCATTTGTCAAAACTCATGAATGTGCACTTAAGGTTTGTTCATTTTACTACATATAAATGTTACATCAAAAGAGAAAAAAACTGTAAACAATCAATGGGCCCCACCTCTGGCATTAGAAGCCACACTGTTCGTTTCTTCCTTTCCACTGTAATTATAAACCCAAGCCTGGTGGGACTAAATATATTTTTTATTTTTCACTTGGATATTTGCTAAAACCCATCAAGGTGAAATGCCTCTGCTATGCTCATTAGCCAAGATAGTTTAGTTGAGTAATGAAGCTGAATTGAGAGAAGACTTAAATTTTTATACCCTTAGTAGGAAAAAAAGCTCAATTGTACCACTAGCCAAAAATTTTTTGTTGTTTTTTGCTTTTTGTTTTTTATCCTCAGCTGAATTGAATTTGATGGATTGAAAACATAACAGGGCACTGAGTTGAACATTACTGGATTGAGAGGGACTAATTCTCAAAATTATTTGAGGAACAAGGAAATAGAAATATGTAAGAGACTAGGTCATAGCAGCTATACTTGTTCATGATAATGGTTCTGGCTTGCTTCAGGTATAAAATAAGGAAGCTCTTGGACTCTGATTCATTTGGTACATTTTTTTAAAAGGGGAGGAAAAACTCTAGTATTCTACCTAGTTATCCTGCCCATGGGTTGTCAGGTTTGTAATCTAGACTCTAATATTCTGCTTGTTGAGAAATTCTACCCCTGTCTTTTAGGAGAGTCATATTAATTTCTCAAATTGCCTTAAGGTATCAGCTACATAATCTCCTTGGCATTTTGATTCTTTTTTGACCAGATACCAAGCTGATTTGCCTCTCAATGTGTCAAATCTTTTTTATATTACTAAGCTTTCTCATTCAACCAGAAGGAAGTGGGTGGGAAACCATGGTTAAGGATAGCCCACACAGTTATGGTTCCACAAAACTGATCTTAGAAAGGGAAACAAACAGTAGTCTTGAATCTATGAGATTTGAGATGAAGTACAATACAGGCCCAGGTGTCCATTATCTATATTACTAGACTTTATCTATATTACTAGACTTTATCTATATTACTAGACTCCTCACAATTGTCAATTTTTAGAATAAATCTAAAAAATTTTGTCTAGCTTTCAACACAATGTTTGTCTAGTTTTCAACACAATGGTACTTCTGAAGAAAACTCTTATTGTCTGAACTCTTCACTTTTTACTATTTATTCTCCTGTAAATAAAAAGGTGTTGACTAGAACTGGCTAGAACTTCAGTATGGTCTTTAAGAAAAAGGCTGCTTGAAGTCCGTGGAATTATTCTGATCTCCATACCACTAAGCTGTGACAACCAACATCTAATTATAATTTCAAATGCTCTTTTTGAGGTCCTTCAAAAATGCAAATCCTCATTCTTCTAGGCTCCATCTTTCTATAAAGGATATTATAGAGAAGTATATTCTCAATTCTTTATATGTCTAAGAATAATTTATAAATTTAATAAATAAATCCTTAAATAAAAATTCTTAAAAGCCTTATAAAACTAACCAAAATGTGAGCTATACATTATCCTTTTACTTTGAGCACACACTGGAATGGGAATTGTGCTCCATTTTTAAAATTCTGATGTGACAGCACTTCAAAGACAATCTATTTCTCAAGTTTTTTTTTTTTCACAAAGTTTCCCTATGGTAGTTATTTCCTACTTCACATAGACTTTCATTAAATATCTCTCTCCCCAAGTATAGATCATAATCAATTAATGACTAAATAACTCATTTGCAAATCTTTCTGTTGCTTAGATGCAATAAAATATGAAGCACATTAATTCCCCCAATAAAATAACTGTGTTATGATGCTTTATTTTAGCCTAAATCAACAGTGCCTGAAAATCTCCAGAAATACTAATGACTCAATCAGTAATCCAATAACCATAGCACTTTATAATTCAAGCACCAAGAAGTAAATAAATGGATATTCTTTGAGCCTGATTATATTTTTATCACATTTTTTAGTTACTAAATGTTGTTTCTCAGGATATGGCAATATGGAAAATAAATGAAAATATCTTCATCTCTGATGTGTCCATAAAAACAATTCTATGTCCAATCTCTTAGGCCCCTTTAAAATCCAAGCTAATTCAGAAAAATGATAATTTGACACATACCAAATTTTAGCTAGTTGTACAAAGGAAGCCTTTGAGCTACTGAATCTATATAATAAAACCATATACTTATTAGTCTAATTTTCAGAAGCTATTAATGTGATAAGTCTCAATGTGTGTGTACTGATTGAAAAGATAAAATTACTTTTCTGTGGAATCAATTTAATAGATAACTGAAGATTATATTGGCCAAATATTCATTAGATAATACCACAGTGCTGGAAGGTAATATAAGCTGTGTCAGTGATTTATCCAAGTTTTTATTTATAGGAAATCTAAATTTATTATAACACTTTGCACACTTTTTTTCAGGCCTTTTTCTGCAGAGTTGGATGAGAAAGCAACATTGGTTGATAAACTCATTCATCATCATAATTTTGTAATTAAATATAGTCTCTGTGATAATGTAAACTTAATTTCACATGTATTTTTAAGAGGTCAGTATTATTAAGTAGTCAAAATCAGTCTGTTGTATTATCTTTACCTGGAAATGCTAAAATGTGAAATGATATCCTAAAATTTAATCTGAACTTTATCAACACTGCTGAAATTGTTTTACCACATATTTATTAGGTGGTAAACATAACAGACATAACTTGGCTAGAGTGAAATGACAGTTTCTACCACTAAAGATTAATAACAAAGAAAAGAATTGACAGTACTTTATTCAAAATTGTCTTGGGGGACAGTTTATTTTAAATACACAGAAAAGAGTGAAGATAAACAGAAACTACTCTTGACTGTATCTACTCAGATGAAATAAAATTGGCTTTTCTGTCTTGATTTGACAGTACCTGTAGGGAAAAACACCTCTCCCCTTTTCTCTTGAGCTTCTACCCTAAAGCTATTAAATTTATTTTTATTTATCACTCAATGATTCTTAAAATTTATATCTGTTTCTGAAAGGTAGATCTGAACTGATAGCTCAATAACTAATAACAACAATAAGAAAAATAGTTTGGGAAATTATTTCCCATGATAAAATTTTTTGTTTTTAAAGAACTGCTAGAAGCATAAATATACATTGAAAACTAAACAACCCTAGGAAAGCAAAGCCTGACTATCAGGATGATAAACAGGACAAGCAACAAGAAAACTCAAACAGAAAAGTTCTCATATACCCAGTCATTATTAGCTAGGTGACAAACCTAAATAGCTTATGTCTAAGTGAACATATAACACTGAAAATCTCTCATTATTCCAGATATTCTAAAGACTAATATGCCAATCTTGAAATTTAATTTATTTCTAACATTTTTATTGAGGTGTAATTGAATTACAAAAAACTGCACATATTAAATGTATACAATTTGACAGGTTTGAAAAAATGTATGTGTCCATGAAACTATCACCATGATCATGGTAATAAACATTTGCATTACCTCCAGAAGTTTTCTCAAGGCAACCTGGTAATTTTAAACACCAAAAATTCAATTACATTGGGGAATTTAGGTAAATAAAGGTAATTAAGAAGTTATTAGCATTTTTATTGTTTCACAGTATAAGACAAGTTCTTTATATTCTGTAGATTCCAGAAACCTCCTTGGTTACAGGAAGTGGGTACAACTATAATGTATGATCAACTTGATAAAATAACTTCATAAAATGAAAATGTCCCCAAGAAAAAATCTTTCAATACAGTCTTGTTTAGCATCTGCCCAACAATAGGTAAGTAAAGCATTCGCAAGCTGGTTTAAACAGTTGATCTGATAGAGAATATAAGTATTATTTCTTGCCTGATACCAAAAGTGAAATCCCTTTTCTCTCAAATTTAAGAATATTCAAGTTTTCAAACTTTCTGTGAAAGAGTAGTCAATCTAAGAAAAATCAATGTTGTGAGTTTAAATGCATCATATAATATAAATTAAAACATTAAAAAAATTAAATATATAAAAACTAAGATGGTTAGTTAACCTGTTGTCGTCATATATGGGGATTTTTAACTAATTACAAAGGCAATGGTGTGGATTTCAGAAACAAGCCCTTACCTATTAATGTCAGTCTTTATTAAACAGAAAGAACCTGTCAACTTGGAAGCAGGCAGATAAGAAACTAACACACACTATTGTCTGTCCCTCAGTTTAGAGAGGCATACTCTCCTTCAACCTGAGAAATGAGCAGGGCTTCTCTATCAATGTTCAGCCAAAATTTCTGAATTATCTAAAATATGAATTCCCATCCCTCTCCACACTCCCACCCAATAAGTCTATAAATACACTGAGAAATTATAATGTGCATCTGAGATAGACTGAAACAGAAGGTTCCATATCATGCCAACAGAGCCTCATTAGAGAACTGCTTTGGGGTCAGGCATTTTGTCTATTGCATTGTCCAATGGCTAGCGATCTGAGAAACTACAACTCCCAAGTAGACAGTGTAGTAGATAAACAGTGTGTTGGGAGAAAAAAAAAAAAGGAGGAGGAGGAGGAGGAAGAGGAAGAGGTAGAAGAGGAGGAAGAGGAAGAAGAAGAGGAAGGAGAAGAAGAAGAGGAAGGAGAAGAAGAAAAGAGGAAGGAGAAGAAGAAGGAGAAGGAGAAGAAGGAGAAGGAGAAGGAGAAGGAGAGGAGGTGAAGGAGAGGAGGAGAAGGAAAAGGAGAAGGAAAAGAAAAGAAGAGAGACTGTTAAAGCTCAAATGAATGCAATCTCATCCTCCTGAGTACTGAAAGGATAAATTTGGAAACCAACTCATGATAAAAAAAAAAAAGGGAAGAAATTTTTAGAAAACTGGGTGGAGTCCTCAGTAATATGAAAGGAGATGTGGTTTATATAATAAAAGAACAGAAAGTGATAAGTCCTAAATAGATAGATTTAAAGAACAAAAGATTAAGATAAGAATATAACAGTTTCAAGTAAGAAAATAATAAGCAATAAATAAAAGTAGAAGCAGAAAAAAAAACAGAATTTTCAGTTTAAATCCAATAATTGATGAGAAGAATAGATTTGAGAAGCTACTTCAGAATGCAAAAGAGATGAATAAATATTAAAATATTGAGTCAATATGGAAGGGAAAAAAACGTATCTACCATAAGAAGTCTAGATGTTCATAAGGAAGATACAGGAGTAAGAAACAAGAAGTTAAAAGCAAAGCAATAACCAAAAGTACAGTGAAAAACAATCTTCTCAAACTAAAACAAAACCATGTGTGAATATACATTCACTTACTATATACATATGCAAATAATTATCGGGGTCTTATTCTATAAAATATAATGAAGATAAATAAGACAAAAAAGGACATCTGCCATATCCTTGCCTTTGTGGGTAATTTGGGAGACAGACAAAATAATCAAATGAATAAATATAAAATTACAACCAGGATAAGAGCGTAGATGCTTTTATAAGATCATGAGATAGGGAATTTGACATAGTCAGGAGGTCAGAAAAAGTTTCCCTGAGAAAGTAATGTTTCATATGAGGTCTGAGAAACAATGGAAATTAATCAGGGAACTGGAGAGCCCAGGCAGAAAGAATAATATATGAAAAATTCTTTAGCAAAAGTGAGCATAGCATGACTAAGGAACTATGAGAAGGTCAGTGAATCTGGGGTGAAGAGTCAAAAGGAACATATATGAGATGACAGTGAGGAGGTAGGTAGAGGCTAGATCATTCAGGGCACTATAGGTCATACATTTCCATCATTTTTTACCATGACCTTCAGTAAGAAATACTTTCTACATTATATATACATATAAAGAAATCAATTTGCTAGAACATGAAAGCATTAAAAAAAACATGAACAGAATACAAATAGGACGCATTAGAGCATTTTTCTCATAGTAAGATTAGATAACAGTTTATGAAATGTTTTGTTTAGACTATGGTATTATATATGTTTTATGTGTGTATATATAGATATTCACATATGTATGTTTCATGTACATAATGATTTTTAAATGATCTTATGATCTGACAAATTGATTTCACAATTTCATAATTCATCAGTGGGTCCCCACCTGCAATTTGAAAAATTCTGTGGTGAATCCATGTTGAAGATTTTGCCCTTTACTAAAAGCCATTAAAGTAAGGTAAACATTGGGGGGAAAACTATTTCTCTAGCAATAGTGTGCAGGTTTGTAAAGAAATGAGCCAGGGACTCCTATAGTGAGATGTAAGACATAACAATGGATTGACCTTGAAGTGTAGCAAAGGAGAGTAAGAAAGATTCCAGATAACTAGGCGATAAAAAATCAACAGGATTTTGTGATAAGTATGAACACATTTGTCAAAATAACTCTTAGATTGAAAGAGATCTAGAATAAAGTATTGAAAAGAAACCCCGAAGTGACAAAATATTGGACTTAAAAGAATAAACAACCATCTAACAAGAAATTCTCCAGAAAACACGTGTTACTAACAGAAAAATCGAAGTTGGATTGGATGCAGACTATTCTTTTGCAATGTGAAAGGCCAAGAGGTAATGAAAAAATAAACCACAGAATTTTGAAGGAAAAAAGTTGGTGAGAGAAAGATGTTATGTTAAGCCAACTTGTCAGTCAGACATGAAAATAGAAAGTTATGATAAAATACAGGCATATTGTGAAAAATGTATCATCCACAATCCTGGGGGAGAAATTACTTGAAAATACACTTCTATTAAGAGATAAATCCAAATTTAAAAATCAAGAATAAGGATGTCATTGTAAGAAAAAAGAGAGAGAAAGAGAGAGAGAGAGAGAGACAAGAGGAGAGCAGGGTGCAGGGGAGTGGGGGAGAGGAGAGAGAAGAAAGAGAAAGAAAAGATTAGCAGATACTGAAACTAAAAATAGAATTAAATTTAAATAGTTATTTCTAATAAGATAAAATAATACAAAGTAAAAAAATCTTGAAAGGAAAGATGTATAATATACAAAAATAATGAATTTACAAAAATTAGAGAATAAAAAAATTATATTAAAAGGGAAGATGATTAAAAACATGCTAAATTCCTCACCTAACACAGGGGTAAATAACTCAATTTTAATGACTGGAAAGAAAACTTGGGGGCATATTTTTGAATAAACATAAGTATACTCAGGTCAAATGTGAAACAGAATGTAAATCTTCAAAATCACTGAATTTTAAAACTTACAGTAATATCAAAAGTAGTTCAAAATAATAAAACCTAGAAAGAGAATAGGCACATTTGAAAAAGAAAATGGGAACAAAAGAAAAATCAAAAACAAAACTGTTAACACAGTACAGAAAATGTCAAACATATCGCCTATAAAAATAAGAGAGCTAAAGCCCCCACATTAAGGCAAATACTCTTAGATTGTTTTAAATTCAATTATAAATGCCTTACAAATTAATGTAAATGAAAGTTTAAAAAATTATCTCTTGAAAATTACTTCGATCCAGCTTACCAGTGAGATCTTTCAAGTATCCAAGTTAAAAAGAGCAAATAATTCTCAGCTTACCCATATTACTTTATTGTATAAAAAAATGAAAAGGCTTTCAATAAATTTTCTGAAGCCAATATCATAATTCTTTTGACACAGTTTAATGTATCAATATTTTTTAATGTGTGAAGACACATTACTTGAGAAACACTGATTTCAAAAATAATGAGAATGAAAATAAAAATAGAAACTATGAGTATTCACATAAAGAATTATTAGCTATTAAAATTTTTATGGAGAAATGGTCATGATTTACTTACTATTAAACAGAACTCTAATACAAAACTATATATCTATATAGGCAGATGTAAATCTAAATCTACCTCAATTCTAAAAGTTTATATACATTATATGTACACATTTATATATGCTTACCCCTGTGTATTATACATAAATTTATATTCATATATTTAAATAAAAAAACATCAAAAAGTTGGTAAGTTAGAGACAGCAGAAAGCCATTAAACTCATGAAGTCTTCATTTCTATCATTAGCTTGTAATTAACTTATTAATGTTGGCTTTCATGTCTTTAATACTGGATGCCACCAGGTAACTAACTCCTTCTTACAAAGTTCCCAAAAAAAGTATGTACAATAAAATCATTATCTCTACAATGAACATATCCACATTCCATTCAACAAATATTAGTAAGCACCCACCATGTTTCAGTACTTTGGGGGCAGTGGGTGGAAGAGCATCATCTACTAATTCTGTTCTGTTCTGGCACTGAGCATAAGCTTTGTTATATTTTGCTCTGCCATGCCTTACTGTACCATGATGTACCATAATGTCATCTGTACCATGTCATCTATACCATGATGACAACTAAATTCAGAATCTAATAGGAATCATATTTCAGATAATTCTCTAATGCAGTCTGCCAGCCTTGCAATAAGGGTAATTAAAAGAGTCAGCAAAGTAGAATACTGCTTTCATTTCATTAGTAGGATAACATTAATTTTTATTAGATTCCTTGGACAAAGAACAAAAACTACATTGGACATTTATTTTTTCATTTTAAAGATTTCACACTTAAACTTTTAAAATTTTACTGTTTTCATTTCTTTCTACTTTACCATATTTTAACATAATCTGGTTCCACTCTTTACTGAACCTGCATTCACAAGAACCATACATCAGGCCCTTGCTTTGGTCCTCTTTGTCTTTGTACTTCCAGTGTTTTTCACCATATTTCCTTTTGAAATAATTCTATCAACCACTGGGATGAAGCAGAATTATCTGACACTTTTCTTATTCTGTTTGTCTCTCTGGTGACTGCTCTTTAATTCTTTACCCCCACACATGGGCTTTTCATAAGATTGGACACTTTGCTCCTCCTCTCAACTATTAATATTTTCTTCTCTGGAAAACTTATCAATCCTTGTTAATACTTCAACAAGAAGTATTGTTTCTACAAGGATGACTCCCAACTATTTAGCTATCATTGACTCTTCTCTGAAGATGCAGGCCCACATCTTCAAAGGCCCAAAGTGGATTATTCATGTGAATGCTCTACGATTGCTTAAAAACTCAAGACTTAAAATAAAATTTCACGACTCCCCTAAACACATGCTCACCCACCTGACTTCATTTTAGTTCATAGGCATCTCCAGCACCCAGTCCTGATATCTTTGAGTCATCAGTGCAACCTGCTGTTCAAACCTCACATCTAGCTCTAATTCTCCTTGGATCAGTTAGCTTGCTTATTTGAATGTTCTTAGTCTTGATTTCCTCATCTTTAAAATGGAGTTAAAGTGAAGTTCAAAAGAGAAAGTAAGATCATGGTTGTGACTGTTATCTATAAACTTAGACTGCTATGTGCATATTGGGTATAATTTTTTTTTCTCATTCAGCCCAGAATATGGCATATAATAGAAATTCAATAAATTTTTGCTGACTGTTTGAAAGAATGAAAGAACTAATAGTTGAATTAATGCAACCTGTGCTTCTTTTGAATGTCTATAGCATTTACTAAATAATGTATGGTGCATTGGGCTCATATTACATATCATCCAGACTTTCATGTTAGATATATCTTCACTATATGAGTACTGACTTCTTAAACAGACATTCAGATCCTTAGGAGTTAATTGCCTTACTTATTCTTCCTTGTGTTGCTCACAAGACATGGCAAAGTCTTTTTACATACCAGGTATACACTAGTATTTGATTGTGCATCCTATTTATAATCAAATGTATATCAGTTATTTTTTTTTTTCATTGAAGGGAAATGATGTACATTATTTTGCAAACCCATATTCTTTAAGCCTTATTTATTTATTTATTTTTAAAATCATGACTCACATCTCAGTTCAGAAACTAACACCAAACTGATTTTAATGGCATGGTGAAAGGATTTCATTAAGATGCCTCACTTTTCCAATTTGCTTTAATTTAGACATAAAATTCCTTCCCTGTTGAATCTCAATGGCCATGGGCATCTTCACTCTGATATATGTAATTTAATCAAACTGCTTTTGGCTATGTTAAACTAAGCTATGCTGTGGAATTACAACTATAGATTGTACCAGAAATCAGAGCCCTTTAAAAATTTTTTTTTTATTTATGATGGCATTTCTACAATCAAGCAAACAATTTTGCTGTCTTTCCTCCTCCTTTCTTTGAAAATTTACTCCCGGAGGGAAAAACAAAGCAAAGAAATAGTACCCATGCACTAGTTGGCCAGGCAATTATGAGAAAACGGGAAATATGTACGTGTCAAACAGCACAGCCTTTGGATTATCTGATCTGTGTGAAGAGAACTTTACAGTTGGATTTGAGTGCGTGAAATTTCTGTATCACCCACAAAAGTATTTTTAGTACTAATTTCCCAGCAGACTTTTACTCATAGCCCTTTATTACTCTGAATGTTGGCCCATTAAGTGTACTAATGTTTAACAAAATAGAAATGAATGAATGATGGACACTTCCCTGTCATGTCTGAGCCCAGAAGGGTTTTATATCTCATAAGTTACAGGTAACTTCTATGGGCCAAACACATTGAATACAGATGTCATAGGCAAGAGGCTCAGTATATTTATTAGTCTGAATGACTCTTTAATTTCCCTTTCTGGAATAAAATCCTCCAGGGATGTGGCTTAGACAATTTGTATTCCCTCGTAACTTCTTTTAAAAATCATCCAATATAGAAATTTCAATAGAATGCTCAAGGGGATGAGTATGAAAAGTATGGATTCCTAAGTTAGAGCCCTGTATTAGTTTCCTAGGGCAGCTGTAGCAAAGTATCATGAACTGACTTAAGCAACAAAAGTTTATTGTTTCAGAGTTATAGAGACTAAAAGTCCAAGATCCAGGTATCGGCAGGGCTGTGTTTCTTCTGAAAGCATTAGCTTTCAAGCCTCTCTCCTAGCTTCTGGTATTACCTTGGCTTGTGGCAACACAACCCTGATCATCACATGGTGTTCTCCCTAGGTATGTTGTGCCCTGTGTCCAAATTTCTCCCTTTTTATAAAGATACTAACGATCTTAACTTAGCCATTAGCAAGGTCACATTCACAGGTCCTGGGAGTTAGGACTTAAACATCTTTCAGGCAGGGGTAAGGGGGGGTCACAATTCAACATATAATAGCCCTATGTAGTCACTGCAGTAGTTGCCCATGCATGGGACAAAGCAACAAAAGTCAGCTTGAGCACCACAGACAACCAGGCATTTCTAGTTATACCTGAAGGTTACTGGATATTTTAGAAATTAAAATAAACAAACAAAAAAATATAGCCTCTTCCTGACAAAATTGCCACATATTACTTTTTAGGAAGAAGGGAATAAAGTCCTTTAAGTCAACAGGACATACACCAGATTAATAAAGGATATCATTTTGAAAAATGGGCTTTTTAGATTTCACAAGAAGAGGCTTAACACAAAAAGACTGCTTTGGACATTGTCAAGTAGAATCAACTTTGAATGAGAAAAGGGATTTTTTTCTATGAAAAAGTTTCCAAAGAGTAATGTTTTCCCAAAAGTTAGTTCTCAAATAAAAGTATTCAGATGAAGACAACGTAGTTGTAAATTTTTCTAAGAGAATTATAAAAAAATGTTAAACTTCTCATATGATTTTACTTATAAAATCCAGAAAAATATCCTATGATGCCAAAAAATCAAATATTAGCAATTTATTGAATAGTATGGATTTGGTTGGGGCTCTGACAGGAAATAACTTTTCTTTAGGACAGTCCTCCAAATTATCTTATTTGGATCTCCATTCTGCACCCATAAGAGATTTCTCAGGCAGATCCCATAGCTTTTTCCATTCACTTGCAGCCATATTTTGGTCTTAATAAAATCATTCCAACCTCATGCCCTCTCTTCTCATTTGTTAGCAGCCTCTGGCAATTCTTGGATAGGAAAGAGGAGAGACAGGAGAGGTCTTAGATGACTGATGCTATTGTTCCTGGCATATGTCTAGATGCGAACTTTCCTCTCATGAGATCTTTCAGTGGGTCCTTCAGAGACCCCGTACCTTCTCAGGACTTTAGATGCTATGCTCTCCAGGTCACGGGCTGCACTTTTGGGCTGCCTTATTTGCCTCTCCCTCATTCCTGCTCTTAATAGTGTTTCAGTTGTGGTTGCCTCCAGCAACCTGGCACCTGACAGTGCTCTAGAAAAGCACCCTTTCAAGAGTTCTCTAGCCCAACCAACTTTCATGAGATCTAGCTCATGGGAACATTAAGCATTTGGGGTATCATATCATCTCCAAGGCAGCCCTTTCTCCTTGCTTTGCCATTAGGGGCAGTTTTGGCCAGCCCTTGGATAGTAGGCTACTACAGACAAGTGACAAGCACCAGACATTCCAAATTCTGGATTAGGTATGCCAAAAGTTTTCAAGAGCATTCTCTTCTGACTGTTTATAAACCCAAAAAGGGGCTCATCTAAACCTGACTTTATCCAGATGGTGAACTGTTGTCTTTTTGTTTTGTTTTGTTTTGTAGCATAGTGCTCCTGAAGTGTTCATTCTTTGGGCCTAAGTGGGAGTGATAAGATCAGATCTTCCTACCCAGCTTATACCTTTCTTCCAAGAAATCTTCCCCTCATCTATCAAATCTATCTCACACCTTCTCTTATAATTAAACTGGAATAAATGATAGGTCACAGAACCACTCTCACCCTCTCTTAGTAAGTAAGTTCTACATGAATAGTCTATTATCACTCTCTAGAATGTTTAGATGTTTGGCACCATTTTCTTTTGCTTAGAGCCTTAGCCAGGATTATAAACTATGGGGATCCCCATTTAACATTCTTCTACAGTAATTTCAGGAAACAACTATATTTGGGGTAATCAAAAATATTCCTTTACCAATTAATTTTTGATTTGTCAATACTTGTATCCACAGCATAGTTCTAAAGTAAAAGCTCTCTTTATTATATTAGGAGGAGAAGCTTCTGTCTATTCTTTAGGAATGAAGTCTGTTTATGCTTCGAAGATTTGTTATGATACTTCTGCATTTGGGGTTTATCATAGACTAAATATTTGTGTCCCTTGAAATTCATATGTTGAAGCCTTAACCCACAGAGTGGCTGTATTTGAAGAGGGGGCCCCTAAGGAAGTCAGTGAGGTTAAATGAGAGCATAAATATGAGGCCGTGATCTGATAAGATCCATGTCCTTATAAAAAGATCACCAGAGAGTATGCTTTCTCTCTCTCCCTCCCTATGCACATATAAGAAGAGGTCATGTGAGCACACAGTGACATGGGGATTGCCTACAAACCAAGAGAAGAGGGCTCAGAATGAAACCTACCTTGTCGACACCTTGATCTTAGATTTTCCAGCCTCCAGAACTGTGAGAAATAAATTTCTGTTATTTAAGTCTGTGATATTTTGTTATGGTAGTCTTAGAAGACTAATACAGGAAAATTCACATCTACACTTGCCCATTTATATTTTCTCTTAACAATAATGTTTTCTGGATTACTAGATTAAGAAGACTCTATCACTACACTAGGTCTAATCCTAAATGTTTATCCTACAAATACAATCTCTGATGACACAGCCTATGAAAAACCATGTACGTTACAGCAAGAGGATCAAACACCAAAGAGTCATTTCAGCAAGTCACGTGCTGTTTAACCTAACTTTGCTAGCAGCATATGAGAAAGTAGAATTAATTTGTGAACAGAGAAATAGAGGCACTAGGAAGGGTAGAGTCAGATCTCTTTTAGGCACTGTACCTAACCTTTATGTGAATTGAAAAAGGCAACCCATTCTTTAGTTAAACACACACACACACACACACACACACACACACACACATTATTATTGTACAAGACCCATGGCACAAGGTCTAGAGAAAATAGGAATGTAGGCAGCTGCCTCTGTTGGCATCATTAGGTGACCCAAGCTAAGATGGGTAATGAGTGGTTATCATGTCATTATTTTCCTTCATCAAAATCAATCTGATTTATGGTTCATCAAATGGATGATGATTCTAAAAGACTGTCAAAAGAGAATCTTCTTTACTGCTCATTGAGAATATTATTTGTCCTTTCTAGTTACTCAATGCCAAATCAATCCTGGTTCAAGACCAAAGCTAATATTAGAAGAAAAAAAGTTTTCAAGTGTTTGTTTATTTTAAAAGAACAAAATCTACCCTAGGAATAGTGGAAAGTATAATCCTTCTTCCCACAGGGGTGTGGTAGGGGGTGTTATGTGAGGCCAGGCCTGAGAAAAAAAGACAAGGAAAGATTTTTTTTTTCCCATTTTCAGACTAGCCATCTGTGACTTAAAAATAAAAGTAATAATAAAAAAAGTCTTGGGGAATCTTTGGCTTCTCTTCTGCCAGTATCTTTGAGAGTTCAGTTTCTGTTCAGAATATGAAAGGGACATAATTATTTCCATGTCTGACTAATATGGGCTTGTTTGTGAAGGGCCATAATCCCATAACCCATGTGGATCATGGTCTTGGTGTGTATTGAAAGTAAAAAATGAGGGCTGTTTTCATCCTGGCTCCTCTAGTGACTGAGTCACCATGTCCTTGAGCAAGTTATTTCCTCTCTGTGTACTCACTTTTAAAAACAGAGAGATAATAGTGTTCCTGACCTCCTTACCTCACTGGGATGTTGTCAACATTAACAAGCAATAGACCCATATTTTTAGAGTAGAAAGGAAGAAAATTGCTAAATGTTAAAATATTTTCCCTCCCATAGATCTATTTTGTATGCCTTAAAATTCCTAAATGGATTACAGTGGACAAAAAGGGCCTAGAGTACTTACGAAGGCAAGGTTATAGTTGACCTTGTGAGACAAATCTTTGGAGTCTTTTCAATTTTCTTATGAAAAAAAGACAAAGACCAATGACATTTATTTAGTTGATCTTTTTACAGAAAGGTAGTTACCAAATTTAAAAAAAAAAACATAGGATGAACTAATAAGAAAAACTATCACATTATGGGAAAAATAACACTGAACTGAGAGCTGGGGGAAAAAATCTAGATTCTAAATCTTGATTACTAACTTATTTATGTCAATTTAGCCTCTCATAAGCCTCAGTTTATCTATCTGAGAAATGAGAGCAGATTATAATAGTTATCAGGTATAAGGTACTAAATTAAACAAGATTTTAATGAAATAATATATGTAAACATTCCTTGAAATTATAAAACACTGTGCAAATGCTAGGTTTTGTTGCTATTGCTCAGCCAACCACCACATCTCTTTAGTCACCATAACATCACTTCATCTGCTTCAAGGATAGTGGTTAAACCAATTTTCTTGGACATGAAAACAGTGCCAGCATGTTCCACATAATTAGAGTTCCCACCCAGCCATTTTTCACTTTGACAGGGAAAAAAAGGAAGGGAAGGGCTGCATCCCATGGTTGGGCCATCCTTTGATTCAGATGTGAAATGAAAGCTTTGAAGCAGAGGTGAAGGGTCTGTGCTGATTAGGGAAATGACCTGTCTCTTTCTAAGGAGCCTTAAGGTTCCACTGCTTCAGGATGTGTCTGCAGAGACACAAAGAGACAGTCAGTTTTCCATACAGTAAGGTTTGGAATGTTGCCAAACTAGTCAAGGGCTGAGAGAAAGGTTTGTGGAAGAAGGCTTTCAACATTTTCAAACATCGGATGGCAAGAACGCAGTTATTCTAGATGACATCTAAGGTCTGTTCCAGTCCTGAAGCTCAGTCTATATATCAGAAAACTACAAAAATAAAATTAAGGAAGCACATAGAATCTCCTTGATTCCTTCGTTCCCTGTTTGAAATCCAAACATTCTGAGTCATTTCAGAAGATAACCTATATTCTTAACTTGCCAGTTTGTCAGCCTTCCTTAGCCACTTTGGGCTGTCCTTATAATTCTTTTTTCTTTTCTTTTCTTTTCTTTTCTTTTCTTTTCTTTTTTTTCTTCTTCTTTTTTTTTTTTTTACTATTTATTCCTCTCAACTGTATACTTAATGTATCTCTTTTCTTATGTAATTGTCTAATTTTCCATCAAGACTTGTTTTTATAACCAGATTGTAAAGTCTGTGGATGTAGGAATCATGCTTCAGGCTTTTCATTACACTTTGTACTCTTGATTCTCTGAGATTCATACTTGGTGGAGTCAGCCATTCCAGAGCAGCTCTTTGCATGTTTGCCTTTGCTTCACTGGCCCTTGAAAATCATTTGCTATGAGTGGCAGACAGCATTTCCTTCTGATGCTTTTTTCTGCATTTCCCCTCCTCTTGACTCTGCTTTGTGTTTCTAGGCACCTAAGTAACAACCAAAGACCATGCACAAAAGTGCCCTTTTGGTTAGGCCTTCACAGTTAGGCCATCTTTTTATTTAGATGTGAAATGAGAGATTTGAGGCAGAGGTCAAGGGTCTGTGCTGATTAGGGAAATGATGGTCTACTTCCAAGAAACCTTAAGTTTCCCCTGGTCATGGCAGGCCTACGTGCTTTAGAAAGACTAAAAAAAGTACTCAGTGTAGGGTAAATTTTGTAACAACCACTCCATGATGAAAAATAAATATTGGCAATAGGCACTAGAAGTGAGTAAAAAAGAGAGACATTTTTTCAAAACTAAATATCAAGTGACAACTGTGCATTATTTTAACCATGGGCTGATTCTAAGAACAAACATAGAACAGAGAACTTTTAGAAGTTGAGATTTTTACTCCCCTGTCCTTGCCCTACCAATTTCTACATTTGCTTTATACTCTTCAGATTAGAAGAGATCACTGGGTTCAAAGAACATTCAGTT
Organism: Macroglossus sobrinus; assembly: GCA_004027375.1. Classification (NCBI taxonomy): domain Eukaryota; kingdom Metazoa; phylum Chordata; class Mammalia; order Chiroptera; family Pteropodidae; genus Macroglossus; species Macroglossus sobrinus. The sequence goes on from PVKZ01000220.1 coordinate 104,841, forward strand.
GCAGGTGGGAGAGTAGGAGAAAAGCAGGAGCAGAAAAAGAAAGACCAAACACTGTGACCTATTCAGAACACTATGTATATCTTTCTTTCCACTGGCACCAGGAAAGCGATTACTGAAACACTGTAAAAAGTCAATAATTTTAGCCACTTGGATGGAATACAGTGGATTAATAGCTCAGCTTTGTGTACCAGTTACTGAGTCAAGGATGTTGGGACCCAGGGCTAAGGACTAATTTAAAATAGGGAATGTGTAGGCTGATGGCCTGAAATGTTCATAACTCCTTGTATCCAAGCCCTTTGCAATATTCATTTGCACATCTGCCCTTTACTAGGTGAGGTCTATTTTTTCACCTCTTGAGTCTGGACTGGCTTTGTGATGTGCTTTGGCCAATAAAGTACCATAGAAGTGATGGTATGCTAATTCTAAGCACAGGCCTCAATAAGCCTTGAAAGTTTTACCTCTCTTAAAATTTGCCTACCAGCATAAGGATAAGTCTGGGCTAGCCTGCTTAATGACAGAAAACACACAGCCAGTCATCTAAACTGACAGCCAGTCATGTGAACCAGACATTTTTAAAACAGCGTGTTTCTAATCAACCCAACAACAGACATAAGATACATTAGTGAACTTAAATAACTAAGCAGAGATCAGTTAAGCAGGGTCCAGTACTACCTAGCTAGCCATAGACTCATGAGCAATAACAAATACAGCAAAAGAGAACCCATCAGAGTCATTCAATCAAACGTTTGGCCAGGCATATTGTCTCTTAGAAAAAGTATGTACATAACTCTGGAGATAGTCGAGAACATGAATCAGTAGTTTTCAGAGTTAATAGTCCTACCTGGATTCTTATTTGGAATCCAGGGTGAGTTGTTCCATCCAAAACCAGATTCCAGAGAGTATTTTTAATAATAATAATCTTAAGAGTTAACTATGTGCAGTGCTTACTTCAAAGCCAACATCTCTTCTCACTCCACAATCATAAGGTGCTATTAACAAAGAAGCTGAGGGTGAGAAGTTAGGTAGATACCAAGAGCTAACATGGAAACCTTGGTTGAGCTTGATGCCAAAGCCCAGGTAATGAACACTGCACAAAAATACTGCACTGGAAAATTGATGGTATTGTAACAGCTGGCAACCAAGGACCGAGGAGCAAGACAACTACCCTGTCTGCAGTGGAAATGGAGTTTGGGGTAACTGTCTAGGCTTATTCAGAAGATAAAGAGACAAGGTGGCAGCTAGGGAGAAGGCAGCTATATAACACTTGTCAGATGTTACTGTAGCAATAAACAAGCCCAGCAAATCCTGTTTCACTCCTGAGAACATTTGTCTCCATGATAAAATAAAGCAAAATTGGATGAGTCAGTCACCACCTGACAAGAGGGAGTGCTCAGAGTCATGGAGGCTTAGCGGATTGCTCTCCACTCTTGTCTTTGACTCATCAATCCCAGAGTTGTTAAGAACTTGCTTGCTAACAGCTTTCCCCAGTCATCTCAACAGGTAAAAGGAGACGGGGACAAAGCCAGAGGAATCCCATTACATGGTAAAATTCTTAGATATGATAGGGGATGTCTCAGTCACCCCTGTGAATGTAGTAAAATACCTTTACCCATTCCATATATGGTTAACTTACCCTATTCTCATGAAAATTACCATATTGAGTGCTCTGAAAATATCCTGTTTTCAAGAATCAACGTATACATTAATCACTTTGTATAAAATTAATAACAACTAATTTTACTCTCACAGCAACTGTAATGTAGGTGTTAGTATTGCCACTTTACAGATGAAAAAAATGGAAGTTTAGAGATAGGGTAAACAACTTGCCAAAAATCACAAAACTGGGTCCTAGTCAAACCTATATTGGCAATCACCAGAACCCAGGCTTCCAAACATTCCTTTTATCTGTTAAAACAAGTATGCTAAAAGAACGAACTCTCTCTCTCTCTCTCTCTTCCTCCTCTTCCTCCTCCTCCTCCTCCTTTTCTCTTTCTCTTTCTCTCTCTCTCTCTCTTTCTCTTTCTTTCTTTCTCTCTTTCTCTCTTTCTCTCTCTTTCTCCCTCTTTCTTTTTCTTACTTTCTCTTTCTCTCTTTTTCTTTCTCTTTCTTTCTTTCTCTCTTTCTTTCTTTTTCTTTCTCTATTTCCTTCTTTCTTCCTTCCTTCCTTCCTTCCTTCCTTCCTTCCTTCCTTCCTTCCTTCCTTCCTTCCTTCCTTTCTTCCTTCCTTCCTTCTTTCCTTTCTTCCTTCTTTCTTTTCTGTATGCCAGTAAAATATTCTGGTTGCCAGAGTCAAGGATAAGACTCAATTTGAATTCTTGCCTATCTTCTCTTTAATTAACAACTTAGAAATGTAGCACCGAAGATAGAATTTTAAATCTGACAGATAAGTCTTATTCATCTTAAGAATTTTTCCCTTCCAATATTATCATACATCCAGATTCCTTACAGCAAATTTCATCTCTGCTGAAACAACAGCAAAACCATCAGACATTTCTTTTGGTATTTATAGTTCATTTATTAAATGAACATTCAGAACACAGCTCCTAGTTTCTGAATCAGCCTTACTAGTGTTTCTCTGAGCTATACTGGAGGGCTGGGATATGTTCCCACTCTACTAACATGTTGTTGTTTGAGACACAAAGACAAATAGAGTACATTCAGCTAAAACATGCAGCTGAGAGGAGAAGGGAGCAGTCAAGAAACTGAGCATCCTCTGTGAATTATTGAACTCAATTGTGTTATGGTGAATTTTTATGTGTCAGATGTCTGGATGGCAGGTGGGGGAACATAAATACCTGATCTCCCAACAACTCATCACTTTCTTATCATTTCTTTCTTCTTACACCTTTGCACTTTCAGACAGTGTGTGTTTAAAGTTCAAGTTTCCATCCATCACAAGTCTTGCTGCATATGACCACAGCATAGTAGACCAGGAAGGCATCCAAATCCTCTATTTTAGCCTTCTCTAAAGCACAAAGTCTATCCACTGCACTCGTTTAGGGGATATATAACATCTGCTCGAATATTTCTAGTGACAGACAACTCATTATCTCCCAGGACAGTCCAATTAATTCTTTGAATAGTTCAATTTACCAGTGCAACAGACAGATCTAAAAGGTCTCCTCTATATGTCAGGCACTGCCAAAAGATGATAAAGCAGCCTACTCTCAGGAAACTGACAGTTCTACATTAGAACCACATTCAACCTCCCTTTAGCATCTAACCCTTTTTTCTTGGTTCTGTCTTTTAAGGTGTCACAGAATAAATTCAGTTTTTAACACCCATCTGTGGAGAGAATAGTCCTTATTAAATGTCCCTGGGAGAAATGTGAAGTTGCTATCAGTCACATACACCTGCCTGACAATGAGTTGTAAGACTTTTTTTTTTTGACAGGAGGGAACAGAAGTTTTTGACAAGTTAAAAAGGGAAGAGTGGTCTACTAGTGCTGGAAAATGTTTATCTGTGGCTAGACTTTATTGATTTAGCATCACTGTTGACTGTGCTTAAGAAATGTGAAAAGAATGCAGGATTTGTTATTAGCACACTCCCAGGTGCTAATGACTAACATTTAGTTTTCCATGTCTTCTATTGCTTACTTTCTACTTCTTAAAACTTCCTCTTCCTTTGCCTCTACAATTGCTCTTTCTCAACTGGATCCATTGGCTTTTTCTGTTTAGATACTTTAAATGTGAGTATTCTCCACATCTTGCTTTCATCACCATCTTTTCTTATATTACAAGTTCTCTTACGCGGCTCCCATGGTTTCCACCAAACTGAAAAGCTGTCCACTCTACTCAATCTGCATCTCCAGCCCTCATCTCTCTCCTGGATTCCACAACTATATTGCCAATTTCCTAATCCACTGTATTTCCTCTAGGCACATCGATGTAATTAATCTCTTTTCCAAACCTCTTTCTATTTCCATATTCCTTATCTCCATTCATTGTGTCACCATCTATTTCAACAACATGCCACCAAATTCTGTCTCTTCTACCCCAGACCTGTTTACCCAATTGTATTCCCAGCTGTTACAACCAAACAATAGCTTGTTTCCCTGTCCCTGTATCTTTACAATTTAATCCATCTTCCACATTGCTTCCATGATTATGCTTCTAAAATAAATAAATGGATAAATAAGTGCATTTAGTCATACCTGTTGCCTTCAGAATAAAGACCTAAAATCATTACATAATAAAAACTTTCTTCGCTATCTGTCTCCAACTGTCTCTCTTCTACCTAAACCCACCTCTAAACCACTCCCACAAGATATACACACAAACTCTGTTCCAACCACCATGAACTTCATACTTGATCTTTTCCTTAAACATAAGCTATAGTGTTTCTCTTTGAATATGCTTATCTGTTTTCCTTAAAGCCTGTCCCTTTTTCAGTATGGCAAGCTCATGTTCATCTTTCAAAATCTAATCCAAATGCTATCTATTCTGACTAACACTTACTCATCTAGGCAGTTATTAATTTCTTCCTATGTGTTGGTGAATGGTCAAAAATATTATTGTGCATTAGAAACCAGACATGCTAGATACTGCTGGATGATGGGTATATCATGGTTAGGGTGATAGAAAGCCTCTACTCTATAGGGCACTAAATCCAGTGGGGAAGACTCAGGCTGTACATCTAATTCAGGTATATTGACTGTAATGAAAGTAACTATGCATTATGGAGACCTATAGTCTAATCAATGCTGTCCAATAGAACATTCTATGTCTGTGTAATGTTGTTTATCTGTGTAGTCTAATACAATAGCCACTATCTACATGTTATTATTATTGTTATAATTAAGTTTGTTCTAGTTTTTAGACTTCTTTATAAGCTTTAGTAAGTCTCATTCATATGTGTATACCTTTAGCATCTGTCAATTTTATAAAAATGGGAACTGTCCTGAATTCTTTTTCTATTCTGCCACTGTATCTCAAAGACTACTGTGCAGGCAGATTTGCTCTCCACCTGAAATGGTCTGTATTTTAAGGAAATTAAAAATCAGTGAGGGCATAAACAGTCAAGTGATGATCATCTCAACATACTGTGGTTCTGAACTTTTCAGCTCCCAAGGTGAGAGCATGGAATTAAACAAGTCTATTGTGAGAATTCTCAGTGCTTAAATGAAGTCGTATGCTTCATGTCCTCCATAGTCTTGGATTTACCTGCAGTCACTTTCCAGTGAGAATTTTGTCTCTTAAATGAAGTATAGTCCCACTGCTAACTCAGCTTCACATTGACATCAACAAGAAAGCACTCCCATCACTTGTCTAGCCATACAATTTTGTCATGTTGCTTTATGCTTTTATATAATGCATGGGAAAGGTGTAGGCAAAAAAAAATGCTATTTTGGAATGCATGCTTATCAACACATGACAGGTATGCTGTAAAGACTGCAAGGAGCTGTTTGCAACATACCATAGCAAATCCCTGAGAGTATCTGGCAGAGCCGGTACTGCAGATGGCTTGGCAATCTGAGCAGCTGATTTTACAACCTTGCCCCCAAACCTAAAGTTTATTTTTAAACAGCAAAAGTCATCCAGATATTTATCTAAATTATAAGGCGCTATGAACAGATGAGAAGAAATTAGATTCATAGATCCGAGAAAGGAAACTATCTATGAACTGAAGAGTCACAAAAAAGAGAGAAATAGAAAATGACTAACAAGACCAAAGCAAGTTCCTTCTCACTGCCAAGTCTAATTCTGCCAGTTTGTGGTTAAGAAAACCTTCACCCCAATTTTTATCTGATGCTCAACACCTAGTTCAAATTCTACTTGCCTCACAGATCTGTGATGAACTGTTACTGCTGAAACTGCAGGCCATTTGTCTTTAATCCATAAATTGGCATTTAATTTTACAGAATATTGTCTTGTTATTTGTTAAGATTTTGTGTGCTTGAGTTTTTTTCTCTCCAACCAAGATGTAAGTTTCGCAGGGTGAAACAGCTATGACATAACTATCTTGAATTCTCAGTATCCTAGCATGCAGCAGGGTACCTCATGGAGCCGTTGATAAATATCTTCTGATTTATTCAATGACATGCCAGAGGATAGACCATTGCAAATAATGAGATAAAGAGAAGCAAGGGAAAAACAGAGCAAGGTGAAAAGCTGTGCCCCAATGAAGGTAGCTAAGATTTCCTAAGATGACTTATATACTAGGAATTTCAACACTGATGAGCACAAGTGGAATAAATGTTTGGGCGCTTGAACTCTGATATTCTCTTATTGTTGGCTGACAAATGGATTATACCTTCCCTTGACAGTATGTAAGGACCCAAGTTCTTTGGAAAAGAAACTTGCTTTATGATGGTTAAGAAAAAGTCTAGATAGAAGTGTTTCCCACTCCAGAGGCTTGTGAAAATTACTAATCAAGTAAATCATCTGACCTATGTCCCAAAATATTAGAACTGGAAGAGGATCCAGATATTATCGGACCACAGTCCCATTTTACAGTTAGGGAAACTGAAGCTCACAACATGAAATGACTTGTTCGATGCAATATGCCTGGGTTGGTGGCAGAGCTGAATCTAGAGCCCATAATCTCTGGTTTCTAAGGCCAGTGATCTTTCCACATTAGTTTCATTTGAAGTAATAGAATTCTATTAGGTTATTCAGTGAAAACTACCATTGACTAGTCTGTTTTCTTCCTCATTGATTCTTTAAATCAGCCTAGACCCCAATTACTTTAACTATTCTCCAATCTAAACTGGATTTCAATATCCTCATCTATGTGTCCTAGTATCCCTGACCTAAAAACCCTAAACACAGATTTAACACAATAATCTACCTTCTCCAGTACCTGGTACTCTAGAACTGCTATTCTACTTTCTGTCTCCATGAATTTGCCTATCCTTGGTATCTTATATAAGTATTACAATATTTGTCCTTTTGTGTCTGGTATATCCATGTTGTAGCATCTATCAGAATGTCATTCCTTTTCAAGGCTAGATAATATTCCATTATATGTGTATATCACATTTTGTTTATCTGTTCATCAGCTGATGGACATTTAAGATGTTTCCATATTTTGACTGTTGTGAATAATGCTGCTATTGACATTGGTATATAAGTATTTGTTTGTTTTTCTTTCAGTTCTTTTGGGTATATACACAGAAGTGGGATTGCTGGAACTGCCAAATAGTTTTCCACAGCACCCGCACTATTTAAACCTGGCTACCAATGTATGCAAGTTCCAATTGCTCCACATCCCTTCCAACATTTATTGTTTTCTGTTTTCTTTTTGTTTTCATTTTTGATAGTAGCCATTCTAATGCATGTGAGGTGTTATTTTATTGTGGTTTTAATTTACATTTCCCTAATATCAAGTGATATTGAGCATCCTTTTATGTACTTATTGGCCATTTGTATATCTTCTTTGGAGAAATGTCTATTGAAGCCTTTTTCCAATTTCTGAATTGTGTTGCTCATTTTGATGTTGTTTTTGTTGTTATTGCTAAAGTTGTCATTCTTAGTTTTTTTTTTCTTATAAGATTTTCTCTATAGCATTTGTCCCTTTTCTAACTAAAACAATTTCCCCTTATGATTCATGACTTCCCTTTCCTATCTTTTCTTTCTCTATTCTGATCTTTCCATCTAGCTCTTGCTACATTTAATCCCTACTCATTCTAATATTTATTGAGCACTTCATATGTGCTAAGTGTTTTATGAGTGTTCTCTCCCTTTGTGTTTAAAACCATGCATTAGGTAGGTGGGGTTATTAGAAATGGCATTATATAGATAGGAAAATTGAGGTTCAAAGAAATAAAGTACTTTGCTTAAGTTTGCTAAAGTTGTTAGTCAAAGAGCTAGTATTTAAACCCAAGAAACTGATTCTAGACTTTATATTCTTAAAAACGTTTATCTAGTTCTATAGTGTTAACTACTAAGTTAAGCTGATACAACCTTATATAGTAAGTTATATAGTTTAATTATATAGTTGCAAACAATGGAAACTGGGTTTGACAATTTAAAGTGAAAAGGAATTTGTGGTAAGGATAAGAAATAATTCACATAATTGACGGGAAGGCTGGAACATTGCACTTAAAAAGACAGAGATTTAAATGGTTTGCAGCACCAGGGTTATAAGAACTGAAGTATAGCCACTTGAATGAATTGTCTGCAAATTGTCTCAGCAATTTGGTCAATACTGAAATTCCAGAGAGCGAGCATCATATTTGTCTGGCTGGGACACATGCCAACCCCATGGATAGAAAAGATAAGAATAGAACATGGTAATCGGCAATCCAAACCTAGCTGTAAACAAGTGATAAAGGTTCACACCCCCCCAGAGCAAAAGAAGAAACAGTGAATAAGTGGATTCAAAATGACAGGTTTACTATACTCCCAATCTCTAACTTTTGCCTAGACCTCTCATCAGCTCCAAACCTAAATATGCAATGACTTATCATTTCTACTTAAAGTCCTTAGTACAATGGTAACCACTCTAATTGGGTAGAAATCTACCTTACAAATATCTCTCCTGCTACATTTCTCACTCTGGAGAATATGTGTCAAAAATATGTGCCATTCTTTCCCTTACGAGACTGTGAGCCCCTCCATTGTCTTGCATTCTTTATATTCTCTAGCACTAAGCATGGTGCCATGCATGCAGTCAGTGCTCAATAAATGTTTGCTGCCTGATGACTGAACCAAAACTACTGACTTGAGGGGAACTAGAGTATCAGATATTCATGTAACAAAATCTTTAACATAAAGACCTTGAAGTTTTAGTTAAATACAGGTATAATATGAGCCAAAAGTATTTTATAAATTGTCAAAGTGTAAAGATAATCTTAACTGTGTTGGTAAAAGTATGCTGCATGCCTAAAAAAGAGTAGGTCTGTGATACCTGACACTGATCAGACCACATCTGGAATATTATTACTATTTCTTGTCACATTATAATAAGGAGATTGAAAAAACTAAAATGTTTAGAAACTATATCAAATGGACAAGCATAACTGAATAGGGAATATTTATAATGGAAAAGAGTAAAGTTAAGAGATTTGATCACTGTAATTTTCAAAGGACTCTTTGAAAGTCAGAAAACTACCTGCTTAACTACGTATAGAATTGGGATCAATAGGCAGGAAAAAAAATCTTTAAAGAGTTGTTCATAAATGGAATAATTGTTTTATAATACAATAAGACCTCTATGACTAGAAATGCTCAGAAGTTATGTTAACAAATCTCAAGATACTGTTTAAGTGATAATTTCATAGCTTAGTACATTGACTAGATTAGATGTCACATACTCAAATGTCTTTAGGATCAAGGCAATGATTGCTTTGCATGAATGAAGTAGGTTGGGTATAAGATAGTAGAATATGGTGGGGACTGTTATGGGGACTAGAAAACATATATCTGCCTGAAAGTATTTGAATTTATGCATATTTAGAGCATGATGAAGTTCAAATAAAACAATCCTGAGAGCTAAATTCTGTACTTTGACTGCCAATTTGAACTCCATGGAGTAAATCTTTAAGGTCGTTTCTAACTTGAAGATTCAACCCTGTCTGGATAATATGCTTCTTAAACAGATTATTATTGATGGTCCCATGTGCAGAGAGTTGTAAGGAAGGTAACATCATTAAGAAACATAATGGTAAAAATGAAAAGTTATTAGGATCACTATTGATTCTAATGACATTACTAAGAGTTTGGTAAATGTAAAGATGCTGTGCAGAAAGAAGACAGAATCTGTTAATATGTTATTTTAGATAGTAAAAAGAACTCTGTAGATATGCATAATTTGCTTCTGAAATAATTTACAGGTGATTCATTCAAGTGGCTGGACCTTGAGGTAGGGAGTTTATCTTAGACTATCCAAGTAAGCCCAATCTAATCACTCGTTCTTAAAAGTGAAAAATCTTGCAGCTGTGATCAGTATGCCGGAGAGGCGACTAGAGAATAAGGGTCAGAGAGATGCAACATTGCTGGCTTTGAAATGGAGAAAGGACGCCACAAGCCAAGAAATGTCAGGGACCCCTAGAAGTTAGAAAAGGGAAATAAGAAAATTCTCTAGAGCCTTAGGAAATAAACACTTCCCTGTTGAAATCTTGATTTTAGTTCTGGAAGACCCATGTAGGATCTCTTAGCACAAAGCTAAGATTTGCATTGTGTTCAGCCACTAGGTTTAGAGTAATTGTTACAGAAGCCATAGAAAACTAATATAGACACTTGAAGTTAAAATGATAAAGAGTATGAGAAAATAGTCCATTTATAGTCTTGTATAAATGCCTGGCAAACAGGACTCCATGTCATATTTAATATATATATATATATATATATATATATATATATATATATATATATATATTTAATGCATAAATTATAAAATATGATTTATTTGATAGTGGAGACATACCCTGTGACTGGCATTATGCATCTAGTTGTCTAGGAAAAAATTTAAAAACTGAAAAAGAAATATAAAGCATAACCTCTGCCCTCCCAAAGACCAAATTTTTAGACAAAAGAAGATCATAAAACAGAATATAATCAATAATATATAGTATAGCAAGAATGGAGGGCTGTAAATGTGATTATTACATATATAAGATTTTCTAGACTTAGGCAAATTTCAGATATCCTGATTGGCTGTGGATATAACCATTAAAAAAAAAAGACTAGAATTTCTTCCAGTTTAGATCTAAAATTTATCTCCTTCCTAGAAATGATAAATCATCTGTCAGTGTCTAGCTTTTTGGCTTAGAAAGTACAGTCATGACTATAGGATAGTGAGAGTGAGTGAAGTTCAGTTGGGCTAGAGATGTCAGAAGTGTGTATGCATGTGTGTATATGTCAATGTGTATATAAAAGAATAGAACTTGAGTGCAAATCAAAATTAATTAATATTCTAAAATGGGAAATATACCTCCTCACCTGAAACTTTTAGGAAACAGCTTAAATGGTTATAAATGGAGGGTAGCATTGAAGTGAGAAGGAAGTACCTGGTACAGGTTAGCAAGTCAAAAAATAATAACCAACTAATCAATAACACTTATGAATTTGCAGATTATCTTTTTTTTAATTTATTAACTAGTAGGCTTCCTAGGTTGTAAGTCTACATAACTAAAATTTTAAAATAGCTAGTTTGGATTTTTAATTAGTGCAACAGTGAGTTTGAACCAAATGAAGAACAGTGATGTATGGTAGGTTTCCCACAGAGAAATTGAACTTCTCTGGTTAAAGTTTTCAATGTAATAGCCAAAAAAGGAGAAAGGGAACCCAAGCTGTGGGAGGATCACATCAACAGAACTGATGCTAATCTAAAGAGAGAAGAGAGTATACATTGAGGAAGGCAGAGGCACCCAGACTTTGGAAAGTGAATAGCATTTAGGAGCCCTGTAATCTCTAAAAACTAATTTTAGAAGAGAGAATTTAGTCAGATCAAGACTATTAAATTGAACAGGATTAGCATAGGACATTTTCATTCACTTTAAGCAGGAGACTGTGCAAGTACTTGCAATGACTTCAAAATTCTCTTATTTTTAGTTCAGTGATCCTTTGTGTCTGTTTAATGGCAGTTAAAGATAGGCATATAATAGACACTCATTTTTAGTGAACGATTAGCCAAGAACTATTTACCTTGGTTTGCCACTGCATCTCCAACTCTTATGTTTGGATAGTCTAATAATGATAACTCAGCCTTGATGGTCAGCTTGGCATTCCTGAGTCAACAAATCTAGATTTCGGGGGTTGCTGTTGATCTGCTCCTCTTCCTTCATTAGTTACAACCAAGTTACCACTCCTCAAAGACAGTGGATAGTCCACCACCTATACACACTGCCGTCAGCTCTGCCATTTTATCTCAACAGCCTTGAGCTGGATGAACCCTCATTTCTAAAATTAGTTTTTAGAGATCAAAGAACTGGAGATAAAAAAAGCTTAATGTGAATGAAAATGCTTTAGTTGACATTAAATGAGGAAGGCGTGGGCTCAGAATCAGAGCATTTCCTTAAATTGATCTAAACTTACATAAGCAGAAGTAAAAGTAAAATCTACTCGACCTTCTAAAAGTACATTTATTTTTCTTTTTAATGTAAAATCCACATTTGATTGAAAACATGAAACACATTCTCAATTCTGTGTTTTCCAGAGAAGTTTGTCATTCACTAGCTCACATGCTTAATATAAGTTTAAAGCACAGATTTAAGATAATTTACTTTCAGTAAGGAAGATGAATGTATGTGAATCAAAGAACAAACTAAAAATTACAATGTTCTTTTGAAGCACACTTTAAGGGACTAGTCAATAAAACATTTATCAAGCATTTTCAATGTTTAAGGAACTATCATGGGAATGGAAAAAATAGAAAAAATGTTTATGGCATGGTTTCTTCTTTTGAGAAGTGTACAGCCTAATAAGAAAGATGAACACACAAGTATCTTAATTGTGTTTTATTGTAGCCAATGTCAATAGCAATACTAAAATTAGCATTAGGAATCTGGAGAATAATGCAGTCCCTTGGATGATAGTGTCAAGAGCATGTTGGAGGAGCATGCACTTGACTAATTTTTAAAGGATACAATGACAAAGGATAGAGATGAAGAGGTATGGGTGTGATCAAAGGAAGAAGAGCCACTGGAAAAACAAAGACAAAAAGTAAAATACTATGGAATATGCTTCTGAACTAGTGATTGGGACACTTTGGTTAAAACATGTAATACCCAAGTGGGAGAAATCAGGCTTACAACACCAAGTCATGGGGAATCTTGAAGGCTCGGAGTTATTGAAGGTACTTTTAAAAGACAGTAACATTATTAGAGCTATGCTGCGCTAAGACAAATCTGAATTCAGTATAGAATATAACATGGAGTCAAGGTAAATAGGAGGCAACTGAGATTGTTCAAGAGATCTAACAAAGGTCTTAATTCTCAAGATCTTCATGTCCTACATGTATAACATATCTTGATACTGTGTATTGACCACATACATTGCTTTACTGCCTGGCTGGACTTTTCCCCATGATTTACTGCTGAATTTGTAACTCTGAACCTGGTGCTCAATGATAATGCATAATTCAAGGTACCAGCTCTTACCAGTTTTTATCATCATGGTACAGTTAACAGAGCCATGGCTGGCAGTGCATCAAAAAACAATCTTATACAGAAGTGTAGACTATATGTATATATAAGGGGCAAAACTAGTGGAGAGGTCTAACTGCCAATGAAAGAAGCAGAGAAGGAGTACCTCCAAGAAGTAAGAACAAACATAGAGAGTGCAGTGCTATGGAATCTATAAGGGGGATTTTAAGAAGCACAAAATATTCAAAATTATCTGTTTCTGTAGAAATTAATAAAAAGGCTATGGTGTTTGGGAATCACTATATCTTGTAGATACCTCATCTGTTCTAATGGTTGTACTACAGTGCAAATGTCCCCCAAAGGCATGTTTTGGAGTCTTACTTAAAACCTACTGTAGTGCCTGACATGTAAAAGTAACCAAGTAATTGTTTCTTAAATAACTGGATAGTTGCTCATTGTCACCTTCAAAAGAAAGTATTGCTAATGATGAGGTCAGGGAAGAGAAGATTTAAAAGTGAGTTGAAAAGAAAGAAAAGCAAACAATGAAGGCTGAAATATTATGAAAGGAAATAGAAAGATAAACTTGAAGTTAGTTTTTATGTTAGTGGTGGTTGATATTGTTTGCTTTTTCCTTTTGTTTTTAAGTGTAAAGGAGATTTGAGCCCCTGTATAGGTTGTGGGTAAAAGACAATTAAAGGATGATAAAAACCAGAGAGGAGATGGAGGTGGGAGGTAGAGAACATGATTTATGGAACAAATGTCCAAAGAAAATCAGAGGACTTGGGATAAAGAGCACTCCTCAGAAAAGAAAAGTGATACTGATTCTAAAGAAAAGAGAAGACATTCTGTGTGTAAGAACCAGTTGATCTTTGAAACATAAATCTTGGCTGGATACAAAGAAATTCTGAGATAAAGGATTATGGTAGCTTTGACCTCTCATACAAGAAGAGAATGGGAGACAGTGCAGAGTTGAGCTCTGACAATTAAGAAGAGTGAAAAAGGTTAGAAGAGCTGCCTTGGAAATACATTTAAGAGATATAATACAGAATTATTAGCCCTGAGGGTTCCAGGTGATGGCATAGGGCTTTGTGAATTGTAGGCAGTTCAATCAATCTGGTTTCTGGCTTACTCCAACAGCTCAGGAATTTGTTAGACAGATATAAGCAAAGGTCACAGTGAGTTACCAAGTACTCAGGTTATCAGTGAGAAAAAACCCAGTTGACAATAAGCAAGAGCCAGAATTTCTCATAAATTTATTTTCATAATTAGTTGTTTAGCAACAATCTCTCTCACTTAGGTGTAAGCCTCATGATTACAGGAAATAGTGACCAACTTAGTCAGAGTTATCCCTTAATAAATAGTTGCTGAGCATAGAAGAGATGAAAGAAAGGATGGAGAGAAGGAAAGGAAAAAAATAAAGGCAAATAGGAGGACTTTCAGAGCTTTTGTTTAAAGATAATAATTATGCTGTCATTATGTTATTTAAAAAGTGTTTCTCTTTATCAGAGTTTAAATACCCACTACACATTTATAGTATAAAATCATATGTTGTGGACTGTTTTCCAAAACCTTATTTACTTCCAAAGAAGATGTTAAAATCATGTCGATTGTATATTAACTAGAGAAAAATATAAAGCAGTCAATAAAATGTCCATAAAGTTTTAATTTCTAAGAGAATGTGAAGTCTGTTTCTGGCAACAACATCAGGTTAATCAAGAAGTCTGTCAGTGACAAATGATAAGAAAAATGGCACAATTTACTATCATTACCAAGGATATATTCAAAAATAACTATCTCACTAGATCTTTGAGAAATATCTCACAGTTACTAGAACAATCTTGAATACTGGATAAAATATATTTCTGCCTATCATGTGTGTTCTCAGATAATTCTTCAGAGGAAAATGGTGTTTGTTATTCAAATGATAGACCATATTTATAAAGGGACAGTTCAGTGAGTGATTTTTAAATACCCTTTAGCCAAGTTTGTGACAATAAAAAAATGTTTTTTTAATATCAGAAGTTATATCAATATTCAAAACCTTGTCCAGGCTAAAAGGGATCCTGATTAATAGAAAAGGTGTCTAAGAGTAACTATGACCATAGGATCAGGCACATTATGGGAGGACTTTAGAGTTTCACTGGGTGCCTGCATTTCCCAAGGTTAACATCTTTCAGAATTTTCTGAGGGCAAAAGTTATTTCTTTTGATTCATCCTCTAGTCCAAGTGTCTCTCTTATAGTATAGAATATATAATTCCAGTGGGCAGCTTTGAATCATGTAGTTCACAGTTTGATGCTAACAGACACAAGAGAAATAATGCAAACAATTAATGGTGACTTAGAAGCACCAATAGGCTCAATCCTACACTAGTTATCAGATTATGTAGCTGCTCTGCCCAGCACTACAACCACAGATGAACTTGGGTTATGCTAACAAAAGCCTTTAAGCGCCTACCATGCTGCTTAAGTCACATTTCTGCACACCTACCAGAGACCTCATTTTGATAACAATGAGCTCCTATATCAAAGAATTTCCATGTGACCACTTCAATATTTATTCTGATACATTCTTGGGATCTTAGTTCCCCTGAAAGGTCTATGGTCCTTCTCTTATTTTTTTACAATTGCTTCTCAGGGAGTCAAGGTTTAACTCTAAGCACGAGCCAAGTGTGTGTGTTGTGTATGTCCTACCTGGATTGCCAACACTTAGCACAATTTCTGGCATATTAGCAGCTACCTAATAAGTAATAATTGAATTGATTTGAAGCATGGGTTTCCTGGCACCACACCAGTCATTTGCCTGAAGCATGTCTGAGGATTGCCATTTTCCACTCACCTCTGTTCTGTTTTTTGCTTGCCCAGCTGCAGCTCTGAAGCCAGTCAGGCTATCATTCAGTGTGGAGGGCCTAGTGTCAGGTTTTAATCAACTGGCTACCATGTCCTACTTTCAGAAAGAGGCAATGCTGGTGAATAATTTCTAAAATATGACAAGGATAATCTACTCCTGTGTCTAGTATCTCTTACAGGAGCCTTACCATTGACAAAGTACCAATTTTTGAAATTGAGTTCCTAAGTCAACTCAAATTTTATGTGATGCTCCTTAAACAACTAAGCCCTGGCTATTAGCCACATTCTATATGAACTTACTTTCTCTACAATGCATATGACCATGCATATAACTTATATTGATGTCGAGCTACTTTCTGCCTGCTTCTAAATTATCTAGTCAAAATGTACTAGACTGTTTCAGGACATTTAAAAATTTTATCAAGTAGACACAAATCCTTATTTCTTGGCAAGAGAAATTGTAGTCAACCTTGAAAAACGGATGGTTAGAGAAAATATTCAGTGACTGATTTTATGTCAAGTAAAAATTTAAGCAAAAAAATATATGTGTTGATGGTAGCTACCTATCTACAAAATAGACCATGTATTCAAATGCTTTTATTATTTCACAGTGGAAAACTTTAAGATGTAATTATTATCAGATGTTTAGATATGGATAGGACTTAGATTTAAACTCATGCTTTCATCTACTCTGTCAAGAACAATCTTCAGCCTGAAAGGTCAGATAAGAAAGAACCAAAAAAAGCAAGATAAGTGTAGAGGTGATAAGAATGTAATTCTGAAAGAACTTAAGTCTCATGGTCTAAAAAAATGCATAAATATTTCGAGGGGAGGTGGCCTGGGAGATGCAAATAAGTTCTCTGAATTGAATCTTTGAGCAGCCAGAGAAAACAGAAGATGAACCAGTATGGTTCACATTTCCAAAGAGTAGAGACAGAGTCCACAAAACATAAATCAAAAGATTTGGGCATGTTTATTGGCTGAATTATTAAAAACATGGTTTGTAATGCATGAAAAGAAAATAGGGATAATAAGCAATAAAATCATCCCAGATTAAACTAATTGTTGGTAGAGTTACTAAATTGGCAAGAAAGAATGATATAAACATGACATAGCATGATTACAGCAAGATGTTAGACAATGTCATATAATATTTTGTCTTATATTTAAAACAGAGAATTATAAATTAGGTCAAGGAAGTTGATTAAATTTAAAATGGGTTGAACAACTGTGTTGAAAAAATCAGTGTTGTCCTAAAGGGAATTTTAAGGGCATCTATCATATCTCATTAAATGCTTTTACTCATGGTTTGAATAAAAGTATTGTTAGCAACTTTGAGAGTACGTATGCTGGGACAGATAGCAAATACCCATGTGCTGGAAACAGGACATAAAAGATTTCAATAGGCTTAAGTAATAAGCCAAATGAAATAAAGATTAAACTTAAAAGAAATAAAGAGCTTTTCACAGGAATTGGAAATACCAGAATGTTATTATGACAGAAGGGAAAGAAAGATCACCAAAAGGGCAATAAAAACAGAGAGCTTTAGTGAAAGGACAGTGTATTAACTTCATAAGATTATAACGGAGTACTAAGAACTGGATGATACAACAAAGTATCAAGAACTGGGTGACTTAAAACAACAGAAATTTGTTGTCTCACAGTTCTAGAAGTCAGAAGTCCAAAATCAAGATGTAAACAGGGCCATGCCCTCTCTGATGACTCTAAGGGAAAATCCTTCCTGGCCTCTTCTGCTTCTGGTGTGTGTCATAAATCCCTGATGTTCCTTGGCTTGTAGATGCATCACTTCAGTCACATGGCCATCTTCTCCCTGTATCTTCACATCATCTTTCCTCTGTGCGTGTCTGTCTCTGTGTCCTAATTTTCCCTTTTCATAAGGACAACAGACACTTTGGATTAGGGCCCACCCTAATGACCTCATTTTACTTAATTACTTCTGTAAAGACCCTATTCCCAAACAAGATCACATTCTAAGGTACTGGGGTTAGGACTTCAACATATCTTTTGAGGAGGACACAATTCAACCCATAACAAACAACTCAGTGTGAATTTACAGTAATGTGCTCAAAATGAAAAGCATGATTGCACAGATCAGGAATAAGCGGGGGACTCTTTTCAGAGTCCACCTGGGGAACTGCCATGGGTTCTGGGCCTTTAACAGGCAATCAGGATGATGAGGGAGCTTAAAACCAAATTATTGGACTGTGGTTTAGAGGAAATGGGAATGTTTAGCCTGAGGAAGAACAGACAGAGGGGGAAATGAAAGCTGCTTTCAAATACGTGATCAACTGGAAGTAGAACTAGAGTTGTTTTTTATGGCTCCGAAGTCAGAATTATATTACTGAGAGAGATTGATTCAAATGGATGAAAAGAAGGTTCTGAAAGGTACTATGTCCAGAGGCAGTTGTAATTTCATGGAAATATCGAATTCCCTATCTTTGGATGTCTTCAAGCAAAGGCTTGCCACAGAGGGAGGACGTTTGAAAGGGAATGGAAGCATTGGAAATTAGCTGGGATCATGAGTCTTGTGACCTGAATATTCAAGAATTCTATAGAAGAAGTTTTTTTAAGTAAAGAATATTAATACCCAGATAAAGAAAGCTATAATATCTTATAAGGAAATAAAATGTGCTAACCAAAACTTAGGGTTGTTTTCTATTAAAGAAAATGTGGAGGAAAGAAAAATGAGAGAGATCACATAGTTTAACCACACAAATAAAAAATAAATGGTTTAAATAAACATAAAATATACTCAGTAAGAATATAGAAAAACCACACAATCAAATAAAAGAAAGCAAAAACCTTATCCAAGTCACAGGAATTTTAAAATAGAAGTAGGATTTCAACTTTTATGGATGAAATATGAAAGATAAAATCTAGAATAATAAATAGGAAATTTAATAAGGACCAACATTTTTTCCCCAATAACCAGGAGCATAGAGAAAACAGAGAGACTATTTACTATATGGTGAAGTGAACTGATTTACCTGAAAGAAGTTTGAAAGGAGGAAGAGATCAGTGAAGAAGGGCTAGAGGAAGGAGACTACATGGGCAGTGCAAAGGGGACCACGTTTGAAGTAAGTCTGCAGACCAGCTGGTCTTGGCTCAGCCACCAACCAGCAGCACAAGATCCCACAAAACACTTCTCTACTTCTCAGTTTGCTCTGTTATTAAAAAACAAACAAACAAAAAATCAGATGATGTTTTAATAATTCTTTTTAGTTGTAAAATTGAGGCTCTGAAGAATAGCCACAGGTAGAGAGTAAGGAAATACTTTAACACAATACAGGCATAGGAACATTCAACTTTAAAAGACAAAAAGAATGAAAAGCTGATGTGGCTGTTTAAAAGAACAAAACTAAAAGTAAGGGATTAAAATAATACGTAAATGGAAACTTACTATAAATGGAGATGCACTTATAAGGCAGTGTCTACAAAGATTGTTTTGAATTTCATGAAAAGTAAAAGGGAAGTCTTTAAGTGGTTAGTATATAAATTATTACAGTACCAAATGTTAGCTTCATGTTACCAATGAAATTATGAGTACTTTGTATGCAGCTATTTACAAATATTTCTGTAAACTCTGAGGTGTAATATATCCCTAAGCTTGAGGCTACATGTTTGACTTCCAAGTCTAATAATAACATCTAGGTAGAATGATTTAGAATTAAGCACTTTTTCTGCAATATCAATTTCATTACAATTCTCCACAATATTCAATTCAACACGCAGTTAATAGCTACTATAAGCCTTACCAGGCAATTTTTAAGTCTTAAGAAAGACATACATATGAGAACTTTTATTTATAAAACAGAATAATAGATATAATAAAACAAGACTCAACATATAGAAAAATGATTAAAGAGACAATGATGCCTGAGCAGGGTTTTGAAGGATAAGCAGGAGTTTATTCAACACAAAAATGAGAAAACATTCTTCTCAGAATGGTCAAAGGCATGAAAGCAAGAAAAGAAATGAAAGATTTGGGAAATTACAATTAGTTAAATATTTCTGAAACAAAATGCTAGAAGAGACAATATCAAAGATGAAATAGAAAAAGGGACAAGTATCCCACAAAGGGCTTTCTGGGTCATTCTAGTAGCAAAGGTTTTTTTTGTTGTTGTTTTGTTTTGTTTTTTCTTATGCACAATAAAAAGGCATTGAAAGATTTTGAGCATTTAAGTGACAGGCACAAATGAGCATTTCAGGAAGATGATTTCAGCTGCAGAGTGGAGGGAGAATATGACCTGGAGAAGTGAGGAGATGAGCAGGGAATGAGATAAGAAGGAACCAAATTAAAGCCATGGCAAAAGGAAAGGGCAGAAGGGTTTTGGAAGTGGAATTGGTGAGATTCTGGTAACCAATGAGGCATTTCAGATCTGCTGTAGAGTCAGTGACAGGAAGGAATCACAGAAGGAAAAACAGGTTTGAGGCTGGGAGAGCTAATTGGGACCACTATTGAGTTTGAAGTATTCAGAAGACAAGTAAACCCACCTCTATATCATCTTTTCCTTTTAACCCCTGCACATTTGAAAAGCCTATTTTTAGAGAATAAAAAAAAAACCCTAAATATCTGGGCTCTTATTAATTAAATATCTATTTTTTAAAAATGAAAGGGAACTATGTTTTTCTCTGAGTAAGCACCCCAATGCTCTAAGAAGTTACATCTTCTAAAACAATACCTGCCCTGATGCTGTAAAAGATATTATTCAATCAAAGACCAGTTAGTTAATCAAATGCTTTGCAGCTAGAAAGTAACTGTATATGTCACACTGGAATATCAAAACTTAAAGAAGAGGAATGAAAAAAGATACGTTTAATAGCAAAACTGAATAGAACTTTATCTCCCCAGGACTCTTGAGGTATCTTCAGTGTGCTCTTATATGCCTCACTCAAAACTGTACACACATGTGTGGAAATGTTCTTGCCTTTGCTGTATGCCAAGTCAACTACCCTGCTCCTTGTAATGGTCTGCACTTGGTTTGGATAAAAGAATCTGAGGGGTGACAACATCTGTAAAAAAGCAGGGGACAGTGAGCCAAGTTTGCATTCCCCTTAAGCAATGTAGGGCCAGACTCATAGGAATGTGGTCAAGACATAATGCTAAGCTTAATATTTAACATGTAGCTGGGAAGGCCACAGAGTTGCTTCAGTGTGTGTCAATAAGCCCTATGAGAAAAACAGACTATGCAAATGGTATTTCCAAAAGTCACACATTGGCAGGCTGACAGACACTAACACATTTGGGTAGCAAAAGCCAATCCAAAGTTTTCTTGCATAATTAGTAGATTTGGTACTCTTGAGAACGGACATTTTCCGTGAAGAACTTGCTTTGAAGGCAGGCTTTCACTGCCAGGTCTCCTGGGAGAATCATTTTTTCCAGCTCTCACTTTTGCTATCTCTGACTCATCTCTCAAAGTTTAAAGGAAAACATTCTTTTGGCGGGAACATGTGGGGGTCAAGATGGAACTATTTGAGTGTCTCCAAATGTCCCCTATGATCAGTGCTTCACATAAGTTTGCTAAGGCTCCAGTGTGATGATCCCAGCTCTGAGCTCCAGTGGAGGAAAAAAGGTGACCCATAGGGATAGGTCACATGCAGAGAAAGTGCACCACATGACCCAGCAATAGTCCGAGGTCCAGAAACCCTGTCATCCTTAGGAGGAAGTAATGATTTACTGTTGAGAAAAGTAGAAATAAAGTTCTGGGGAGTCAGGAGTAAAAGGAGGAACAAAAGATATCTGGACACCTTAAGAAATGACTAGAAAATACCAAACTTGGATGGCCTTCTTGAGACCCTACAAAAATAACCTCTATTACAATTGCCTAATGCTGGAAACAAATATTGCCCAGAGGAACACGCTTTGACTGACATGGTC
Source organism: Macroglossus sobrinus (assembly GCA_004027375.1). NCBI lineage: Eukaryota > Metazoa > Chordata > Mammalia > Chiroptera > Pteropodidae > Macroglossus > Macroglossus sobrinus. The sequence continues at coordinate 126,615 of PVKZ01000220.1, forward strand.
TCTTGAATTTTAAGAGCATTTGGGGAAAACAAATGGACCCTCTGATGCTGCAGTCATAAAATATGTTACTGACTTTTTGTTGCAACTGGTTCTTTTAATCTTTTCAGTTCTTTTTTGTTCCTATCTGCACCTCAGGATTAAATTGATCCAAGTGTGGGTAGGTGGGATGGGGGGTTCAGATAATGACAGCTAGCTTTTGTCTGGTTTGTTAACACTTCTAACCAGTGGACTATGCTTTACACCACTGAGCAGTTAATCCTCAGGATCTCAGTTCAATCTGTCAGTGGCCTCGGCTGAGAATGATTCCCTTCACCAAAGTGCAGGGTAAAAACTAAAGCTGTCCTTGACAGGTGAACTTGGCAGAATACTGGCTGTATGTCTGAGAACCGACAGTGCAAACTGCCTCTGTCTCTGGAGGCCCCATCACCAGGGTCCATGCAGCTTTGGCTCTGCATAAATTATATAGAAGAAAAATAAATGGTTTCTCCTTTGGCGGGGGCTGAGATTTTTCTGGTTTTTTGTTTTTTGTGTTTTTTTTTGGGTAAAAACACTTAACTGTTCTATAAACAGTCTCCTATAGCTCTGGTTTTATTTTAATTACATGTATCCCTCTTTATTTTTTTTTTTTCTTCTTACAAACCTCGGCAGTAAAATATTGCACATTTAAAAGAAACCACATACAGAGAGAAACCATATTCTTGGAATGAGACACCCTGAAATAGCATCTACATGTTTCTTTGGACTGATGTTCATGGACTCCATATACATAGGTTTAGAATTACTCTCTGCAACTAGGACAGCTTTGAGTGGGTTGGAAGAAAAGCCCTTTCTTTTTCTGTGGGGTCTGATAGGCTTCTGACCTATTGCCTGTGAGCAAGGCAGAGGCTCCAGAAAATTTTCTTGGAATTCTGGTCTACTTCCTACTGAAATATAAAAGATTCTGATACCACATTTGTAAGTTGTAGGAAGATACATTTTCTTATTGGAAGCCACGATCCCAATTGTGGAATGAAAGGCTCTGTCCCCTTGAGTGATTTTACATATGAAAATTTCATATACACATATATATATACATACATATAGATACACACACATCCATAAAAATTTACATTTACATTATATGTGTAATATTTTTTCTTTTATGCTAGCATTTGTTAGATTTTAACTTCATAACTCCTCAAAAGCAACTAATAAGAAATATTTGATGAACATATTTCTGAGTAACATAAAAATTATAAATTTGAAATTAAAAGATTCTCTCAGTGTAACTCTGTTGGAATGGAATGGTAAGTTCATAGAAAAGTCCTTCAATAATAGCACTTTATTGGAGCAAAATCTGTGGAGAACCAAATCACAGAGGGTTGCATCATAGAGCTACCTACTATGGGAAGCCCAAAAGAACAAAATCTCCATATGAAACACAGCATCAATGGCATAGATTAGAGTAACCCTTTGTACTCCAAAGAGCTTTGGAAAAATGGACAACTTTGAGCTATGACATTCTTGTGTCTCTGGAGAGATGCCATTTCTAAGTGATAGCCATGGCCCTTCCACAAGAGACAGCCTGTGTCTCCCAGACCACCGCAATTATGCCTCGCCTCTCCTGGCCTCTGCCCGCAGCATGGGTCAAGATGCCACTACCCACTTAGAACATTCTCTTGTTGAGAGTCCAAAAGGGATGCTCAATACCACATATGTGAATTTTGGGGAAATGGCACCAGGAAAATAACCCAGCATGGTTCAGAAATAGTACAACAGTAAGACCTAATGTATAGGCAGTATTCTTTAAGGATTCTATATATATATGAATGTTCCAGAAGTATCTAAATGTTTTTAAATATGACTGATTTGATAAAATATAATCTAAAGTACTGTCACACTCTTCCAGGCTTTCTGAATATCTGGGCAGAACTTTACCCTTATTAATAAATTGGTATCATACTATTCAACTATTGATTAAGAACATCGCTGATCTGGTGGCATGTGTATTCCCTCTAGCTCTCTTACCCCTATCTTCGTATACCCTGAGTTTAGCCAGAATTTCTGTTCACTCTTTGCTTTTGGCACTTGCAGCTTTTATTAGGTCTGCACAGGCTGAATGATTCCAAGTCTTCTCTAGTCCTCATTTCCTCAGCCTATGTTCTTGCCACTTTTCCTCACCCAGCTATACCAGGTGACCTTTCTGTAATCCCCTTTTTCGTTCAGCTACTGCAAATAATATTTCCCTAAATGGATGTTAATTTTTTTGTTTTTGTTTTGACATTTGTCACTCTGTCTCTCTTTGTGATTATTTGTATACTATTTATGTGAATTTCAGTTGTTGAAAGCAATAGCCATATTTTTTATACCTTAGTTTACCCTGTTGTGCCTTAAAACAGCACCTGGCACAAATAGATATGTTTTAAAAACATTTTAAAGACATTTGTTGAATGAATTTATAGTAATGGGCCTGGCTGGTCAAAACTGAAATTCAGTACAACTCACCTCACTCAAAACTCCTTAGTCTATACTATAATCATTGATCTATGTTGGGACTAAGAGTTTCTTTGAAAAAAAAAAAACTCTCTAACCATGTCCCTAATTGGACTCCATGCCTTACTTCTAGTGCATGAAATAGAATCTAGCTCATAGTAGGTGTTTAATTAAAAAAAAAAAACTGAATCCTATAACCTATGCAGGCCTAATTTAACTTTTTCTTGGCTTGCTTTAAGAGAGCATATCACCTCATTTTAGAGAAGCTGTTAGTCTTCAGCGTCAAGAAGAGTAAGGATATTAGTGATTGCAAAGATTATAAAGGAACTGAATTATGGAGGCCTAGGGAAGTTGATGGCCACTGTGTCACCTTAGCTCTGAGTGGCAGCTCCTGCATCTTGCCTCTTCAGGGAAGTTAAAAGCACTTGAGGAAAAGAAGTCCCAGATATTTAGAGACAGAGGTAGCAATGCTGGAGAATCTCACTCACTTTATGCCTGAAAAAGCAGTGGGGGCCTGGAATGTTTCACGTAAATCATAGACTCACAGAAAAACCTCTCAGTGTATCTTAGAAGTATATAGGTGGGATTTGCAAGGGATTGGAGTTCTTACATAAAAACATGACTGCCATCAGCTGATAAAATTTTGATTTTATTATTTAATGTGACATCTTTTGCCTAAGAATGGATGTGGAACCATTTGGAAAATGAATGAATGAAAAACTGAATTCTTAAAAATGGTTTTTTTTCCTATAAGATGTTAAATGTTTTAGTAAATCCTAATTGAAAAGTATTTAAAATTATAGGATGTCAGACCTAATGAGGAGCTTAGCAACCAACCCATCTGAACCCCTTGATTTGCCAATGAGAGAATTTTCCAGTCCTATGACTAATTTTTGACTGAGTTGGGTTCAGTAACTAGGCTTGATGAGGCCTACGATGGTAGCCTTCTCTAAATCAGAATAGACACTTCCTAAAGTATGATGCAAAAGTTAGTTTTCTTTGGATCCAAACTGGAACAAGAAAAGAAGTTAAGTTTCTAGTAAAGATGATGGAGTAGATAAGTACTGTGCTGGCCTCCTCTCTTAACCACATCAAAATTACAAGTAAAATGCAGAACTCCCACCATTGTGAATCACCTGAAGTCAAACTGAATAGTTATATGTCCTACAACTAAAGATATACAGAAGAAGTCACCTAGAGACTCATAGGAGGGGCAGATGTAGAATGAGCTGGTCCTACGTCCCATGTGGCAGTTAAAAATTGGGAGGGATATCTCAGCTGTGGAGGTTTCCCAGAGGAGTGAGGGGTCCCAGTCCTACACAAGGCTCCCCAGCCCAAGATTCAGTGCTAGGGAGAGAATCTCCTACAACTTCTATCTGTGAACACCAGAGATTGTGGCTGAAGTCCAAGATGTTCCTCTTAAAGGGCACACACACAGACGTACTTGCTGATGGACTTACTTGCTTTGAGCTCTAATGATGCAGTAGAAGCTTGAGGGACATTTGAGACATATGGGAGGAACAGCATTGTCTAGCTTCAGGGCAAGGCCTGAAGGGGCAGTTTTCTTCCATAAAGAAGTACTGGCAGAATCCATTGTTTCTTCTTTGAGCCCTCCCTCATCCCAGCATGCAGATGCAGGCAGGCACTATATCTAAGTCTCCATCAGTCTGGCTAATACCATTTGCCTTTTCTTGATGATTCCCTGAGACCCCATCCCACCCAATGTGTATACCCATCCAAGCCACTTACAGTGGCTTTTTCATCCAAATGGTCTATCTTGGCTCATGCTGTGGACTTTCCTAAAATATCTCAAAGGTTCACAAAACCCAAACAAGCAATATCTGGCTTCAGTATGCCCCGTACCTCTTGCTAGCATCCCCAAGCTCTGGCACTAGCAGCAGCCAGCCTCAGTTTGCAGCATGACCTCTTGAGGCACCTCCAAGCCCAGCATACATAGCAGCCACCTGCATACTGCTTGTTGGTTTATGCCAGGTAGCCCCGGGCATAGGCTGCACTGAACTTAGCCTGTGGCAGGGCACCTCTCAGTAGGCCCTGAAGCTAGCACACCCAGTGGCTGGCTGCAGACCAGGCCAGAACATCACCCAGGGCTACATGGAAGGATGACACACTCAAAGGGCAAAATGGTCAGGTACCAGAACCCTGCTAAAGCAAACCTTGCTCCATAGGGTCAGCCCCTGAACAGCTCCCTGCATAACAGATTGTGAGTCACTAGCCAGTCCTCACAATCAATCAGCCTGAGGATCAATCCCTTCCACTGACATGCAAATGGCAACCAAGGCTTAATAACAATGGGAGGGCACATAAAACCTACACAAGAACTACAACTGGAGCACTTGGCTCAAGTGATCAGTGAGACTGTACCACTGGGCCCCACTACATAAGAACTACTACATAAGGCCACTCTTCTAAGACTAGAATACATAACAGCCCTACCTAAAACAGAGGAACAAACACAAGGAGGTAGTGCCAGAAAAATAACTAAACAAAATGGGAGCAAGCCATCTACCAGATGCAGAATTCAAAACACTGGTTACAAGGATGCTCAATGAACTTAGGGGAAGAGTAGATAAAGTCTGTGAGAACTTTAACAAAGAGAGAGAAATCATAGAAATAGAGATGAAAACATAAAAAAAGAACTAGTCAGAAATGAAGAATAAAATAACTGAAATTAAGAATATATTATTGAGAATCAACAGTAGGGCAGATGGAACAGACTCAAATCAGCGATTTAGAAGATAAGGTAACAGAAAATACCCAATTAGAATAGCAACAAAAAAGAATTTTAAAAAATGAGGAAGCTTTAAGAGACCTCTGGGACATCAAATGTGCCGACATCCACATCATAGAGATAACAGAAAGAGGAGAGAGAGAGCAAGGTATTGAGAACCTATTTGAAGAAATAATGACAGAAAACTTCCCTAACCTCGTGAATGAAATAGATACAACCCCAGGGAGTTCAAAGTCCCAAAAAAGATGAACTCAAAGAGGCTCACCAAGACACATCATAATTAAAATGCCAAAAGCTAAAGACAACGAATTTTAAAAGCAGCAAAAGAAAAGCAATTGCCTTCAAGGTAGCTCCTATTGAATGTCCGTTGATTTTAGGACTCCAGTGTCCAAATTAAAATTTTCAGGTACACTTATCCTTATTCTATTGCCATCTATGAATTTTCTCTTTTTTTCTTCTGAATAGAAAAAAGCCAGAGAAATAAATGCAATATAAATGCAATCTTAGTTCATACAATTCAAAGTCACTTTGTTTAGAGATGTTATGGTTCAAGAGAAGTATACTCTTTGTGAGACACTAAGTAATTCTTTCTTTTAACAGGAATAGAAACCAGTTGGCTTATTTATTGGTAGGAGTCATTAATGCTGACTGGCTTTACCTGGACATCAGGACTTAGTACCTGATTCTCTTCAGTACAGATTTTTTTTATTTCTTTTTCTTTATTATTTTCAGCTAAAAGCAATAGCACTTCAAATATTTTAATAGATTTTTAAAACAAAGTATATAAAGTGAAAGAAAATGAATTAATATATCATAAAGGTAAATAGCAAAGTCTTTAAGAAGGAGCACAAATGAATCCTTTCTAAATCAATCATTTAAAGTTAATTTGCTTTGATCGCTACTTTATGGTTATTCTATATTACACTCTAACAAAATATATAAATATTGTTTAAATATTTCATTTTTTCAGAATAAATAATCTTATTTAAAAAATAATCTAAAATATTATTTCTTCTTACTTAACCCTCACATAAGCTATATAACAAAGAATAGACAATGAAAAATAATTTGGCTTAAAGTAGACTAAGAATATATATATAGTCAGATATTTTAATTACAAAGGCAATTTCATTTCAGTGATATTCAGCCTTTCAGTCATTCAACAAATATTTATTGAGGGCCAATATCCAGTCAAGAATTATGCTGGAGATAGAAAAATCACAAGGACCTAGTAGAGCAAGGCTGTGTGGAGGTGGAGAGCATGGAGGACTTCCCTGAGGAGCTGAGTCCTGATAGACAATATTTGTTAACCAGATGCCTGGGGTTAAAGACATTGTAGAAAAGGCAACAGAGAACTAGTGTTTCAGGAACAGAAAGAAGATTGGTGAGCCTGGAGTGCTGAGTTTGACAAAAGAGCCTGGAGGGAAAGAAAAGGCAGTGTCAGAAGTTTGAGCTGTTTTTCAAAGGTGATGGGGAGCTATGAGATATATCAAGAAAGTGTTAAATGATTCGATTGATATTTTTTAAATCTTATTTGGCTCTTAAACATAAGAAAAGGCTATCGGTGATAACTCAGAGATACTGCAAAGGTACTGCTTTTCACCTATCAATTTAGCAAAAAGCAAAAAGTTTGAATAGGGTAGAGAAACAGGCAGTTATCCACATTTCTAGCAGAAGTAATAATTTGACAACATACATTAAAATCATAAATACATCTTTGACCCAATAATTCTAATTCTCCTGCAATTATTCTCACACTAGTATGGCGTGACATATGTACAATTTTATTCATTGCGGCATTGTTTATAATAGCAAAATATTAAAAACTATTAAATGGCTAAATACATTTTTCTAGCTAGATATGCTGGAACACTTTGCACTTAAAACAAAAAAAGAATAACTTTCTTGTATGGAAAGGTTACCAAAATACATTGCATATTTTTAAAAAGTAAGTTCAAAACACTGTATATGTCATGGTATCTTTGTGTAAAAGGGAGACATGTTAATATATTTTATTATATAGTATGTATAAAATATCTCTGAGATAACACAAAAAAAATTCCTTACTGTGGTTATCCATATGGAAGGGAACTGGGTGGCTGGGAGGTGGGGAGAGAAGCCATCCTTTCCCAGGGATGCCATCTTTTATAATCTTTGCCCAAAGAGTTTCACGGAGTGTGGTTGGGTGTTGTATTGATTAGGAAGTGCCAGGCATGAGTCCACTTTCAAGAAGTTTGCTTGTGCAGAAGAAGAATGATAGGGCAAGGTTTGGGGTAGGGATGAAGGAATAATGTCAGATCAAGAAAAGTTTCTTTTAGACCAGGAACCAGACTTGAGCTTAATTTTAAATACAGACATGGATGAAAAATGATAGAATAAAGAGGACAATGTGGATGAAGTAAAGCAAGGGTGGAAATGAAAAAATTGCAAATTTCCAATATTTTCATTGCTTTCTCTTATTTTTTTTTTAATTACCTTCTATTGTTTCTAGAGTAATGAGTTATAAGTAGGACTCAAATTTTTTTTACTCTGATGTTATGATGCCTGGGCTTACGTTTTGAACTATCTCCTTCACTGAACATTAGCTGCCACATGATATAGCCAAAAAGAAATGCAAAAGAAAACAACATATGCTCCCATCAAAGCAAGATCAGAGTGGCATGCACCTACTTTAGAAATTGTATGCAGGAATCCCACCAACCTTATATTTCTCCCTGTCCCTGGAAGGGTAAGGAATGTTGCTCTTCCCTCCACCTCCTTTCCTTGGCTTCCACTGTCAGCCCTGGGTGCTGGCAAATTCTTCACCAAGGGCTTTGCTTCCAGCTGATCTAGGCCCAGGCTCAGTGTAAGAGGCAGGGAACAACCTCACAAATTCCTTGAGAATTTTTTAGTGTTTTCTATATCCCAGCATTCTAATACCCCTTTCCAGCATATTCTAAGAGAAAAATTTGACTCACACTCCCCCTAGTGACAGCGCTAGGAATGTCTTTCAATGACCTAAATCACACCTCCCCTTTAACAAACAGAAAGAGCCAACCCGAAATGTTGATTATTTCAGGAAAAAAAAAGTTGGTGTACCTTAGGTTCCCCAACTACCCACTTGATATATACACTAACAATGCTTTCTTTGAATAAAAAAATTTTGGCAAGCTGAATATGTAGAAATTAATAGATTGGAGGGAATGAATTTCATCCACAGTGTAATGTCACCAGATCTTCCTTGTTTTATGAGGAGGAAAGTGTTAGAAGCAGGAAGTCTCTGGATATGATATGTAAAAAGGAAAAGAGAGGAGCATGGAATATGCTAGACTTGTCTCAGTCTGCACTGCTGATCCCAAATCTGAGGCAGTATGATCACTGCTATATTTTGGCTCAATTTAAGAAGACAGAGATCATAAGGTTTAGTGCACTGAGGATACAGAATCTGTGCAAAGATGACTTAAGGAGACAGTGATGGCAGTGATTAAATATTTGTCAAGCTGACACATGGAAAATTAAACTTCCTTGTTCAGAACAACTCCAAATTAATGATTCTGAACTGTTTCAGGGTCAGAACTAATGAATATATAGACTTTCTCTCCAGGAAAAAATACTTTCATATTTCATAGACTGTTGCAGAAAAAAAAATAATGGCTAATAAATATTGAAACAGATGCTCAATCTCACTAAAAATTTCCGACCAATGTAACAGGAATATACTATTTTTTACCTGTCAATTTGAAAAACTGTTGTCAAAAGAGTAAGGAAATGGACACCCTTATGCTATTGATGCATTATAAACTGCTACCGTCTTTTTTAAATGACACTCCATGTGTTAATCGATTTTCCATGCTATAGTTTCAGTTCCCATATCTAGACCAATGATTCTCCAATTTATATCACCCATCCCACTTAGAACCTTATTTGAGTTTTAAACATGACTAATCAACTGTCATCACTTGGTTGTCTCAAAGGTTCTGCAAATCCAACATATGCAAGACAGAACTCAAAAAATCCCATGAACATTGGCCCCAGATAGTATTTTCTGATGGTATGTAGCACTCCCATCCATTTGTTGTATTAGTCAGAAATCTCAGAGGCATCCTTGACATTTCCCTCTAACTACTTCTACCCACTTCCCGGTCACCATACCAGGTGAAGCAGTCATCATTTCTCACTTAGATTATTGCAATAATCTCCTAACTTTTGTCCTAACACCCACTCTGTTCCTCTGATGGGTTATCCTCATTTCAGTCAAAATAATCTTTTCAAAACTTAAATCTAATCATGCCAGGCCCCCTGCTGAACATCCTGCAACTGCTTTTAAGATAAAGATAAAAATCTGAAACACAGCCTGCTGACTCTGTAGTCTCATTTCTAACCACTTTTCCAGGTCTCTCTATCTCCTTCATTCTCACAGTCCAGCTCTCTGGATCCTTTTTCTTTCTTTAAAGCTACTTGTTTCCCTTGTCACAAGGCTTTTTTATATTTCCTCTATTTCAAATTATCTTCTCCCTCTCATTACCCCATTAATTCCCACTCAGGACATAATCTTAGTTCTCTGAGGAAGGTGTCCCTGTCACCCCAGTTCAACTCAGTTTTGTTACTTTGTATATGAAAATATAGAATATGTCTTTTTTATGGCACTTATGGCAATTTGTAATTATGCCCTAATCCATGTAATTATTTTAGTTTTATCCTTTCCTACTACTAGACTATAATCTTCATGACAGCAGAGATCTTGTCTTTCCCAAAGTGTAGTAGTAGGTCTTAAAATAGCAAGAGGTAGGCACTGTGTGTGTGTGTGTTACAAAATGTGAGGAAGAAAATATACAGAAAGGTTAACAGTGGTTATTTCTACATAATGGGCTTAGGCATGATTTTTTCCTTCTTTTATTCTTCGGTGTTTTACATACTTTATACAATGGGTATGTACTTTTTTATAACCAGATAAAATCAATAAGTGTTATGTTATTAAAGTCCTAATCACTGAATTTTAGAAGAAATGCTTGTCAGCCATTTATACCAAATATGAGCAAACAACAAAGAATTATCAGCAAAAGTAAATAAAACTAGTTTAAGCCATAAATACTATTTTGAATAAAGTAGGACCTCCAAAGATTATATAGTTAAGTACTTGAAGAAGCCTAGCTCCTTTAAGAATTGACTTTACCAAGTGCTAACATCAATGTGCTACCTTTCATCAGAGGTTGCTTTAAGAAACAACCATAAAAATATATATTTCCTCATTTACTGTAAAATTGCTGTTGAGGACATTGTTTATTATATGACAGCATTCGGGATATAGAGTCATCAAGTGAATCTCTTTTAATCTCAGTGCTAAACAGAGCTTTGCTTCTGCTGAAGACTCTTACTTTCTTCTCTGATTAAAAGAATTCTTCATTGGTTATGATTGCCTTTTTGATTAATAGTCAAACTTGAAGCCCCATTTCAGCAAATGTGTTACCCCATATGGGTGGCATATTTGTATTCTCCTTCCCCTTTGTCCTGGTTGTATATTTATAGCTTATTATTTAATTTTAACCTATTTGGGATATAAACTGTGTGATATGAAATCATTTGTAAATTGAGGGGGGCATAAATAAGTAAAGTTTGTTACATGGTAAAATATACTTCTTATGAACATCAATAAAATGCATAATTCTTCTATTTTCCCAAGTTGTCAAATCTTACTCAAGATTTTTCTTTCCCATCACCATAGAAGTTCTATTGGATAAATTTAGATGCAGTTATATAAAACACAGACTAGAATAACCTTAAAGTTTCTCAAACTCAGCAAAAGTTTCAAGCATATATACAAAAGGTAAGTTTAAATACAATAAGTATAAATATCAAATATAAAGGAAGATTTCCCAATTGTTAGAGCAGTCTAAAGATGAAAATGGGCTGCCTTATTCCCATGAATTTATCTTTTCATGGCATTCTAGACCATGTTCTGATGGAGGTAAGGTAGGCAGACACATGTCTAGATACCTCTCACCACCAACACTACCCAATATCCTTGCCTCTGAAAATCTCAGTGTGAACATGTCCCTGGATTATATTGCAAATGTTCAGGGTAAAGGACTTGATGCCTAAATCTCTCCCTCACCCCTTTCCTATCCCCAAAATGAAGATAAGCTGGTGTCACTGGCTACTGGCTCTGTCAGTCTCTGTCACTACATGCTTCACATGTACCCTTGGTCTATTTGGCCATCACCCATTATATGAATGGTAGTAACAGCAGGTAATACCAGTAATAAGATGTCTTCAAAGGACAAAGAATGCTAAATCAGCAGCCTCATATGTAAAAAAAAAAAACAAAGAAGGTAGGTACAGCATTAAAATTAACACATGGTTCTTCATGAGCTCAACTACAGATCAGAGACCTAGTACTGATTTCAGCCATTTTTCAAGCAAGGCATGATAATCGTCTGATACTTATAACCATTGAAACTATTTGTGATCTATTTTCATAAATTGCTTAGTCATTTAGAGTGCCCATTTTTTCTAACATTTTAGGTGTTATACGTAGTTAAGCAGACACGTTTACTCAATGTTACCGAACAGGATCTCTTCTGAGGTTTTGAATGAATTAGGAAAGACTTGGGGGAGAAATTTCAGAGGACTTGCATCATTTAAAGAATCATGTCAAGTAAAGCCGTATAAGGTCATAGAACAAAGAGCAACTAGACCACCGCTGACTTTAATTCTCTGAGGGTGGAAACTGTAATGACTCAGACCAAAAGGGGCTCCCCTGTCTGATCTCCACAATATCCTTTCATAGCTCAAGTTGCAGTCCTGTCCCGGGTAAGGGGAGAAAGAGACCAAGGAAGAGAATCTTTAGGCTGAGACTGAAGGGAGGGAGGGAAACTGAGGACTGAACAACCTATAAACTGCACCACCAAACCCAGACATGTCTGAACTATGTTCAGATGGCGTTAGTAGAAAACTGTTTGTAAAACATTATCTTTTCCCATGGTTTTGCTATTTTTTTTATTTTTCCTTAGTTTTATGTAGACATGCCATGGTTTTAAAAAATGGTAAAAAAAATTATAAATATTACATAAATGATAAATTAAAAGGTGATTCTCCACTTTACAAAAGTATTCTTGGTTTCACTTAAGAAAAGTTCATAGTATTTTTTTAAGTGACTGTGTCCCTTTTCACATGTAAAATATGATATAATTTTGTGTTAGTCAAGATCCCAAAGGGATGTACTCAATTCAAACCAGAATAATTTATTATGTAAAAACCTCTGTAACTCAAGGTTAGTTCATCTTTAACTAAAATCTTTCACTAGAATATGTGCAATGTTATGCTAGATGCTGGGGGAAATTCAGAAGTATAAAACTTTCCTTTCTTTAAGTCACTTAAGTTCAACAAAGCTTAAAGCTTTGTTAAAAGACAAGACATATGCATATGAAGTAGCAACAAGTACTAAAAGCAGAATTTGTTCTAGATTCGGGGGTGGTAGTTCACAGCAAGTTTCCTGGTGACAGTTCATAGGGTTTTTAATTTGATTGTATTGTGGATTGAAAAGACACTGGGTTTTCAATGAGAGGAAGATGGCAGACTATGTAGAAGCAGCGTTCACCTCCTCCCAGGTACACATTGAAATTACAACCAAATGATAAAATAATCAGTGTGGAGAATCACTTTAAGTCCAGATGTTCATAACACGTATGTTTGATAATATAAAGAGCCACATCGAAGCTGGTAGGAGAAGCAAAGTCGCACATTGGGCTGGACTCACACTTGTGGGTGGTCATTTAATCTATGATAAAGGAGGCAAGAACACACAATGGGGTAAAGACAGTCTCTTCAACAAATGGTGCTGGGAAAACTGAACAGGTATATGCAAACAAAACAAAACAAACAAAAAAAACACAACCATCTTCTTACACCATAAACAAGAATAAACTCAAAATGCATTAAACACTTAAATGTAAGACCCCAAACCATAAAACTTCTAAAAGAAAACATAGGCAATTAACTCTCTGATATTACTAACAGGAATTTCTTTTCAGATAGATCTTCCCGAGCAAGTGAAACAAAAGAAAAAATAAACAAATAGGACTACATCAAACTAAAAAGTTTTGCACAGCTAAGGAAACCATCAACAAAACAAAAAGACAACAGACTGATTGAGAGAAGATATTTTCTAATGATACATCTGATAAGAAGTTATATCCAAAATATATAAAGAACTCATACAACTCAACAACAAATAAACAATCCCATTAAAAAATAGGCAGAAGACCTGAACAGACACTTCTCCAAAGAGAAAATACAGATGGCTAATAGACACATGAAAAGATGCTCAAGGTCACTAATCATCAGAGAAATGCAAATTAAAACTACAATGAGATATCACCTCACACCTGTCAGAATGGCTATCATCAATAAATCAAAGAACAAGTGTTGGCAAGGATGTGGAAAAAAGGGAACCTTCATATATTTTTGGTGGGATTGCAAATCGGTACAGCCACTATGGAAAACAGTCTGGAAGTTTCTTTAAAAGTTAAAACTGGATATACCTTTTGACCCAGCAATTGCACTTCTGAGTATTTATCCAAAATAATAAAGATCTATGTACCACAGTATTCATGGCAGCACAATTTACAATAGCCAAGATATAGAGATAACCTAAATGCCCATCAACAGATGATTAGATAAAGAAGTTATGGTTCATATATACAATGGAATATTACACAGTCATGAAAAAATGAAATCCTACCATTTGCAATGACAAGGATGGACCTAGAGGTTATTATGTTGAGTAAAATAAGTCAGACAGAGAAAGATAAATACCATATGATTCCATTTATATGTGGAACAAAAAGAACAAACTAATCAAAACAGACTCACAAATATAGTGGACAATTTGGTGACAGACAGAGGGGAGGGGTGTTGAGGGGCTGGGAGAATGGAGTGAAGGGTTAAAGAAGTACAAATTAGTAAGATGGTCACAGGGATGGGAAGCACGGCATAGGGAATACAGTAGCATTATTATATTGGATAGGTGGAAAACCAGAGTAGAGAAGGAACAATTAGGGGGATCATTTTATAAACAACATATAAATGTCTAACCAATGTACTGTATACTTGAAACTAATTAAAATAAATAATTTTTTAAAAAGAAAAGACACTGGGTTTGAAAATCTATAAATTTGTTTTTCTGTTACCTATGACATCAATGTTTTACTTGTTTGTTCCAATTAAATATCATTCCTTAGTAGCTGAAGTGAGTCCCTATTGACCAAATAATTTTTTAAAAAATCACATCATCAAAGTTATCTCTTTAAAAACACCCTCTGATGCTTCGCTGCCCCTTCAGTGCTCTAGGTAAAAAAAGCGAAGAGAAAATTTTGACCTGGAAATCAGAAATACACAAGCCAAACTAATATGCATACAAATGGTAGGGTGACGATATAATTTAGTCACTCTCTTTTTTCTTCTTTGCTTCACTCACACAGTTATTTTTTTTTTTCAGTAGCCATGCCATTGCCAGTAAAGACAAGGATAACCTAGAAATCTCCTTGTGGTATTCTCAATTTCTGACCCCACCAAGGGACAGTAGGTGAGAATACCATAAAATGCTTAAAGGAGCAGGCATCTAATCCTAAAGGCATTTAATCTTCCCAAAACAAAATTTTGTGTGACTCACCAGGATAAAGATCAAACCTCCATCTTCTTTTCCATAGCAGATGTAGTCACATAGGAAACTGGTTGGAACTAAGTACCCAGATAGGATAGAGACTTTAATATTTTAGTTGCAAAGTAAGATCTTGAATATTAATGAATTCTTGTACTTTCTTTTCTCTCCTAAAATATTTACTGTTTTTGATTCCTGTAGTTCTCAACCTGGCCACACAAAAGAATCATTTGGAAAGCTTTTTTAGAATGCTGGCTCCTGCATCCCACCCCAGACCAATTAAATCAGGATCTCTGAGGGTGGAGTCCAGGAACTGTTACATGTGCAAGCTCTCAAGGTGATTCCAACGTTTAATCAGTGTTGGGTACCAGTATAGTCTGAGGCACTCACCTGGTTTAAATGAGAATCAAGATCTCAGCCTGGCTACACAAAAGAATCATTTGGAAAGCTTTTTTAGAATGCTGGTTTAAATGAGAAATAACTTTCTATTGTTCCTAAAGCACCCAGTCTGTAGTATTCTACAACTAGCCTGAACAGACTAAGATTGATACATTCCTAGAAGTGAGAGTACTAGATTAAAGGGTAAATGCATATACAATTTTGTTAGATTGCCAAATTTTTCACCATAACAATGTATAAGACTCACTATTTTTCTACACACTTACTGACAAAGTATATTGAGCTTTTAAATATTTGCCAATCTGATAGATGAAAAATAGCTTAGTAATGTTTTAATTTGCATTTCTCTTATAAATATGAAATGTCTCTTTTGTAAATTGTCTGTTCATGTTTTTGCCTATATTTTTATAGGATTTGGGGCTTTATTTTCTCCATTTTTTAACCTAATTTTGTTTAATTGGGATAAAATTTGTAGTCAGTTAAATGCACAGGATTCTATTGCAAACTTCAGTGAGTTTTCACAAACATATACATACCTCTGTATTATTGCAACCCCAGTCAAGATATAGAATACTTACCACCTCCGAAATTTTCTTATGCTCTCTTGCAGTCAATCTCCACATCCCATAAGCAATCCCAAGTTGTGACTTAAATCATATGGTATGTACTTTTGTATCTATCTGATTGCTTTTGCTCAAAATAATGTTTTTGAGATCCATCCTCACAGGTACATATAAAAGTCATTCATTCCTTTTAATTTTTAGTGAATAATTCAGTGGCATTTATTGCATTCACATTGTTATGCAACCACCAACCTACTTCTGTACAGTTCCAAAAGAAATTTCATCATCTCCAAAGAAAACGTCATATAGTTAAACAGTCGTTCCCCATTCTCCCTTTCTTCTAGCCCCTGACAAACACTAATCTGCATTCTGTCTCTATGGATTTACTTAATCTGAACATTTTGCATAAATGGAATCATATTATATGTGACCTTTTGTGTCTGCCTTATTTCCTTTAGCATAATGTTTTCCAGTTTCATCTGTAGTGCAGTATGAATCAGTACTTCATTCCTTTATGACTGACTAATATTCCATTCTATGTTCATGCCATATTTTGTTTGTCTATTCAGTAGTTGATAGACATTTGTTCCCATTATTTGGCTATCATTAATAGTACAGCTATGAACATTTTGTACAAGCATTTTTTTGAGTACCTGTTTTCACTTCTATTGGGTGTATACCTAGGGTTAGAATTGTAATAGTAATTCTATGTTTAACTTTTTGATGAATCACCAAACTGCTTTCCAAAGAGGCTGCACCATTTTATATCATCTAGCAATGTGCAAGGGTTCTAATTTCTCCACATCCTCACCAACAGTATTCATTCCTACTTACTGCTGTTAATATTCCATTGCATAAATATATCACAATTTGTTTACTCATTTTCTTATTAATGGATATTCAACTGTTATGAATAAAGATACTCTGGACATCCTGTTCAGTCTTTTTGTGGATATATGTTTTCATGTCTCTTTGGTAAATACCTAAGATTGGAAATGCTGGCTCATAGGATAGGTGTACTTATGTTTAACTTTATTAAAAAAATTGTCTGTTTTCTGAAGTAGTTGAACCATTTTACAGTTTTATTGGAATGTGTGATAGTTTTCAATTCTTCATACCATGGCCAACATTTAGTGCTGTCAGTTTTTTTTAATTTTGGCCATTCTAGTTGGTATGGAATGTTATCTATGGTATCTCATTGTAGTTTGAAAATACATTTCCCCAAAGACAAACAATGTTGAGCACCTATTCTTCTGCACAGTGGTCATTTGATATCTTATTTTATAAAGTGTGAATTTACATTTTATCCATTTTTAATGAGTTGTTTGACTTTTATGTTTGATTTGTAAGAGTTCTTTATATTTAAATATTTTTTAATATAAATATTGAAAATATCTTTTTCAAGTGTGTAGATTGCATTTTCATATTCTTACTGAAATCTTTTAGTAATCAGAAGTTTTTAATTTTGATCAAGTTTAAATTTTTATTATTTTCCTTATGATTAATGCTTTTTCTGTCCTATTTTTAAAAACCTTAACTACCTCAATTTTGTGAAGATATTCTCTTATGTTTTTAAAAGCTTTTTTAGTTTTAACTTTTTTGTGTAAGTCTGTGATCCATTTCAAATTTATTTTTGACTATAGTATGAGGTAGTGTTGATATACTTTTTTTTCATAAAATTATACATTTATTCCAGCACCATTTGTTCAAAAGATTTTCCTTTCCTCTTTAAATAGTTTTGGTGCCTTTGGGGAAAATCAACTACCCATGTATGTGTGCTTCTCTCTCTGAATTCTCTATTCTATTCTATTTATCTATCTACCTATTTTTATACCAATATCAAGATGTTTTGAGTACTGCAGCCTATTAGGATCTTGAAATTGGGTCAAATGATGCCTCTAACTTTGCTCTTCTTTTATAAGATTGTTTTGACTATTCTAGGTCTTTTGATTTCCCATATAAGTTTAGAATCAGCTTCTCAATTTTTATATTAAAAAAAAACCCTATTGGTATTTTGGTTGATATTACATAAATCTATACTTACATTTGGGAAAAAAATATATTTTAATAATATTGAATTTTCAATTCACAAATATTGTATATCCATTTATTTCGATATTCTTATTTTTCTAACTGTATTATAATTTTCAGTGTTGAAGTATTGCACATGGTTGGTTAAGTGTACTCCTGAGAATTTTATTTTCTTATTTTTTGTTCTATTTTTTATTATTTTTTCAATTGTTTGCTACTAACATATAGAAATAAAATTATTTCTTTAGTACTGATTTTATATAATGAAACCTATCTAAATTTACTTATTAGTTCTAGTAGTTGTTTTGTAGACTCCTTAAAATTTTCTATGTAAACATGATTTCCCCTGTGAATAAAACATTTTAACTACTTCTTATCCAATCTTTGTGACTTTTGTTTCCTTTTTCATGTCTTTTCTGCACTAGGTAATTACTCAAATATGAAAGAAATGGTAAGAGCAAACATTTACTCCTTGTTTCCATTCTTAGGGGGAAAACAATCAGTTTCACCACTGAATATGATGTCAGCTGTTGTCTTTTAGTAGGTATTCTTCCTTATCAGATTGAGAAAATTTCTTTTTATTCTTAATTTGTTGAGAGCTTTTAATCATGAATGGATGTTTAATATTGTCAAATGTTTATTTTTTATTTTTTGAAATGATTTTTCTCCTGTACTATCTCAATATAATGAACTACATTGACTTTAAAATCTTAAATAAACCCTCGCATTGCTTGGAAAAATTTGATCATGATATATTCTCATATATCATATATTGCTGGTTTCTGTTTGCTGATATTTTGTTAAATATTTCTTTATTTATTTTTATGAGAGATATCAAACTATAATTTTATTTGTTCTCAAAGTTTTTGTCTGTTTTTGGTATCAGGATAATGTAGACCTTGTAAATGATATAGAAAGTACTCTCTTCCTCTCTGTTTTCTGAAAGATTTTATATAAAGTTGGTAATATGGTAATATTTATTTTGTAAATTTTTAATAGACTTGACCAGTGAAACCATCTGAACATTTTATTCATATGAAGGTTTTTAATAATAAATTCAATTTATTTTAACAAATATAGAACTATTCATATTTTTATTTCTTCTTATGTTTAATAAATTGTATTTTTAAGAAATGTTTTTATTTCATATATTGTCAAATTTTTTTGTTTGTTTTTCATAATATATTTTCTTAGATTGTAACAGTCCCCTTAAGAATTTCTATAGCTCTTATAAATCTATAACATATCATATTGAAATTATTGCACAGTACAGTAATTTTTATGTGTGTTGGTTTTTATTTCTATATAAAGTAATCAAAATCATAGGAATATAAAGTAGAAAGGTGTTTACCAAGGGCTGGGGAGAAGAGGAAGGGAGAATTAGTGATTAATGGGTATAGAGTTTGTTTTACAAGATAAAAAATTTCTAGGTACCTGTTGATAACTGTGTGAATATACTTAACACTACTGAAATGTACAATAAAAATTCTTAAGATAGTAAATTCAACATATATGTTTTTTTACCACAATAAAAAAGGAAGTCAGGAAAGACTGAGCAGATAAATAAAATTTGGGGCCGAGCTTTGAAAGGGATATAAGAGTTTGTAAGGAAGACAAAGCAAGGGATGAGAGAACATCTAAGCAGAAGGAATAACATGGGCAAAAGTGTAGAGACATAAAGTAGCTTGATATTTTAAGATGGGAATATCTGTATCAACTGTGGGGGCTGTGATATCAGGGATGACAGAAAAAGTATCTAGGAAAGGCCTCTGGCATAGACGAAGTATTAGCCTGAATGTGGCCTAAGGTCTGTGGGCCTTAGAGGAGAGAGTAAGCCAAAGGAAAACCTCCTGTCCTCACCTCCCCAAGTTTACCTAAAAATGATTCTGAATTATTTCTCATTTGACAGACTCGCACCAGCACAAGTGTCAGTATTTTCAGTAATATTATTCTTGTCATCCCTGATCCTGTTCAGAAAGAAACAGATTTGATCTA
Source organism: Macroglossus sobrinus (assembly GCA_004027375.1). NCBI lineage: Eukaryota > Metazoa > Chordata > Mammalia > Chiroptera > Pteropodidae > Macroglossus > Macroglossus sobrinus. The sequence continues at coordinate 146,461 of PVKZ01000220.1, forward strand.
GCTATCTTCATGTAGAAAATGCTGATGTGTGAATATCTGTTACTCTTTACAGTCATGACCAACTAGCCTCTTTCCATGGAGATCACTAGCATAGCATCAAAATATTTTTTATAAAACATTATTATTCTGAACATCCTTAAAACAAAAATATATCTCAAAAGTAGACTCTTTTGAAGAATTAGAAATCCCGTAGACTTTAGACAAAGATTTGACTCTCCTTAAAGAATAACTGATCAAAGGGTGCCAGAGTCATGATAACCTGTCTGTATGATCTCACCTTCTGTTTCTCTTTTTCCTTCAACCTTACTCATTTTCTGACATTCTCTAATTTTTTTAATCAGACAAATGGCCAAGCTCTACCCTAAATTTATTAAATATGTATTATCAGAATTTCAGTGGCAGAATCCAATCTCAAACTTCTCTTGACCCTTAAAGTCCAGCCAATTCCTGATTTCTCTACCTACTTCTTACTCATGAGTGATTACAGGAGTAATTGTATCATGTGCTAGAAATAGTCAATAAACTAGTTGATCAGCAGCCTTTTCACAGGCAGCCCTTTACTTCTACAGTTTCATTACTGAATGAAACTGTAGAAGTAAAGGGCTGCCTGCAAAAAGGAGAAACTGATTTAAGTCTCCTGGGTCAGAAATTATGGACATGAATGCCAGCACCACAGCAAGCATCAGTGTCTAATTTGCCTTCTTAGTGGTTCTCTGGAAGTCAGCTTCCAGTTCTACAGTGGCTGTGTAGTGGTGATAGAATAGGTAGTATCTTGAGCTTCACCCAACAGGTGTAATATCTGTAACCTAACAAGCGTCCTTTCAGTCAAAAGTAAATTTTTGTCTTCCTGGTAGGTGGCTGAAATATATTTTACTTTTGTCAAATTCATAAAGAGGAAAAGCCAATCTCTAAGGTCTGAAAGAGAGAAGAAAGGACCAGGAACTAATAAGCAGCCAGTCTGGAGTTAGAAAGGGGTGTGCAAGCTTTTGAACAAAATCCCCTCCTTGAATCATTCACTCTTTGCTTCCACTTTTCTTATCAGTATTTCCATATTAGAAAAAGCAAATGTGGGGGTGCGGGCATATGGCATGTAGCAACAGATGGTAATTAGATAAATATCTTCAACTAATATCTAATACCTCTACCAAGCAAACCTTTTCTTGGTTCTGATATTTTTTTCCAACTCCATATACAAATTGAACTACCTACTTCTGAAAAGACATCCCACCTCTGCCCCTAGATAATTGCAGCATTGTCACATTAAGGTCAATATATATTTTTTAAAGTAGAGGGCATTTTACAGAGATCTTTAAATCCAATAGGGCATTGATGCCAAGAGATTAAACAATTTACCTACAGTTACACTCAAAAGGCAGATTTTTCTCCCTTTGGGAAAGCTAACCATCCATTACCCAGTCTCTAGTCTCTTCACATAAACTGAATGGCACAAACTGTGATAGGCAACCTTGACAGTGAGCTGATACTGAGATACTGAGCTGTGCAAACAACACCTGAAGTCATTCATTGCATATGAGAAGCACAATTATGAGTAATTGTTGCCACTTTTATAACTGAACACTGCAATTCTAGCAAGAGCAGGAATAGAAGGAAATGGGCTGATGATCCTAGGGAATGTAGCTTTTGCATCCCTCTGCCTCTTTCAGATTATAAATCAGTGAATAAACATAGCCTGGTATTTCCTGAAGGCTAGATAGTAAAATCACTAAGATGTTATAAAGATACTCATTTCCATATTAAATAGCTAAGAATAAATATATGAATAAAGGGAATAAGATTATACATATTCTTGGAAATGGAAACTAAAACACTAACTGATAAGATTTTGTTCTTAGTCCAAGTACGAGCACTCTGATACTTATTTTGGCAGCTTTCATTTTATTACCTAATATTTCAAGGCCACTCCAGAGGAACTCTTAAAAATGATTTTTTACCCTCTGACTCACTTCTTTTATCTTTTTATCCCAACTCCACCCCATAACTATGAAAAAAGAGGGTTTGAAAGTGGTGTATGAATAAGATTAGATTATAATTATGACTATTTGTAGAAAAAACCTTCTCCATTCTTTTTTTGGGTTTTGTGTTTTGTTTTCAAATGGCCCACCTTTAAACCTGCTTCAAGTATAAATTCAATTAAAGTGAAACATAATTTAAGAAACTTTTTTTCTTATTACAAAAGTTTTTATAGTTTTATTTTTATGGTAAAAAATTAAGGGGACATAAAAATAAGTTTTAAAAAATCAACAAAGAACCCATTCACAATTCCACCACCTAATGATAATCACTATTAACATTTTGAAATATATCCTTACAGATGTGTGTGTGTGTGTGTGTGTGTGTGTGTGTGTGTGTGTTTTCAGTAGTCCTTGACAGTACTTGTAAGTTCCTTGCTTCTCAGTCCTGCCCCAACCTTTTCCTGACTCCTCTGAGGCCAATACTGGTAACATAGCAGTAGACACAGCTCCTACCACCTGCTACGAACTGGAACTCATCTTACTATTGTGGTTCTGTGGTGACCAAGATGAGCCCTGGACTCCTGTGAGTATCTGGAGCTACAGTCTTCCCAGCCCATGTTGAGTTTGTGCAATCTGCAAGACTGGGAAGCTGGGTTACCTCAGTTCCTTGATTTTAACTTTTGCTCCCTACCCAAGAGTGGAATCCTGTTCCACCCAAACTCTTCATCTGGGGCCTACTACTCAGCTGACTCTTGCCAGTGGTCCCCTTCTTCTTGGGTCTCTGACTCTATGTTCTGATGCCTTGGCTGCTGTGCCCATCTTCCCATGAACATTTCCTGGAGATTTCAACTGCAACAACCCACCCAGCAGATCAGATTTTCCTGGGGATCTGAAATCACCAGGAATCTTTAACACTGGATTTGGGCCACTTTCATCAGGAATCAACCCTAGGATGGTTACCCTTAATTTCGGTGCACCCAGACCTAGTAGTCCATCTCTTCCCACCAGTCCACTACAGACATCCCAGCATCTGGCTCACTGAATATTATAGGTTCTTTATTTTCCATAAAATATTTTGAGCCATTTGCTTTCCTCTTTGACTTAAAACTGACTATCCTTTACTAAGCACTGGTTTATTTAATCTGTAGTCAAGGTATCAGTTATAACATTTTAATTAACTGCTTAGCAATGTTGTTTCAAAGCAAAAAAAATTTACATTTACACCCACACTTTCTTACTGATGGTTCAGAAGCACCTGATACAAATTAGCCCTCACATTACAACCTTTTCATCGGGTCAGCAGAAATAGCAAGAAGTAAAATAGAAAGTGTAGAAATAACCAAGGATATTTATTCACATCATGTTTTCTCTTTCACATCAAGATGTGTGGTATCTTTTCACCCACTAATAGTAAAATGTCTGCTTTCTTTTGATGCATTTTCATTTGGATCTTGAACAGTGTGCTGGGCTCTATCTTTCTGCCTTCATATATTAGACAACAGCCCTTCTGTGATAATAAAGTGGGAAAGCCTGTGGCGCAATTTTGTCCAAAGTGGCGTATATGAGGGATTATTTTAAAAGCAAAAAGCCACTTACCTAATAAACAAACTCAGACAAGCTCAAGTGGAAGTCTTATCTTTCAAAAAAGGAAAACCATCAGGAAGATATTTGGTGGCATACTGAGCCATTATTCCTTAACATCATGTTTTTCCTCAAAAAGAAATAACACTGTTTTTGAGATTGTCCAGCTAATGAGCACATTGTATTGAGGGACAATGAGGAAATTGCAAACCTGTCTCAATCCAGCTGTCAGCTCACAGTTGGAAGGAAACCATCTAACAAGTTAAAGACAAAACACCTTTTATAGACCAGGATGGAGACTTGGGTCCAAAGTGGGAAAGAAACTGAGCCCTAATCCTCTTGGGGTTTTGCTGTTATACATAATAATTATGGTAGAAGAAGTAAGTCAGCAGACATATGGTTAGATGAGAAATAAATTTTAGTCACTGGTCAGTCAGAGCTAAGTAGTTGTTAAAAGCATGTATGCCCATTTTCTTAATTATCGTTTTTATTTATATACATGTTGGACCCTAGATGTAAAAACAAAGTGAGTAGCTATAAATCAGTGTGAATTGAGCATAATTATCTATCCCCACCTTTCCAGTAGCTTGCAGCAATATGAAATTCCCATCACAGGATATGGAGCAGGAGGCAAATTTAAAACAGGGCTGGAAACCCAGTCTCTCCAGGGCCAGGCAGGGAGGTGAGTGGGTGAGACGGGCCCAGTGGGGATGCTGGTAACCAGAAGGACACACGCTTCTTCGGACAGCCAGCTGCTGTTCAGATTCAGCCTACCAAGGCCACTGTCGACAGATATTCTGAGGCTTTGCAAGAGAAGGCGGAAATCTGGATATTTATGAGAATTCTCCAGATTTTTAAATGTTGGCAATTGACTTAAAGAATTTGCAAACTCCCAGCAAGCCCAACAATAAACATGTGCAGGCCAGATGCTGCCTTTAGACTCCTAATTTGTTAGCTGCCATCTAGAACATGGGAAGGACGGAGAGAGGGGCATGAAGCAGGCTGGGTGAGCTGACCTGCATATTTTAGAACATGTCATTCACAGGATTGGGAAATCCAGGGGAGCAAAAACACACTTCAATCAGGTCAAAGCTGGTCAAAATGAACATAGCCATTTTTTTAATATATATGTACACATTTAAATATTTGATTTTTTAATTTCATATATTTACATGTATAACCCTTTGAATCAATTAATGTATAACATACAAATGTATTTATTGAATTGGTCTTTCACTAATATTTAATAATATTGTATATTATTCCCATCTACAATATTACATTGTTATGCACATAGAAAGGAGCCATTAAATGTTCAAAATATATTTGTTGAGCACTAATACATTCAGGAACTTTTCTGTGATCCTGAAGTAAATTAATGAAAAAGCAGGCAAAGATTCTAGTCCTCAAGTGGGTAGAGTTCCAGTGGTGGACAATCAGATAATCAATAATGAACATAATAAATAAGTTGTATTTTGTAGTAGGAGGTAGAAAGTAGAAAGTTCTACAAAAAAAAAAAAAAGAAAAGTTAGGTAGGATAAAGGGGACGGGGATTACTGGGAGTGGTACAACTTTACTCAATTAAATTGAGTAAATATTTTTATTTTAAAAAGCTAAATAGGTAATTTTTATATTAATATAATGATAGAGCAAGATGGATAATTCCAAAGGCTTATTTTAGTGATAATGCTTAATTCTTCCTTTAAATAAATCTCTTGCCGAAGATTATTTAAAATGTGAAATGGATTTCTAATTTAACATTTTTGTATTATTTCGGTACTCATATACATACCAGCTATTAATTTATTTGTTCAGCTATTATTTGATGAACACCTGCTATATGCAAAGCCCCAAATCAGGCATCAGGCATCAGGCACAGAAAGGAAGATATGACTGAGACAGTAAGAGAAAACATTGGCAACATGATCTCAAGTACCAAAACTTCTGTGTAGTTATTGGCCGTTTTTCTGCCCAGTGCCCAGGAATGAGATTCCTTTAAGGACCAGCATGGTTTCCATCATTTCTGAGATAGTTTCATCTCTGTGGAAACTACCATCATATCTGTCCATCTGCAGGGATATGGGCCACATCCTGAGTAATTCCACTCTATTCACTGTTCTTCCTTTAGTCAGACACTAGACCATGCTAAGAGTTAAATCAGCCTGGGCTCCAGTGTGATTTCAGGAGCCAATGCTCTGACCTCTCTGTGGTTCTCCCCTGTAACAATATGCTTGAATATTCGTGTGTTTTTAAATTCTCTCTAAGATGATAGAGAGTACATGATAGTTGAGACAAGGCAGTGACAAGACTGCTGGTTTTGGAGTTAGATTTGTGTGCGTGTCCTTGGCCCCACTCCATAATGATGCCTCTGATCAGTTATAAGATCTAATCTTTCCAACTGCAAAATGAAGTAGACATATGTCCTTCACATTACACAGGATTCTCGTGAGAATTAAATGAGTTGGTACATGGAAGAGCTCTCTGTAAACTGTAAAGTGCTAATAATAATAACAAAACAGTTTCCATTTCTCGAGCTCTTATCACATGCTAAGCATGGTTCTACTTTACATGTATTAATTCAGTAATGCCTGCAACACTGTATGAGATAGGTGGTATTATTATCCCCATTTTCAAGTTGAGAAAACCCAGACACAGGGAGGTTCACTGTCAAGTGGTGCATCCAGGAATCCAACCAGGCTATCTGACTCCAGAAACAAGGTGTTTAACCTCACTTGTAAATGCTGCTACACAACTTACAAAAGTAAAATCCATTCTGTAATATTCATCATTTTCAATATGCAAAGCACCATGTTAGGTAGTATGATGAATATATAGATTAAAAGAAACCTTCCTGCCTTCAAGAAGCTGATAAATTAGAAGAACCAAAACAATCTAGGTCATACTGAAGTTCTTAAAATCACACGTGTGTGCTCCCACACACATCACACACCCATTTCTGTATTATGATTTGACTAAAACTCCTTACTGTCAGTAAAACACACATGAGAATTCTTAGCTCAGAGGAAGAGATCTACCCACACATGAGAAATTAGAATCAAGCTCAGTAGTAAAGGAGTTCTCAGGAATGGGGTGGGATGCAGTGGAAGTTAGATAGCTAGGACTTAAATTTTCTCCCACCAGTGGCTACCCTAGAGATGTCTTTGAATTGGAGGCAGAGGTGGACAGCCCCTTTCCTCAATGTCATATTTTAAAATTGGATTGATGTTAAAACCTCCCAAACAATGTCAAGGAATAGGACATACTCAAGAGAAATAAGGAAGGGTCGAAAGATGCTAACAAATACATCATAACTCAGCAATGCCTCACACCCGCTCTCCAAACACTCTGTTCCGAGACGTCTTAAGGCCTTTGCTGTACTTTGAGAGGTAGAAGCAAGAAGACCTCCAAAAAATAATCAAGGACTCATTTCTTAAAATTTATTAAAGCACCAATACATTCCATTACTTTGTTCTATTTTATTTCTCAGCACCCCAACGGTTCTGTTCTGATTGGTCTCCTTCAGAAGCTCACTACTTCACTTTTTCCACAATCCAAGTTTTTAAAAATACAAATTATAATTTTTATTTATCATTTCTACATATCACAATAAGGAATAAAACAATCAATGATCTACTTTAATTCCATATGCTTTTGAAGACATACCACATTAAGAAGTGGTTAGAAAGGTGGCTATCATTGTGAGCTATACAACTCAGGTTTGGATCTCTGAAAGACACTATGGGGAAGCCCCCAGGGACTATTCTTACTCAGCACTCTTCCAGAAAGGCCAAGTACAAAAACAAGATAAAAGAAAACTGAGAGCCTTCAGCACCCACTCTGATTCCTAGTTTCTTCCTCAAACCATGTGGGGGTTATTTAACTTTTGCCTTCTTAACCAGAGCATTTAAAAAAATAATAATAGTTGAAAACTTTTTTTACAGAAACAAATTCAGATTTTCCCATCAAGGCTAACATAAACTGAAGCTTCCAAATCTTTGAGGACATTAATTATAGATACAGACCAGGCAACAAGTGGGACAGCCAAACCTCAGTGATCTAGAGGAACAGGAACTGTTCCAAAAGGCAGGTGCACAGTCTTGGAGAGGACTTTTTATCTCTGAAGGCATTTGGTTCCACCTGCTCTATACTCATGGGAATCAGAGAGGCCAGCTAAGTAGGTGAAGATTCCTGTGCTATTCAACCAGGATAGTTTAACCATTTCATTTTTTAAATCTTAATAAGGTCTTCTTCTGTTCTTCTGATATTGACTCTCAAATATTTTATGCTCAACTCTTATCCTCAAAATATCTCTAAACTTCAAAGGTATATCTCAGTTTCTGAGGACTCTCACATAAATCAAAGAAATCTTTTTCTCCACTCTATACCCAAATCCTTATTCAAAAAATACATATCCCTGCCAAGTATTTTTTTATGGCAAATATTACGAATTGACTTTATGTGCTGTGATATATGCTTGTTTTGATTGCCTAAAATCAGGAGCAAAACAACAACAACAAAATAGAATTGATCAAACTGGCTACAACTTTTCTTATGGTCAAACTTTAGCTTTATGGGGCCAAGGGAGACTGATGGAAAACGCTGTTTTAGCCTAGTGTTCAAGAATATTTGACATTTAAAGAAGGAACTCCTCCTATATACCAAAAGGCAATTGCCTTGACTTCAGCATTTACTAAAAATGTCAACAGATGAAAATGGAGGAGTAAGTTATATTGGCATTTGCCAATATATAGGTATACCTGCAAAAATTTAGGTGACAAAGCAGTTTGTCTCTTAATTCCTACCTTGAAATCTCTCACACTATCCCATCTACAAGTTGTGTCCTCTACAATAGTGTAAAGAGCTGCATATTGTTTTGGTAGTAGGTAAGAAAGATAGAACCCTATCATCACAAGAAATCTGATATTTCTGAAATCTGATATAGAAAAAATGAAAAAACAAATCTGTTAATTCACCCTAAAAAAATGACATGATTTAAAATGACTAATTATGAAGCTAAAAGATTTATCTCTTCATATTCATTGCTTAGTCAGTAATTTGCTTAATTGCATGTGATTAATCAAGCTGAATGTGTTTTCTTTCCTTTGTATAGTTTTATTGTTGGCACTAAATTTAATTATTAAACAACTTTATGGTAGGAGAATATCTTTATGAGTACTAGGCAGAGAATTATTTTAAAAATAACACTAACTATAAAAGAAAAAAATAATAAAGTAGAGTATATTAATATAAGGGAGAGATTGGTAAAAGGGTACAAACTTTCAGTTATAAAATAAATAAGGTAATTAAAACAATGCTACAATGTCTTGGTCACCTTTGATTTGCTGCTTGGAGCCTTGTCTTGAAAGTTAGAGAAGAAAGGACCACATGATAGAGGTGAGTCCTCAATGACATTTTGTAAATTTTCTGTGTATTATAGAAGTGAAAATTTCAATCACCCAAACTTTAAGTCTGTTTAGCACCTACTGTGAATTCTCACTTTACAACCAAATATCTTGCTAAACCTAGAATAAGAAAAAGAAAAATTAAAACACACACACACACACACACACACACTACCTTCTAGATAATGGAAGAAATGGGCTAATGGATTAAAAGCAGAATATATGAGAAAACACTAAATATGTGATGTGTGAATTAAAGCAGAGAAACCTAAGTGGAAACCTGGTTGGTTAATTTTCCAAGATTGTCCATCTTTCTGGTCACAGATGACAGAAAAGATAATAAAAAGGTGAAGTAAATATATCAGATGGTGTGGCTTTACTCGCAGGCTCTAGATTGACTTATGAGCCACAGAGGCAGCTCTTTCCAAGGAAAATCTCTAGATTTGTCCTTACTCGGGAGCTGAAGACTCAGCAGTCACTCAGGTTTTCAGCACAACAGAAAAGAAATCCTCCTCTTTTTAAAAATTGTACTTTAGAGAAAATAGGTAAGATTTTGTTATTTTAATTATTATTGAGATTATTTTTTACTTATCTTTTTAATGTATTTTAATAATCATCATACTTTATTTGTATCTTTGGCCTTTTAGTGATAGGTTCACCAGTTGAAAAATATTAACAAATAAGATTACCACGAGAGAGGTATACTTTGCACATAAGAAGCTGATAGGATAAATATATGCTTCTTTTGGTATTGTTACTTGAAAATTCCATAAGCTTTCCAGTTATCTATTCTTCAGTGTAATGAATAATATTTGTAAATGAAAAAGGCTTCAATTTTTAATAAGACAAGAAGTTTTATGTTAAAGTATCTGATCACCACTGAGACTACTAATTTATTCAATGCCGAGGCTGATCACCAAATGTACAGGTAAGATGCCTTGACAGCATTGGTTCTGTGCCACTCCCAAATGGCAATAAAATTTATAGGAATATGAGGCAAGTTTCTTTTATACACTGACTAAAAAAGCACAGCATTTCAGATGTCTCTCACCCTTGCAGATGAGCATATGGTATAACAGAGATTGAATAAAGGGTTATGAGCATCACTTTCTTTAGTAAAGAATATCATAGCCAGAACTGTGGGATTCAGTTTCCGTACAACCTAAATTTTCCAGATGCCTCCACAAACTCCTGCACACCCTGTTGTTGAATATGACTTACCTACTCTTTCATTCCAATTATTTTATCTGTCAAAGTCTCTCTGACTCACACTAAAACATGACAAATGCTATAGTTCACCAAAACTACATAATTGCCTTCAAAAAACAGACTACTATAGTGCTTCTTAAAAATGTCTCTGATGATTCTAGATTAGTTACTAAAACAAAAGTCATGTATTCTCTTTGATTAGAAGTGAAGAATTCTTTCATGTTTGGGTAACGTTTAGACTTTGGAGACTGAAGACTTTAATTCATAAACAAATGTATTAGTTTTCTATTGCAAATTACACCATTACAAATTACCACAAACTTAGTGACTTAAAACAACACAAACTCTGAAGTTCTATACGTCAGAAGTCCAACACAGGTCTCAGTGGACTAAAATCAATGTGTGGCAAGCTGTGTGCTTTTCCAGAATCTCCAGGGAGAGGATCAGTTAAAGGCAGCAATGGCAAATTGAGTACTTCTAATGTTGCCTCTCTCTAACACACTCTTCTATCTTCTTTCACCTTTAAGGACACATGTGACTAAATAGAGCTTGGCTATTCCAGAATAATGTCTCTATCTCAGAGTCTGCATACCCTTAATCAAATCTGCAAAGTGCCCTATGCTGTGTAAAGCAATACATTCATAAATTCCAGAGATTAGGACATGGACATCTTTGGGGAGCCATTATTCTGTTACTGTGCCAATCTTACACATACCTAACTAAACAATAATTCCACGATTGAAGACAATAATCTTACTAAAAGAATGAATGAAATTTTCTGACACATTAATTTTATAGAACTTAAATTGGAAGGTGCTATTTATTTTATTCATCTGTTCTCATCTGTTACCAATAGTCTACATGGAGTAATGAAAGGAATAAATCAGTACTGAGGACTAATTGTTCCCTCCACAAATGTATATGTTGAAGGCCTAATCCCCAATATGACAGTATTTGGAGATGGAGCCTTTAGAAGGTGATTTGATTTAGATAAGTTCATGAAGGCTTATGAAAAGATTAGTGCCCTTATAAGAAGAGATATCAGAGAGCTTACCCTCGCTTTCTGTCTGCCATGAGAGAACACATTGAGAAGGTAGCCAACTACAAGCAAGGAAGAGAGATTTCATCAGAATCTGACCATGCCATCACCCTGATCTTGAACTTCCAGATGCCAGAAATGTAAAAAGTTTCTGCTGTTTACGTGACTCAGTCTATGGCATTTTTTAATGACAGCCCAAGCTGACTAAAACAATGAGAAGTCAGTATAAAAAAAAAGAGAGATTCACCTCCCTATTTTTAATCTAAGGGAATATAGTTTCACAGTAGAGATGGCAGTAAACTCTTCAAAAAGCAGTAAACTTTTTATATTCCATTAGCTATGGTCCTATTTAATCATTGATTTTATCAGTTGAGACCAGAAAATAACACCCAAATATACTGGGATTTTCTAAAATCCAACTATCATTGGAATGGTGAAAGACCTTCAAAATATTATTTACAATTATCATTGCTTCTTCTCTATGATTATAAATAAAATCATCTCTCTATCAACTAACAGTTGTATGTCAAAGAGTAGTTTTTTTAATGTGAAATTTGGGCAAACTATACAAAATTTCAACCAATTATTAAGGCTTAACAAAGGATTTCCCACCCCCTACTGCACATATAGCAATTTTTATAAACTTAGATGAAACTTAAATGAGGATTGCTAGCAAACTGATTTATCTATATGTATCAAATTTTAAAATTTTAAAAGATTGCCTATATATTATATTTTAAGATTAAAGAACTCTTCAGTAACATAGTGACAGGATTAAAAAAAAAAAAAGAATGAACACAGAGATAAAGACGTTTATTTTGGCTGGCCACCACACCACGGTATGATATCAAGGACCCAGAAAGTTCCTTTTGGTAAATTGTCTCCAAAGATGGCTACTCTAAGTTTCTTGCTTTCCTGTACAAACATGTCAGTTTCCCAACTGAGAAGAGTTCACTTTTTTTCTTCTTGAATCTATACTGCCCTTAAAACTACTTCTGAGCCCAGACCTTAAGAAGACTAATAGCTTCTACTTCCTTCCTCTGAGAATGCTCCTCCTTGGAACTTAGCCACTGAACACTGAGGAAGCCCAAGCAGCTATACAGAAAGGCCACATGGAGGAACATCAAGGCCCCTTGCCAATAGCTCCAACTAAACTCCCATCTGGCAGCCAGATACAACTTCCCACCACATGTCTGTAGCCTTTTGGACCTTCAGGCAATCCTAGTGCCATAGCCAATAACACATAATGCTGAAGAATTGGCCTATTCAACCAAAATAGGAAAAAATATACATAAAGTAATAACACTAAAAAGATGAGCACTGCAATTTCAAATAGAATAACCAAGGGAGATCTCTTGAGAATGTAACATGCAGGAGTAAGCCATGTCATTATCTGAAAAAGAGTGTCCCAAGCAGAGGAAATAGCCAGTAAAAAGGCCCTAATCTGTGAGTTCATGGCATATTAGATAAAAAATCAAGGAATCTAGTGTGGTTGTGATAATGTGATCAAGGGGAAGAGTGGTAGAAAAAGAGATTAAGAGGTAAAAGGGGTTCATAGTATATAGGCCTTTATAGTTGGTTGAATGATAGCCCTTCAAAGTATATGCCCCCATCTTAACCACTAGATCCTGTAAATGTGAAGACATTTGGAAAAAAAAAAAGTTTTTGCTGAGGCAAATAGTTAATGATCTCAAGATGAGATCATTTTGGATTATCTCAGTGGGCTTAAATATAATAAATGTTCTTATAAGAGAGAAGATCATGCAAAGATAGAAGCAGTGATTAGAGTGATGCAGCCACAAGTCAAGGAACACCTGTAGCTACCAGAAGCTAAAAAGGACAGGAGTGGATTCTCCCCTAAGGCCTTCAGAGAGAGTGTACCAACACTTTGATTTCATACTCCTGGCCTCCAGAACAGTGAAAGAATAAATTTCTGTTGTTTTAAGCCACAGAGTTTATGGGACTTGGTTATAGCAGCCCTAGGAAACTAATACAGTTTTCCTAGGACATTGTAAGTACTTTATTTTTTAATTGAGTAGGAGAGCCATTGTAGGGTTAGAGCAAAATAGTAGCATGATCAAATTTATATTTTTTAAAAGATAATGAACTGCTAGTTTGAAAATAAATTATAAGAGCCCAACCATAGGAGTCAGGAGATCAGATGGGAACGAGAGAAAATGATAGCACAGGCCACTATTGCAGCAGTGTGGCGGACTAGGAGTGGTTAGATTCTAAATATATTTTCAAGGTAGAGAGACCAAAATGTCTTGATAGATCAGATCTGGAGTATGAGAGAAAATGAAAAGCCAAGAATGACTCCAAGGTTTTGGGTTAACAGAACAGGAAAACAGAGTTGTCATTGACTAAGATGAGGAAGGTTGAAGGTAGAACAGACTATGGAGGAAAGATCAAGGGAAATCTATTTAGGCCATGCTTAATTTGAGGTTTCTATGAAGAATCCAAGTGGAGATGTCAGACACCCAGTATGTATAAAAATCTGAAGTTCAGAAGAGAGTATGGGCTGGAAGTGTTAATTAGGGTATGTTAGCATACCCTGAAAAAAAAATGACGATGTAGAAGAAAGGGAGAATTGCTGGAACAATGTCCAATGGGATGGGATCTAGTGCAAGAGTAAAGGGATTGGCACAGAGTTCTCCTAAGCCACAGACTGGAAGGCAGAAGATGTGGATGCTGGTGAGCAGGGAGGGAGGGCAGTAGTAATCTGGGAATGTTCTCTTCTATTCATCTGACTATGCTCGGTAAAGCAGGAATTGAGGTCACCAGCTAAAAGTCAAGATGGAAGAGACAGTGTTGGAAGTTAGAGAGAAGAGAGAAGGTAGGAAATAAGTGTCCAGGAGAGTGGGTGCATAAATAGCTAAGAAAATATAGAATGATTGTCCAGCAGCAATGAAGGCCTATTTGATGTTTGTGGTGATAAATTTAAGATAATAGCAGTCAGCATAGTGGGGTATTTTTTACTAACCAAGTTCAACTTCATAGAGGCAGGCAGAGAGCAAGCCAACTCTTGCATTTAACCAGGGTTCCAGGTTAGCTATGAATTCTGAGAAAGGAAAGAGGCAAAAGGTAGCACATGATGTGCACAAGGGAAAGACATGATGATTTACCTTGGAATTTAGGCTAGTAAGGAAGGGAGGGAGGCCATAGAAGGGATGAAGGATGTTGAAGAATGGTGTGACCAATCAGTAGAAGGCCAGAGGGCTGGGTGGGATTTAAAGGACTATAGAAGTACCAGAGGGAGGAAGCTGAAAATGAAAAAAAAATTCGAAAGAAAGAATCTTGATGTTATAAATAGACCCCCTGGTCTTTAAATCATGCTAGAAAATAAGTGAACTATTGAGATGTACCAAAAACAACTTTCTGATCCATTATTTTCTATACGAAAAACACCTTTACTGTGAAAGCTGTTTATTTGTTCAAGTTTACAGAAAAACAGGAAGGCTAGATTTTTTCCCAAGCTAATTTGGAACTGTTTCATCTTCAGAGGTGATTCTCATTTTATTCATAATGCACTTTTATTTCAAGTTAAATGTTGTATGTCTAGACACCTTCTCTCACACCAGTGGTTATGTTCTCTAATCCTCCTTTCTCTCTCATAATCTTTAGTTATTTCTATTCTCTTATTCTTCCTTATCACTCATCTCTTTTAAAATTAAAATACAATGCTTAAATGCTTAAAATACAATGCTTAAATTTGAATAAAAGCCTCACCGATGCCAAAAATAGTGGGAGGACTGCCTTGTGATCCTTGCATGTCTTTTAATTTCCCAGTGTCTTGTCAGTTTCAGGTTCAATGTTTTTCAGGAAGTAGACACCCATCTTTTAGTTGAGTCAGTGCCAAGAGTAAAGCATGGTCTCTCCAAGCTATCTTGCACCTGGAGGTATCTCTTAGGGGAAATATGCAAAAATAAACAGCAAACCCAGGCAACTAGGCCTCATTATATTTTTATTAACAGCATAACTCTTTTACCCAAGCAATATCCTAAATTGGATAATTACCTCCCACATTGTTGTCTCCTTGGCTTTGGAGTCAAATACCAAGGTTTTTTCTCAATTAGTGTTCTGAGCTCTGAGTCAAGTTCATTATGTGCTGTTACCCAGCTGCTACCCAAATACCCAGATGTTGCATGGAGCCCTTCCTAAATATAACTCTTTAAGCACATTCAGAATCCTCCAAGGAAAAATAAATAAATAAATAACATTCGTATATTATTTTATTGAGAAGACTGATATCCACCACTTAAAAATTATTTTAAAAAACCGATTAGAAATAAGTCAAATAAGCAAGACTTTATTCTGTCTGCTAAATTTCGAACTACTGACCTGACCAGGATAAAAAGACCATCAGATAATAAAATCTGATACAAGTTGATTAAGCAGCACTTTTATCCAATAATATGGTATTATCAAGTAAATGTAATTTAATAATAAAATGGCAAATATGAAATAAGGTATGTTGGGGGGAAAATCTGCTTGTGTTTTGCATATAAATGTTTTAGTATTTAAATAGAAACCAAAAAAGCAGAAATATTCTGAAGTAAAAACAGAACTGGAATTTCCATTTCCCATCCACATCATAAATGAGATCATTCCACAGCCATGACTTTTTGCACACCACTTTACAAGAGTGCACTCAGACAGAATCTGTGGCTGGGAGCCAAGACACTGAAAACTATGCTATATTGGCTTGTGAAAGATGCATCACACATTCACGCACATGCGCACACACACACACACACACACACACACACACACACACACACACACTGACCAGAAGTCACCTAACCTATGGCTAAGTCTTTAAAATTTATGAATAAACTACTAAAGTAGCCTCAAGCAGAAGTGGCAGAAAACATTGCTCTTTTTATACCACTTTAAAAATAAACTCCATTCACTGGAAAAGGTAACAACATATGATGCTTTGACAACATCAAAAATAATATTTAAGAATTTAGAAATCCTCTGGCACATAGTTCCATATCCTTAAAAAGATTAACATCTGCATCCATTTTCTTAAATCTGAATTCAAAGGGCCACTCAAGCTGCCCATGTGGCTTCTGTCCAAGCATGGGGCTCACATTTGTACAGCTTTGTCTGCTGTACAATCTGCTGTAGCTGTTCTTTATTAATAAACTTTCACTTACAAGAGGTGTGTCATCTACATGCTAAATCGATTGAGTTATATATCACTTTTCCCCCTCCTCAACTTGCAGAGAAATTAGCAGATGAGGAAGTGAGTTGAGGTACAATAGATGGCATTGCTTTGCAAATGAAAGTATCAAAGGGAATGCATAATTGAAAAGAGAAATAAAGTAGAATCAATTATTTCAGTTCAGTGAATAAGGGGCATGATTTGCATTGACAACTGGGCCCAGTTGAGCATGTAAATGTTATAGAGGCAGCCAGCTTCTATCTAGCAGTCCCTGGTCTGCATTATAGTCATTGATGCCTCTTAGAGAAGCCTAGGTCTCTGGTGGACTCCTTGGTAATGACCAGCCTGCATTCCACTGCCCTTAGCACAGCTAGAGCTACAAATAATCCTGTGAATCCTTCCTTCATTCTCAAAGTCATCCAAAGTCTGAAAGAGGAGAAATATTGCTGTGATAGTTACACCACACTGAGCACAGTTTTTTTTTTCTTTTGGAATTATCTAGAAATAAATATTTCAAGATAAACTAAAGGGGATGTGTCTGAGGGAGACTGAAAAAATTGGAAGTGGAGGAATTTCTTTTTACCGGTCTTAAGTTGAGGGGAAAGGGGACAGAGAGGGAGAGAGGGAAAGAAAGTAGTGGTTAAGAGAAGAAAAAGTGAATTAAATGAAAGGAATGCTAGGTAACTGTGGAAATTATTTCTTCAAATTCTTAGGTTTCTTTCTAGCATTTCCTGTGAGCTGTCTGGCTATCTACCAGAGAAAAGAAAAATCTCCTAATACCATTCCAGTGGGAATTTGAATTTTAAGTATGAAAAATAACAATGATCCACAAGCCAGGGAAGGAAGTGGTAAAATTTCTAAATGACTAGAGTTGAAAGATCAAGAAGAATGTTAAATTGTGTGTTTTTCCACTTTCTGTGTGGTAATGCACAAGATGCATCTATCTGCCATAAAATACTAGTGATGAATTTATATGAAGTAACATCACCCATCACCCTCCAGTGAAATTACACATCTATTAAGTATTTTGCTAAATCGCTAACAGTGTGCATTCAGAAACATGTGGGAGTAAGGACTGGGTTTTCCGGCCAGCCAGACTACTTTCAAATTCAAGCTCTTCTCTATCTCTCTGACCATGGCAAGTGATTCAAACATCCTGAGCCTCAGTTTCCTTATCTAGAAAATAGAAACAATAACAGCACTTCTCTCATAAAGTTGCATGGATTAAGTTAATGAATACATTTAGAGTATTTGGAATAGTACCTGGCAAATAGTATAAATATATGTTAGCTAGTAATGTCACTAGCATTACAACAATAATACTTACTTCTAGATATAATAGGAATCTTTTGTATTTTCAAAAAAGTTTACTAAATTTAGAGGAAATTGATCATCCAGATGCCTAAGATATGGCATAAAACACTTCATGAAAAATACTATTTAGATATTTTATTTTTCTTTTTATTTCTCAATATATAAATATAATTTGATTATATATTAGTTAATCATATACACTGTATTATAAATATATAAAATATGCAGTGTATTTTTATACATTTTAATTATACATGTAATTTTAATTTTATATTGCCAGCCTTTAGATCCTAGCAGAGTTGACTAAAAAAAAGAGGTGTAACTTGGTTGAGAAAACTAGTCATTATAGAGCTAAGGTTAAATATAGCTCTAGTTTCTTGCCATTTCATTAAAAAATGGGAAACAAAGACCAGTGGGATCTGTCACTTTGCTTGGGAAACACTATGTAATCTCATGGGTGAATGAATGAATGAATGAATGAGTGAAAAAATATTAATTATCCCAGTCTGTTTTCAGGCTATCCTTTTAACATCATTTCCCTCCATTCTATTTTATCTATTTCCTTTTCAAACATTAGCTCACATGTGAAAAGACTTTGACTTGATCACAAGACAAATACTATATTTAAATACACACACACACACACACACACACACACACACACACACACACACATACATACCACCCACTATGCTTGTCATAATTCTCTCCAAATTCTCTTTTTCTTTAAAACCACCTCAATATTCTCATAAAGTTTACTTTGAATAAGTTGAAAGCAAAAATATTTTCCCACCTAACATAACCATAATCAATATACTTCCTTGACCCTGGAATAGAGGATGAAATAAATGTTAAAAAAATCATATAATAGTCATTCTATCCATCCATGTTCTTAGGATTTAGGCTCCAACAGGTCTGAGACCGTCTTTTGAAAATTGTAGATCCTGAATAAATATGATTTCAAAGAGTCTTGCTGAGAGGACTAAGGCTCTCTATGAGAGTATCCTTATTCCAGGTTACCACTGCCTGAATGATGCTTATTTCTCATTACATTTCCACTTGCTCTGTTTCTCTGTTTTCTTCCAGACTACAGTCAAGGCCAGAAAGTCTACCCTTTACTCAGCTAGGGATGTCTCCTTCCTTCTTCATCTTGCCTACTATTAAATAGAGCTTTGTATAGTACCCAGACTATGTCAGCTCTCTCAGATGAATTACTTTTCTAAAATAAAATAAAATATAAAATAAAATAAAATAAAATAAAATAAAATAAAATAAAATAATTAATGATCTTGACCCTTGGGGCTGGAAAGTAATGTTTCATTGAGTGAAAAGCCAAAATAAATTTTAGAGAAACTGCAGTTTATATTTCAGCTCATACCTGCTAACTTTCCAGCAGTTGGTGGAAATTATTGTGAAGAAACAAGAAAAAATTTGGCCATGGTGTATGGAAATAGCAATAAAAAACTATTCTGTGTATAAAAAACTAAGCAAAGCAATAATTATTAGTCCATTTACTAGTAGAGTTCAGTCATTGGTTCATTTATTCATTCAGGATATTATTGTTATCTCTTCGGGAAAAGTTTATTCCAAAACATTACTCCTAATAATTCATTTATCATCTTATTTATGTGAAATAGGCTTACTAATTCTAGCACCAAAATACAAAAATGGGAAAGTAAAATATGTTAGATCAAATCAGAGTATAGGAATGAAGTCAAATTATTTTACCAGTTCAGATATCAAAATTCTTACAGGTTAATTAAATAGGGAATAAAATGAATTAAAAAGATTAAGTTCAGTCACACTTCTTATGTTTTTTATATTTCTTTTTAAAAAGTCATACTTTATTTCAATAGGAAAAAAAGTTGTATTTACTATTTTAAATGTAACATAACTTTCTCCATTTTGTATCTTTAGAATTTTACTCTGTCCATTTACAAATAAATATTTATTAAATATCCACTTTATGCAATGCATTAATATAAATAAAACACAATTCTTGACCACACCAAGCTCATATTTTGAAAGGCAAACAAGTAAACAAAAATGACAATAAAATATATAAGGTATGGCAGGTCCTTGAATAATGTCATTTTGTTCAATATCATTTCATTATAATGTTAATGAGATGCCATAGGAACTTAACTCTTGTTTATATCAATTAGTTTGTGGTAAAATTGGTTACATTATATGTCATTCTTACACAGTTTCAAGACTCTATGAAAAATATTAAGTAAGGACTTACTGTATAATAATAGAAATTTCACAAGATCGGGGATAGCTCAAGGAAGGAGTGGGTAATTCTCTCAGAAGAATTAGTAGGTAAAAAATGAATAAAATATATCAGAGAGACTAGGTGATGAGGAACATGCGAGGAAGAAAATGAGCCATATGCATAAAGATACATGAACAAACATAAATTGTCTTAGGAACTGCAAGCCAAACGTTATGGCTGGAGCATGTGGAAAGAAGGTAGATGACGAAGCTGCAGAGGTTGCCAGGGCTGTAGTCACAGATGGTCTGAACATCGTGTTAAAAAGAAGGGCTAGCTCCATGTGCATGTGACCTGTGCAGCTACACAGGGCCCCACATTTGGAGGGCCTCCATGCCTGATTTAATGCTCTGCCATCACCATCTTAAAATTTTTAATTTTTGAACAAGGGGCTCTACATTTTCATTTTGCACTGGGCTCCATAAACTATGGCCCTACTTATGTTAAGGACTTTAAACAATCAGTATTTCTAGGGGAAAAAAAAATCAAATCCCCCTTAGATTATTTGTGCTTGTCTGATTTTAATATTCTTGTCCATCAGTGAACATGAATGCCAACAATTCTCAAAAAAATTTTTCTGAAAGACTACTTCTGACCAAATCTACTAATTGAGGAAACCAGTTAAATGACTATGATTCTTGGCCTTTTTTGCTGATTCTTCCTCACACTCAGGTATGAAAATAACTTCCAGTTCATTACTCTTTGAACTTCTACATATTCCCTAGGATTATCTTTATAAAAACAAACCCTCTAAACAGCACATGCAAAATCATTTGGCATTCCTTTTGCCAGAACATACAATGTTTTATTGTCAGCCTCCTAACTCAACTTAATTTCTACTTAGAATATTAAGCAACAGTATAAAGTTATAAATGAGCTTTTATATGAAGTTATAGATAAGCTTTTGTTTAATTCTAGTTGGACAATGGTTTACAGTATTGCTTATCTATGGAACAATGAATTACATTAGATTTTGCTGAAATTTTTCATAACTCATTTACCTGTCTTTAAAATGAAAGTGTTTGGCCCAACAAATGTTATTTAATTCACCTCCAGAAGTCATTTTAAAATGAATCTGATACCTTTCTTTTATTTGAAGTGTCACATTTATTTAAGTGCCATCGGTTTCAATAAGATTTAATTCTCCCATATTCATTATTCTCAGAAGATTTTCCACAACAACCATAGATCAACATAAGCAATATATTTTTGTTTTTCATTGTTGTTTTTGTTGTAAAATTTATTAATTTTTGTATGTAAAATTTATGAAGCACACTAATCTTAAACATAAACATCAATAAATATATATATATGCATACAAATATGTACTTACACACACACATATATATATATACACACATGAATGTAATCACTATCCAGATCAAGATGTAGAATATCTCCAACACCCCAGAAAGATATTTTACGCCCCTTCTTAGTCAATATTCCTATAGAGTTAACCTTTAATCTGACATCTATCATTATAGATTAATCTCACTTATTCTTAAACTTCATATAAATAGAAATTCTGATGTACTTCACTAATTATTATGTCTGTGAAATTCATCCTTATTGTTGTGTGTAACAATAGTTTATTCTTTTGTATTACTATATAAATAAATCACAATTTATTTATTCCACTGTTAATAAATATTATGGTTGAATCTTACTGACAAGTCATCACTTTTAAAGTTTTGGGCCATTTTCTCTTCAAACATTACATCTCTTCCAATATCTCATCCCTGTCCTGGGATTCCAATTACATGCTTCTGAATTTTTTGATTGGGTCTCAAATGTCTCATACTCTGAGCTATGCCTTCCATTGTCTTCTTCTCTGTGCATCAGTTGAATATTTTCTATGAACTTATCTTCAATGTCGTTCATTCTTTCTTCTGTGCCAAATTTGCTGTTAATCCCATCCAATGAGTTATTAATTTTGAAATTAATACTGAATAAATCACATTTTCTTGCCTTGCTATTTTTTTATTATATGTGGTACATTGTATGTAGAAGTACCGCAGAGACTACAGATGATTTTACCACCCCAGAGTGTTTACTCTTTGCTCTGTTAGACAAATAGGGTGTTTTAAAATATATTTATCATTATTATTTAGGTATGACAAGTAAAATAGATCAGGAGATGACGGACATTGAAAAGATAGTTTGTTATATTCACATATCTCAAGAGAAGGGGTCATGCCACATCATGGTTGTGGGGGTGAGTTGAAGCGGGGAACATAAGGAAATTTCAGGTTTGTCAGGAGGCAGAAGAAGAAAGAAACTGTGGACAAGAGCCTATATTGTGGTTTCTGTGCAAAGGAGCTGGCAAAGTAGAATTAACATGTTTAGGACTGGCTAGTCTAAGTAACTTCAGTAGACTCTGGGAAATAAGGGCTGTCCCTCATTATCTGGTAGCTGGCCCTGGGGTGATTAGGGCAAGTGACAGTGGCCAAGAGTGTGAGAGTCTATTAAAGAAGGTGGTTGGGGGTATGGGCTCTGGACTAGTTGGTTTGCATTAGAAAGGAGTGATCATGGGTGAGTTTTTAGTACCCCCAAGAACTGGCTTACTCTGGAAGAGCCAGTCTCTCCAGGTTCAGCAAAGCCCCCAAAAATGGCAAAACATCAGAATAAAGAAAATAAATGACATGCTTAATACAGTAAGGAACTGATAACTTCATTTCACCAGAGATTGAGCGAGTTGGAAAATATCAATAAAAATTTTTTGCTCCAGAAATTTTTTTTTAAATGAACAATCAAAGACTTATGGGACAAGATCAAATATCAAATATGCACGTAATTAGAATTCCAAAAAGAAAGGAAAGAAGAAAAGGGTCAGAAAACTACCTGATGAAATCATGGCCAAAATTTTCCCAATTTTCATGAAAACTTAACTTACAGATCCAGAGAACTCAACAAACTCTAAATAGAGTACAAGTCTGCTTTGCCTATAATAGCCAAACTACTGAAAGCCAAAGGGAAAAAAATCTTAAAAATGGCAAGAGAAAAAATAGCACATTACACTGAAGAAACAGCAATATGATTATTGGCCAACTTCTCAACAAAAAGGAAGACCACTACAACAAGGCAAGAGAAATAAATAAAAGGCATACAGTTTAGAAAAGAAGAAAAAAATCTCTAATAACTATAGTCTTTCTGTGTGTGTGTGTGTGTGTGTGTGTGTGTGTGTGTGTGTGTGTGCATTAGCTAGGTTGCAAGATAGTAAATTACCACACAAAACCCAATATATGTTGTATTTTTTTAATTTATAACTTATTCTTTTAATCATTCATTGTGATACATTTACAATGTAAATGTCACAGAATTAATAACTCAAATAAATTACTCATTTATTTTACACTCTAGAACTCAAAAACAGCCACTGCAAAACTTAAAACACTCATCCAAAAAACTTCTAAAGGAATATGTATGTATATTAGAATATGGCACCATAAAATTTTTCTAATCTACATATAATAATTGCTTTTAAAAATTAATGATAGAATATGTTTTTGCCTTTCTAATATGATAGTTTCATGATTTGAAAATCTAAGAAGAGAAAGGAGAGAAGGAGGGAAAAATAATGACAGGAGGAAGAAGAGAAAAATAATGAAAGGAGGAAGGAAGGAAGGAAGGAAGGAAGGAAGGAAGGAAGGAAGGAAGAAAGGAAGGAAGAAAGGAAAGAAGGAAGGAAAGAAGGAAAGGAAAGGAAGGAGGAAGGGAGGGAAAACTTGTTAGTTTGGGTCATTTATCAAAAGAATGTTTCTTAAATATCTCTAAGAATAAAACCAAGACCCATGGCCTTAGGGCTTATTATTAAGACAATAGTTTAACCTTTAATTAAGGAATAATTAGGCTGGGGTTTAGGTTCGGATATATGTTGAAGCTTTTTTATTGTTATCCTAATAGTTTAATTTTAATAACACCACAACCAACTAATTGCTTAATTAATCAAAATGAAAATAAATATTAGTCCCTGTCTGTCCCTCTCTCCAATTCAAAATAGGAGAGGAAGACCAAGGTAACAGAAAGCATATTATTATAACTTTTATTTGCTCTTGCTGTTGAGAAATTGTTTTGAAAATATTTTGCAAGACATAATTCTTTATCTTTCTAAACTAGCAACTATAATTATTTTATGAGGTATTATATGTTTGTTTCTAAAATAAAAGTATAAAACTTAACTGGCAACAATCATTCATTCCTCTTGAGTCTATGGTGTATTTTAATAATATTAACAAAACCACAATATCATCCTCAGAAAAATTAAAAAGAAAAAAAGGCCTCTCTTCATGGATTGCCATTCCTGTAATACTGTGAATACACTCCTCTCAAAATAAAGTCTCTTTTTTAAAATATAATATTTAGTTTGAGCTCTGACATGCTTCTGTGTATTTTCTAAAAAGTAGCCCAGGGACAAGGCACTAAACATTCAGCTGCCTTCCCTCCTGCAGCTCCGGGACAGAAGCCCTGAATTAAGATCTGCACACAGCACTCTTGGCTGCCTGCTTTCAGTTCTCACATTTAGGCTCCTCAAAAGGACATCCAAGAATTTTTTTTGTTGAAAAATACCTGATTTTCTAGGAATTTGAAGCCCCTCTCAAGGAGTTTCCCACCTCTGGATGGGGCCTGCCTTCCAGAGCTGGAAGAAGTGGAACCCATCTGGGGTTTGGTGGGGCTCACAGCTGCTGCATGCTCAGATACCCACTGGGAAGGAGCCAAAGGATAATTAGCTTCCGTTTATTACCTTTAGTGATCACTTGTCCTGCTGCGTTCAGTCCAGCTTCCTAACAGTCAGTCAGCTGTTGGCCAGGTGATTTAGCTTCTCTCCCACCCTTCCCATGATATCCGTGTGTGGATAAATTGTACCATCTCACCCAGCATAGGGGGGCAAACATCCCTGGAGGCTCAGAGGATCATCCTGGCTTTACTAATTTAACCCGGTGCTCTCTCATGATAAGTTGCTTTCCCAAGCACCCAGTGGATAGCTGGCCCTTGGCAGCTGCCAGCCAAAGGCAGATTGGTGCCTGCAGAGCTGCTGGGCCTCAAACAGTCAGCTCCCCACCCGGGCGGTGACAGCCGCCTTCAGATTCCTGTCCTCGTCAGTACAGCACCGCTGGCCTGAGAGGTAGGTGTCTTTCTGTTTCTTCTGTCTCGACAGCCAGAGAACAATGTGCCTATGTGCCTATGGGGATGGTGGTTTGCCCGCCAAGAAGGCCCTGTAGAGAGAATCCTGTCTCCAGCACATTACAGGGTGAGATGGAGCCTAGCAGGGAAGCCCCAGCTGGAGGCTAGCACTACTTTGTATTCATGCCTATTGGAGCTGGCATTTTGGGGAATGCCTGCTGGTGTTATGTCCTTGAATTAGGTGGTGTCAGTTCTGCGCTCTCCTTTTCTACCCTTATGTCCTTCCACGTAGAGACATTTTTATTTAAAAATCTGTTTTTAGTTAGAAATTTCTCTCTTGTGTACACCAACATCAGATGGCCAGCCCTTGGCAGTCAGCTGTGCACCAAGCTCCTTCGAAAGTAGACACTGTTGGAATGCTTGGGTGTTGACTATCCTTATTTGTTCAGTGAAGTTGGAGCCCATCTTCCCTGTAACATGGTGTCAACAACCTTCCGTACAACCAGGTCAGTTGGGGGATGAGAGATGTGAACGCTCTTATTCTTTAGCTTTATTTAAATGAATAGACTGCAACGGAATTATTGACTTGAACAGGTTCTTGTTAGCTGGAACTCATGGGAACAATGCAAGAGCCTTGAATTACTTAGTTCAGACCAGCCCTATAATCTGAAGTGGTTTTTTGGCCACACCTTCTGCTTCTCCCAATCTCACTTTCTCAGGCAGCCCAACTTTTTCCCCCGGGCCTGCTTTTTAAACATTCCCAGTTTCCTTTGCCTGAGATTCTCCCACTCATCCCTTGGACATTTCCTTGCCTCACCCTTTGAACATTTCCTAACCTGTCTGCCTCCCAGGAAAGCACCCTTTCCTTAGAGCTTTTCGTAATCCCTCAACCTTGTGCTGAAGCTCGCCAAGACTTGCGAGCAGCTGACTGAAATTGGCGGGGGCCGGGACATCTTTGTTCATAGCTTTCAGCTGCTTCTGCAGGGTCAAGGCCTTCATGCTGGTTGTGTGGAAAAGTAATTATTTCTCACGGGAGAAAACCTCTATCCCTGCTCTCAAGTACCGCAGCACTCAGCTTGCCTGAGTTTTTCTTAGATTGAAGCATGTTTGGGTCCCTGTCCTGATAGTATGTTAGAGAGGAGACATTTGTCCTGTTGGTGTTCTTGTTGAGCTGTTACTACAGCTAGGAGCTCAACACAGAGGCCTGCCTGTGCTGGAGGGGAGGCTGGTCTGCCCACCCTGGGCATCCCATCCTTCTGCATCACTGTCAGAACACAGTGCAGTGACCTGGATCTCCCAGCTGCAGTTCTAGAAACATCTGGTCACCATGACCCACAAGGGCAGGTGAGGCAGTCCCTGCAATAATAGTGTGGATGGTTCATGCTGGATCCTGCAGGGGAACAGGGGGTTGTGGTCCTGACCCTTCTGTGTCTTGTCTTACAACCTGCACATCCATTAGGGCCAGCGAGTCTGTCTGTGGATGGAGCAGGGCACCCTTCAGGATGCTCACAGCATTGGCCTGGACGTCCGCTGTCCTCCTGGGCAGGTCAGGGGAGCCCTCCTCACTGAAGGAAACCTGCCTCACTCCAGTATACCGTTTCTGCTCTCACTTTTTAGGGCAGACTAAGGTTAACTTGTGACTGGAAAAGTGGTGGCATGCAAGTAGACTTGGTCACTAAAGCAATAAGCCCAGGCAGTCCCAATGACCCAGAATTTATTTGGCCAAAGATAGGGGCCTGAGAGTAGTATGAGGGAGGGAGATAGAGGGAAGGGGTCCATTTTGTCCATCTTCTGTTGCCTTACTAATAGACAGACTTAATTTTAAATAAAGTATCAGCATTAGAATTCATGATATGGTTCCCAGAGGGTCCCAGGCTCTGGGATTTAGTACAACAGCAAGAGGGGATGGGCCACATGTACACTGGGGCCAGGTGTGGGTCACGTAGGTAGTGAGAGTCTGTAGCTGCACACCACAAGCAAAACTCCAGGCAGTGGGAAGACAGGAGGGGCCATAACCCACCGGTGCAGTGATGTCAGAGACTGGGCAGGGACCCACCTGGACCTCTGCCTCCCACTCTGCACAGCGGGCTCCCCACTCATGGGGGACTGAGGCAGGTAGTGGGACAGCAGCTGTCCCAGGTATTCAGGCCTGACGAGTGAGTGTGGCCAGGGCCTGCTGAGAAGGGCCTTCGGTGTTTAAGAAGAGAATTGAGAGGTGAACCAGATCATTGGAGTTTAAAAGATTTTGCATGCATTTGGACCCCCACTTTCTCCTCTTGGCTTCAAGTTCCCTATATGTGAAACAGACTAAGAAGTTCATGGGTACTTATTTTCCTGACTAAGATTATCCCAGCTTGCCTGAGGCCTACTGGTGGGCCTGCATCTCTGGGTGCTGTCATCTCCAAGACAAGCACTGCCACCTACCTGTTTGTCTGCCTTACCTCAGGGGACTGGGAGTGCAGCTTGTATTTTATAGCCAAGACACTGACTTGATTGTACCCAATCACATCTTTTTCTCAGAAAAATCTTTCATGTCTTTCGACAGGCTGCTGACACTAATTGCTTTGGGAGAGTGTTGGAGCTCTATATGTGGAGTTCTGTAAGTATAATGGGTTCACACATAAAGAAGTTATTTTGATATGGGGATGATATTGATTTGCCACACATAAAATGTGAGTTCAAAAAATTCAGACTCATGATTGGCAAAGATGTAATGATTTATATATAAGTTAAACTGCTAACAACAGCTTCTAAATTTGCCCAAAGGAAGAGGAGGTTGGGGAAGGAGAGAGAGCTCTGAGGATTACAACTAAATTCATACAATCTTTTTGTATAGTAGGTGTGAAAGCTATCAATAGTCATTGATAGCTGAGGATCATAGATAAGCACTTTCTAGGGACTGTAAAATAAAGTGAGTGTAAGGCAAGGTCCTCGGTTTCAGGAACTCTTAATCCATGTGAGGCATAATGAAGATACATAAGAAAATCTGACACAATGTAAAGGTCTACCCACCATACTTTTATCTATATCTTGTGTCTTCATCTCCAGTGCATGTATATATCTTATCTAAAACATTACAATTTATTCAAAAATTATTTGCCAGTTTGTACACTAATGAAATTTTCCAGCTTTCTATCCTTCCTCCTTCATTTTCTGCTATTTCTTTCTGGCTCAGAATTTCAACTGTCTCACTTCTCAAATAGATCTTTCTCTATTGTCTTTCTTCCTCCAACCCTCTTCACCCTTTACCCTTCTCCCTCCCACACACATACACTGGAAGATAAAATATACTTGGAAATAACAGATTCTCTTCAGAGAAGAGCATAGTACGTTCTTTAAAATATACTCTATGTCCCAAGTTTGGTGCAGTGCACTTTAATAAGTATTGATTTTTAAATATAGTATCATCAGTCAACTTTACAAAAGACTCTTTGATCCTTTTCTCTTTTCTTTTTTAGATAAAACATAAATGTTATTGTAAATTAATAAATTTATAAACTACACAGAAATAAACAGAAATCTAGAAGCTTGCAAGCTTATACACAAACTACATAGAGAAAATATTTTCTAAATAGCCAATTTTCAATGACAATAACTTAGCTTAAACACTTCAGCATATGCAATGTGACAGAGTATATTACTTAGGTTAAACTATAACCCAAATGCTAACCTAGATTAGATAATTTGCTGGTGTTCTAATCAGGAAGCCCATTATCCAAAGGTGGTGCTAGAAGAAATCAGTTCTCTGTATCTTATTTTTTAGACCGTGCATCTGATCATTATTTAACTTTTTTTTAAATTACAGTAACATTGGCTAATAACATTATGTAAGTTTCAAGTGTACAACAGAATTTAATATCTGAGTATATTATGGCATGCTCAACCACTGAAAGTCTAGTTTCTATCTATCACTGTATATTAGACCCCCTTTATCTATATTTTGCCCTCCCCCACTTCCCTTTTGGTAACCATCTAGTGATCACCAATCTTTTGTTTGTATCTATAAGTTTGTTTTGTTTGTTTATTTTTTGTTTTATGTGCCACATGAGTGAAAACATATGGTTTTTGTCCATTCCATCTGACTTATGCCCTTTACATAATACTCTAAAGATCCATCCATGTTCTAGCAAATAGTAATGTTTCATCTTTTTGTGGCTGAGTAGCATTTTAGTGTGTGTGTGTGTGTGTGTGTGTGTGTGTGTGTGTGGCACATCTACTTTATCCATTCATCAGTCAATGGACACTTAGATTATTTGCATCTTGACTATTATAAATAATGCCATAATGAACATAGAAGTATATATATTTTTTCAAATTAGTGTTTTCATATTCTTCTGATAAATATCCAGAAGAAGAATTGCTGAATCATATGGTAGTTCTATTCTTAATTTTTTTTTGAGAGAGAGCTCCATACTGTTTTTCATAGTGGCTGCACCAATACAATCCCAATGAAATACAAGGGTCCCTTTTCTCCCCATTCTCTCTAACACTTATTTCTTATCTTTTTGGTAATAGCTATTCTAACAGATGTGATATGATATCTGTTCTCTGTATCTTGATCAACATCCAATGCTTTGTAAATTTGCATATGCAACTTCAGAAGTGGGTTTCTTTAAGTGAAAATGGTTTTCTCTTAACTAGCATGATAAAGGTTAGAAATTGACCCACGTTGATGAAACTTGAAAAATGCGAACTGGCAAAATTCCTTTAGAAACATTCTCCACTCTTAAGTGGATCAGGTAAAAGAACCTAAGGAAACCTGTACCCTTTATCCTAAGGGGTGAAATGTAAATACTGCTGTGTCCAGCTGTGAATTCTAAATAATTCTGTTTCTTGATAGGTTGCAAAGGACATACACCATTTCCCAAATTTTGAATAAACAGGTGATCTATAAGGATGACAGATTCTTACTTCTGGAGTCTGGTTAAATTATTAATCTTAAATTAACCCTCTCTGAACCATATAATAGGAGCACCCTTAAAAGGACTGAGAACAGGCTGGATGAAGTATTTTGCTAACACTTAGGTCTCTTTTTTTGACTTTAGAAATTCAGAGAGCATCAGAATATAGTTTGGTATGACATAATATAGTATAGTAAATAATGCTATTAATATTAGCTTATACTTTAAAAGCACTCACGATGTGCCAGGCACTGTTCTATGCCAGGAGTCAGCAAACTTTTCTTATAAAGGTCAGATAGTAAACATTTTAGGCTGAGGGGTCAAGAAACAAAAGTGAGGATATTACGTAGGTACTTATATAACCATTTCCAACTGCAATCATTTAAGAAATGTAGAAAGCGTTTTTAGTTTATAGGTCATTAAAAAAAAAAAAAACGGTCTTCTGGCTAGATATGGTCCACTGACTGTGCTCTAATTCCTGTTCTAAGAACTTTACATATATTAGCCCATTTGATCCTTTCAATCACCTATGAAGTAGGAACTATTGTAGACCTATTTTAGGGGTAAGAAAATTAAAGCAAAGAGTGGTTATGTTACTTTCTAAGGTAAGACAGCTAGCTACATTCTATTAGTGTAGTGTAAATAATAGAGTATGGTATAATGGAGACTATCTTCTCTGTGCGCATATCCTTTTTGACAGCCCATATACCACATTTCTGCCAACAGAAAAAGACATATTGATTGGAATGTCCCTCTTGTTAAACCTCTCTGACATAAAGATGCAGGGTTACTGGGAAGCATG
This sequence comes from Macroglossus sobrinus, assembly GCA_004027375.1. Taxonomy (NCBI): domain Eukaryota; kingdom Metazoa; phylum Chordata; class Mammalia; order Chiroptera; family Pteropodidae; genus Macroglossus; species Macroglossus sobrinus. The sequence continues at coordinate 177,245 of PVKZ01000220.1, forward strand.
CTGGGGGCTACACTGCAGGATGAAGATATGTGGGAAGAGTCAAGCCTATTCTCTACCCCTTTCCAAGCTTTTATAAACTCTTAGCCTCCTTTAACTTCCTCATTTTCTCAGCAATACAGAGTCAAGGTCAGACATTTGATGACAATCAAGCCACAGAAAACAAAAGTAAAGAAAACTCTATTCCCTGTAGCTGGCAGGCAGGAACTCTTCTTCTCTCTGTAAAATAATGAAGCTTTTATCAAAGGCCTCCCAGTGCAAATAACAATACAACATTTATGTTTCCAGATGACATATCACAATCATTCATCTTTGCATAACCTAATGATTAGTGCAAAGCAGAACTGAAGAGAAATTATATGTCAGTCAGTCTTTAGACCTTGCTGATAATATCAGCCCAATATTTGGGATAACTGATGCCATGCACTTAGATGTGGAAGAGAAGACTAAGCTTTACTGTCTCTAAAAGGAACCGTCAGAGATGGAAAATACAAAGATTGCTTTGGGTCCAAAGCTTCTGGCACCAGTGAAAGGTCCTTACTGGCCAGCATCCTGGAAACAGTAGATGGTTTTCTGGCTAATGGTGTGATGATTCTCTGATATGGATGTCATTTTTCCTGACTCTTTAATCAGTAAAAAAAAAAAAAAGTCAAGTGGAAATAGCTTTGTTATGTGTAGCTTCACATCAGATGGTCCTTGACTGAGTAATCATCACTCTGGGAACAGTTCAAAACATTAAGGACTTGGAACTTTCCAGTACTCTGACCACCCCTTATTTGGCAAGGCCAGCAATGAGGGTACTTATCAAATTATAGGCAGTATTCTGGATATCACAGAAAGTTGCCACATGTTTCATATGAGGACTTCAAATTGTAAATCATTTCAGTTAATAACTAGTACAATTCAAATGCTTCCCCTGAGCAAAAAGCATGAGGTGTCGTAGTGTAATGCAAAACTCCATAACTCTCTATCCAAAAGTATTATGAAATTAATATGAAAATTATACAAAAACTGAGTATCTTTTTAAAGTTCAGCTGATTATACAGGATTAGCAAAATGGATTGTTATATGATAAATGTGTATGAGTGTTAGAATTATATGAATCAGCTATTTTTTGGGTCAGAAACAGCTGAGTCTTGTTCAACCTTCTATAACAGATGTCTAACTTAACACATGGAATTTTACTATATTATTAAAATTATTTTGAAAAGTTTTCTTAGATCTGAAACCCCGACATCTCCCCTAAAAGATGCCACGCTCACTTGCTTTCTTAGTCAGCTTTGTGATTTCCCTGATGCTCGGTGGTAGCTGGCACTGTGATAGGGAACAAATCAGGGCTGGTGAGGAAGCCTGCATGCTTCCTTGCTGAGCCCCCTTGGAACCACAGAAAATTCAGTCATGTTGCTTCCAGAGAGAGGGTTCTCAGACACACGGCTGACTAGAATTTACTGTGGGAAATCCCAATCTCCCTGGTTGCTGCCTAAGAAAAGCTAAATGGGAACCTAAAATTTCATAATTACTTATGCAATTAAATTAACTCAAATAAATCATTATCCTAAATAGGATCTTAATAAAATTATAAAGTAACAGGTAATGCTTCTTCCATTCTGGAAGATAATAAGAAATTAAGTGAGGTTTTTAAAGCACACAAAAGAAGTCATTTTAGTACCCTTTAACAATATTTGCTAGATACTTACTCTGTCCCTGATTCTTCCAGTCTGTCATATGTCATTTCTTTTCCTTTTCACAACTTGTAAATAACAGAGCAGGGGTTAGAATCCAGGGTTTCTGAACCACACACAGGGTACCAAGGTGCAACATTCGCTTTGTGACCTTGCTTGGAAATCTTTCTCAGCCTGCTTAGTAGACATTATGTAATATGTTTTGTAAGAGGAACCAATTTGGTAAAACTGAGAATGAGAACAGTTGCTTTTAATTTCTTTTGGAGAAATAGTGTGCAATTAAAAACTCCTACATTGAGCACAATGAGACTTTTCACCTAGGCAGGGGTATAAGCAACCTTGATTGGGATGGTCCAAAGCCACTATTTTCTTAAGAAGGAGAAACAAGCCAAAGTTTATGATAACATCCTTTAACAGAACAAAACTGAACCATCCGGTTTAACTTCCTTAGGGAGAACCTGCGTCAAATTGAACACAAATATTTACCTAAATGTACTTGAAGAGGAACCTGAGACTCCTTCTGTGTGGATTCCCAACCTGCTCTGAAGGGCCAAGTGATCACAGTTCAAAAGTAATGACCGTGGTAGTAATGACAATTAATTGAAATGTCAATTAGATGTTCTGATTTACAGCTAAGTTAAAGTTTTTATAAATATGCTGTATAAAGTATGTAGAAAATATATTTAGAAACAGTCCAGCAAAAATTTCACAGATTTGTTTCACTTTGCTATTATAATATTGAGATACTCTTGAAATCAACTTTACTGGGTAAACTGCAAATACATGCTCGCATGTTCCCTGCATTCAGTATGAAGAGCAGCAACAGGAACTATGCTTGTACTGCATCACATGGTTTCATAAGTGTGTGGAGGTGCCGTAAGGGAGAAGCTTAGTCAAAGCCTCAAGGAACCTAAAAAGTGGAGGGCTGCAGGGAGACTGGCCTTGCCATAGCCTCCAGAGGTCATAAGACCTCTGGACAGCTCTGCATGTTAAGATAGGTACACTTCAGTATTACACACCTTACAAGATGGCATAAGCCCCTGTACCTCCTTTAAGTACTTGAATGAGCCAGCTACATAATTTGCAGTGCCCAGTGAAAGATGACAATGTAGGGATCTTGTTCAAACGCAAGAAAACAGCTTTTTCCTTCTTTCTGAGATCTTTCAACCTCCCAGAACTTTATTCTATTTAGTATAATGCTCCCTTGGCACAAGGGTACTCTCTGGATATATGTAGAACTTCAACAACATAGGGCTTCCCCAACCCCCCACAACTCAGCACATAGGGTTTACTCTTGCTTTCACCTGTCTTCACACTTGCATGCAGCCCCACAGGAAGTGGGTAAGGAGTCAGAAGGGGACAGCAGTGGCTGGGCAAAGGCAGAGGAATGGACAGCCAAGAACCTGTCTCGGAGGCAGTGACCTGGCAAGAAGAGGTAGGCTCCAAGTCCCCATCACATACTCTGTCTCATTAGACTGCACCTACAAAACACAATTCAAAGATAAAATACTAAGAATTTCACAACAGTGACCACAGAACATTAAACCCCCAAGCAGGGAGCCCTTCTGAGCAGTCCAGTGCCAGGACACTTGGAATGCCTAAGAAGCTGGTCTGAGTCCAAGATAAACTTTGAAATTTTCTCATGGCACCTATTTCCTGAAGGTGAGCTCTTCAATTTATAAATGAATTGGTCATGTGGCAGTGGTCTACCTAAGTAATGAACAGAGACACTGTCCAAGAAGAGACTCTTAAAGTAGAAATGACAGCCAGGGAATCCCTGTGCCATCAAGAGGCAGCTCTCCTAATGTTGAGTTAAAATGAGTCATGGATCTAAAATCTTTGCCTCATCCTCAAAATTTTCCAACTAATCATTACTGTGAACATCTAAGTTAGAAAAATACTCTGAGTTTCTTTGTTGACAAGCTAAAGGGAAGGTGATTAATGGGCGTTCTAATCAGATAAGCGACACAGAAGCCACCAAATCATGAAAATCCAGACAAAAAGCACCATCAGCTGGACCAAAAAACTAGCTGGTCAGAGAAGCAGCTCTAGGAATGTGTAAAAGAAGATCTAAGGAGAAAATAATAAGAAAGAAAGGTACCTTGACAATTAGCCTTGAACTCTCAAATAAATTTCAGATAAAGCTTAAAAAGAACCATCGTGGGTATTATATTTTTCCAAAACAAAGTTCATATGTCATCTTCAATGGGTTATAAATCTCAAATATAACTCAGAACCATTTTGATGCTGAAACTGCATAACTGGGACATTAGGTTAAGACCTTTACATTGGCTATCATGCTTAATTGTCAAAACCATCTTTCATTAAACCTCATTTTTTAGGTGAGAAACCAGGGCTTAGAGAAGACATCTTGCCTGGATCTCCCAGGTGGTCCACAGTGACAGAGCTGATGTGTACCTACAACACCCTGTCTTCAAGCCTGCACTCTTAGCCCTTATACTTCCTCATACTCACAGCATTGGCTGCCTCGTATTTTCTCAAGGGACACAAAAAGCATCTGTTAAAACCCTATGTCCTCATTTTTATTTGGAAATTGTAATCACTAGAGCAAAAGAACTCAGGCAATGCCACTAATGAAAAGCAGCTAAAGGATGCAACAGAAATCTTATAGCTCCTCCTCTGTTTCCTCTTCCTTCTGGTATTAATTATTCCTCCTAGTTTTTCTATGCCCCCACATCCTATTTTCAAAATAAAAACAACAATGAAGTCTTCATCATAATATTGATATAAGGACTAAAATTAGCAACATACGTAGACTGCTTAACACATCCCTCATTAAAATTTACCATTATCAATATACTCTTAGTGTTCATATTAGTGTTAGTGTCAATTTTGGCAGGAGAAACAATGTGGTATATGGGCAGACAACTGATCTCTTTCCTCAGTAAGACTGAAAGTATAAAAAAGCAGAACAGAGTGTTAATGTGGGTCAGAGAAAATTAAATTTAGGACCTAATGATAATTAAAAATTTGTGTTACAAACATCAAGAAGCACACCTGATGTGCTTTATTTTCCAGTCTGTACTCTCCTAATTCTCTGAAAATTCTTTCAGAGGGTTCACATATCCTCTGGGGCCAACTTCTTAGTCAAACAGGAAAGAATCTATGGGAAGAACTAAATCACAATGTACTAGAATCCAAATGCTGGCAATTTATCTGCTTGAATTTGTTTCTGAAAAATTTCACATTAATACTGATCATGTAACTGATTTATGTTATATTTTACTGTTTTACTAGCTATAAATGGTTTAGGGATTTGGTCTTATTATTCGTATTTTACTAGTTTCATGTAAACATTTTATCTTTTCTAATTCTTAGCATAGTGATACACTACAGAAGATGTATAGTAGAAGCTTAATTAATTATTAGGCTAAATAACACTTTCTAACGTTCTCTTAGGGAAGTCATTCTCTGGTCCCCATAAGTTTGACCTCTCTGAGTTTAGAATTTTGGATTCTGAAGAGGGAATGTGTGAGCCAGGAGACCTAGCAAGAATCCCACTGCATGCTAAGCTATTCCTGAGACCCAAACAGTTATGGAAACTCATGCTAAAAGACTATCTGGTGAAGGGAGAATCACCACCTTGGTAGGGGTAATTGTCCCTGATCATCATTCTTGAGGGGAAGAACTGCTATTACCCAAATCGGGCAGGGAGGATCATCTCTGGCACACTGGCGACTTAGCTGGGCTTCTCTCAGTATCCACTTGCCTGATTATGGTACTCATTAACATAACTTATCCATTATAAATGTAGCAGCTATAACCTGAGAAGGGCCTTGCACCCCTCAGGGATGAGGGATCTCCCACAAGGTAAGCCCCACAGACCAGCAGAAGAACTAGCCAAGGGTGAAGGGAGTTTTAAATGGTTAGCAAAGGACGGAAAGAGAATAAGTAATATTTGTGACCTTGAAACTAACTGCAGCAGTAGGGGTAGTAGTTTGTCTCACTAATCATCCTCTTGTAAGTTTGCCTCAGAGACCTAATAGGATCCTGTAGGAGCTGACCCCAGAATTCACACAAAGTAGACCCGAGCAGAGCAAGGCAAGTGCTGACATGAGAGCAATGCCACTGCAGATCCTCCTTTTAAGACTAAAAGATTCATTCCCTGAGCTGGTGGGAATGTTGTTGATTGTCAGAGCCCTTTTTGGAAATTGCCTGCTCCAGGGTCCTACACTGCTATGGGCAGACTGCAAATGATGACTAGTCAATGCAAGTAAGGACAATTCCAAAGGGCCATTTCAGCTTCAGAGCCCACACAGCATAGGGAGAGGCCTTGTTGTGACCACACCTCAGCCAACTTCACCTTCTGCCCATTTTTTCTTCTTTTTTAATCCCCATTTCAGAATTTAAGCTCTATCTCAGAATTTACTTCCTGGAGAAACCAGCTCAGACACTCTCTATTACTTAGACAAACAGTAGCTTGTTATCTAGATACTCATAGTGCATCATCTTCAGGCCCTAACTTATCTGGTGGGTCAGATGGACATCAAGGAAGATATGCTTTGGCACTGCTATACAAATAAGGTCTATCTACTAGCATAAACAACCTACCACAACAGGTTGAGTGTTTGTTTCTACAGGCCAAAATGAGGAGATGGAGTAGGAGCTGCCCCCATTAGGAACTATGATAAGAGGATGTCTCACACTATACCTTTAAAAAAACTGGTATATTTACTCCTTAAGAAGGCCATCGTTTTTATGCCTGACACAGAGAAGACATCACCCACTACCCAGGAGTGACCAAATGTGATACACATGTATACAACAGGATTATAGCCAGTGATATGTTGGTAAAAGTTTTTTAATCAGTAATCAGTACAGAGGGGGGAAAAAAGCACCGGTTTATAATGTTTGCTTATTTTCATGGTGTAAAGATTCCCACCATGGCCGATTTTAAGTTATCAATGTGACATCACTGATTGTGAAGTCAGAAATAAATATGCAACAGCACACCATTACATGATATTTCCACCATACAAGTACAATACACACAAGTACATATGAGTACAAATAACCTTAAGAAAATAGATAATAGTAAAATATAATAAAATTATATTTTACTTTTTAATGCAATTTAATTATAATTTTATATCATTTACTTTTTAATAAGGGCATATTTAACAACTGGCCCATAAAATTCCTGAAAATTTAACAAATTTTCACTTCTAAAAACTTGATTGGCGTTTGTACAGGCCAACTCCAGCTCATCACTTGATGCAGGAACAGTTTGGAAAAAAGACTGTGCCTATTCTTTTACTCTTCTCACTAGTCTCCAACACAGTGGGAGAGGAAGAGGGAGAAAGGAAAGAAAATAAACATGTGCGCTCCTCCCTGGCTGGAGAGAGATGGGAATAGGAAGTGTTCTGGTTATCTACTGCTGGATATCTGGGGTGGATAAACCACCCTGAAATGTAGTGGCTTTCCTCTCATGGTTCTGAGAGTCAGCTGGGCTCATCTGGGTGGTTCTTCTGTTCCATATGTAGTTAGCCAGAGCTGCAGTCATCTAGTGCCTTGACTTGGCTTTCATGCCCAACATGGAGTATTTACATATCTGGCCCTTGACAGAGACAGAAGACTGGGCTCAGTTAGAACTGTGGAATGGCTGGGCTACTACATGGGAGCTTGGGCATTCTCCCTCTCTAAGTGGTCGCTCTACACAATATGTTGACAAACCAGATTTTTTACACAATGAATCAGGCTTCCAAAAGTGCAAAATAAGAGGTTGCCAGGTCTTCTTCAGACTTAGCCTCAGAACTGGCACAGCATCCTTCCCACTGGTTAGTATGAGACATAGGTCAGCTGAGATTCAATATGGGAGGGGAAAACAAAGGCCATGGTTCATGAAGAGTCATCTTTGGAGACTAGTTACCACAGGATTAGAATGTCTGGAAGGTAGGAAGGAGATAAAGTTTAAGTCAAATTTGAAATTAGAGGTTTAGTTTTAAGATTGGACCAGACTGTTTTTAAATAACTGAAACTGATATGAAATTTTGGATTCTAGACAAAATGTTATGGGTGAGAATATTTGACCTAACTGTTTAGGGGGCTTGTGAAATAATATAAAATAACTTTGTACATATATCCCTACTCATTGAAATATTGAAACTGTTTAATAAACTACATAAGACTACAAATATTAGTAGTGATCATGAATTAAGAAAATCAATGTTTTCAACAAGCAATCAAAATTGATGTAAATATTTAGAGATGTTTTCTTTATCTAAGTCTATGTTCACTCTTGCTTTTAAGACTAAATATCTTAATTTCTATCTGAATGGTGCAATCTGACAACTGTTTTACATTTATTTCATTTTTGTCATATATTTTAGTTTAAAACTCTGCATGTGACCCCCTCCAGTTTTCCATAAATCTTTTCAATATTCCTAAATGTAGAAATTATGGAAAAATAAAGTGCTCTCTGGTGCACACCCACATCCTGCTCAATTTTCAACAGATTAAAAAAACAATTGGTTAGAATTCACAACATTTATTAAATACTTTCCTAGAGCTAAACAGAACATTGGAGTACATTTTTAAAGCATCATTTTTATACTAATAAAAATTTTTATTTGTAGTGGTGACATTTACTTAGTTCTTTACAGTTTAAGAAACAGCTTTGGGCATATTATTGCATTTTTAGCTTTAAGACACATTGAGAGGTAGACATTATTGCCTCTATATTACAGAAAAGTCAAGGCCTAGAGAAATTAAATAATTTGCTCTAGATCTGTAGCTACAAATACCTAAACTCAAGTCTTCAGGCTTCAAATTAAATGGGCTAATTTTTACAATTTAATGACCTACTATCATCTTTCTTCCTATGGTCGAAATCTTCTTTTCTCCAGACAGATCAAGTTTAAAAGGACATTATTATAGAACATGGGAAGAACATTAGGCCCTAATTCCTATAAAAAGGTTGTCCTAACTTGGACAGTATTTCCCTTGATTCTTAACCCTAAAATTACTGTCAAAACTCTGAATTGTCTGTTGCTGCTATAGGGTAGTGTTTCTTTTTTTATCTCTAACCAATTTAAGACAGAGTTTCTCTAACCGAGGAAGGCATGTCATACAAAGCAGGCAGGACTCTGACAAAAAGGACACTTTAAGCAGGATTCAGAGGATAATGGTCTTTGAGAAGCCTGGTTGAATAATAGTGTTTAATTCAAGTGTAGCTTCTTGAGTTGAGGCGTAGCTGAAGACGTATATTTCTGCATGAAACAATCATTTCAGAAGTTTGCTTTAAAGTGCAGCCTGTTGTAAGAATTAGCTTTGGGGCCAAGTTTTTAATTAGCATCAAAGTTTCTTAATGGGAGATTCCATAATAATTAAAACCATGAGCTTTGAAATGAGACTTGAGTTGAAACATTAGTTCTATTATGTATTGTATGTGCAGCCAGTTGAAAGCCACCTAACTCTCTCAGTTCTAGTTTTTCTTCCGAGAACAAAACAATGAGTCATTGGTTGGATTAAGATAATCGTTTATGTTAAAATGGATAATACAATATAGTGTACAGTAAATATAAATGATAGCTTCCATTCAAACTTCTGACTCTATCCAAATATTTTTTTTACTTTCTTCATCACTTATCTTTTCTAGTCTTCAAGCAACTTAATATTGCCTGTATGCATAGGTATTATAAGGTCTGAAGACAACCTTTTGCAAAAACACAGTAAGTGGATATAATATGAAAATAGCCCCAAATTTACTTACTACTTCTATTTGTTTTTGCTATGAATAAGATCTTTAGTTTTACCAGAAGCAACAAGATTTAAAATGAAAACATATTCTCCTCTCACCTAGGCTCAGAAGGCAAAACAACTGATCAACAGTAAGGTATAAATTATTTATACAAAAAATTTTGAGGACAGGTTTGATGAGGAAAAAAACAGATCTATAAAATTTGAAATAATGGATTTATTTTATGGGGAGAGAAGAATAACTCTTACTATATTTATTCCTGTATTTTCATGTGTAGTGAATCCATCCAAATTGTTCCAATTAATTGGGGCTGATACAGTCTTTGATGGAAATGTGGTGTCAAAAAATTCCTTCACTTATTTATTAAGCACTGGGTGCCAGCAACTGTTCTTGTTGGAGGGAGGACAACAGAAAAGACTGCACAGCTCCTGACCTCAAGAAGTTTTCCTCTGATGCAAGAATGAATTATGCAACAAATAATTAATATTAATAAGTAAAGGAAAACACTAGAGTAAATGTTATTTTCATGTGCTTTGAGGCCTTAACTTTAAACTTTATTTTGTATCTTTTCAAATTAGGGAAAAATAATTTACTGTTTTTACTATGCACTTTTATCTCATTATGTATTTGAAACTGTTGTGTTTTTTAAATTAGGCTTTATCTCAGTTCAAGCATTAAATTTGCTAGTCTTTTTTCTGAAGTTCTGCTTCATTTCCACCAAGATTTTTGTCACTGCAAGAAGAGTAATTTTCTTTACACAGTAGCTATAGTATAAATGCCTTCAAATCAACTTTCTTTTTAATCTCCTTATCCATCCAGATGCAATCATTTCTCCCACATAAATTTAGTTTGATCAGAAACTACTATAAGAACATTAGATTTCAAATACTAAAGAATAAATAGAAATGAGCGCTGTAGTACAAATTTTCAAAAAAAAAATGTCGACATCAGTGTTCTAGTAAGGGGGTGTTTTAGACTTGAAAAAGATAACAGACTGAAGGAAAACAACAACAGTAATAATAGACACATAACTAGGTGTTGTTAAAAACATTTGGAACCAAGACTTCTGGTCCACTTTTATGTATAACTCTCTTCACATAATGTCATTGAGTCATTCATATTTCTATGAATCTGATTTGTTGTGCTGCTTCAATATTAACTGACTGCTCATCACACACAAAGCACAGACCTTGAAGGTGAGATAACAGCCATCTCAGAGTTTGTTCTCTCTACCTTGTAAACTTACACCATCAAACTTACAATCTCCAAGAAGGTAGGAGATGATGCCGTCAGTCCAGTGTTGGTGTGACAGTAAACTTGATCTTGACCACTTACTAGATGAGATGAACTCTGACATGAGTTATGCAGGAGAGAAACAGTTGCAACAGATGAGAAAAGATCCTTGTCTTAACAGAAGAGATTTAGGGCAGAAGTCAGAGTTAATGAAAGAGATTTGCTGTTAAAAAGAAGAAAAGTGTTGGTCATCTTTAATGGGGAGCTCAAGACTTCCCCTTCTTTGTCACTATGCAACTTTACCCCCTGGGTTATAGAGTCAGGCAGTAACAGAGCCGTTTTGCAGAGGGTAGAATATTTAACTGGTCGGGGAAGTATATGGGCCCTATACTGTACCTTCTGAGGGTCTGTCTCTTTTTGACTCTTCCACTGCTGAGATTGACAGTTGCTTTTTATTACATCCTTTTCCTTTCTTGAGAGATTCGTACCCTGGGCAGGCTTGGGGTGAATAACTTAAATGCAACTCTAGCTCTCAGAGAAAAATGTTCTTCCCATCTCTTCTTAGGTGCTTTCTTCCTTAGTTTCTTCTTCCTGTGCTGCCTCATGTCATGATACCCAAGGAATTATTTGGCAGATCTAGAAAAAAGGGACCAGAAGTTTACTGGGCCTACTCTTAAGTCCATAGACCAGTCTGGAGCATCTTCAGAAGAGAAAGAGTTGTTAACCCAATTGCTGAGAATGTTAATCGTTTTTAATCATCAACTCTCTTTGAGGATTGCCTGAAAGGAGAAAGCTTCCTTCCTCAGCTATCCCTCCTACCAGGGACAGATCTCATTCACAGAAACTCATCCCCCAAAACTCTAAAGGACAGTCCTAGCTCCAGAGCTCCCCCTGGGGTCAGCTGAGGCCCATTTTAGCTCAACTCCATCTGCCCAACCCTGCTTCATACTCAAGTCCCTAATGAATGTCTTGCTTATTTTATTTCTTAATTAGAAACCATTTATTTTGTGCAGTTGTGAGCTGCACAAGAACAGGTGATGAGCTAGATTTGGCCTGTGGGCTGTAGTTTGTCAACGCTTTTTCTATAAACACTTTTGTAAATTAGATTAGCTTTGGGAATCCATATAAACTTCTTTCATGTGATACTTATTTCCAAAATTAAAATGTTTAGAGTAATAATGCTTATATCTTAGTTGGGCAAATCAATAATGCCACCAACTCAAAAATATAAAGCAAAAACATTCGCAAGAACAAAAATACTCCCACTCTCTAGGCTGTATTTTTTCATGAAATAAAAGGAAGACTTTATTTTGAAGGCCAAACATTCTTGAAGTGACATGTAAAAGTCACTTGGCAAAGAAAAACATTATTTAACAATTAGATGTGAAAGACTGAAGCTGTGATAAAGAGGGTTTTTCTATAATTTTCTCACTTTGAGTTTCATGGAATCTGGCAGCAGTCTTCAGAGAGAAGGCAAAATATCACTTTCTTTTGCAATTTACATTGAAAAGAAGTGACAAGGAAATGATGCACTGAACACTATTCTTCAAGAAGACCTAGTATGTATTTTTTCAGAGGCTATTTTGACCTCAGGCCACCATGCCATTGCTCTATTCTCTGCCACTATATAGTGATGAAAACAGACATTACACCCCTGAGGCCCTCTACCTTCCATCTCCAGTTGTAGAAAAACCAGCATCAGGGGTTGTAACTTTAAGGGCTGAATACTCAAGGATGGTCTTGGAATAAAGTATTATGAGTGAGTGAATAAATGAGCTCAGAAAAGGTACTAAAGTGGAATTATCCTCCACCTTGATTTTTTTGTTTACCTCCTGCTCAGGCTTCAATGTAAACTATGGATAGAAAAAAAAATTAATGCCTTATTTGACGTTAATACCTAGTCAAAGTTGACTTTGTAGGAAAATAGAGTCTTTTCAGTTTTCCAATTCTAATTAACTTAATATCAAGTAACTGGGTGTTTTTTTTGGTTTTGTTTTGTTTCATTTTTTTTTCCTCTAGAGTACAGGAGTCAGACTACTGCATTCTACATTAGAATTAAAATTTCCCAGAGGAGAGTATCTAGAATAGGCATGGGATGTGACTCATGCTTCCCTTTTTTTTTTCTTCTCTCTTGTAGTTGTAATCTTTTTAGAGGAATTCACTGTTAATCCTATAATGATATCTGAAGGGAAATCAGTGTGGATAGAGTAGGTCTGATTTTTCTAACCATAAACACTATCAGTTAGAGCTAGAAATAACTTTGGGAAACCATGGCCACAAAGACTATGGTTAAACTAAAAATAACACGATACAATTTAAAGGGGGTGGATGACTGTGGTTCAGACAAGAGTTTTTCCTTTATTGCAGGTTTTCAGGCAGAGGTCACTATAAAGTCAACCATTGTGGTTTCTGACAAGCCTTATTCAACTTTGCAGTGCATAGATCCTGAATGTGGTCCTCTTTTATTTCATTTCTTATCCCCCTAAAACTCCCTCAGATTTGCCTTTTCCTGGGGTGCCTGATTTGGCACCTTCTTCACTTGAGGCTAAAAGATGGAGCATCAGAATGAAAGAAGGAACCAGGAAGCTAGAGGAGTAAAGCTGGCATCAGATAGGCTTTTCTCTTAATGGCACCTAAACTTTTTTGCCACCAGAGCTCATGGCCTCCCTCAGTGAGCTCAGACCTAAGAGATGGTGAGAGTCATCTACTTCTGGGCTAAGCTGTCAATATGAAAATACTGGAGTCACTGAGCAAATTTCACTTCAGCCTGTGCTGGCTGGCACTTAAACCCTTACAACTAAGCAGTGTTTTGTACCGCTTTACAAATCAACTGTTTCCTTATTACTTAATGCAAATCTATTGTATTAAAGGAATGAATGAATCTTTATAAAATAATATTTAATACTGCACTATCACATTTCACTTTGATAATTTCAAACTTGAATTGAGTAACCATCCTTTATGGGAAAGTGGACATGATTTGAAATGGTGATATTAATCCAGAACAGGGCAAATTTCCCTGAGTTGCGGGGGAGACCAAGCACCACACGGAGAGAAGAGGAGGGTCCTTTGGCAGAGAGTGTAGAAAGAATTCAACACACATGCCAACCTTAGAGTCCAAAGGGAAGTTTACTAAAAAAGGGGTAACACTCAACAGACAGAGTGTGGTCTCCTCTCAGAGGCAGAGAGTGAGAGGGACAGTGAGACAACAGAGATGTGGAAAGGCAGTAAGAGAGAGACAGAGGGAGCGTGAGTGAGACCCAGAGGGACAGAGACAGTAGAACAGAGGACAGTGAAAGAGAGAGAAGAGACACTAAGATGGACCCAAAGTGTTAGAGGAATTTATTTTATATATCATTCTAGATCCTGTGCGTTATAGTTTAAAAGACTTTCTAGCCTATTTCCTTTGATATGGACATACACTGAGAAAGGGAAAGAGTATGTAACATAAAAAGGTAATATGTAGAGTGAAAGGCCTGCTGGCAATTCCCAGCCTTCAATCCATAGGTTCCCCATGGTTTCAGCCATAGGTAATGACTCTTGGTTCTTTTTTCCCCTTCACAAGTGTGGGGAATGTGTTGTTAGTAATCCCAGTAGAAATCTTCCTTTGTTCTGAAGGTGTCCTCCTGGCCTGGCTGCAGGGCTGATCAGCATATTTCAGTCTCTGAGTGTAGCTTGATTAACCTTTTAATTCTCATGCCTTCTCCCTATATTAATATTGCCTAATCATTCCATTTATATAGTCAAGATATAAAAGAAATAGTAAAATAGAGGAGAATATTGAGTTACAGAGTAAACCAGAAGGTTGAAAAACAGAAGTCAGAGGCTTCTGGGTTTTATGCTGTCTTGCTACCACATTCTCAAGGGATCATAGCACTCTCACTGTTGCAAGACACAAGTATGCAGTACCCACCTCCTCTTCTTTCTTACTAATTGTTTGGGGGAAGTAGTAGTTCCAGACTAAAACACACACACACACACACACACACACACACACACACACACACACACTCACACACACAAACACACTCACTCACACTCATACACACACACACACTCACACACACTATTTTCCAGCTTCCCAGCTCAAGACATCCATATGCCATAGTTCTGTTCAGTGAGATGTAAGTGGTGGTTGACAGTAGGTTCCTGGAAAATCTTGTTTAAAGGGAGCAAACTCAGTAGCTTGTGCCTCTTTCTATTCACCTTCCCTCTTCTTTTTTTAAAGGTACCATGTTTGGAGGTAGAGGAGCCAAGTTACAATCATTAGGAAGAGAGGCCCAGCTAAGAGTGTTAGGGGAAGGGGTTAAAGAAGGCAGGGCAGAAGGACCAAGCCCCAGTGTTACTGGAGAGTGGGAACCTCTCCCGGCACGTTGTTCAGGTTCTTGATGTCTCGAACAAAGAATTGAGCAAGGCACCAAAATATAGTAGAAAAGAAAAGTTTTATTAGAGAGGAAAGTATACTTCCAGACATGGAAGTGGGCCTGACCAAGAGAAACATGGCCCAGAAGGCCTGGTAACAAAGACTTCAGGGTTTTTATCCCATTTTGCTGTGTTGGTTACTTTTATTTTTCTTAGAGGAGTGGGCTTCCTTGATTGACAACTAAGATTGACAGGACTCAGTGATTCATTATTTTGCTTTCTGTGCATTTTCGTTCCCAGAATTCAGTCCATTTTAATAATAGTAATGAACTTACAGGCATATGCACCATATTACAATGAGGGTATAATGAGGCTCAGTTGAGTTGAAGGTTGTTGGGGTCTTCATTGCTCAGGTGCAAGTGACTGGCTTAAACTGGTACCTAATT
This sequence comes from Macroglossus sobrinus, assembly GCA_004027375.1. Taxonomy (NCBI): domain Eukaryota; kingdom Metazoa; phylum Chordata; class Mammalia; order Chiroptera; family Pteropodidae; genus Macroglossus; species Macroglossus sobrinus. The sequence goes on from PVKZ01000220.1 coordinate 192,685, forward strand.
CTCTGCCTAATGGTTTCTTCCTGTGAGTTTTAAAAAATGCCTTCTGGCTTGCTTAATTGTGGGCAGATTAGGGCGGACCCTCTCTAGAATAGGATCACTTCAGTGTCTTTGCAGGCATACCCAAAACCCCCTAACTAACTTTCCTGCCTATTTCTTTTCTAAGAGCCGTGAGCCCCATTATTAGTTTGAATGTTGAGGAATGGGAGGTCTCTTTTTCCATATCTTCTCATTGAGAATGGCCACAGTCCCAGCCTACAGGGGTTTTATGGAACTCTTGCCCTTTCTGTCTCAGTCAGGGTGGGGTCTTGGGTTTTCTGCTGAAGTGTCACCTCAGTCCCTAGACAAAGAAAAGAAGATACAAACTTATTATTTAAATCATATATCTATTAATTTCTACTATTGATTTGCCTATTAAGTGAGTAAAGGGAAACAGGTTTGGTTAATATATTTCTTAAAAAGTAAAAAACAAAGACCTTTGGCCTAAAGTCCCCTCCTTTTTTCAGACTCTAAGGACTTAACACCATTTCTGTTAACAATGGGCTGATGACCCTTATCAATAGCCAGAGGATCTGAGTAGCCAGGAAAACTATCAGGATTTGAGGGAGAGGGCCTTTGTTCCAAAGAAAGGAGGGAAGAAAACTTAACTAGGTTTACTAAAAAGATTAACTCTGAAAGGCATGTCCCATTTCATTTCCTGCTAAAAGATTAAGAATTTTACAAGTGATGTCCCGTCTCATCTGGACTGCTTCTTCCCTACTTCTTTGTATGTGAGGAAAAGCCCTATGCATTTCACCCATTGTAGTTTTGACAGTTTGAGCCAAACATATTCCCTAATTGATACATTCATCTCCATAGGTGAGGAATCCAGGCTGTTTATCTAGCCAAAGTCACACAGCTGATGTGTAGCAGAGCCATGGTTCAAATCCACATCTCTTTCCCAGGAGCCCACTCTCTCTCTACTTCTTTGTCTTTTGCCTTTCTCAAATGAGTCCTAGAACTTTGGACTTTTTCTTACAGCTCAAGATCCTAAAGACAATTACATTCACAATGTTAAATGACAGATTATTCTTTGTCTGATTTAATGCCAGAAGTGAGTTCACAAGTATTTTGCCACTGCTGGATGGATGATCAGAGCAAGTTCAAAGCAAGCTTCATAAAGAAAAGGGCACTAGTGCTGGGCTGTGTAAGGTATCAGGGATTTCAGCAACTGAGATCAGGGAAAGAAGTGCATTTCAAGCAAAGAGAATCCCTTGAGCAAAAGCACTGAGAAAGTCCACTCCATTTTGGCAGTAGCAAAGCATATGTGACGGGCTCTATTTACTTTTTTTTAAGATTTTTTTTTCTTTTTTAATAAGGTAACATTCTATTTATTTCAGAAGATTTTTCCTGTCAATGGGAAAATCTTTTTTTAGTACAATATCAAAAACTCAATGCAACTCAGAAGCTAAGAAAATAATTGTGGAAATGACAATAGGCAATAGCAACAGTTCTAGTGAATTAGATTTCCTGATTTTCTCTCTTCCTATTGTGATATTAACCTATCACAATAATGCACACCAATAATACACACCTGTAGATTTCACTGTATTTGTGTTGAAAATATTTATATATTATGTTCCTGGACAGTCTTGAACATTCTAATTTAACATTAAGTTACTCTTTTTGTTTTAACCAATTATAATAACTGGCCATGGTTAATTTATTTCTTTTACAATTGTATTTCAATTAAACTCTGTACACCTTATTTTTACCTTTCTATAATATAATATATCATAAAAACATATGTGATGTAAGATTTTTAGAAAGGTACGATATCCTTTAAAATAGCACAAAGTGTTTTTCAGGTGATCACATATGACTTCAACATCATTAGGTAGTTGGAAGTAGTGACAGTTTAAATAAGTTCCTTTATCAGCTATGCTACTGTGCTAAAATTCTTATGACATCTATCAAATGCCATTACATTTTTGCAAATAGATACAGCAAATAACTTCAGTGGCCCTAAGAATACTGAATATAGTTGCCCGGGATTTGGTACAACTTCTTTTAAAGTTTGTTGTTGTTGTTGTTGTTGCTGTTGTTGTTGTTGTTGTTTAACTCTAGTTTGGTGCTTCTCCATCAATCATCCACTTCCTTTAAAATGGCATCTGTAAACGTGCTGACAATCTGTTGTCATCCCAGGATGTACCTTGATATGCCATACATGAGTGTTTTTTCAACATGATTTACTATTCAAAGGAAAAGTAGAAATATTCAGTGATAGATCAAGGAGGCATAATTTTATTTATGATGCTGGTTTCCAAAGAATGTATTGAGATTTACAACTAACTTCCTAGGGACTTACCTGTTAAACTATTTGGACTTATTCAGGCCTATCACTCTGAAGTAAAAATGTTGAAGTGTTTTCAGTCAGCTTAGCTTCTACATTGCTACACATTTTCAGACTCTTTATTTTGGCAAATATTTAGTGTGCCTATCTTGCAATATCACAGATGAAAGTTCATTATATATGTAGCTATATTTACTTTTAAAGACTTATTTATGTACTAAATATTTCCAAAATATTTTTGAAGTGGCATACAGTAAAAAATGGAGATCATCAAAACCACACACAAAAAAATAAGATTAAAAAGAGTGCTAAATAATGAATCAGCTAGGAGATACTAATACCAAATAATCTAAACTAATGAAACCTGCAGTTGTGTGCAAAACTGAATTTTGAACTTGCCATGAGCCAAGAACATACAACAAACCAAAAATATGATATACTACATATGATATGCTCACTGTTAATAAATGGAAGCAGTTTGCCAGGAGTTCAGTTTGAAAGCATTTATTGAGTATCAGTTACATTTCAGGTTGTTTTTAAACTATGTGCAGAATTACAAGCCTGGGAATGTTGTTCAGTGCAGATGGACCCCGGGTTCCATCAGTGACATAAATGGACACCAAAAGTTGAGGACCAAACTACATGATGAATATTTTTTTAATCTTATTAAATCTTGCTACATCCTCTCTATATATCCCCAAGAACAGGATTATTAATATTCCCATTTTATAAATAGGGAAACTAAGATGTTGAGCAGGTAGATTGCATGGTCAATGACACAGAGCTAGTAAGTGATAAAGTTGAAAATCAGTCTCAGAACTGTTTGATGCCATAACTCAACACTCTTTTAATTACTATACAGACATCTCCTAATGTAATAATAACAAACCCTTTTCTTAAACAAAATTATTGAAGTAGGCCTATCTACAGAACATTTGGGAGCAGACTGGAGTGGGGTCCTCACTGATGTTCCCTGGCTTCATTTCCCAAGGTCCCTCTCTCCATGAGTAGCAGGTTCCCAGAGACCCCAGTTTGAAAGCCCTAGGGATGCATGAAGCATAGTTTGGAACCATGGTGCTGACTAATATCTCTCTCCAAATCCAGGTTCTCCTGGCTCTGAGAGCCAAGGTGATACCAAGCAGGTCATCATAGAAGGAAAGATCATGGATAATGTGATGGACTACTCTTCAGAACCAGTTTAATCAGCGGTGCAGATTCCTTCCTCTTCACAAGGCCATTCTTTTGCTGATACTCATAAAAGCCAAGGGCATAATGCTAACTTACAGATCTCTGGAAGCATTTATTTGGATACCTAAAATTATGATATACTTCTCAGGTGGTCTGACTTAATCTGGGGCCAAGCTGAGTGCATGATGAGTATGTTCTAGAATCGATGATTTTTTTCTGTTAGGTATGGATTTTTTTTCAGAATACAAAGAGTAAAAATTCAAAATTAGAATCACTAGGAGGATACAGAAGAAAGGATTCTGTAGTTGATTTCAAGTAATTCCATATGCTAAAGATTCTAGGCTTATAGAAAGCAAGGTTGACATTTTGTTGTAAAAATAAGAGTATCTGACTTGTCTTCCAGCTGTATCACAGGTCCAGATGCCTTTGCATGTCTCAGTTGGTTTTCCAAAGTTCTGAACCACAGTACATGAAAGGATAGACTGGGCCTGGCCCTCATGAGGCTGAAAATTGACAGTTATACTCCTCTACCATAAGACTCGTGGAGTACATTTTGTTTTTAGTTGGATTAGTGCATTCCCAGATAAATGAGATTATACTCAGCCCCTGGTTCATAGATGAGGCCGTGACCTTCATTTTTCCTCATAGAAGTAAGTCAGATTCATTATTTTAAAATCCTTTGAGAAGTCACGTAGCTGTAGGCATAAATTGGAAGTTTAAAAGACCTGCCCCATCCTCACAGGAGAAGAGTGCTTTTAATCATGTATGTCTAGAAGTTCAGCTGCACAAACCAAAGAATCATAAGTACTTGAGTATTCTTAGATTCCAGCCTGTGACACTGTCCCTAGGAGCACAAGCTCTCAGGCAGGGGCGGGAGGCGGGGAGAGTGGGGGGAGGAGGGAAGGGGATGAATAGCTAATTGCTGTTCATGAAGAACAGTCAATTATACAAGAATTGTGTTTGTCAGAGACTGTGGGGTTTTAATTCTGATATCTCCTGAATCACCAACTCTAGTCATTTTTGATGTGGAGATGCTCAAGACTTTTTAGACATTAAGTGTCTCTGTATGGGATATTATGAAGAATATTTGAGTATAAGATCCATGACAGAGATACTATGTAGGGAGGCATCAAAATAGTGTAAAGGAAAATAATAAGAAATTGAATTACAGTCATGGAATAAAAACAAAGGCGAGAAAGACAAACTAGAGATATTAATGGATTTGACATTAGAAGGAATCTTAGTGGAGAGGAATCTAAAAAATTCACAGGACTCCTGATACTTATATCAATTGAGGTAAATAAGTTATGATACTTCAACAGAATAACAGGTTTTATGAACAAATATATTTGTACTCTTATCTATGAGCATACATTTATGTCTACGGCCATGCCACCCTGAACAAGCCCAATCCCATCTGATCTTGGAAGCTAAGCAGGGTTGAGGCTGGTTAGTACTTGAATGGGAGACCACCTAGGAAGAAAAGGTGCTACAGGTATAAAAAATTAAAAATGAGGGATTGTAAACTGACAAGATTCTTGCAATCTGTGAGGTCAACCAAGGGTTGCCTCATCTAAAAAAATTTAAAAAATTATAAATGGCCAAAAATTTAATAATAAGAAAATGGGTAAATAAGCTATGATAAGAATGAAGAATATCATTTTATGATCAGACTATACACTTTGATCTAGAAAACAAAAATTTCATCATAAAACCTAAGGTCCATCCCCTTCCTGAGTTCACATGATTATCTTCTCCTCTCTAGTGTTGAAGTCAAAATTGCAAGACCTGGCAGGGTTTCCAGGAATTTGGGAAGGATGTGAGTGAGAGTGAGATGTGATTTGCCTATGGCTAGAGAGTTCAGACCAAGAGTGATCTGACAGGCTAGTCCAGGAGAGCATTCAGCCCAACACATTACCATAGGGAGACCTGGCATGAGAGAGAGGCAGGACCTGAGAATGTCAGGTCACCTGAACTCAGAAAGAGAGCGGGAAGCAGACCCTGAAGAGAGCCACTGAAGAGTTTTTGTGGAAGGTCTGTGGGTGAGGAAGGCAAAGTTAAGGACTCAAACTGGTATGAACAGTCACAGTTTCTCCTCCTAGGGAATGGGATAGGGAATTCACTAGGTACTTCCATGATTTTCTTATACTTCTGTGCAATCTGTTTGCAAGGAGCACAACTACAACAGCTGAGCTGCAGGATAGGCATTATGCTGAAGACAGAATAACTTTATTTCAACACTGCCAGCCCCAAAGACTCTTCTTTTTGTGGCACTAAAAGAAAGATATTAGCAAGAACCAAATAAGGAGTTCTTTATGTAACCATACGTTTTTTTATACTCTATTCCAGCCAATGAGCATGTGCAAAGAATACATTTAGCAACAAATAAGGACTTCCAGGATGGTGCTGTTCCTGCCAAGTGTGCTGTGGTATAATCTTTGTGTGCGTATTGTACATTTGGTCTTTAAAACTCTTCTACAGGAAGGAAGATGTGGTTAGTTATGCAATTATTACTGCAATGTTAGGCCCCATAGTGTGCAGAAAGGAGCCCTGGATTTGAAGACAGACCAGTGCAACTTTACTGGCTGTGTGACCTCAGGAAGTCATTCATTCCGAGCCTCAGTTTCCTCCCCTATTACATGAGACTAACAGTGCCTTTCTCATCTTTCAGAATTGTTGTGACAACCATAAGATGTTAAAAATAAGAAAATTTAATAATAAAAATAAATATAACTACTTATAGTGCACTGCATAAGATAATATTCAAATAATGTACTGAGACCTGTTCCTGCCCATTACAGAGACTCTTAAACACCACAGATAGGTCCTAGGATCAATATAACATGTAAATATTGATGATTCTCAAACCTGTACATCTAGCCAACCTTGCTTCTAAGTTCAAGGCCTTATCTGGATATCATACAACCTCAAACTCACAATAGCAAAAACTTAGTCTACCCCTCCTCCTGTTTTCTCTTTCTTAACGAACAACATCACTTTTCATCCAATGCCACCAGAAACTTGGGAGGGTATTGTTTTTCTCCCCACCCCTGCCCAGTCCTACTTTGTCATTTACTCCTAAATTCTATTGGCAGAAGTATTTGTATCTGCCTCCATCTTTACTTCTTTAGCTTACTTCTCACTTCTAACTAGCCAACTTGACTCTGTTCTTCATGACCCTTCTTGTCACTTGCCCATGCTATTGCAAATAATATTTTTCTAAAGCTTAAGTCCAGTCATGACATACTCCTATAGTTCTTCAGTGTTTCACCATGGTTCCCTTTGGCAAAGCTCACTAAGTCATGATTGGATTCACCTCCTCCCAAAGTCCTGTTCACATCTCTCTTTCTGCTCTGGAATCCAGACACACTGACATGTAGTTCCCTGAGTGTGCAGTCATTTCTCCATCTCTTTGTATTGTCAGTGCTGTTCCTGCAATGATTTTCCTATTTAGCTTACTCTTATAGGTCTTCAAGTATTACCTCTTCCAGCAAATCTTGAACTACCTCCACCTCTCACCACTCCTAACACACAGACACACCTTCAACCTCAGTGGTCATGGTCTCCCATAACACTACTCATATTATAATTGTTTTCTCCATTGTCACTACCAGATGAGCTTCTTGATGGCAAGTACTGAGACTTGCATTGTTTTCTTTCCAAGAACTCGTTCTGTATCTGGCATACTCCTGATCCTACCCAGATGTGAAGAATTGAAGAGATCCACCCAAAAGGAATCTTTTTTTGAATCCCTGCCCAGACAGGAGATGAGTTTCTTTAATTAGCCATGAACTTGAGGTTGTCCGGCAGATGGAAAAAAGAAGAGTTCAATCATTTAATTACTGGCCCTCTCTTATACCAATGACATTTTAAAGGAAGCTTCACAACCATCCAGCTATTCTTTAAATATGAGCCTGAAGATCAGCCATAGCAAGCTAGAGAAGGTGCCTTTCATTAGGCTAAACACCAGAAGAGAAGTCATAGGAGTGTTTTTTTCCAAGGCCCAGAGCAGAACTGGCACTTTGAATAGGAATGGCAATTCCAAGGGCATCAGAAGGGCCAAAGAGAGATCTCTCCCTGGTGGCCTCAGATCCTTAACCCTTCTATTTTCACTGAGAAAGAACTTTCTCCCAGCAATGTGATCTAATACAACACCTTTGTCTTTCATCCATCCCTGCAGGAGATGCAGAGAAAGAGTATAGAAGTTTTGAACACTAGAAATCTACTCCTTGCTTTACAAATTATTGAAGCTTGACTACAACGCCTTCCTCAAAAACAATTACACACTTTATTAAAATAGTAGTTTAAATAGCATCAACACTCAGTGTGCCCAGGCACTACATAGAAATGTCAGAAGATGTGCTCTCTTCATGTTAGGTCTTGCTGTCTAAGGAGACGTCTTTACCCTAGAAGTGGTTCTCTGTGCATTCCTTCACACACACACACACACACACACACACACACACACACACACACACACGTACATAACCCACAACTCATGAACATCCTGCGATCAGAAGCCACATGAAAATTATTTAGAAAGTTGGTGTCCATTCTCTTATTTCACTTTAGTAGAAAACCCACTTAGATCAACCAAAAAAATAGGAAGTGAGGAAAAGTTGCTTAACTTTTTGAACTGCAGTATGCTTTACTTTTTCTGCTCTCTCAATGACACTTCAGACAGAAGAATAGAGATGTATACCAACATATACATGTTTTTTAGTAAGCAAGGTTTTTTTAATCATCAAAGCATACACATTAGAAAAAGTATGAATTCAAGTTTTCTAACATTTGATCCAACAAGTCTTGTGTTTAAACTTGAATTTATTTCACTTTTTTAAAAAAACTCAGTCACTGTCCTACTATGTAAGCCTGTAAAGAAAACAAAATGAAACAAAATTCACACCCACAGGGAATGTTCTTCTAACTTCATTATCACAGACCATAGATCCATTGAGGCTTTGCAAGCCTTTGAGAATCATGAATATTTGAGTAAAGTTGCTTAATTGTTAATAATGAAAACATGAAGTTATCTTTTTCCATGACTTAAATAGCAACTAAGAACTTACATTAATATTCCATTTATTTCAAAATCAGACACCAAATTTGTTTTGATTTATATTCATTTTAAAATTATCTTCAAGGAGTGATTTGTTGAAATTTGATAGTATCTGTGGTTTTATAAATCACCTTAGGAAATGGTTCCTCACGAATTTGCTAGGCTTCTTAATAAGTTTACATGATTAATAACCATTAAAGGTTATTAAGACCTTAACATGATAAATATTAAATGTTCATTGTGGTAATTACCGGCTCTTATTCAAAGTCATTTTCTGCAGTGAGAGATTCTGTGAAAGGTCTCTAGAGGAAAACAAAAATGTCAAAGACAGGCCTGCCTCTTAATAGAAGCTTTGAGCTTCAGATTCTGATTCTCACTGAACAGTTTTCTTACCCCAGTAGAAGGGTATGTGTGGAGCAGAGCTTAGCAAAGCGTCAAATAGGCAGCTTCTTAGGGTTCGTCTGTTTTTGGTTTTTGTTTTTTATGTTTTTTACATTTTTTGCTTTTTTTTTCTTCTGTATTCTAGGTTTACTCTTCTAAGATTTAAGTAGGAACCATGAGGTGAAAATAAAAGAGTAGAATATTCTCTGCCTCTGAATTTTCTTAGATGATGAAAAGTTCACCTTCCATTGCAGAGATACAAAAAAAAAAAAAAACCTGCCTTGTTAATAAAATAATGGAACAGTACTGCTCCTGCTCCTTTGCATTTCAAAAAAGCCTAGTTTTCTAAAGTTAGTTCAGGGCATCAAACATGTACCTAGTTTGCTTCAGGATGCTACAAACCAACTGTGGAATTATTCGGGCCCCTTTCAATGACAGCAAGCAGAGGGAAACCAAAGAACCAGAAAAGACAGGTTATTTTTCCTACTCACTTAACATTTCAAGGGTCGATAAGGACAAGATTGAGGAGCAAGTTGAAAGAAAATATGAACCATCTCATTATTCCTCAATTCTTCTCATTATTCCTTAGACCTTATCTAACATCTTAAGCCAAATTTGTCAGAGTTGCACCAATTTAAGAAAGTGGATCATCACATATCTTTCATTCAGAAAAGAACATACAACTTAGATTTAATCAGGTAACATTAAGGACAAAATCTTCAATAAAAAGATATTTTCGAAATCTTCATTCCTAAGATCACATTAGATACATGTTCTAATAATATCTTGAAAAAATAAAAGAAAGGGCAGATGTCAAAGGAGGAAGCAACTTCACTGAAACCTATAATTTAAGTTCACAGCCACTGCCGACAGGCTGCCCCTAAACTCCCTATCATACTTCTCTCCTCTTGGATATTCAAATCAGGAATCAAATCCAAGGTCAGAATTGTTCTGAATATTGTTCAGAATGAGAAGCCCAGCTTCTGTGTTGCTTTCTGGGAAGATATTTTCAGGAAAACTTTCTTTCAGCATTATTCACTTCCAAGAGCCTGAGAATTGACTCTTGATTTATACAGATCACAAAAAACCAGAACTCACTCAGAATCATGACTGAAAAATCTAAGCTCCCTGAGATAAATTTGAGAAACAGGTGGTTCCCAATCAGTTCTAGAATCAAAGTTCATTTCTAAGACATCCTTACGAACTCAGAATATATTTTTCCATAGAAATATATTTGACCAGCTCACCACAGCCAATGGTACCCATCACATGGCCAAGATAATGCTATGGTAACAACATTCTAGAACCTAATTATCAATGCTTTTGAGAAAACATCATGAACCTCAAATAGGGTTACCAGAACCACAGCCCTCTCTCTTTCTTTAGTTTAATGGCAAGATCTGCCCCATCTTGCAATTCCAGTCTTGCTGAGCCACAGAAGGACTGCTCCCTGTGCATGGCAAACCCATCCCAGCAAAGACTAGAGGAGGGGTACGGGGGGACTCAGCTCCTGGGAAGCACTCAAGATCTGCAGGGAGAATTGAAGCCTCCAGCAAAGGAGAAGAAGTGTGTGAGAGCCTCCAGAGGTGAGAATCATAGAGCCAAGACTCAGTGAGGGTCTCAGTGGGGATTCTACAGGGACAGCCCTACTGGGTCTGGTGGAGGCAGGAAGAAGACTTAGGTAGGGGATGAAGTGGAGACAGCCACATGGAGAGAGCAGGGAGAGCCAGGGAGTGAACAGAGGGTTTAAGGGCCGTTGCTCTCTTAGGCAGTGGTTTCAGCAGGCCTCCTTTGGAAGCCAAGGAGAACAGCAGCCATCAAAGTTTTCTACTGTTGTCTTTTCTGGTATAGGCCCCTCTAATGAACCTTACTGAGCTGTGGTTTTAGATCCATAACTCACCTGGGCTCCAGGGACTGCCTCAGACCCTACTCTGATAATCATTTGTCACCTCCACTTTGAGTAGGATGTCCTGTCTCAGTGCAATGTCATTTATCCTTAGGTTTAAGTACCAGAGGGGCAGGTCATAGATGCTTCGGTTTTCAGAGCTGACTAGACCCTGGTCAATTTACAAGAACGTATTCTAGAACAAAACCCTTATATCTCTGTGGCCAGATCAATGCAAAGATTTATGTTTTTCCTCTCAAATACTAAAGACCTACTATGTGCTAGATTTACTTGGGTCTTGGAGAAACAAGAATAAATACTAATGGTGATAGGTGCACTGCTCAGTAACGACACACTTTAACATAATGTGGTAACTATTACAGAAGAAGTTAGAATCAAATGTTATCGGACCAAGAGGAAGGAGTGAGTAATTCGTACCATTCCCATGTTAAAAAGACATAAAAATGGGGCTAAGCTAGATTTGAGGCCTCTCAGGAAGCTGTATTGAGTGTAAACAAATAGAACCACATTTTGAAAGTACCCTGGGAATGTGTCTAGGTTATCCTGCAGCCACCAAGGTCAAAGTAATCACAATTCCCCCATTCAATTTGAACTCATTGCTAACTAAGTTAAACAGATCCCCTAGATGTCTGCTCACATTGCCTCTGAGCTACATGATTATCCTTCCCACCTCCAACCTGCAGACGATCTCATTTGGGGGGTGCCACATGACATGGAACCTGTTTTAGAGAGTAGAGGACAAGAGCAGTGACAATCAAATCTGTTGGGCTAAGCCCTGACAACTCTGCCCCCTGGGTTTTCTTTTCTGGTTGACTGATTTCAGTACTTAGGAGGTATGTGAATTGGGCAGCTTATTTTAACCTCTGTGTCTCAGCTGTCTCATCATTAAAACAGGGATTGACCAACCTTGCAGATGTGCTATAAGGGCTAAACAACATAACATGTGGAAAATACATGGCACACTGCCTGGCAGAAAACAGACACTGAATAACTGGAAACTGCTTGACCTATTTATTTGTTCCTTCTCCCTCAAGGCTGCCCTCAGGGATGAAATATGAAGGTAGCTTCCTCTGTGATTCTCAGAAGATTTATCCCTCATAGTCCAAGTTCCAGGGCCTTGCCCACGCTTTAGATCCCAGAGAGTCATATGCGTTTATGAAATTGCCAGTGAGGACTTGGTCCACAGTGTCCAGATCCTGACACTAGGAGATGTCACCAGATGGTTTCTCCCTTTGCCTGGGAGTCTCCAGGATGTCCAACGACTAAACACCCTCATTGCTACCTGCTGCCACCCTCAGGGCAGTGCTCCCTGCAGGTGCCATGCCCACTGGCCAGAGCCTGGGGCACAGATTTCTTTTCTGTTTCCCATGGGTGATCTGGCCATTCATCCTGCACACTTAAGGACTGCAGCAAGGGAAGGGCTTGCTTTCCTCTGCCTGTCTAAATCCACACGGCTAGGGAGTGAAGTGGTTGGGTGGCACAAAATGTGAAGAGACTCATGTGGAGTGTTTTCCCTTCCCTGCATTGCCTCTTTCCTTTCCCCTACTTTCAATGGGGAATTGGGCTCTGCTCTTACTGACCTGGGGTAACAGGCACTGGCCCTGAATGTGTTTTGGAGGACAGGGAAGGGAAGAGGCAGCCTGCAAGTCTCTCCAGATTTTGCTTTCTAAGTCTAAACCTTTAAGAAAAAAAAATAGATGGCACTTGGAAGGATTGAAAGGAAGAGGTGACTGAGAGAATGACAAAGTGAGGGGCCAGCTTCCCTCTTGCTTTCTGACTTCTCCAACCAGAAATGGAGGCCCAAGCAGAAGGAGAGGAGCAAGGGCAAGGCCTTTGGTGCCTGTGATGGTTTTTTCTATTGCTGAATAACCAATTGCCACAAACGCAGCCACTGAGAACATTCATTAGGTCCTAGTTCTACAGATTCAGCATGTTCTATAGTTGTACAGTTCATAGTTCCTTAGGTCTGGTATGGTGTGGCTGGGTGTCTGCTCAGAGTATCACAAGTTATACTGAGTGACAGGGTGTCAGCCAGGCTGAGATCCTGTCTGGAGACTCTGGGAGAAATATACTTACAGGTTCATTCAGGCTGGCAGAGCTCAGTTTCTTGTGGTTATAGGGCCGAGGCCCATGTTTCCTTGCTGGCTATAAGTCTGGGCTGCTCTCCACTCTGTCTTCAAGCCAGCAATGGTGTGTTGAATCCTTCTCATGTTTTGAATCTTTGACTTTCTTGTCTGCAACCAGCAGGAAAAAAGTCCTTTGCTCTTAAAGGACTTATGTGATTAGGTCAGGCCCTCGTGCATATTTTCCCTAATTTAAGGTCAACTGATTTGAGACTTACATTATATCTGCAAAATCCCTTCACAGCAGTACCTAGATTATTGTTTGTTGGATAATTGAGAAAATGTATGTGTACCCCCAGGGCTAGGAATCTTGGAGGCCATCACTGAATTCTACCTACTGTAGTCCTAGAACAAAAAACTGAACCTTGTTTCTGGGTAGTACCATTAAGGCCAGAGAAGGAGTGGCTGGATGATGTGCCCACAAACAGAGGATTGTAGGGAGCCCTGCAAAGATTCTCACATGCCTGAGGCTTGGCCTGAAATTAGTATGGGAAGGTCAAATTCCCTGTCCTGAAGCCACAATGTGGAGCTGGTCAATGGACATCTGAGAAGTGACCTGCAAAACTTGGTACTATGTTCATGCTTAGACATGCAGTCAGAAGTTAAATTGAGTTATGGAAATTAATGATGGTGATATTTCCCACACATCCATAAGATAGCAGTGGGCGATCTTAGTATCTCCAACATTAACTATAGTACTTAATGTATTTTTTTCAGTATTGAATGAATGAACAAAGGAATGAAGCTAGTAATTGTAAAAGTTTATAAGCACTATCAGCTTCTTGAATTAATATCTCTTTCAGGCATCGGGGGGGAAAAACGCATTAGGGCAGCTCTTTAAAAAAAGTATGTTTGGTCATATGTTACTAAGTATTATTTTAAAATAATTCTTTAATCAAAATAATGGAAAATGCTAGATTGCTGTAGTAAACTGATTTTTTTCCTGTAAGATTGTTTTATATTCTTTAAAATGCCAATATACATTATCAGTTTTTGAGTAGGATAGCATATGCAGCATTTCCAAAATTTATTTATCACAAAGAACCCCCTTTTTTTCTAGGAATGTATCAGTAAGGATGAGTTAAGTAATGCTGCAGTAATAGATTTCAGTGATTTATAACAGCAATGCTTTATTTCTTGTTCACTTTACATGACAGCTGCTAGATGGATGTAGCTCTTTTCAACATCTTCACTCTTGGATCAAGGCTGAAAGGGCAGCTCCCATTTGGGCCATTACTGGTCTCATGGAGGAGATAAAAGGGAAATGGTAGAAACTTGTGATGGTCTTAAGGTTTTTGCTGGAAGTGGCACACAGCATTTTATGTGCCATTTCATCGTCCGAAGCAAGTCATAAGACTGAGAATGATGGAAATAGGGAGGAGATGTGTCATCTTCCCACAGGGAACATTTTTAGCAATTCTGGTTCTCTATGGAACACACTTTTAAAAACTCCACATTAGGGACACAGAACTTGAAAGTCACTCAGGGGTTAGGACACCTTAAATTCCCTCTGACAGAGAAAGAAATCAGAACCACAGACGAGTGCAAAATTAGACCACATACAAATGCTGAATTTTATACAAAATCTGTTATAATTGTAATTTATGCTTTTCTTTCAATTTGAGAAAAACAGTAAACAAAAAAATATGGTATGATTATTCCAAAATTTCACCTCTTTAGCTTATTATGCCTCAATATTTTTAAAAGAAGAAAAACATTAAATTTCCCATTTTGCCTAAAAATTCAGATGGCAGACATATCCAAAAGCAAATTGAAGGCTGCCTGCTTCCCTTGGAAGGAAACAGGGTTTGCTTGGTTGTAAGCAGTGCATGGGATGGCGCCCCGTGAATCATGAGGTAACATGGCCCACCAGTGCCCTGCTCTCTTCATAGCACTCGGCTCATCGCTTCCGACAGGGCTGTGTGCGCTTCCCCACGTGGCCTCGCCAATGTGTCACTGCAGATAGGCCTGGGTGACTTGATGAAAAGCAAACAGTTTTGTCTAAATAACTACCTGACTCTAGGCTATATTTGAACCGATAACAAAGCTGATGGAAGACTTTGAAATCCTCACAATAGAGTGGTGGTGTTCTCTTACTAAGAACAAGGCATAAATCCAAGGTTAACGATTGTGACTTTATTTTCTTTTTCTACTTCTTACTCTCACCTCTGTTACTTCTGAACTGGGTAGAGGAGAGAGATAATTTGCCTCAACTGAGAAAAAATAAAAACAATAAGTATACTAATTACAGAGTGGCTAAACTAAGGCTAATTACTGATCCTAAACTTTACTCTCCTGGCTGCAACCTGAATAAATGCTGAAGTTTTTACTGATAATCCCAATAACAGTTCTACCCGCAACATACCCATAGCTGACATCACGAGCAGGGAGTAAGGATCACGCAGGGAGCTCCACTCTTCAAGAAGAACCTTTATACTCATGACCTTCTTACTCATGCAGTAAGGGGACCACTTTCAAATCCAGCTTTAAAAATGTGATCACAGCTATTGGTCTCCATCTCACCTGTCACTGCCCCTACCATTCACAAAAGTCCCTTTATTAAAAGAACTTTTAAAACACACACACACAAAAAATATGTACTTATATATGTGAAAACGTGTGTGTGTGTGTGTGTGTACACACACACACACACACACACACACACACACATATATACATATCATGTATGTGTGTATGTATATATCAACAGTTTTAAATTTGAAGTTAAACATTGATAGCTAGAGAGACCATGTTTAAAATCTTCTATTGTAACAAAATATCTTTAGGGTGGTTTTAACTGATGTCCCTTCAAAAAGCCTGGAACTGACCCAATAACTGTATTTTATGAATGTGTGGGTTTATGCTCACCTGAGCCATGTGTTTTGAACAACATAACTAATAAGGGTTGTATTTTCATCTCTTCTCTGTCCCCATGCTTCCTTGGTTCACAGACAGTAGGGCCGACCTGGATTTGACTTTGCCTAAATATCCTTCTTCTCAGCCGTGTCTCATCAGGATTTGAAACCAAAACTGCAGATGAATATAGTGGATATGCTAGTTCTTCAGAAATGTACAGCTAGAGAGGTTATGTACAAGAAAATTTGTATTTCAAGTCGCTTAAGTATATTTATGCAAAATAAGTTATTCTGCACTGCCTAAAATGAGGACAAACCCAGCAGTGTTCACAAACAATATCTCACACTTTTTCCTTCTCCACAGGGTCTCTGTAATAGTCTAATAAATTATTTTGTTAGCAAAAATCTGTAATTAAATGTAATAAGAACCTCCCACTAACTTATAATTAAAAGTCACAGCTAATCATCATGAAACATCAAGAAGTTTCTCAATCTGATGCTTATTATAAAACTGTCCAGAGAAATGGAACACAATATTTAATTCTTCATCTAGGCTATTAAGAATATATGTTTTTAGTTATAGCTTTGGATTGGTGTTATAAATTACTTTTCCAACTTTTCACAATATCAGAGAACTAGAGGAAACTTAAAGAAAGAAGAAAAAGCTAAGGCTGTGTCAAGAAAAACCACAGATATGAGCAAACTTGATGATAGCAAACAGGTACTCCATGCTGAAAAGAAAATTATATAATGTCATTGGCTTATAAATATTTTAGGTGGAAAGCCTAAAATTTTTCTTTTACAAAAACCACTTAAGAGCATCTGAATCTAGTTGCCTAAATCTTAAACCAACAGTAAACAAAACGCCACTCCCATCACCCCCTCCAACCTCATTAATGCATAGCAAATTTTTAAAAAATTTATAAAGCATCCTTCTTAGACTATGATAGACAACAAATTCTCCATAAAGAGTTATGCAACTTCAGGTATGTAAAGGTCACTTTCCAAGAGCCTAACAGAATATTTCTGTCCTGCTGAGAAGTAATAGCCACATGCTTATTGTACTTTTCCCCTACATCTTAGCAAATGATGCTCAATCATACTCCACTGAGAAAATAGAACAGAGGCTTCTCCATCTTCTTACCACAAATCTGCGCATCTACTTTTACCCATACTCGTATGTTTCGTTCTCTCCTTTGGCAAAAGAAGGGGTGTTCCTTCCTGCCCCTGTGCTCTGGAACCCACCCCCTTTCTCCTTTACAAGAATATCACTTCTTTCCTGCATCTTCTATTTATTCTTCCCCTCTGGATTGTTCCATCAGCATATGGATATGTTTACATTTTCATTCTCAAAAAACAAGTAACAATAGCAATTAAAACAAACTCTTCTAACCTCACAGAACCCCCTACTCCTAACTGACTGCTCTCTCTTCTTTACAGCAGACCTTCTTTAAATGTATTCACTGTCTCCACTCCTGACCTTTTTCCCTTCAGTCTACTCTTATCAGTCTTTCATCCTGCCCTCCACTGACCACTCTGGTGGGGTCACTGACAAGCTGTCTGCTGGCATTTCAAGGGTCACGCATCTGCCCTCATGTTGCACAAGCTCTCAGGAACTCTCGATTGGTGACCATTCTCTCATTCTTCAAGCACTTTTCTCCTTGGGAGGCAATGACTCCCTACTCTCCTCATTCTCCTTCCATGTTTCTGCCAGTGTCTCCCCTCTCTTTTGTGCCTCTCCTCCTTGGTCCAGTTTCTAAGGTTAAAATGCCTCAGGATTTAATCTTCCTTCTCTACATTTTCTCCCTGGGATTAAGTACTATTGATATGCAAATAACTCCAGAGTCATCAGTTAGGATTCATGCTGCAAGTAACCAAAAATTAAACTCTGTCTCAATAAAGGTGGTTTATTGGCTCACATAACTGAAAAGTACAGAGGCAAGGTAATTCCACACACAGGACTTTCTTCACATCTTACACATGGTAAGCTTAGAAAAGCAACAGTTCTCACCACTGAACTCTTAGATCCAAATGGCCATTTTTTGCCCATAACTTTTTATCCTTCTAGTCCCCTCACTTTATTACTTCCATCACTCCTTATTATGTTCTCTAGGCCCTTGACTCTTCCCTGATCCTCAAGTATAACAATCCCTCTACCTGAACTTCCTTCCTATACAGCCAAGACAACATAGAAAAAAATTATATGACCATGCAAATTACTGCCAATTGTCTGATATGATCTTTGGTCATAACTATGCCTAGTGTACTGTTGGACAAACATACACATCTCTAGACGGATCGTATCCCATTCCCTTGTCATCCATCCTCTGTATCATCTCCTCTCTCATCATCTAACTTCTTAAACCACAGAAAAAAATAAAGGCTCCCTCAGTCTACTGCCCTGTTACCCACAAAATAAGATGCCTCTACTTACTTTTAATTGTTTCTACCTTATCTCACAGAAAAAAAGCCTTTTAGTTTGTTTTCTGCTGTACATACCAAAATACTAAACCAAATGTGGTTTAAACAACAAGGACATGAAAACCTTCATATAACAGAACGTCTGAAGTTTCAGGGCTGGTGCAATAGCTGATGTCATAAAGGACTCGATTCCTTTTCATTTTCCACTCTGCAATCTTCCTCGTGGTGACCTTCATCTTTAAGTATCACTGTCTCACTCAATATAGTCTAACGTAGAAGGGTTCATAGTGGGATCTCTTTATGTACCTCTTTTATTAGAAGGGAAAATTCTCTGTAGGAGCAACTATGCACACTATACCCAGGGTCCAATACCAGGATTGGATCATTGTCTGGGAAATGCTTTACCATCAGCTCTCCATGAAAATGCACATAACCCTGATCATTTTTTCCAGTCAACCCTTTTTTTCTTGTGGTTCCAGATCAATATAGCTAACTATATAGTCTTCTATACATTTGTATATTAATATCTTCCAGGCATAAACTGTAATTCATTATATTTCCTCTAAAGCTACTACTGCTACATTGCTAGTTTCCATGGCTGACACCAGTTATCCAGAATAGATTGATGAGAGTCACATTACATTCTTCCATTCTCTTTGTCCTCAAATCCTTACTTAGGTCTACCTTCATATCCAGAAACTTGTCACCTCTTGCAATAGCCCCAATGTTCTCTGTGTCTCTAGATCATCCTGCATACATGTAATCTATCCTATTGGAGAGGACTTTCTGTTATACATGTTGGCTCAAAATTCTTTAGTGATTCTAAATTGCCAAAGGATGAAATTGAACCTTCTCTGATCTATGCATGGACCTTCATGGTCTAGACTCTTAACAATCTGCCCATTCTTATCTTTTATCTTTCCTTCACTCTTTGATACAAATGTGTCTGCTATTCAAGAAATAAACTGTATGGTCTATTGATAAGAGGGCATTATTATATACAATGGGCAGCACATCAAACACATACATTTTGAAATAAAATCAAAGATGCAAAAGACTTCTAGAAGCTAATTAATCCATTTCCTCTCCTCTATCTAGGTTGAATTTAGGCCAATTACATTAGAATATACGTCTCTTTTCCTTAATCCTTTATATACTCATACAATTTTCCCAGCAAAATTTCCATATTCTATATTTTGAAACTCCATCCTGAAAGGACTGCTGATTCTCTATTACTGTGCCTTGATCTTTGTAACAATATATTGATCAGAGAGCAGAAATATTATTAACTCTATATGGTTATGTTTGAGATGCAAAGGTCAAACTGATCCAGATGGCCATTGGATATAGGTCTGGGGTTTGAATTTACCCATTGCTCTTGCTATCTATAGTAAATAATGTCCCTGAAAAAGTTTGCAAATAACCTGATTTAGGTGAGCTTGTGTTTCTATCATGTAGATTTTTCTCTTTCTTTGTGTCCTAGAAAGAATTTTAGGCCATGTTTTATAACTCAGAATGCACCAAAATCAGAATCTTTTGGTATATAAACATTAACACTTGTTCAAAAAGATAATTGCCTATGAAATGATGAATAAACTTTTTATATAATTTTTCTTAAATACACATCAAAAATCATATAGTTACTAAAGTTAGCTTTAACTAGAGAACAAAGTATCTTCAAATAATTTTGAACTCAGAAAGAATAGAAATATAAAGAACAAGAATAAAGAATAAGAGTTAAACTGAGCATTTTTGTGGAAGCTAAGTTTATTTTGTAAAGCTGCATCAGTTTCTTTTTTTTTTTTACCCTTCATATATTTGACTTTTAAAAAACGTCTTCAGGAATCTTTTGAAGATCTTGGACTACTCAGGAACTGAGTAACTTATGTTCATATTATTTTAAATTCTTGATCGCTAATCTACATTGTGAAAAGTTAATAGCATGACTAATTATCATTTTGGCTTACTCTACTGAGGTAGGTCACCTTAGAAAATTGTGTCCATGTCCATTAGAATTTAAATTAAAATTAAATAGATTAAAAGTGTTTTAAGTTCTTATCAAGAGCTTTTCAAATTACAGATACTTTGAAATAAACAAAATCTTAACAAAATTTTATTATGGTTCATAAAGGAATCAGAAAAATATGTCTGACCCTTCATGTTGTCTCTATCCTGAATTTCCCTGAAATAGAGAGTTATTCAATTATTTCTTTCTGAAAGAACTGTCCCCAGATGGATATCCTCCTGTGGCAAAGAGAAATGCCTTAGAATTTGTGCACTTGCTTGAGGGTTGAAGAGGGATTCACAAGAAGAATTTTGGCTGAGAGGAGATCGGGGTGGAGAGAGGGAAAGAGAGAAGGAGAGCCTTCCTCTAGAAGCTCATAAAATATAGGCCTAAACCCATAAACCCTACCACAACAGATGGGGGAAAATTGTACCCTGCCCACAGCTACATGATATCTTTTTGTGTCTTCTTTCACCCATCAAAGAGGGATCTCATCAAACATAATACTGGTGGGTGTGCAAGGGTGTGGTATTGAGACAGAAGAGGGTACTGGACAATGTGATGTGCCTAGAGCCCCAAAGCCTCGGAACCATGTGCTTTAATGTTAGTTTCCTATTTTTGTTTTCAAAGGAGAGGGGAGAATTATGATTATGCCATTAAAACACTCATGGAGTCAACCTTCTATTTTGTGTAGTCAAGTAGTAGCAAGGGCAATGGAAAGTCTTTGGGATATATTTTGGAAGTAGACATTTGAGGAAATAGCAAATGGAAAAACAAAAAACAAAAAAACAAAACAAAACAAAAAAACCCGATAATTTCCCTGAGGTTTTTCCTTTGAATAACTAAGTGGCTGAGGGATGCCATTGACTGAGACAGAGAAAAACACTTAAGAAATAGATTAAAGAATAAAGATTGGAAATTGAGAGCTCTGATTTGACCATGTTAACTTCGCAATATCATTAATATTCCAAGTAAATGTAGACTTAGTAAGTTTCAATGCTGTGCTTAGACTGACATATTCCTCATCTCAGTGAAATGATAGATACCACCATCCAGCCTTGTCTCCCAAGGGAGAAGCCTAAATGTTATCCCAGACCAGGTCTTCCCTTTCCCTGCCGGCCATCCCTCCTTCAGTTAGCTCAAGCTCTCTACATTTCACCACTCTGTTATTACATCTGAATTTCATATTGAATCCACCTCATTAATCCAGTCCCCACTCTAATCATTAGGACCAGAGAGTATGGTTATGTCACTGCTACTGGGTGGTACCTAGCACAAAACACAACCAGCAGATGATAAAGACTTGATGATCTGGGGTATGGTGACATTTTATAAGTTTAAGTCTTTCCTTTTTGTATCTTCCCCACATGCCCTAGCACCAGCATTATTTTCTGTATATTATAGTAATTATTAGGTGTTATCTGCCTCACTGACATTTAGTTTCCTTGACCAGGGAAATAGATAATGTTGCCAGGGCCCTAGCAGAAACTCCAGTTAAGACATTGAGATTAGTCCCAGAGTCTGAAAAAATCTCAACCTCACCTAATTCGTCCTAGTGTTTGCAGCCCAGGATTGTCCGGCTTAAAAATCCAGCTTTGCCTAATATTTCATTGATTTTTCCTTATCTCTTTCATACTATAAAGCAGTAGAAGGAGCAGAGATAAAGGAGAAAAAAAGAGGAGAAAAAATTGTTTTTGTCCTGTCATTTCCACCCTCTCAAACATTATCATTATTTTATTTATTACAGTATGGTATTTGGAGCATTTCCCTGTTCCATGGACCATCAGAATAGATCTCTGGTGAATGCCAGTGTCTACTACATATATAATCAGTGTTGCTTACAGAATCAAAAGAGGAGAGGTGATCATAAGTAATTGGAAATTGTTTAAATTTCTTCAGAAAGGTTCTTGAGATGACTGTCTCCATTAGTATTGACAAAAGAAATCAAGAAAAGGTATGGCAGAAAGAAAGATAGAAATTACTCTAGTTGGGGAAAGTGGAGTGAAACCAATCAGTTTAGAAGTGGCTCATGAGGCACTATGCACCAAGAGATGAAGACAGTTATATGAGGCTGGAGTTGGCATTTAGCAGAGGTTATTAGAATCCACAGGCAGGAACTTGAATTTCATGCCTAAGGTAACTGAAAAATCCTCAGAGCAAGTTTGATCAATTATATATGAACCTATTGGACCAGCCAGGGTTAGAAACACACTTCCATTCTGTTTTCCAGACCCCACCTCCATAAGAAGTTAATTTGTATTGCACAACCCAGTCAGGCTTAGACAGAAACATTTCATTTTTTAGAAATTACCAAAAATATTTATAGCTTGACTAAGCTAATTTAAAACACATAACAAAAGCATGCCATGCCTTACATTCTCTGGACTGCAGCTGTGGGAGTGGCTGCAAGACTCTAAGCCAACAATGTCTCCATGGCTCGTCAGGGACCCTCTATTAGAAGCAATACTCTCCATTCATCAGGACTCTCGCATAGATTATGTAGGACCTCCTCTGTTCGCTAAGGGACAGTCTAGTATGCATTCCTGTCAAGGTTTCTTCAGAACCTAAACTTTCGAGGCATTTGAGCCTTAAGCAAGACCCTGAGCTCATCTCAGAGTGAGGTATTTCATGTCCTGACCCAGCTAAATATTTTACAATTTGTTTCCAAATCCAGGAAAAGCTGAGTCTTACCCTTGGATAAACCTCAATTGTGTCCTGGGGAAAAAAAAAAAAAAAAAAGCAATTAAATAAAACAAGTGGGAAAAGATTTCCTTTGTTCTGATGAGAAGATTCAACATTCGCCCCAAGGCCACAGCCCTGGCCATCAGGACTTGAGGTAATAATATGTGAAGGTGGCCAGGCCTGCCCAAAGGACCAGAACCACACACCAGACGTGCCTGCCTCATGTTCTTGGTGCTCCAATGAAAGCAGTGATTATTATTAGCTTCTTTAATATTAGGAGACACTCCAAAATATTCTCAAATCTCCAGAAAATATGAAGTTTATCAACTATGAGTATACTAGACAAACTCATTATTTTTCTAATCAAACTGATAATGCTTCGTCTGGAAAAACTATTTTGTCATGAATTAGAAAATGCATGCAAGGGAAGATTATTATTATTATTTTGCTTTGAAATTTACATGGAGAAAAGGAAAATGGGAGAGGAGATGCAAACAGGGGCTGCTAGGCAATGGGAGAGGAGACCACCAGCCTCGTTTGTTCTGCAGACTTCTTTAAGCCGATGCTGATTTCACATTCTGCATTTGATATACACATGCTTCCTGATAAAAGCAAGGGAACAAAATTACAAAGTCCAATATTGTCATCACCATAAAGCAATATGCAAATGATGGTCTTGAAATAAGCCGGAGAAAGAAAGGCGTGGGCGGATTCGCCCACATGAAGGCAATTTCTTTGTTATACTCCTGTTGTTTACGCTAAACTCCAGTGAAGGGAGCTTGGAGTTCCTACAGAGTGCAGTGCTATGACTCATGCAACCAATGAGGAAGAGCCCTCTCCACAAACGAGCCACACGGCCAGGAATGGGCAGAAAGTAATCTTAAGTGAGTCATATGACGTAAGATGGTACAAAAATGATTCACCAGATCCCAGGAAAATCAGTGGACGTGAATGACCAGAGTCCCACGGGAAGCTCAGCCCTGGGGGGCAGAAAAGATGGGTCTGCCTCACAGAGCCCTGTCAGTGGGCGGAGGGGACGAGGTGCTGGTGGTGGAAGTGGCGTCATGGGTAGGCTGAGGGAGCAGCTCCTTCTGGGGTGGTGGCACCACGGTGGCTGCTCATTTTCCGTTAGGAATCTTTGTGGCCCAGGGATATATCTGCCTTAAATGCTCTTGAGTGTGTGATGTGAGATGATTTATCCAGAAGGCTGCACAGCTGGCATCAGTTAAAACGTTGGGAATCATTTTAAATGTATATTACCTTGAAGCAGCATTCCCACCCCGATGCTAAATTTAAACCATTCCTGTCATTTCAGATGCTTAATGAAATCTGTTTCTCACAGGATGTCTTTGTCTTAGACATAGTATGTGACCTGCTCCCCATAAAATGGAAGAGAATCTGAAGCATATAAATCACCTGTTCTTCTATCTCCCTTTCCCTATTCACACACACACCTCTCTTTAAAAATAAAAATTCAGAACAGAAGAAGGAATTCATGGAAGTGATAAAAGATGAGCATCCCAGGACAGGGGAAGGGTAAGGATGGGTGGGTGGTGCCTGCCAACATCTCTAAGGCAGCAGAGCTGACTGACTCATGCAAAAGCCCCAGAGGGATCACTGATTCCCTTAGTTGCCCTTTAGGAGGAGAGAGACAGAAAACATGATATTGTAAACGTTCCCACAGAATCCCAGCTTTACTGGACCCAACAGAACTACAGGATGCCCCCGCTGCTCACTGTGCTAGAGTATAACTAAGCTGATGTGTGCTAAATAGCTAAAAATCTAAGACAAAACAGTGAGCACGTGCGTACATGCACAGACGCACAATTCAAGATCCAATGGGAAGGTTTCCATAGCCGGATGGTGTCTATCCTATTCCAAGCTTGAATATCAAAGTAAGTTTTAAAACCTTCCAAAGTTTCTTGATGCAATTTAAAAGCAAAATCACTATGTGGATATTAATGTCCTCATCTCAACTACAGATTCTGAAACTATTTCGTTTCATGTCTACAAGTGCAAGCAAATCTTGTTTTGTCTGAGTCACCTCCTCCCCACAATACAGCGCAGAAAGAGCAACTAAGTACAGATTTCTAAGGCCCTATCTTAAGGGGAGCAGATGGGCAGAAAACCATGAGCCCATATGTATGTATCAGTGATGATGGTTCAGTGAGTACGGGGACAAGCCTTTGGAAGCTCTATGCCCAAGGCAGTAGATCTTATGAATACTTCCTTAGAGAGTCCAAACCATGTGGGTTGCTGGGGCCTTTGAGTTTCCAGAGTTTTCCATCAAGACCTTTGCCAAAACTGCCGTGGCCACTATGCATTGTGAGCTTACAGTGTTCAAACAGTAATGCAGCTGAAAGTTTCTGCTTGATGTTTTAAAGGATGTGGCATAAAGCCCCTAGGAAAGAAAGTGATTCTTCATGGAAAGTCCTAAAATCCCACATCCTACATCACTTCAGGTGTCAGAGTATCCTCTTCTTAAGCCACATCATCAACAACACTTCTGGCCCCAATTAACGCAAGGAAGACCACCTGCAGTCCTCACTGCCTCAGCTAAGAGCTTTAGCCTACCCGGAGTCTACCATGTGTTTCACCCATGTTAAGGATTGCCGAAACACCTAATCCTCTCATGCATATCTTAATGTGGGATTTGCCACCTGGAGGATGCGCTCTGAAAAGTCAAGCCATTATTGACAACCTAGTGTACGTCAGTAAACATGTGAAAGAAAATTATTGTTTTGTATCATTTACCATTATTTTATGAACTCAATGCAAGATCAGTTGCAAAGTCATCTACAGAATATAACCATCTGTATAGTGACACAGATGAATGCCATTGTTTTTTCTCAACCAAAAATGTTCTACACTGGCACTATCCTACAAGTTGGACAGCTGACTACAAACATCTTCTGGGTGGCGTTAGCCCAAAGCAAAAGTTACCTGGATGAAGGTGTGCTAATGAAGGGCAGTCCATTCCCTCCTTGGTTACTAAAATCTTTACTCAGTGCTCAAAACAAAGTTTGATTAATTCTCTGTTGACATTCAGAATGCATACTGAATTTATGTTTTCTCTTTTATTAAAATATGCAGTGATTAGCTGAGTCTGGAAATACACACTCAGTCGCTCAAAGTATTACAAGATGCTTTGTAGGCAAGAGTCATGAAACCAAGACTCAGTCAAATATAAAACTAGGCACAAGTCTTAGCCTTATTATATTTCTAACAAAAAATATTTGCAGATTTCTCCTACTGACATAAGAAATAAGTTTTGGTTCTTCTGATAGCAGTTTATGATACTGGCTGTCCCTCAGGGCTTCTGGTGTTCCTGATGGAGGGTGGGCTGTGCTTTCTACAGAGGAATAGGGAAACTTAATGGCCATTGACAGTGCATGAAAGGGGATATGAGCTATTCCCTCGGGCCCAGGCCCGGAAGTCAAGGTCTTGCTTTCCCTATTTGCTTGCCTATTTTAGAATAGAAAATGAAAGGTAATTCTCACTTATGTCAGAGAAGCTTGAAGAGCTTTGTGATTTTTAAAAAACTAACTTTGATGGCAACCCACTGAGATAGGAACTGGTATGAACCAGATTCTAATTGGAAGATTGTAGTACTAGGTGGGGAAGGGCATGGTATGCCAGCATGCAGACTGCAGCACAATTAAACAACTGGGGTTCAAGATCTTTGCATTAATTTTCTGTCTATGTGTCACCAGACTGGCTTCCTGCTGAAACATCTCTTACGCTTTCATGTGCAAAACTAAATTCAGAATCATCTTCCTGTTAAATTAGTGTATAAAACTTCCACAAGTTGAAATCTGAGCCCCCTACCGTTATTGTTAAAATACAGTCATTGTGATGTTTGGTCCCACTTGGAATTACATTCTAAAGGAAAAATCTGTATGAAGTAAATGCCAGGTTTAAAAGTCATAAGGGCAACTAAGCAAGTGCATCTACCACTAAAGCTATTATTTACAATTTCTTCAGGTGTTGTTATTCCAAGTGTTCTGTTGAACTGAGAGCATGAATTTAAATAGTATCCCACACTAATCCAAGGCTATGAAGCAATGTTTATTCAGTAGCCAGTGAAAACAGACTTCTCATCTGTGTGGAATAATTGACTATCAAACTGATTTTTTAAATGTGCTCTGTGTAGAGCCAGGCCTTCTGAATATCTCTAGAAAGTGAACTGGGGCCTTAGAAAGCATTTAGAAATTGTGCCCAGTACCTGACATTTCTAACATTCCAATAGGGGGCTGAGCCACACCCTGGGGCAACTGCAGGGCTATGGAGTAGGTTTGTGACAAAACATTCTTCTTGAGCACGTGATGGAAAGGCAGGGCCCCTGAATACGAGGGTCAGCATTTATTCACATGACCATTCATAATCCAGCATGAGCATTCACGATTAATGGGAACACAGAACACCCTGTGACCTCCTCCTTGTATCCTGGGGGAAAGGATGGAACGAAAGAGAAAGTGACTCGCTTTTTTATTGTCTTGGATAGCTACCTGGTCATGGAAATTTCTTAGCCCAAACACTTAAGTGTATTGACCTAGCTTTGCTGGAGAATTACAGTGTGATTATTTTAAAAGTTCTTTCTTGTTCAAAAACAAATTTTTTAAGAAGGACAGTGTCCATAAAGCACATTGCCATTCAGAACTCCCTCACACCCCAAAGAAATGGAATAACTTCAGTCACCATACACAGTTTGGTTTCATCCAAGTATAACTTTAATTCTTGGTAAATCAGTATTTTAGTTCTATAAAAAGAAGTAAAGTACTTTTCAGTCATTTTCTAATTGAAAATATGTAAGAAATGCAATGGAGAAGGAAAGGAGGTAAATTTGAGGGTTCCTTAGAAAAGTAAAGTGCCTGTTTTCTCTTTGTGCTTTGACCCTTGTTCACATTCCAATATCTGAATTCTCTAGCCCCTCGCCATAATATCCTCTGTGAGCTCTTCCAACAATCTCTGCCTTTTACCTGCCTTTGAACCCCACACTGTAGGGCTTGTTGGTGAGTCACGCTGCCAGCACAGGGCCCACTGGCTCAGATTCTCCCTACTGCCAAAACTCCTCCAGTCTGCCTAATCCCCAGGTTGCCCATTCCTTTCCCCAATTTGGCCTCATTGTCAGGTTTGGGTCTTTGCCTAGGTTTCCCTTTAACTTTTGCCAGTTAGTTGCCCTGTCTAGTAGACTCTTGATCTTCCAAGACAGGATGCTACATCCTGAGCCTGAGTTAATTGAGATGGAGCCTTGGTGTTTCTCGCCAAACCATGGGGAGGGCTGGCGCCTGCCCCACCTCCCCAGCCTCTCATCCAGACATGGGCAAATCTTCCAGGATCAAGACTCTTGATTGCTGGCTCCAAGAGCTCAAGTCCTCAGTCTCTGTGCCCCTATTTACTCACTTAGCTAGAGGATGGTGTATCTGTCTTCAAAATGGTGGCAATAATCCCTTTCATCCTACACACTTTTTTTCTAACTTTGTATTTTGAAGGTAGACTCACAGGAAGTTGCAAAAATGGTAGAGTCCCATGTAGCCTTTAGCCAATCTCCCCAAATGGTAATGTCAAAAGTATAGTTATAGTATGATATTAAAATTATAGAACAATATATTGTGATACAGTACAACAGCAAAACCAGGCAATGGATATTAGTGTTTTACTGTTAACTAGACCTCAGACCTTACTTAGTTTTTACTATTTTTTACCTTTGTGCGTGTGTTTGTATCTACATTTAGTTCTTTGCAATTTCATGCTATGTATAGATTTGTGTAACGACCACCATAATCAAGATACAGAACTGTTCCATCACCACCACAAAAGAACTCCTTCGTGCTGTCTCTTTGTAGCTGTGCCACCCTCTCCCAATTACACCCTCCACACCCCGTCTGTCCCCTGACAGTCACTAATCTGTTCTCCATCGCTGTACTTTTGTCATTTCGAAATTGTTATATAAATGAAATCATACAGTATGTGATCTTTTTTTCACTAAGCATAAGGCCCTTGAGGTCCATCTAGCCTGTTGTTATGTCAATAGTTTATCCGTTTTCAATGATGAGTAGCATTCCCTTGTTGAGATGTGCCAGTTTGTTCAGTTGAATTAGGGACAAGAGGGATTATTGCCACCATCTTGGAGACAGATTACATAATACTCTAGCTATGTGAGTAAACAGTAAGTTGCACAGAGACTGAAAACTATTCACCCAAAATGTATGTAAGACATTTGTGTTAAAGGAGATTTAATTTGCTTCCAGTATTTTGCTGTTACACTGAAAGCGACCATGAACATTTATTTGTATAGAGGTTTTGAGTGAACATATGTTTTCATTTCTGTGGAATAAATGTTCAAAAGTACAATTGCTGGGTCATATAATAAATATATGTTTAGTTTTATGAAAGATTGCCAAACTATTTGCCGGAGTGGCTGTATTATTTTACATCCCCACCAGCAAATGAGAGACCCAGTTTTTCCACATTCTCCTTCACTAGCATTTTATTATCAACTATCTTTCATTTAAGCCATTCTAGTAGATGTATAATGATATCTCACTGTTGTTTTAATCAGTATTTTTCTGATTATGTTATGGTTTCATGTGCTTATTTGTCATTCTATCTCCTCTATGATGAAATATCTGTTTATATCTTTGGCCTATTTTATAACCGTTCTCTTTTTAAATGTTTTATATTCTAGATAAAATAGCTCGTCTTTTATTCTCTTAATAGGGTCTATCACAGCACAAATGTTTTTAAATCTATTAACTTTTTTCTTTTATGGATCATGCCTTTGATGTCATGTCTAAGAATTCTGTACCTATAGGAGAAACTACGAACATGTTTTTGTATGAATGTGCATAAAAGAGCTGTACAGACACCTGATTTAATTAAAGTGGGGAATCTTGTGGAAACAGGAAGGTGTGGGCAGGATTAGGAGGTATCTTTTCATCTTTTTATATTGTTTATGAGTTTTTAACAATATAAATTAATTTTTTAAATGGAGCATGGGCTTTAGAGTCAGATCAGTTTCAATACAAACAACACAGATTAGTTGTTAGAGTTTGGGAAAGTTATTTATTACTTCAGTTTTCCATTCTGTAAAATTAAATGTAAAAATAGACAAAATAGCTGACTTTTTATGAAGAGTAAATAAGAAAATGTTTGTGAAAATACTCATTTTAATAAACTTTGAAGCAATTATGAAATTGAATTAGAATTATAAACCAAAGTTTATATTTTAATATAAAACAGTTTAAATTTTCCTATTCACAGTCATCTTCAGTGACATACTGATCAGTTTTCCTGTTTGTTACATTCTGCTGGGGAATTACAGTAGCTGCACTTGTGATCTCTGCTTCTCTAATTAATGCTTTTTTAATAAGCATTTTCTAAAGCTTATAAAAATCTATATTCTTAACATGATAGCAATCTCTAAAATTCTCATTTGGTGGGAATTATTATTGTTAACAATAGGTGAAAACCCAGGGCTCAGACAGGTAAAATGACTTACTAGTTTGTCTAATTTTAGAGCTTTTATATCCAACTTTGATGTCAGTGTAATCCAGAATATTCTCCATGGAACTCCAATCCCTAGGGATACTGTTCAAAAACAAATTCATTGGTTGAAAAATTTAATATAATTTTAAAAGCATGTTGTAAAAGCCTTTTCTTGAATTTGCAGTGCATATTAGCAAATTAAAGGTCCTGAGTACTATAATCTTTCACCCAACATCTCCCAAATTAACATAATTGCAGGATTTTTTGGAAATCTACAGCACTATCAGCACTACTCAGAATTAGTATTCCATAGAAAACATTTTAGGAAATCCTGCACTGAGCATGCATTCTGAGCTGTTTTAAAATGCTTGATATTTCTGTCAACTATCTAATCCTGACACGAGCGATATCAAAGTGCTATAGCTTCACAAGAACTCTACAATTAACTTATATGGCATGATAGCATCTTACTAATGAAAGTAATAAGCCTATGGCAAACTTAGTGAAATTATACATACTGTATGTGCCTTGGGTTTCTGAAGATATTCCTAGAAGAGTAGCAAGTTTACATCAACAATTCTGAGAGCAAATGATGTTAAAGGAAACACAAATTTCCTTCCTAATAAGCCTGCTTTTCACCTTGAATCGTGTGCTATTAAAATGTTTAAGACTAAAAAAAGTTTAAAATAAGGTAATTTGGGGAGGGACTCTATTTAACTAATGCAGAATGAATGTAGTTTAACATACAACCAAAAAATAAAATTGTTTAAATCTTAGTCTCTACCTTTAATTCTAGTACTTATTACCTATATCTCTTCTTAAAGGGTCTTAGAACAGATACTATATTATTTTCCACCACTCTCAGCTCAAATGTCAACCATCATATACAGTAGCTATTTAAACAAATTCTTCCTAATGAGTGTGATATTGATGGTGATGGTTTTAGATACATAGTTACAGGCATATATCTAACATGAAATCATACTAAATACCTTTTTTTCTAAATTTTCCTTTTCTAATGACAGCAAAATGAGTCACATACACGATTCTATTTTATAGTAACAACATCACAGTAATGAGCAAACCCACGCCTGGCCAGTTATGTTATTCTTAGAAGGTAAAATTATCTTTTCATTCCAGCTTACTGTTATTCCCATTTTGCTGGGATTGGAAATAAAAGAAATACTAGAGTTATAAACTTTAATGTTTTTCTATTTTTACAAATAACTGCAATTTGATGTTTCAAAATTATTTTATAAACATTTAAATGACTTAATTGAAGCCAGTGACTTATGTAACAAAAGGCACTTTAGAGATACAATAGTAATAAATTCATTTCCTCTAAAAATTAATTTAAAGTGAAATAAAAATGTTTTTTTATTTCATGAGAAATGAAGAATTGAGATTTACAATTACTAATACAATATTTAAATAGAATTATCTGTAATTTCTACCTATAGAACACTTTAAAAGGGTCTAAACTAAGACATTTAATAGTGTCAGGCATAACTTGTCATGAATTAAACTTAAGATACTTTTATTTTCTATCTTATTAAATAGTTTTTCCAGTAAGAGTGGATATTATTACTTCCTCTTTGTCCTAAACTCCTAAAAGTATATAAAACATATTATAACATATTATAATACTCCAGGAATGTATTGTTTCCCAGAACTTTCACACTGGGTCATTTAGCTTGATTTCAAGTTCATGACAACCTAAACAAAACAAACAAAATCATTTTGCCTTTTGACTTTTTAGCTGATTTGGCTCACAATAAAATAAAAACTAGGAAAAAAAATTGATAAATGCATTTTGTGAAATTCTGTTTAAATGTTTATTCACTTAGCAACTTTAGATGTTGTTTTCATATAGAATACAAAACTATTACCTTTTCAGTTCTAATTGTGATACAATTCACAACTTAAAATTCTAAACTAACCTGTCATCTGGGCCTATGAATCTGAAAGTTTGTGCCTCATTTGGAGACTTTCATTACATTAAAACATGAAAATTTGGACTTCTGAACACCCAGTAACCTATAAAAAAAGCTCTAATTTCTAATTTTGGAATACTTTTAGAATTCACATATTCTTAAAATGCAAGTCTCAAAACAGTGATTCCTAAGAACCTAAGGCTCAAATAGAACATAAAATTAAAGCCAATTTTAAAAATGTTTAATAAAAATCAATCTCAAACATAAATTACTTATTTTGTTAACTTCCTACTTTAGATTTACATTCTTCACTGATAATCCATACAGGAGGACCCAGAAATTCATTATTAGAAAAGGATTTATTCAAATATGTTTATCTACTGCTATGCTGTATGATCTATTTTGGTAATTTATCAGAATATATCATTTATTTCTTCATATCATTAATACATCAATATAGAATACTTTTTATATATTATCAATATATAATACTTTTAACAAGTCTAACAAGTAAATGTTGTCAGGGCTATGAAACAAGTTTAATATATGTAAATAATCTAAATGCTTGTTATTTTCTACCATAGATATTGCCTTAAAATACCTGATAGTTAACAGCATACAGATGCTTTACACTGCACATTTTCTGAAACTGGGGCTTATTTTCTGAGGGAAATTTGGCTTGATGACTAAAGCTTTTATGTTAACCAAATTCAGACTATGTTTTACATAGTCTCAAATTTTAAAATTAAACACAAGCTAAATCAATATTTGTTCTGAGCAAGAATTGTCTAGTTCTCTTTTCTATAAAACAATCTACTTACTACATTTTTCAGCTTCTAATTTTACAAGTTTTAAATTATTTTAAAAGTAATACACTTGTAGAGTTTAGAAATCAAACCCTGCTAAAAAGATTTGTGCCAAAATAGTTGCTACCTCACCCCAGCTCAGAGGCCATCACTCTCAGCTCCTCCAGCTCTTTTAACTGTTTCTTCATTTTTTTAAAACCACTTTATTAAGGTATGATTAACATGTAAAAAGTTGTATATAGTTAATGTATACTACTTGACGAGTTTGAGGATATGTATACACTGGTAAAATCACACCACCATCAAGGGCATAGACGTATAACCATCACTTCCCAAAGTTTCCTCCTACCACCTTTATCAGTAGTGTGTGTGCATGTGTTAACAAAGCATGATCTACCCTCTTGGCAAATTTTAAGTATAAAATTTATACTGTTAGCTATAGGCACTATGCTGTATAGTAAATCTCCAAAATTTATTTATGCAAGATAAGTTCTGGCCCATTCCAACCAACTGGAGAAAGAGCACGCACACGCACACGCACACACACACACACACACACACACACACAAAATCAGTACAGAGAAAGTGAGGCCATGCTTTGTGATCGGCCAGCAGAGGCATGCTATTGAGCACAATGTGTTAGCTGTGGGCTTGTCATATAAAGATTTTACTATGTTGAGGTAAGTTCCCTGTATACCAAATTTGTTGACTTTTTATCATAAAATGGATGTTGAACTTTGTCAAATGCTTTTTATCATCTATTGAAATGATTTTTATCCTTTCTTAATGCTGTGAATCACATTGATTTGCATATTTCAAACTATCTTTGCATCATTGGAATAAATCTCACTTGATCATTGTGTATGGTCCTTTTAATGTATTGTTGAATTATTTGCTATTTAGTTGAGAATTTTTGCACCTATGTTCATCAGGGATATTGGCCTGTAACTTTATTTTCTGTGGCATCGTCTGGTTTTGGTATCAGGGTAATGCTGGCCTCATAAAATGAGTTAAAGTGTTCCTTTCTCCTCTATTTTTGCAAGAGTCTGAAAAGGGTAAGTATTAATTCTCCTTTGAATATTTGGTACAATTCACCAGTGAAGCTGTCTGGTCCTGGACTTTTGTTGAGAGATTTCTGATTCTGATTCAATCACCTTGCTAGTAATCATTCTGTTCAGATTTTCTATTTCTTCAAGATTCAGTCTTAGCAGGTTGTATGTTTCTAGAAATGTACTCATTTCTTTTATGTCCAACTTAATGGTATATAATTGCTCATAGTAGTTTCTTATGATTCTTTGTATTTCTGTGGTATCAGCTGTAATAGCTCATCTTTCATTTCTGATTTTGAGGGGTTTTTTTGGGTGAGTCTAGCTAAAGGTTTGTATATTTTGTTTATCTTTTTAAAAAACAAGCTCTTAGTTTCATTGAACTTTTCTATTGTGTTTTTAATCTATTTCCACTCTGATCTTTATTTCCTTCTGTCTACTGAATTTGGTCTGTTTATTCTTTCTCTAGTTCCTTGAGTTGTAAAGTTAGGTTATCTGAAATTTTGATTTCTGGATGTAATCATTTATCCCTTAGAACTGCTTTTGCCACATCCTGTAAGTTTTAGCATGTTGTATTTACATTTTCATTTGTTTCATTATTTTTTTATTTCTTTTGAATTCTTCTTTGAATCACGGATCAGTATTCAGTAACATGTCATTTATTTGTAAATTTTCCAGTTTTCTTGTGTTCGATTTCTAGTTTCATACTGTGGTGACTGGAAAGATGCTTGATATGATTTCAAGTCTCGTTAACTTTATTAGGACTTGTTTAGTGGTCTGACATATGCTCTCTCTTGGAGAAAGTTCCATGTGCACTTGAGAAGAATGTGTATTCTGCTGCTCTTGGATGGAATGATCTGTATATATGTTAATTCTTTCAAGGCTGATATTTTCTTGTTGATTTTCTGTCTAGTTGATCTATGGAAAAACTTTTATTTTCTTAATAGCAAGTTATAATTAGGACTAAGAGATTTTAGGACAGCTAAGAAATTTTCTTAAAAATTGTGTTTTTGTTAATATTTGAGATTTAAAAAGTAAGCAATTTATAAATATCTTCTTTTGCTATCAATAAAGAGCCCCTTTAATAAACACAAATTAAGGGTTTTCAAATTAATATAGCAAATATGTTTTCCACTCTCTTCTAGTTGCCAACCCTCTTTGTGGTATGGAAAATAACTATCTAGATCATTAAGCCCAAAATGGTTTCTCTCTTCTTTCACCTCTAAATATCTGTCCTCAGTACTGTTTTTTTTTTTTTTAACTTTAGCATGAATAAGAATCACCTAGAGGACTTGTTAAAAACAAATTGTGGGGCTCATCTCCCCAATTTTCAGATTCAGTAAAACCCAATAATGTTCACTTCTCACAAGCTCCTGGAGCTTGCTAACCTGGAGACCAAACTGAAAACCACTCATCTATGATTATCCTCAATTTCTTCCCTTAAATATAGAAGAAATAAATAGCACTCACTTCTCTACTTTCTAACAAATTTTACTTTATACTCTTAATTCCATCTTCATGCCTATTCTGCAATTATTTCTATTCCCAGCATCTCGTCTCTTTCTATATGCATTGACTACTCACTTTCTGCTTTCTTCATGTGTAGTCCTCCACTTTTTCAAAGACAAAACAAGCATTCCATCTAACTACCATTTGTGTCTTATGCATCTACCCATTCACTGCCAAATTTCTAGAGAAAACATCCTTGAACCAAAACCTCTGCATGCTCGTATTTTTCTCCATCACTCACATCATCTCTGAATCAGAGTTCCAGCAGAAAACAGCACTCTCAACTTGGGTAAATTATTAACAGAACCTTTATAAAACTGAGGACAGGACTTAGGTAAATTATAACGGATACTGCAGTAACCTAGGCTCAAAACAATGGATCCTTTGCCGTTCTTAGATCTGAATGGTCGAGGGAAAACAACATTTACCAGAATCTGGAGAGAGTGCTGTGTGGAGAACAAGCTGCCTGAAAGGAGCATGGACCTACCTATGAGTACAGCCAGGACACACTTCAGAGGAGTGGGAACAGAAAAATTTTTTTAAAAATCTTTCTCTTTCCTCCTGCCAGTATTATGTAGTACTACAATATTATGCAGTAGCCAGTTTGAAGCCAGAGGGGAAATGAGCTGGTCGATAAGTTCAACCTCATGAGACCTAATAGTGGGAGAATAGAGAATGAATCCGAGCTACAAATAGATGATATCCAGCACAGTCTGCCCCTTTTGTTCTTCAGTATCTATTCTTATCTTTTATTTAGGTAACAAATTTGTGTACTCAGCATAGGAAACATACAAAGTCCTATAAGCTACTATTTCATGAGAGGTTGATGTCGATTCATTCATATTTTTCTCATGAACACATGGAACATTCTCTAGGATAGACAGTGAAAGATAAAACACCTTAATAAATTAAAAACTATTATAAAAATACAAAAATTCTACAAATTTAACAAAATCAAATTAGAAATAAAAGAAAGATAAAGAATATTTGGTGAAATCCAAAATATTTTGAAATGAAACAATGTATTTTTAAATAATCCATGGTACAAAGAATAAATAAAAAAGAAATGAGCAAATATTTTGAACTTAATGAAAATTAAAACATAAAAACTTAGGGAATGCAGCTAAAGTAGTGCTTAATGATAAATTTATAACTTTAAATGCCTAAATATCTAGAAAAAACAGCAAACTGAAGATAAAGCAAGCAGAAAAATAAGAAAATAATAAAGGTCAGGGTTAAAAACAATGAAAAAGAAAACAATAGGAAAAAATTAAAGGAAACCCCAAAGTTGGTTCCTTGAATGGATCAACAAAATTGATAAAATCCAGAAAAAAATGCAAGGAAACAGAGATTACCAAAATCAAAAATGACAGTGAGGAATGTAGTCAATAATATTATAACAACTACGTATGGTGTCAGGTGGGCACTAAACTTAGTGGGCTGATCACTTGGTAAGTTATATAAACGTCTGATCTCTGTGCTATATTCCTGAAACTAATACAATGTTGTATGTCAACTGTAATTGAAAGGAAAAATTTTTTAAGTAAAAAAAGTACACCTGAAACTAATATATTGTATGTCAACTGTAATTAATTTTTTTTTTTATTGGGGGGGGTGGCTTCAGTGATTAATTCTATCAAACATTTAAATAATAATACCAATCATTTATAACACACTTCCAGAAAAGTGAATACTTCTCAACTCATTCTATGAGGCCATTATTATGCTGATTCAAAAAGCCAGAACAAGATAGCAAAAGAAAACTACAGACCAATATCACTTTTGAATTATAGTAAAATCCTCAATTAAATATTAGTAAATTATAACAAACACCTATTTCTGCAGTGCTGTTAATAGTCCATTTCTTGACCTACTGGTAAATCACTGAGCTGAATATTTTTGTTTTGTGCACTTACCTGTGTTATGGTTCAAGATTTTAAAATATTTAAATACACATAAAGAAAAGAATGCCTAGTTTATGCCTTCAAAATACAAGTAATTTAGTAAAAGATAAAAACTGATAGAAAAATAAAAATTGTGGCAGAATATTACAACTACCTTTCTTAAAAGGTTTACAATATTAAGAGGAAATAATTTCATCTATTTATGTTACTGGTTTTATTTTTGAGGGGGTATGGGAAGAAAAAGACAAGAAAAACTTTATATAAATGAAATAGGATTTGGGGTGCTTTAACCATGAATGGTAAAACTGCAATTAGGTGAAGAAAAAAAAAATTAGGTAGAGAACTGCATGAGCAAAGCTTGAAGCCTATTTGGGAGAAACATAATTCAGTTTTGACTCTACCATTACATGTACAGATGAAAAAAAATCACTTGAAGGTCAAATAGAAGATATATGAACTTACTTAAAGTGTAGATGCAGTAATTTAAGTATGCAGATCAGGAAAAAGACAAACCATTTGCTTTGGGATAGTAGTTTGAAAGATAGTAAGTTTAATGGATTGGACAAAGGAGACAGAAAGGGCTGGTAGCAGTTAAGGGACTAAAGCAGTGATTCTCAACCATTTTCTCAACCTTTCAGGAGTTAGGTGATGAAATCAAAAATTTTTTTTCTTGACAGGTTATTTACCTTTTTCAATCTCAATTTTTCAAGTTTCCAGATACTATATGACATGTGTCTTCTATTAAATAAGGTAGTAAAGATTTAAATCTAAAAAGTTGAGTTATATATTTTTAAGTATAAAAGTACAGCAAACCCCACTCTTGCTAATTGTTTTGTAAAATGGTTACATTTTCATTAGAAATGTTATTTATGTTAGCATGTGTGATGGTTTATAATTTTCATATGAATTGAATTTTTAAAGTTCTAATTTTGAATTAATTAAATGTAAATAGATGCAATCCATATAAAAAAGCTCTTTGGGGTCCTCAATAATTTTTTTTAGTATAAAAGGATCTGAGCTTAAAAGGGTTCAGAATATCTGAAAAGAATTAAGGACATAAAACAATTGTGGTAATAAGAATAAAATGGAAAAGATTAAATAAAAGTTACTGCGGATAAATAATTGATATAAATATAGGGGCAAAATAGGAAAAGGGACAATGAAGAATCCAAAAGTTCAGCCTAAATGATTTGAGAGAATGACAGATTAAGAGAAAAGGAAATAAAAGATTAGAGAGTTTGGGGGTGGCCAGAATTCAGTTTTGATACAAATGCCAGCCAAGGAGGGACATATAAGAAAATAAAATTATATAAAGGTAGGATATAGTTTGATGGGCATGTGTGTAATGAAAGATCACATTGTTTTGGTATCTTGCACAACTCAGCATCATTTCAAGCAAAAATATATCCACACGCATTACTGCAAATTTATCTTAGATCGCATGTTCCCAGTTTCTTGGTGGAAGGTTGTTCTAATTTTACTAAAAATATCTCTTATATTGCCAATTTAGAAGCTTCTGAGTTACACTTATTTTTACTAGTGCTTTCTACTATTTTCTTAGTCTTGGCTAAATTGCTGTAGACAATAAGCAATTTCTAAAAGGCAGTCAATG
Source organism: Macroglossus sobrinus (assembly GCA_004027375.1). Lineage (NCBI taxonomy): Eukaryota > Metazoa > Chordata > Mammalia > Chiroptera > Pteropodidae > Macroglossus > Macroglossus sobrinus. The sequence continues at coordinate 231,933 of PVKZ01000220.1, forward strand.
TAGTCATAGGAGAACCAAATGACAGAAGACTTCATTCTCATAGGTCACTTTCTCTGAAGGTCATTTTCTTCAACTTATAAAAAGAAGGTGAATATGCATAATCTATAAGGCTTCTTTAGATCTAAAATTTTATGAAAAAGCTATCAGCCCCCTTAATCATGAACAAACAAATATACCCCAGCCTCCCAGAGTTACATAACCAACCTAGACGTTAACTAGCAATACCTTTCTCAACTATCTGTTGCCGTTCCTGTGTAAAGTAGGATTGTCTTTAAATTTATTTTAAAAGCCACCTCTTTAGAACTTTCAGAGTATCTTGTATTTAGTCAACAAATTTGCCTTTACCTGACTAGACCTCTTGGTTTTGCAAATTTTAAGTGTATTCTGCTCTAATACCATAAACCCTCCTCTCAATTTCCCACCTCCCATCACCATTCCAGGCTAAAGAGTTCTGATTGTTTGCTTAATCTTAAAAACCCTGGCATCCCACTGATCCTTTAAATTGCCCATTTCTATATTTTCTTCAATTCTATTAAGTCTTTCTTAAAGTCATAGGATTAAAGATGAATAATTGTTGGCAGAATAATATTATTATTAGAGGAAAAAAAGCCATTACATTCCTGGGCTTTTTGGTAGCAATGTATCAAGTTGCAATCTTCATGGAATTGTTTATGAATTATAGTTTATAGCGTGCGTATCTTTCATTTTATTAGCAAAAGAATTTTTTTTCCAAATGAAATTTTATATAATACCTCACTATAAAACAGGTCATAAAATTCAACTGCTCTGATTGAGGTCTATAAAGGCCTAAAGCCCTACAGATTTGGTCAGCCCTTGTCCTTCTTTCACATCCCATCCAAAAAAGGCCCTTTAGTGTGCTTCCCAGATGGCATGAAATACACCATGAAAATCATCACTTCATAGCATCTTTATATACTAAAGATGGCAATTGTAAGAAATGAAGCTTCGAGTAAAATAAATCAATTACTTAATAAGGCCTCTACATTTCTTCTCAGTTTACTCAAACACATAAACCTTTTCACAGTGTATTTTAGAAAAAAAAAAAAACCCTTTTAAGTAGTCAAAGAAGTATAAAGCATTAACTTAAATACTGACTGTCATTTCTGACATCAGAAAGAACGATTAGTAATTCCTTCTATAATAGATGCTAATATAGTACAAGATATCAAACACACATTAGCAGTGATCAAGACTACTTTTTATTGACATTTGCCTATAAATTTGCTGCTTTAGAATAGAGCTAAACTTCAAGTGCTGAGTTAGTTCCAGCTGTATTTCCATCAACTAAATTATAGCAGTAAATTTCCTGTATGTTACCTTAGGCTTATGTCCCAGAAACTAAAACAATCTGTCTAGATACTGGAGCACAGATTTAACATTTGTTTTTAAAATATTGAGTGGTTACTCAAAAACCAAACATACTATAAAGAAAACAATGTTTGTCTATATAACTTTGCTCAGAGAATTTCTAATTACATAACATTGTAAGTAAGATGAACAATCTCCTTCCAAATTATTAAATTCTTATAATGTATAATTAAGCATTTATTTTATAAAATTTTTACTCTTTGAGAAATTGATTCTCTCACAATTAGGCTTTTATAAGATCTCCCCTCCCCACCAAGAAACAACCCACAATGACTCCAAATCCTACAAAGGAAATATTATCTTGAACTAAGCTCTTTAGAAGTGTTCATATTTCCTTTCTACTGTTAAACTCCACAGTTTAATACAAAATGGAGAATGTGCTATCCAAACTAAAATAATATGGTGTTTAAGCAGTTCAAGCTTTAAAAAGACTAGAACGTTCATAGCCTGATGAAAAAAAATGACAAGAATGGAAACATAACTACTGTAGTAAACACAAAACTTTGGCCATTAATGGGTCAGAAATAATGGCTAACGCTCATACTTTAAGCTCATCAATGTCATATTAAAAAAAAGTGACAACAGATATTTGGCCAAAACATAAATTATCCCAAATTCTCTAATGGAAAGTTATTTTTAATGCATTACTCTAAAATTATACACTTCAATCACTCATGTTTTCCTTTTAAGACAATTCAGAAGAAATGATTCTATTTAAACTTAACCTAGTTTTTCCTCTCACATTTTTACATAAAATTACTAAAATCACAATTCTAAGGAATTTCTTTTCAATCATATGAATATATGCTTAAACTGTAGTAAAGAAATTAGATCTTCCTTATTCTATCTAGAATCATGTTACCAAATTTGTAAGAACTCTTTCCCACAGCTTTTCTTTATAATGATCATGATTTATGAAAAATGCATCTCAATTCCACAGCAAACTAACATCCATGCTTATTCCACATAGGTACTGCCAGTGGTCCCTGAGGTGTCCTTTCAACAATGATAAACTCATCAGGGTTGCCGAATGCCTCATAGAAAACCAATAAATCTTGTATTGCATGCTCCTCAATCTGAAAGGAGGGAAGGAGGAAAAAAAAAAAGACTTGCTTTATTCTTTAATTATAAACTAAAGATTATATCAGCTTTCTAAATCCTTTTGTGGAACTACCATTTTCTATGGGTATAACACAGTGAAATTAAATTAGGTATCCTATTCATTCCAATAGTTTCATTCTGTGAGATACTTTTTATTGTACAAATTTTTTAAAACTGGCTTCTAAACTCTCTAGGGCAGCTAGGGATTTCTAGTCTTTCAGCTTAGTCTGTGGAATCTTAATACCCCTCAATAAATTCTCTTTTCCTTAAGTTAGCCAGAGTTGGGGTCTGCTGCTTACAACCTAAGAACTCTTAATGATTTTTACTGAAATTCTGAGGCAGAGTGCTAAATAATGTTAAGTTCTCTTTTGGTCTCTTAAAACAGTTCAAAGCATCATCAGTACTAAAAATATTAGCTTTATCATAATTTATTAGTTCTAAATTAGTTATCTTGAATAATGCAATTAATATTTAAATTGATGAATGTCTGTTTAGTTTTACATTGCATTCACATTTTAATGTGATAAATATATGCACCTACACAAAGCACACAAACATAATTTTCTTAAGACCTAAGGACAGAATGTAGTGTAATTCTTCCCTAAGGCAAGTTCTTTACCTGAATCAAAGCCAAGGGTTTTTCTCGACTTCTAATAAGTGCTGCTTCCTGTTGTAGTTCTTCTTCTACAATAGATGCGAAAGTGACTGGGGCTACCACAGAAGGAGCAGTCAATGAAGAAGATAGCCAGGGACTGAAAGAATAGTAATAATGAGTTCTTATTCATCTTCTAGAATTTTTGCACATAAAACTTCCTCTTTAACAGTGTTCCATTTTTTCACAGTGACTTGCAACATAAGGGATCTGGAAGCTTTTGCATTCCATTTACAGAATGATGAAGTGAGAAATAGAATATTTCATTTGAACCAGTGCTATCAAGAAAATTTTGGAAAACATCAAAAAGTGAGATGGAGCAGGAGCAATGTGACAACAGAAAGATAACTCAAACTGTGGAGTATAAAGTATCATACTATTCCCAATTTCTTAATATCCTCTTTCAGCTCTAAGCAAAAGAATACCTTTGGAGGTCCCAAAGCTAATTAACCTTACTTGTGACTGTCTAGAAGTGGCAGATCTGAAATATGGTTGCCTTCTGGTCCTGGGATACCATGAGTAGAGCATCTGCAAAACAAATGCCAAAACTGAAGATTAAAGCTTTCAGTAACATTAGTAAAACAGCTTATTAATAGAAAGACAGAGGAGGGATTGCAACCCCCTGACTCAGGAGACAAATTAATGTATGGTCAGACTTACCTTTAAAATTATAAGCAAAGAAAAAAAATTAGAGGTCTTATAAATCTTGGTATAATTTACCATAGGAGAACATCTTACTTGAAAGAATGTTTTATTTTTTAAATAAATATTCATATTTATTTAAAATATTTATTTTTAAAATATAATATTCATATAGCCATTTATTGTAATCAAACATATATTAAGAAATACAACTTTGCAAAGAATGTTTTACATTACTATTTTATGACTAAAAGTGACAAATTAGCACTGTTTCAAAATATAGCAGGTCCTAGAGTAACATCTTTTTGTTCAATGTTGTTTAGTTATGTTGATGAAATGCCACAGGAATATTTATTTTTATAAATTAGCCTACTGTAAAACTGGTTTCATTTATTCATTTTGCTTAAAGTTGCAGAACCTGTTGATTACATTAAGTAAGGACTCAGTATATATAGAAACCAGATAATTAGCTGCAAATTTTGTGAGTGACTACAATATAGTAAATAGTTTTGACAAGCTAGAGATTATAGATAAAACAGAAATATAAAACATGATCTCTATCTTCCAAGAACTCAAACTAGATGAGGAAATAACATATAAAATGACATACAGTACAACAAAAATGACACTAAGACACTAAGAAAGTGAGGTCTACTAACTATAAGACTATAAAAATCAGAAATATTTGGTCATTTGAAAAGACCTCATGGAAAAGACAATAAAAGAGGATGAGGAGAGTAGGAAGCACTTCTATAAGGAGAAAAATTAGCAAAGGCATAGAGACTAGCCTAATCATGGAATTTTAGAGTTAGAAAGAATAGTACCTAGAGATTATGTAGATTAATCCAATGCTATCATTTCACAATAAGCAAATGTAGGCCTAAACAGGTTTAACAACAAAATCGGAGTGTGAACAAACAGTGCCTAAAATAATGACTTTCTGATTCATTTATGCACATTTATTAGAAATATGGCAGCACCATGGTGTTGAAAACTAGGCTGATTAAAACTAAGTCCCTTCTCCTCAAAAAGCTCTGGTAGGAGAGATTTTAAAATGTATTTAAGCAATGATAAAACAACGTTAGTATACTATAATTGATGTCTATACCAGCATGTACAATCTATTATGGATTTGCAGGAGAAATTGAAATAATAGGAAAGGGAGTATATGATGTTGGTTTCACTGAGGAAATGACATTGAGATAGGGTTTTCGTTGTACAAATATAGAAATGGTGAAAAATGCTGGTGGCTTAAATAAAGGTAAGCTGTTCTCTTCAATAAACAGAATGACCGAATTAAAAGTATGGAAGAGATTAAAAGGGAAATAAAGTTATTTATTTCATTTCCCTTGATTAGGAAACAGAGACTCAGAATATAATTTGCCTGATTCACAAACTGGGTAAATGGCAGACACAGAACTCAAATCCAGCCTTTTGACTCAGAGTTCAGAGTGTTTTCAGTTATCACAAAGCTTCATTTATTTCTAGTATTCCCCTTAGTCTAGAATACATTCCATTACAAATGTCTTCTCATTCTTTAAGAACTGGCTCAAATATCACCTTCTCTCTGCTTCTACTGCACTTCAGTGACAATTACAGAGCTTAACATACTGTGTTATTATTGTTTACAAGTCTGTCTTAACAGTAGTCTCTCAAGGTACAGGGCTATGTTTCATTCATCTTTGTATCTCAGTGTCTGGCAGAACACCTAGAACATAGCTGTTGTGAAAAAGTAATTAGAGAATAAATAACTGAGGCAGAAAGTCAAAGAATTTTAAATATGGGATAATATAAAAGCAGAGTATTTTCCTAAAAAGTTCCTTATTCCTTTGAATTATTGGTAAATTTTTTTCTCCAAATGTAAGCAGTGAAATACAAACAGAAATAGAAATAGGTATAGTTACAGGGTTCTTAGTTTTAAGGAATTCTATGCTGCATTACTCACCTATGACATCCAAAATAAGAGAAGTCTCCAGGATAAAATAAAAAAATGACCATGAGAAAAATTAAGCCAAAGAGATTAACTACAAAGATGTTGGGATAAACATGTTATGAGGTGATGACAATCTAGATTAAAATGACTATAAAATAAATGGAAAATTCTACATTCTGTTGGAATAGATAACTACCTTAAACAGAGACTGAATGCAAATTCCCTTGGTTAAGTTCCTTGAAAGGCCCTAAAGTCAGTCTAAGGCTAGAGATTAGAGGCCTTCTGGGGCATAAAAGCGTAACACTAAACAAAAACAAATAATGATTGAAGTGGTGCTCAAAAATCATCCTGGTGACTGGAGATCAGCTAATGTGTTTTGACACTTTCAAAGAAATTCAAAAATAATGTCGAACCAATCAGTATTTAAATGTTAAGCTATAAGCTCTGTCTTAAAAAATGGTTATCACTGGCTAACAGAATTAAATATTAGGACTAAAGAATCTTATATAGTTCTTATTAAATCAAAGTTAAGCAATCAGGGCTTATGTATAACTACGTAACATTTTATAATTTATAAACTACTATCATATATATTATCTGATATAAGCCTTATAATAAACCTATAAGATAGGCATCACTTTTCTCATTTCATGTGTGATGAAACAGATTCAGAAAGGTCCACATGCAAGAGCTATTCTAAGTGTTAGACTGCAACTTAAATCTGATCATAGAATTATAATCCTAGAATTCTTTCCACTAATGACTTTTCAATGGATAATTTCATTAATTACAAATTTATCCAAACAATTTGAAGTCTGTCAAATTTCATCTCAGAATGAAGCAAAATTGCTAAACAAAATGGAACTATTATTAAACCAGTATAAAAAAAGTTCTAAGCTTTCCAAAAATATAGCATTATCAAGCTTAAGGTATTTGCAACACAGAAATAGACATCTCAATAGACAATTTGTATAAAATTTATGTAGGCTAGCTAAAATCTTTCAAATACTTTTGTTCAACTGAAGGATATTAATCATGCTGAATTTAGACTTTAAGAGGAATAAATTACATTTTTTGCTCATACAAGTGACTTTTAAAAAAATTTGGTATTAGCTTAACTACAAAGATTTTTAAGTAAGATTAGAGCTGATATAGTGATTTTGACTGGCAGTTAGTTTTTCTTACTAATTAGAAACACAAGACCACATTTTCTGCTCAGAATAACATAAGGAGGTATTTATGAAAAAAATAAATGTTTTAATGATATAATATACAAAATAATATTGCACATCAACTGTAATTGTAAAATAAAACATTTTAAAATGAAAAAGAACCCATAAGTAACAATAAACAAATAGAAATTGCATAAATCTCTCTTTTCTACATTTAACCAACCCCCCAAATAACATTGTTATTCTTGTATTTCCCTAGCCTTGGGGGGAAAAAAATTATATTTTCTACAATTAAAACAAGAATGTGTGATTGGTAGAACTTTTTGAGATAAGCCCCCAATTCCCCTTCCCAATTCCCTAAAGAACCATAAGCATTCCTGTCTTCTTGCTTAATTCCCACTATTTCCTGTTTATACTGTCCCTTCTCCTCTCCATTTAAAAATTCCATCCTATGTTCAAAAGCTTGTGGCAATGAAAGAGATCAATATTTTTTCTAGTATTATTTATATGGCCATAAGAATGATGATGAAATATTTGGAATTGAATATGAAATGTTTATGAACTAATATTCAAGCCCTTCTACCTCAATGAAGTTCTCCTTACAACTCTAGCCATCATTTTTTCCTTCTCTGAGCCACTCATCTGGCACTTAATCATGTATTACTCTGTAATTTCTCTAATACTATTATATTGTACCATAATTTCATTCTTGTTCTGTCATTTAATTTCCATGTATGCATATTTAGACTCACCAACTAGATATCAAATACATTTAAAGATGGGCCTGTGTACTATATATTTCTATGTACCTGAGAGGCCAACAGATTGTTGCACATATATCAGGTGTCCCGTAATCTAGTGAATTAATATTCTACTTTATCTGTTATGTTTTATTATTTCCTTTTTAAAAAGCTTATGATTACATAGTTTTGATGATGAAATTAAAACCTGAAACTCAAGCTGTTTTCTTACTGAGTGATCAGATAACACACAGCTATTTAAAAAATTAACTTCCACTTACCAAACAGCCAAGGTAAGGATAGAATGATACTATCTCACATTCCTTTAACTAAAATTTCCAAAGCACTATAACAGCACACACTACTTTTCATAATTAAGTGCTCTGATATTATAGCACACTCTAGTGATCAACTTTGAAACCACAGATCCTTAACATTAAGAGTTCCATGACAAATAAAAATATCCAAAATAAGACATTTTAATGTATATTGTTAGTATTTAAAATATTTAAAATTTACAAAAATGAACTTTTTTATAACTTAAAGTTTATATATTTAAGGCACGAACTTGCTATATTAGAAACACATGTTACTTGAGAGAGAGCTACAATTTTATTTCATTTAATTATCCTGTCATTCACTTAAATGCTGACTGAGCACCTACTAGATGCTAAGAAACATTCTTAGCACTGGTGAAGAGCAGAGAGATCAATCTTCTTTGCTCTCACTAAACACCTAGTTGAATACACAGACATTGAAATACTTGTAACAGAAAACATTAAACAAAGAATCACACTAATATTAAGTATAACTGTGAAAACTGAAGAGTGAGAAGTGTGATGAGTGAGACATGCGCTGAGATCATGTAACAGGAAACAGACCCTGAAGGGAAGTCAGACTTCTCCAAAGAATATAGCTGAATAGAAACTGAAAGAAGAATCAGAGTCAACTAGTCAAAGGGTATATAGGTAGGAAGAAGTAAATTGTATCTTAAGAACCAAGAGAGGGCCAAGATGGCGGGAATACAGAAATCATGTTAAAAGATGATCATCAAAAGGTTGGCAGGAGCCAGACTAGGTAGGCATTGAAGGCCATATAAGAATTCTAGCTTTTAGCCTAAGAGCAGTAAAATCTGTGCTTGAAAAAGAATACACTGCCTCCATGTATTGAAAGAAAAGAAGAAAGGCCATAGCAGGACCGATTAGGAAGCTTACTCATGTGGCCCAGTGAAAGATCACAGTAGCCTGAATAAAGGTGATGGGAGTGGAGATAACATTTAATATATGGATTTGAGAAATATTTGAGATAAAACTGGAATGTCCTGATGATAGACTGGACATTGGTAAGGAAGATGGACATGCAAAAGATTTGCAAATGCCATTTATCAAGGAAGAAATATCAGGAAGAATGAGCTATTTAATATACCACGTGTATTTTTGAGAGAGGTATAAGGAAGAAAACATTAAGTTTGGTTTGGGGCAAAGTTTAGGGTATTTCTAACATTCAAATAGAATGAAGGCAGTTGGATAACTAAGTCTGAAGCTCGGATAATAGATGTGGGCAGGTAATATAAACCTTGAGTCTCTAGAGTACAGGTAATAACTAAACACAGCTCATGGAACAGACAGTGTAGAAATAATATAAAGTGAAATGAGATGACCCGAGTACAAGTCATATAGAAAGTCCATGGTATTGGCAATATGAAGGTCACTGGTGAACTTAGCCTAAACTGTTTCAGTTTAATAATGAGACTGGAAGCCAGAACAGATTATGAAGTGAGTAGGAGCTGCCAGCTCTTTTGAGGAATTTGGATGTGAAGGGAGAAGGTGACTGGTAATGAGAGAACAACTGCTAGAAAAAAGTGTGGGGTTGAGTGAGGAATTATCTTATCCCAGAAGACAGAGACCTGAGCATATATATTCAAAACCAGATGGAAAAAATCTATGTAAAAGGAAAAAGTTAAATATCCACAAGAAAAGACAGGGATAATTATTAGTTTAAGGCTTCTGAAGTGGAAAGGGGTTAAGATACAAGCAAAAGTATAAATACTAGCCTTAGATGGGAAAGGTATAACTCTTCCACTGCAAAATAAAAAAGGAGGATAAGATGAATACAAACAGAAACAGATTTGTGTGTCTCACAGTAGTAAAATAAAGAAGTTACATACCTTTTTATTTAAAAACATGGACATCAGTACAGGACATCACTCATGATACAACTTAAAAAAATTGTTTTTCTTACATCAAAAAAGACCGTTTATTATATTATTTGCCTGGAATAGACAACCCTAATAAGAGATGTATATATGACTATTTTAAAATACTTGATTATCATTATGTATGTAACAGATACAAAACATACATGGTACGTATGTGTAAAGTGGCACTCAAATGTAGTTAGACATAAACATCATTTTTACTGTTAAAGTTTAACAACATTAAAAGTACATATATGCATTTACAGTATAAACATCCTTTTAAAACACTGGACTTTAAAAAAATCAGTATCAAAAAATAGCTAAAGAAACAACTAGAAACACCCAAAGGTCCAGCAACAGATGTATACAGACTGTTTCATATCCATAGTGAAAAACTACTCAGCAATAAAATGGAATAAACTATTGATACACATAACAACTTGGACTAATCTCAATACATGCTGAGTAAAAAAAACAGATTATTTAAAAAATTATATACTGAATGAATCTATTGATATGAAACTCTGGAATAGACAAGCTAGTCTATACTGACAGAAGCAGGTTAGTAGTTGCCTAGGGAATAGGATGAGAAAGGGAGGCATGGATTACCAAGGGAACTTCTGAGAATAATAGTTATATTCACTGTCAAATGTGGTTGGTGATGATGGTTTAACAGATGTATGTGTATGCCAAAACTTCAAATGTTTTACTTTAAATATACAGTTTATTGTAAGCCAATTATACCAAAATAAAGCTTAAAAAAGACAGGTTAATTTTGAATGTAAAAGAATGTATAAAAATCTGCCTTATAAAAATTTAAAGATCACTTCAGAACATAAAACCACCATAGAACATTTTACAGTAGAAAATGTGTAAGTTTATTTTATTACCTTGCAACTTTTGGAGCTTGGGAATTCTCAATTCCTTTAAAACAAACTTTTTTGATATGATCTTCTGAATTATGGCCAGTAACAGATTTTTTTTCTTCTAAGAAATCCCGGAATGACTTGGATGAAAATGAATGTAGAGAAGATGACCTGTAAAAGACAACAAATACTGTGTTAAAATATCCATTTTTTAAAGACGTTATTGCTAGAAGTCACAAGGGGACAAGGGAGAGAACACAGACCAAAAATTTAACAATGATATTATATAATTAGTTTTCAATGCAAGTTGGATTCTTGCTGTCAACTGTGAACTAATCAAAACTATGTGATAAGAAAAAACAATATAGACTAACACTGGAGGGAACCCAAATATTGAATGATAGCAGTGATATTAAAAACAGCTATTATAACTATGCCTTCGGTAACAACAAAAACTATGCTCAATAAATTAGAGAATAAGTAAGCTCAGTAGAGGAAATGTTACTTCTGCTGAATAATGTTGGTAATGTTACTTCTTGATTTGAGTTCTTCTTGTATTTAAGATGTGTTCAGTTTGTGAAACTTCAACAACCCATAGCATAACTGCACTTCTGTGTGTGTATATATGTTTCAATAACATTATTTAAAATTTAAACCTAATTTTACATAGACAGACTAGAAGAAATAAAATTTAAGTTAACCTAAATAATAAAAAATAGAAAATCAATTACACCCCACACGGTATTTTGAAAATTAGTTGAGTATGATGTATTTTAGAATACTAACCACAAAAAAGACAAAAAAAAAAAAAAAAGAATTACCTATACAGATTTAACTTCCAAAGATTTCATACGCAAATTTTTTTTTTTTTTTTTTTTTTTTTTTTACTTTTACAATCAAGAATGTAAAAAGGATTTGCAAGATGGTAGTCAGGGTTAGGCACATAGGCACATAGCCTCTGTTGCTAGACTGGGTTCAAATCTTGGCTCTGCCACATGTTAGCTTTGACTTTGATTTAACTTCTCTGCTTCAGTTTCCTTATCAATAACATGTTCTCCATCATAATGGTGGTTATAAGAATCAAATATTAATTTATGTATTTAAAACTACCTAATTAAGAGAACTGCTATGTTGATCTATTACTATCTAAAATTTTCACAGCATTTAACAAAACTAAAATTTTCATTTAAGAGAAAAAGAAGAAAATGAGAACACAGAAGTTCTGGCATGAAGAAATATATAAACAGTTAATAGGCTTAGTATCTCTTTCCTTCCTAGAGTCTGATTTAGAAAATTTAAATCAAAAAGAACCTTTAGTTAATAAAGTTAATTTGTACACTAGAACTACAGTGTACTTTTAGAATCCATAACATTCCTAATCTTATTTTAATTTTTTTCCTATTTACAGAAAACAAAATGGCCCTGTTAGTAAGTGAACACAAAACTGGATAATTCCTTAAAAAGTAAAATTCATACTTTGAAGAAATCATAAAATCTGTACCCAGATTAAGCTCATAAACTATTTAAGGTACCTCATAGAAAAGCAAGGCCTTCTGACTTTGACCTAACCATATTTGCAAAACACTTTATATGTATCATCTCATTTAATCTTTATAACAATCCTGACAGAGAAGTATTTTCATTACCACCTATGTTTGGAAGAATACAACCAAAGTTCAGGGATCTCAACAACCATAGGATCACCAGAGATGAGGCAGGACTGGGATCCAAACCCAATTCTTAATGACCACAAAACCTGTACTCTGCCATCTAGTCTACAACTGCCTTCAATAAGAAATCAAGACAATAATGCTCGTCAAAAAGTGCCAAAGGTAACACAGATGGGAGAAAAATGAGAATGATTCACTTTGTTTTGTTAGCATATGAGCTCAGCATCCATTCATATCAAAATAAGCTAAAATTTATCAAAATTCTATTTAATCCATAAAGATTAAATCAATACAAACTGCTTCACATAAGATTTTTCTTTAAAAAAGTTCACCAAAACTTAATACTTGTTAAGGAAATCAGTTAATCATGTGAACATATAGCAAAAGTAATAATTCATTTAAATAATAACAAACATTCATGTATATGATTATATGTTGTTGCCAGTGCTATCCTAAATGTGTTCCATGTATTAACTCACAATACTCCTGTGAATCAGGTACTGTATTAGCTGCTTTATGGACAAGAAAAGTAAGACAGAAAGGTTAAATTACTGATCTAAGTTCACAATGCTACCAAGTAACAGATTCAAGATTTAAATTCAGGAAAGGCTAACTCCAAATTCCAGTTTAATCACTATACTGTTGTGTCCACATTTAAGTCATTTAAGTAAACTATATAAAATTATATAAAATCTTATATAATTATGAGAGATTTTTCTTCATATTTATATCAGAAACAAGACTTACTAAAGTATATATGTAAAAAATATTTCTTCAAAAAGAACTTAATCCGACTTTTATCATAAAAATTTCCCTCAAACACATGCATACACAGAACATATATATATGTACAAAAGAACCACTCCCCATTGCCTTACCACTCCTTTCTCTTCACAAAAGCATACATACCTGAAGGTTTCTATTGATAAACAAGGTAACTATGGTGTACAATGTTAGCATTAGCCATCTGGGAACACTGCTGGCAAATTCTTGCCAGAAAATCCAATAAATGTCTCCTATCAGCAATTCATGCCCCTAAATACAAAAACTTCACAATAATGTGTATATAAAAGCACAACTTGTCAGATTCACTATAATGGTAATCTGGGGCCTTCTAGATGTAGTAAGTGATATTATAAAAAGGTAGTTATAATAAACATGTCCTTAAGAATAAGTACGAACGCTGTGGCACATATATACAATGGAATATTACTCAGCCATAAGAAGAGATGAAACACTGACATTTACGACAACATCAATGGACTGCAAGATAATCATGCTAAGAAAAATAAGCCAGACTGAAAAAGTAGAAAATCACATGATATCACTTAGATGTGGGATATAAACCTAAAAGCAACAAATGAACAGGATGAACAGAGACTTGGGGACATGGACAATGGACTATTGATTAAGAGAGGGTAGGGGGTGGGGGAAGAGAGGAGAGGAAGACAGGGTAAAGGGGGTCAAATATATGGGGGTTAGGGGGAGGGTGAAGTGAGTAAAGGGAATCAAATACATGGTAGCTGAAGAAAAAGGGACTTTGGGTGGTAAACACATAATAGTATATATATATACATAATTATAACATACACCTGAAAATTATATAATTGTATTAACCAATGTTACCCCAATAGACTTAATTTAAAAAAAAATACAAGTAACAGTACATTCACAATATCTTAAATTCACATGTCAGGCCATAAAGACTGTGCATTCTCTCACTCAAGATGACAGGTGAGAAATGTTGTATTATTTCTCCAAGTAAAACACTAGATAATAAAAAGTGGCCAACTCCCATATACACTTGGTATTTTCATGTTTGATTTAAAATCCACCTGGTTAGAACTTTGTTCTAATGCAAGAACCAATTACTTTAAATACTTAACGTGCACATCTAACTGCTGGTAGCAGCAGAACAACTATTTACTGGAAGTCATAAAGATTTGGTGAATTGATGTGTGAAAAAACTAGTGAAAATCCTTACTACGACTAGAAGCAAACTTAGAGAGCTGCTTTGTGATCTGCTAATGAACTGTACATTAACCTTAATATTAAAGTAGAATATAAAAACATCTAAGAAAATAAAATCGTATTAAATAATTCATCAGGAAGATGATGTATCTTTGTGAAATATTTTTAAAAACAATAAATCACTACAGTAATGAATACATTCTATAAAAACAATCTGTAAATAAGAGTAAAGTGCTAATTTCAGATTAATTTTCTACTTTTTACAAACTTTATATTTTTTTACAAAATTTAAATGTTACAAACTTTGTTTAGGCCACATTCATATGGGATATTTTCAGGAAAACAAATCTATTCCATTTTTAATTTCTCCAAGCATATACTATATGTATTTATACCCTATGTCTATCTTATTTAAAATCAAGTAACATACTAATGCAGCATTCTAAGGAGTCAAGAAAATTAACACTCTAATAATTATTTCCATCTATACTAAGCATGCATGAAAATCCAGGAATATCAAACATCTACCACTTTATGTAAATGTGTTCTTAAAATTTCTAACAAATGGTTTCTAATCTGTGTCATTAACTTAGGAAAAAATTTCCATAACCAAATAATAAATTATATGTATATATTTTATATATGCTTTTTATATATATATATATTTATACATACGTATTAACATACATTTATTTCACAGTCCATTGTTTAATGAGTATAAATAAAAGCAGTACATAAATTTTAAAGAAGTTAGCAGAAATGACATTTTATGAAAAGGTGATTGGAAAATTTAAATACAAATGAATAATGTTTTTAAAAATAATTACAGTTTATTTTGTTTTTATAAATTTTTTCATTTAAGTATAGTGGATATACAATATTAATTTCAGGTATGCAATATAGTGATTTGACATTTTTATGCCTTACAATGTGATCACTCCACTAATTTAGCAGAAATTTAGCAAAATAAAATAATTGGTCAAATTTTCTTGGTGTCCCAAAATACATAAAATTCATTATTCATTTGTATTTAAATTTTCACAAAATAAATGTATAATAAACATCTCTTAGGATTCAGTCAAGAAAAAAATACCCTGATTATATTGTTGGCCAAATTTTATGACATCTTTGTTCTTATTTTTCTAGAATTCTGTTTAACATGCCATTATACATTTCTTTTGAAATTTAGATAGTCCTTTCAACATGGAAATCTGAGCTCATATTGCTAATAATTATGGAAAAAATGTTTTCTGAATTTGAAAATCAAAGTCTGAAGTTTCAGACAAATGACTACTTTAATCCACTCACTGAAATCTCATATAAAGTAAATAGGCCAGTAATCAGAAAGGCATAAACCCACAAAGGCAAAAAGTAAAGCATTAAGACTATGGTAAACTAAAATGGAAAAGAGCTAGAGATCACTGATGTAATGGAAATAAAGGAAAGCTAATTCTCATCAGCTGAAATGGTAGTAGGTTGTAAAGCTCAGAACCTTGAAAAGGGTCATACATTGGAGCCATTTTATGTTATCAGATCCTGAAGAAGGCATGAGGATGAAAACATGAAAATTAGTCTAAAGATTACTTATGGAGTGGTAAAGAATGTCAGAAATCCTCCTTATCTCCATGTGGTCAGATGACTGTACCTCCTCTACCTTAGTAGAAGAAAAGCGTGATTGAAAACCACTAGAGGCAGGTAAAGTCCACACATTGAATGGAGAGGTATATGAAAATCTATACCAAATGGTGAGAACCTTAGCCCCTTGAGCCTAACCTCTTTACCCTAATCAGCTTCCAGAATTCTGGCAACCAAGCATGAAAATTAAGAGACAGACCCAGGAGAAAAAATATGGAAATACACAGTCAACCTGTTCCACACAGAAACACAGAGCTTCCAATCACAACTTAAAAACAATAAAACATAATTAAAATACAAAACATATAAAGAGTATAAACGTGAATGTAAATCAAAGACTTTTTAACTTGTGTGAATGTAATTATAAAGGTTTTTTTTTTTTAAATCATTACTCTCAGTTTGATTTTTATAAATTTTGTCATTTAGGTACAATGAGTATATTGTTTTCAGATGTACAATATAGTGATTTCACATTTTTATGTCTTACAGTGTGATCGCTAAGTCTAGTAATCATCTGTCACCATGCAAACATATCATCAGATTACTGACTATATTCCCTTTCATCTTTTTAATTCATCCTCCCACCCCATCTCTTCTGGTAACCATCCCTCTGGTCTGTTTCTATGAGTCTGTTTCTGTTTTATGTTTTACATTCCACATATATGTGAAACAATATGGTATTTGTCTTTCTGATTTTTTTCACTTAGCAAAATACCCTCTAGGCCCATCCATGTTGTCACAAATGGCTAGATTTCATTCTATTTCTGGGTATTATTTCATTGTGTGTATGCAAATCTTCTTTATCCATCCATCTATCAATGGTTGCTTCCATATTTTGCCTACTCTAAATAATGTTGCACTGAACATAGGGGTGGTATATATATCTTTTCTAAATAGTGTTTTTGTTTTCTTCAGATAAATAGAAGCAGAATTGCTGTGTCATATGGTAGATCTATTTTTAGTTTTTTTCAGGAATATCTGTACTTTTTTCCATAGTGACTGCACCAGTTTGCAGTCCAGTCCCACCACAAGGAATGCCTTTTCCCCACATCCTTGCCAACATGTTATTTGTTGACTTTTTGATTATAGCCATTTCTGACAGGTGTGAGGTGGTTTTGATTTGCATTTCCCTGACAATTAGTGATGTTGAGCATCTTCTTATATCTACTGGCTACATGTATGTCTTCTTTGGAGAAATATCTTTTCGTGTCCTCTGCTCATTTTTTGATTGGACTGTATTCTGATTGAGTTGTATGAGTCTGATATGTTTTGGATAAATAATTTATGAATATATTCTTCCATTAAGTTATCTTTGTGTTCTGTTAATGATTTCTTTTACTGTACAGAAGCTTTTTAGTTTGATTAAGTCCCATTTATTTGTTTGCTTTTGTTTCCCTTGCTTGAGGCGATGCACCCAAAAAGATGTTACTCAGACTGATGTCAGATAATTTACTACCTATGTTTTTTTCCTAGGATTTTCATGGTTTCAGGTCTTTAACCCATTTTGAGTTTATTTTTGTATGTGGTGAAAAAGAGTGGTCCAGTTTTTGTTTTTATTTTTTTTTGCATCTGTCCAATTTTCCCTATGCCACTGTTGAAGAGACTACTATTACTCAATTATATATTACTCCATTGTCAATTAGTTGACCACATAAGCAAGGGTTTCTTTCTGGGCTCTCTATTCTGTTCCACTGATCTATGTATGTTTTTGTGCTAGTATACTGTTTTGATTATTATAGCTTTGTAGTATAGTTTGAAATCAGGGAGCTATATGTCCAATTTTGTTCTTTTACAAGATTGCTTGAGCTCTCTGTGGTCTTTTGTGGTTTCATAAATACTTTCTATTTTTTCTATTTCATTTATTTCTGCTCTGCTCTTTATTATTTCCTTCCTTCTACTTACTTGGGGTTTTCTTTGTTCCCTTTCTTCTAGTTTCTTTAGGTGTAACTATAGATTGTTTATTTGCGACTTTTCCTGCTTCTTCAGGTAGATACATATAACTCTAAACTTTCATCTTATAACTGCTTTTGCTGCATCTCATAAATTTTATAAGGTTGTGTTTTTCAGCTTAATTTGTTCTCAGGTAGTTTGATTTCCTCTTGATCCACTGGTTGTTTAGATGCATGTTGTTTAATTTCCACATATTTGTGTTTTTCTCCCAGTTTTCCTTCTGCAGTTGATTTCTAGTTTAATGCCATTGTGGCCAGAAAATATTCTTGATATAATGTCAATCTTCTTGAATTTCTTGAGGCTTGTTTTGTAGCCTAGTATATGATCTATCCTAGTATATGAAAATGTTCCATGTGCACTTGAGAAAAATATATAATCTACAGTTTTTGGATAAAGTACTCTATTAATGTCTATAAAGTTGAACTAGTCTAATGTATTTCAGGCCATTATTTCTTTATTAATTTTCTGTCTAGATGGTCTATCCATTGAAGTAAGTGGAGTATTAAATTTCCCGACTATTACAGTATTACCGTTAATCTCTGCCTTTATGTCCATTAACATTTGCTTTATATACCTGGGTACTCCACTGTTGGTTGTATAGGTATTTACAAATGATATATCCCCTTATTGAACTGACCTCTTTAGGATTATGTAATGTCCTCCTTTGTATTTTTACATTGTATTGAAGTCCATTTTGTCAATATAAGTACTACCACACCAGTTTTCTTTTTGGTTCTATTTACATGGAATATCTTTTCCCCTCCCTTTACTTTCAGTGTGTCTTTTGATCGAAAGTGAGTCTCTTGTAGGCAGCACACAGATGGATCATATTTTTTTTAACCATTCTGCCACCCTATGTCTTTACTTTTTGACTTAAAAAACAAATTTATGTCTCATATTTTGGAGGCCAGAGGTCTGAAATCAAGGTTTTGGCAGTTGGTTACTTTTGAGTGCTGTGAAGGAGAACCTGTTCCAGGCTTCTCTCCTAGTTTCTGGCGGTTTGCTTTCTTTGGTGTTTTTTGACTGCTGCAGCATAACTCCATTCTTCACATGGCAATTTCCCTATGTGTCTCTTTTTATGTCTTCCCCCCACATCTTTATGTCTTTTAATTGAAGCTTTTAGTCTATTTACTTTTAGAGTAATTGATGGGTATGTTTTGACTGATTCCGTTCTCTTTGCTTTTTGTGCAATTTTTGTGTATTTTTGGTTCACGGTCACCATGAGGTTAATATATTTCCATCTATATCTAACAGTCTATTTTAAGCTGATAGGCATTAAAGTCCAATCACATTCTAAAAGCAGTACATTTTTATTGCTCTCTCCACTGTTTCTTTTATATCTTTTTGTTTTGTGTAACCCGATTATTTATTGTCCTTATAGTTATTTTTGTTACTACTGTCTTTTAACCTTCCTATTAGCTTTGTAAGTGGTCAACTCACTGTGATTATTGTATATTTGCCTTAGCAGTGAGATTTTCTCCTTTCCTATATTTTCTTATCTCTCTTAATTGCCGTTTCTGCATAAAGAAGACCCTTCAACATTTCTTGTAAGACTGGTTTAGTGGTTGTGAACTCCTTTAGTTTTTGTTTGTCTGGGAAACTTCCTTCAAATCTGAATGATAACCTTGATGGATATAGCATCCTAGGTTGTAGATTCCATTTTTTCAGCACTTTAAATACCTCCTGCCATTCTTTTCTGACCTGTAAAATTGCATTTAAGAACTCAGCTGATAGCCTTACAGGGTTTCTCTTGTATGTGACTTGAAGTTTCATTCTTCCTGCCTTTAAGATTGTCTCCTTGTCCTTAATGTTTGCCACTTAAATTATAGTATGTTCTGCTGTAGGTTTGGAACTCTGTGCTTTCTATTTTTAGACATTATTTCTTCAAATACTTTCTGCCCCTCTCTCTCTCTGTCAATCAATCACCTCCCCCTTCCCCTCCCCCTCTGTCTTATACTATCCTCGCTTAAAAAATTTTTTTTTTCATTTTACTGTTCTGATTGGGTGATCTTCACTATGCTGTCTTGTAGGTCACTAATCTATTATTTGGTATGAACCAAACTGATGTCAATTCCTTCTAAAGTATTTGTCATTTCTGACTGGTTCTTTATTATATTTTCTCTTTGTTGCAGTACTGAATTCCTCTATTGTTCTCTCAAGTTTGTTGAGCTTCCTTATGACCATTTCTTTGAATTCTTTATTAGGCAAATTACTTATCTCCATCTCATTAGGGTTTTTCTCTGCAGTCTTTTCTTGTTCCTTCATTTGGGGCATATCCTTCTGCCTCCCCATTTTGTATGACTTTGTGTTTTTTTCCTATGAGTTGAATAGAACAGCTATTATCTCCCAGTCTTGAAAGAGTGGTCTCTGTGTAGATTGTGTTGAATAGTTTTGGCAGGCTGGTTATAGTCAGAGCTAAAACATGCAGTGCCTACTGTGTTGCCTGGCCTGAAGGAGTGTGTTTTGGGTGGGGCAGCCTGGTGTGTGCATGCTCCTTTGCCCTTCTAATCTGGATAGGGCTTCCTAATCTTGATTTAACTGTCTATGATCAGAGCAGGGTCGGAGCAGGGTTACGTTGCATGCTTGCATCTCAAAGCCCTACTAGCTCTGCCCTTTCTGTGGGTGGGGCAGCTACCACGTGCACATAGCCATACATTACTAGTTTTGTGCCCTCTCCAATGCAGCTCTTCATGTGCCACACCCCTCTCACTCCATACAGGCAGCCCTGACTGTATTCCCTATCACTTTAATTGTAGGTCCACTGTGCATGCCTGCTTCTCAATGACCTACTAGCTCTGCCCTTTCTCTAGGTAGGGCAGCCATATGTGCGCAGAGCAACACCCCACTCACTCCATGCAGGGAAGGCCTGCATGTGGGTACCACAGTTTTCATAGCTCCACATTTCTTCGGGTGGGGCAGCCCCGCATGTGTGTTTAGCAGTGCCCCACCATCTCCACACTTTCTCTGGACAGGGTAGTTCCACATGCAAGTACCACAGCATTTTACTAGCTCTACACTCTCTCTAAGAGGGACAGGTCCTCATGTGAGCACACAGTAGTGCCCCACTATCTCTGCACTTCTTCTATACAGGGTAGCCCTGCAGGTGGGTACATGAAACAGCATCCTGCTATACTGGCTGGATCAATCTCTGGTGGAAGGGTCCCTTGTTTGCATGCTATAGCACCTTCCTGTTTCTGCTGGATTTAGCTCCAGAAGGGGTGACCAGGAACGCACCACAGCTCCCTGCAGCTTGGCCAGAAAACCTGGATAGAGCTCCATATGCTATCCACATTCAGGGGAAAAGTAAACAATGGTCTTCACCAGTTCCTCCAATCATGGTTTGTTCCCTCACCTCCTGGAGAGCTCCGTGGTTCCCCTTCTCTAAACATTAATTAAAATGCCAAGAAGAAATTATATCTAAGTGCAAAAAACTTTTTAAAAACATGATGTACTTGTCAAACAAACAAAATTTCCAAAGGTCCAGTTTTTAACTTAAAAGCAAAGAGGGAAATGAAATATTAAAAAAGGTAGGGGGGAAAAAGCCCAGAAGTCATAACTACCTTAAATGCTTAATGCACAGATCTATGCTTATTTTAATAGAAATTAGAACATACCATGCATGTGCTGGTTTTGAGGTTTTTGAAGGAGCCATTAAAGCTGTTTCCATGCTATTCATTCCTGAATTATTTTCTTTGGTAGTCATTGCAATCATTTTTCGTTGCTTCTGAGAAAGTTTAGCTCCAGGAGAAATCATTTTGCTAGAAATTAAGTTAAAACCGATTAGTTTCACTACTGAGAAAGTTTAATTCCAAAAGAAATCAGATTACAAGAAATTAAATTAAACCAATCACAATAATTTCTGCTTAACAAAGGTTACAGGTAATTATATTGCTTTCTGTTTATCTGATGTGGTTTTACTATTATTGGATCAAAATGGCCACAAGTTTTAACAGTGACAATATCAGTTTATAACATCAATTACCAAGTAATAGCTACATATGAGCCTCTTACTTACAAATACACTTGCATCAGAAACAATTCACAATGGTCATTTTAGAGGCAAGCTACTATACTCCACAGGAGCTGGACTATCAACCTGACTAAATCTTTACCATATATTTAAGAAATGTGAGGGAGGCTAAATTACCTAGAAAAGGGCTTATAATTAACTTTAACTTAACATGAAGAAAAATAACAAAAAAGGTCCAGTAGGTCTAATGCTTTAGGACAAAACTATAACAACATGATCTTTCCTTTTTTATAACTTTTTAACCAACCTCAAATTTGTCTTTGGTGTAGCTCCACATTTTTGTCTATTTTCTTCAATTTGCATGATAGTTCTGAGATCCATGACAGGAGGACTGACAGGACTAAAAGACATAAAAAGTTACTTTACAATGTATTTGTTAATCCATTAAAAAAAAAGTTCAATCTACAAATTTAACTGAAACTATAAATTATATATAAGATTTATGACAGAACAATTTAGGTTTGTTTCAACTGTGACCAACTTCAAAAAAGATGTTTTGAATAAAAGCTACTTTTATACATACATACATACATACATACATACATACATAAAATACATTGAAAGTCATAATGGTAAATAATTTAAACTCAAAGAAAAAAAAAAAACAAGCAACAGAAAGATTCTTATCTAACTTAGGCAGAACTCAAAGTTCAATTAAAATTTTTATCCTTTAAGATGAACTTAAAAATTATTTTATTTTTAACAAAATTACTACTACTGTCTAATGTTACCAAAAAACAATATTTTAATGGAAAACTTGGGGATGCTCAACAATATTAAAAACCCACCACAGGGAGTTATACTGTAATGAGGAAAAATTCTACAATCTTTAGAAATATCCAATATATTTTGCTGACTTACACCAAGCTATTCTTAAAACATGTTTAATAAAACAGTCTAACATTAGTGATTAGAAGATGCTTCTAGATGTTCTCACAATGTTTACTTAAGCAAAAAATTTGAAACCAATTCCTGAACTATCTTTAGACCATGAAGCAGCATACACTGAGACATCATAATCTTTGTCTCAACTGTGTAAAATACAGTATATTTCAAAATAATTACATAAATCATCCAGATAATAATATAAGTAGTAAGTCAATAGTTTTACAATATTATAAATCATAGTAGGTATATAAAGATGAAGTACAAGCTCAATAAACACTGAAAAAGAACACTACATTTTAATTATATCTACTTCAGTTTTAAAATATTGACTTTTCTAAATAAAAAAATATGGTTAAAATATAGGTTAAAAGTACAGTATAACATTAAATAAATATGTTCTGAAAATTAACTGTGAAAAACAATACATTTTGTGAGATCTTAAATACCCTAAATGTGCTAAAAAATATATATAAAGTAAACTTACAAATGATAAAATGATCTTCCTGAGAGTTTTAACTAATATATACTATCTCCCCCCCTCAAAAAAGCTGATATTAAGTCATTATATGTGTTATATATGGATTTACTAGATTTACAGATGACAATACAAAGGCAACTAAATTTGGGAGTAATAAAAGCCTATTTTACCTACTTAGTAATTTGTATGCATTTAAGTGATTTTCTGCATGTTACAGATCTGTATTATTTTTAAATGTGCTTCACTGAAATTTTTTATTTGACTCAAAATGAATGATATTTTTCAGACTAACAAGTTTGCACAAAATGAGTATCCTACCTGAAAGAGCCAGCAACCCAACTGGAAGAGCTTGAGGTATCGATTCTGTTACTAGGAATAGGCTTTGGAGCAGATAGTTTAAGTATTGGTGATTTTTCCCATGGTTTTAAATCTTCTCTAAAATATGTAGGTGTACCATTAACATATGGTTTAGTTTTCCCCTGGGGGTAAAAACAACAAACAAACACACAAACAAACAAAACATTAAAAAGATGAATAAAAACGTAAGCACCTACCAGAGTTGCTAACATTTATAGCTGGCATTTAAATATTTGTTGATTATATTGAAGAGTATAATTTTATGACAATAATCTAGCATTTTCAATGCAGTTACTTCTGTATCTTAGTGCCTTAGCCAATTCTCAAACCAGATTAATGATTATAACCCAATTGTGAACTTTAAAAATAATTTTTAGAGAAATAAGTTTTTATATTAAATTCTATTTACATAAGCATTAAAAACATTAATAAAAGTTATTCAAATAAGATATGAAGCAGTAACTTCAAAATTCAAGTCCATGACTGTAATATGAGACAAAATGAAAGTTTGATACAAATGTCATATAATTCACTCTGAATGTAATTAAAGTACTCTGAATAAAATTAAAGTCAAATAATATTGACACTTTAAAAGGTATCGTAAATTTGTTGTTACAAATGTCCCACTGTCTCAGGAATTTCTAGTTCTAATTCTCTGTGGATGTATAGTGGTCAGAAAAAATGACTCTAATAAGTCAGTTTCCTTCCTTGTAGATTAACAATTATGGAATAAAATGTTAAGAGATGCCTAAAAACTGGCCTCCCCACAGTTGACCAGACTAGGAATTATGCATCTTAATGTGAATTGTACTAGATTAAGAGAGAAATTCCATTCCAGATTGTAATGCTCCAGTTAACATCACAGAAGAAAGAGACTATGCAGAATTTGAAATTAAGCTTACATTCAAAATCATTTTCCTTTGACAATTTTTAGATGGTATTAACTGACATTTCACAAAATAATTTTCAAATAATTCAGCTATAAATGTTTTTCAATATATCTATACAGTGCTCCTATATTTTACACCAACATGTATTTTAGTTGCAGAAAAATCATAAATAAAACAAAGGGCTCGAAGCTGCCATTAAAACATAAAATTAGAAATATTACGCAAATATTAAAAAACTAACACTACATGTCATTAATTATATTTTATTATAAACCAACCCAGCACACTTTTAAATAAAAATAATACAAAACTGAAGATAAACTGTCTATATACCTAAATTTTGAAGTTACAAAATAGTACTTTAATAGAAAAGTAAAAACAAACCTCAAACTTATCTGAATGAAATCCTGTTGTAAAATCAGGGGACTGTAAATCTCTAGGACTACCCACTCCTGCACAGCTTCCTTCAGAGTCTGATGTCAATAATTCAGGAAGAGAGTCCACAGAATTGGCCTTATCAGACTTTAATAATCCTAAAAGGTAAATTAAAAAATATATGTGTACACATGTATATTTAAATACATACACATTAGACATATATTATATTCAATAAACCCAATAGAGCCAAAAGTTTCCATTTATCTAAATGTAACATTTAAATCATAGCCACTGTGGCAAAATCTTAATTCAGCTAACTAAAAAAAGGATTTCAGTTGAAGTGAAAACCGCAATGGGAATTTAAAATCTGGATTTAAAACAGTTTCAAGTATATACAAATTATGCAACGAACCTGAGTATAAAACAGTTCTTTAAGATGTTTTAGAATATGATTCAGAAGTTTTTTCAACATAGAAATAAAGACAAAATAATAGACCCTGTGGCCCCTATTTTCCTTCACATACATCTCTGTACCCACACAAAGGGGTTCAGTAGGAGAAGCTCAATAGGAGAGGTTTTGCTGAAGCCAACTGTGGTCTGTTTGAGGGTTTTTCCTTATGCAAAATTCTGTGGATTGAGAGCTATTTTTAATTAGCTTATCACTAAAAGCAAAAGAGTTGTTATGAAATGTATATATCATTTCTTCTCTTGAAGTTGCTTGTATAAGGCTGACTGACGACAAAAATACTGCTGACAGAAATAGCACCAGGTTATGTTACTGCCACAGACACACATACCATTTCTGAAAGCCATACTATAGTCTCATTTTATAGTCACACCTCATATTTTTATCCAAAGAAATCAATAAAATTTAGACAATTTAATCTGAATCTAATCAGATCAATCTATAATGTGGGATAGTCTATAATACTACTGGCCTGAACTTTTGAAAACAAAACAAAAAGGTATGTAGGGTACTAATCTTAGTTTAAAAATACTAAAGAGATATTAATAAGAAAAGGAAATGTTAATATTGACAGAATACTAGATTTTTTTTAAAGGTTAAAACAAAGAAAAAGGCTATAAAAACACTTTTAAACAATTAGGGAAATCTCGATATAGATTATATTCCTAAATAATATTAATGGATTAATGTTACTATCTTAGATAATGATATTGTCTTTGTGTAAGAGAATATCCTTAGTTTTAGAAGATTCATATTAAAGTTTGAGGTTAAATATCATGTCTACAACTTACTTTCAAGTGGATCAGTAAAAAAGTGTGCGTGTAGAATATTTGGATGATGAGGGAAGAGAGCATACAACAGAAAGCCAACAAGAAAAAGCAAGTATGGTTAGAGGTTAACAATAAATGTGGATGAAAGATAGATGTTCATGGCATTATTTTTCGTTCATCTCTTCGATAGGTTAAAGATTTTAAAAAATAAACTGGGAAACAAATTTTTAGAAAAACTAAGGTTTTTAAAAAAATTTTTTGGGGGGGTCTCTAATTAATTTTTGATAGGGTGAAGGAGTTGTGACCAAAAAGCTTGAGAACCATTAATGTAATCAAACGCACCAAATAGGGACACTTTCAGAGTGCATGGGGATACTATAAAGAATCATACCAAACAACGAAGTGACAATACATCTCAGCTTACCTAGGAAATCCCAGTTTTTATATAAAACTACATAATCTTTACTTTCATCCAGGCTCACATAATGTCTAACTAGAAAATATGTTGTATAGTACTACTAGATTATAACCTTCTTATGCACGTGAATGGCATCTCATTTGGCATCTGCCTTAGAGCACTTATATTATTTGAATCATGTTTTGCCCACTTCTGCTAACCCCCTATGCCACTAGCTAGAGCTGTCTTTCTAAAAATATAAATCTTATTCAGTCACATCCTGCCTTAAAAATCCATCAATAACTAACTAACCATACATAGTCTTCAGAATAAAATCCAAATACCTTAGTTTGGCATATAATACCTCCAAAATTTGACCTTTTCCAATCAATCTCCTATCTGCACATAACCCTATATGGCTGAATTATGCTGAACTATATATACAAGAAATGTGCAGTTCTTTCTTTTGCCTTTAGGTTTGGGAACATATTATCCCCTTCTCTTAGTAAGTCTATCTGCCTCCTTTTTTTGGCTAACTTCTTGTCATTGTTCAAGACACAGCTCAGGTATCACTGTCCTCTAAGGAATCTTTCCTATTTTCTCAGATTGGTTTGGGTGTCCCACAGCAACCTTCAGATTACTTATCACAGTATACTATTATTTTCTGTAGCCTCCCTTAGACAAGGACTACTTTCTATTTTAGTAGCCCCAAGAGATGGCATTTAATAGTGTTTAATACTGGTTAAATAAATGAGAATTAGACGATGGAGACATGAAAGATGAGATCAAGAAATATATCCTAAAACACTGACCTGTAGATGATGGACTCTGTATAATATCTGAAAGGTTATAACCTCCAGAACTATCTGAACGTTTACGTGGCTTCTTTTTTGCTTTTGTTTTTGTCTTCTTGAACATACTTTCCCTAGCAAAAAAAAAAAAAAAAAAAAAAAACAACATACAAGTCATTTTTTTAAATCTAAAAGACATTTAAAAAGACAAATTTAGAGATGAAATTGAGGAACTATGTATTTTGAGCATTTTGATCAAACAGAAAACAGATAAGAATATGAATGCTATAGTCACATTTAGCTATGTGCAAATTACTCAATTTCATTGAACCTCATTGTGATACTATTACTTGTTCTAATCCTAGCATTTCTGTGAAAGTTAGAAACAAGATGGTATATAGGAAAATTCTCTGAAAAGCCAAATACTGCACATGTTCATACAAAAGCTATTATAAACCATAATCTTGAACTAAAAATATCTGCTATAACTTTTAAAGTATTTCAGGGAATGTTTAATTGCCTAAATTATTATTAATCATGAAAAGAAAAATAAAATGATCTATTAGAATTACAACTATCTCTTTTTTACTAAAAAATTACAGATCTCATTATAAACTTATCACACAGGTCAGCTGTGAATATTATTTGTAAAGGATAACATATTTATGTCAATGTTAATAATTTTATAATTTTTAATATAATATGTCATATATTTAAGTAAGATATCTATAAACTGCCAAGTATCCCAATGCTACTACACTCTATAAAAGGGATTAAGAACGAAAATCTCTGGAAAACAAGAGCAGTTTTTCAGCGGGCTACATGGTGGATTACTACACTCACATGAGTAGATAACTTGAACAACCAAAGATTGTAGTTTAATAAGACATTTACCAAGTAGAAGGAAAGTAATTGTTAGCAATTGATAAGTAAGTCTAAAATATGAATTGGAAATTCTAAGCAGGGCTTGTGAAATGGTCAACCTGGGATATTTTGTTGGAGGACTCCCAAATGTCAGTCACTCCAGGCCTTATCTCTTGAACCAGTCAGATTCTCTATAGAGAGAAATAAAGAAGTGGCTGATGCACTCTTCTCTGGTTCACCCTCTCCAAAAGGCAAACTCTAGTCTTTCTTACCAAGATGGAGGAGGTACCATCACTTGGTTGAATGGGGTTCAAGAAGAAATCAATGCTCTGTGAAAGACTCTCAAAGAATGTTCTTTTCAAAATCCAACCACTCACCCTGGTCATCATAAATCTGGTACTTCTAATTCTTAAGTCTTTCCAAAATTCTGTTTTAGATTTTTCTGTTTTAAGTCATTACTACTCAGCAATCTCTTTCCAACTTACAAAAACTGTTAACATATCCTGACTGCTATTTTCTCCTCCCCTGTTATCTCTGCTTTAGCATATCATGCCTTTTTTTATTTCTTTAACCTCAGCAAGGTTTTGGAAGGTAGTTAAGATAAATGCACTAATTCAACCCAAAATGTTTAACCTGAAAGCTACATTCCTTTCACATTTATATGTAATTTTGGTATATCTGTAAATATAAAATTATTAATTTATTTTATAATATACCAAGGCTAAAAATGAACATAAATTATTTCTTATGTCAGGTTTCTCAATTTTTTCCTTTTAATATCAATATAAAAGTATCGATAATGTCCAAGATCTGAGGTGGGGAGCAGAGGAAAGAAATAAGGAAAAAGAAAACAGTGCTTACGAAAAATTTTGTTCAATATTTACTTCTTCTTTAAAAAAAAAATCTCCATCTTCTAGTTCCAAATAGCTAATATCTGGTCCATCTTGATACGGTGTAATGATTCTTCTATCCATTGCCGGAATCTACAGGAAAAACGATGTCACTTTAAATGCAAAATTTATAAAAATATTTTTTACATAGACATAATATCTCATATTTTAAAATGTAGTGACATTAACTAGAAAAAATCTAGAACATTTAATGACTTCCTAAACTTAAATCAAGGGGTGAAACTGATTAAAGTATACTCCATAAAATTGTAAAAAAAAAAAAACAAAACAAAAAAAACAACTTAACAAAAAAGCTCCCCTATATTAAAAAGACAAATTAATCTATTTGTTAGGGATCATGTGAATTCATGT
This sequence comes from Macroglossus sobrinus, assembly GCA_004027375.1. Lineage (NCBI taxonomy): Eukaryota > Metazoa > Chordata > Mammalia > Chiroptera > Pteropodidae > Macroglossus > Macroglossus sobrinus. The sequence continues at coordinate 261,422 of PVKZ01000220.1, forward strand.
TTTTGCACTGTCCTGACCTTTGGTAAATAATAAATAAAGACTCTCTGAAGCTTTCAATAATTTTCACTTATAGAAGAATTAAAAGATAATAATTTTTATCATTGTTTTCAATTTTGATTATCATACTCATTAATGAGAATCTGTAAAAAAATATTAAATCCTATTTTAAAAGGTCCTAATGTATTAGAATTCATTAAGAAAATATTCCATTGAGACAAGTGACCTAATAATATACTGCTTTAGTTGATAATTTCATTGAAAAAAACATAAACCTTACCATTTTTCGATAAAATACAGAAAGCTCCTTCAAAACACCAACACTTAAAACGTCAAAAGACCTAACAAATAAGATACGAAATTTTATCTTAATATTCTAGTAAGTTAATACCTGTCAAGATTTTCAAACATGTAGAGGTATTTTATATTGCTGAATCAGTTTTTTTTTTTTTAAGTATTAATATGCCAGCTGCTATAAATTCTTTTTGGATGTGCAGTTATATACATAGATATATTCAGAACACACTAGAACAGAACACATGAACAGAACACTCTAGACGAATATGTTGAATAAAACTCAAGCAACTGTTATGAATAAATGATAGGAAAATCTTATCTATCGCAACAAAAAAGTATGTATTCATTTTCAACCTTCATTTTCCACAAATTATAATCTACAGAAATATTGTAGAACATTGTAGTACTGTATTGATAGAACAGTAGCCTATCAGGATACCTACATTCTATGTAGAATTATCACTGCTACCAATTACCTGCATGACCTTGAACAACACATTCTATTTCTCTGGGCTTTAGTATCTTCATGAGTAAAATGATGAGTACAATGACATTTGGACCTGACCAGTAGTATTCTAAGCAGAGTTTAAGGAACTCTTGGGTTCCAAAGAGGTACTTTAAGGCAGCAGTGAAAATTTAACTCAAAGTTTACATTCTGATTATTTTAAAAATATTTTCCCAACTAATACAAAACAACTTGCATAATCAAATCTGTAACATACCAGTTTTAACACTTTGAAGATAATTAATTTCTGATGCTATGTCAATTTTGGTACACCCACCTTTCTTAACATTTCTGTGCATATTTATTTGCACTTCTAACAAACACCTATTTGGTTAGGTATGGTTAAATTTGTACACATTTGGTTTTAATGCAAGTTATGCATGTTTGCAGCACATGTGCCATTCTTAATATTAACAGTTCAGCTGACATGCTTGTCACAAAACAACTGAATAGTAGTATTACTATCATTTTCCAGTATCGTATTTTAGAGATTTGGTGCCTATTTTAGACTTTGATTGATTCTTATCTGATACCAAGAGCAAGCTTAATTTGGCAAAAAAAAAAAAAAAAAAAAAAATTGCTATGATTAGAATTGCTAACATAATGTCCACAAAAAATTAATTTATTCTGAAACCCTAGCCAAGCGCTCACACTAATATACCAGAGGCATTTAAAAATGATATTGTCTAATACACCATAACATTAATTTGCATTTGAACAAAAAAACAAAGCATTAAACAGCCAAAATATTATTTCCTCTAATTCCTGTAAGAGCTAATTATTAAGAATGTTAGTAGAGGAGCATTTGAGATCTTGTTCCCCAACACAAGTCATCAGTTTAGCTCAAATAAACTCTTCTAAAATTTTTCAAAAAAGAAAAAATATTTTAGTACAACAATTATTTCAATCATGTTTTAAAATCAGTTTCATTAAAAATCATGACATGCAAAGTGAGTTACCAAAAACGGTTATTTATAATAAATTATATGGGTCAAGAATTTCTTGATTCTTTACAAAAGTTTCCTGGGTTTTCTCATCTGTAATATGGCAATATATACAGAATTTACTCCACAGGGTTTTCATGAAATTAACTATCTATGTAACACTTTTAGAATATTGCCTGGCATATACCATTAGTTTTCATTATTACTATTATTAGTTATTACAATTAATAATTATTATGGCAGTAGTATTATTACGAATAAAACAAAACGCAACTGAATACTGATGCTAAAAATGCAAACTGACACCAAAATCTCTAATCTCAAATTTATGTTCACCAAAACACTCATTTTTATCATCGCTGACTTTACAGTAAGTAAATGTAATGAAATTTTGACCTTATTAAAAAATAAATCTGTAAATTTATTTCACTAAAAATTCCATTGCTAAAACAGTAGAAAACAATGGGAAAAAATTTCCAAGATCTCTTTAATTTAAAAATGTCTCAGACTCCTAAATCACTAAATCACTAAATCATTAGCATTTATCAAATTCTTTCCATTCAGATAATCCTTAATAAAATATGAAATATTAGCTTATAAAACAGAGTGTGAGTGTGTGTGTGTGTGTGTGTGTGTGTGTGTGTGTGTGTGTGTATAGGGAGAGGGAGAGGGAGAGGGCGAGAGAGAGAGAGAGAGGGAGAGGGAGAGGGAGAGGGAGAAGGAGAGGGAGAAAGAGAATGCACAAATTTTTGTGTAAAATTTGTCATTTTTCATTAGGAACATTCCATTACTTATCGATTTCTATATAAAGGCTCAACACACCTATCAGCATGCAATAAACTAGAGAAATTAAATGTTTCAGGCCATCCTTAACATCCTAAATTTGACCAAAGAATCAATATGTTGTATAGGAAAGATCTTAAAGATAATAAATACAAAGAAGAAATAGAAATCAACCAGTAACAAATTTTATGGGTGCTTACATGTGAATTAATTAAGTGCTAGCTTAGTATAACAGTTTCCAAAAGCCAAGATAAAAATTACAGTTACAAATCAATCAAAATAAGCAAATAGATATGCATACATATAGAAAATATACTGATAATATTGTTCTACAACTTTCTAACCAGAATGTTAGTTCCATTGAGGGCAAAAATTTTGCTTGTTTTGTTCTGTTCTATCTCAGCAATGGCTAGGATATATTAGGTAATCAAATACTGATGGAATGATTAAATCCTCTTACACATTTTTTTTTCTACAAAGCTGGAATTTATTATTCACTTTTTAATTACTAATACAGCTGCTATTATATGTAAATAACCACTTTGCAACAGTAATTTAATGTATGCACCCAACCTACCTTGCTTCAAGTAAAGCTGCCATATTCAGTCCTATAAACTGTAAACAAGACAGTTTCAATTGCTCAGCATTATACATTGCTGCAAATTCTAACAGCATAGCAGCATTCTTCAAGGTAACTACAAAGGAAGACAAGATACGCAAAATGAAATGAAAGGAATGTTATTACAGCAAATGAAGAAAAACTGAAAGTAGTTTCTTACCAAAAATAACTTACACTAATACTGAGTTATATATTTACATATATAAATACGTACATACTATATATTTGAAAAATAAATCTTACATTATTCATGCCAGTACAAAACCTAGTATACTGTACAACAAATTCTGGATTTTGTTACAGTTTTATTAAATTATATATGAAGTATGTTTTGTTAGAAGACTGTCTCAGAATATTCTACCAACCTAGCATATAACTTTGGCTTCCCAAATCTCTCCATTCTTTTTTTTATTGCTCTGAGTCCCACCCAGCAGAGGAACACAACTATTTTATACACCAGGCGTCCTCCATTTCTTTTTTTCTTCCTCCCTTGCAACTATAAAAGTTATAACTACAGCCAATAATGGTCTGAGTTTCATTTCTGACTAACCTAAAGTTTCAACTACTAAATAATGAACCCAAAGTTTACCATTTCACAGAAATGAAAATGAGTCATATAAAAACTTTAGAGCTGTTCAGCGGGGAACAAGGGCTGCCAATAACCAGAGACCAAACTACTGAAGAACCATTCTCTTGCTAGGTTCTAGTAAGATCAAGGAAGTCATTAATAAAGGCAACTCTGCAGCAGGGTGCCAAGAAAGACTATCCAAGGGAAGCCAGAAAAGTGAACTGAATAATTAAAAACATCACCTATGTGGATACGTTATACTTATTGTATGTTGTGTCCTTAATTTGATATATATTTCCATTTTCTTGCTTAGAAGATCAGAGCTGTTCTTTTTTGATAACCAAGGACAAAATACTCTACAGAGCTCAAAAATGGATAAATAAGATACCAGACCTAAGACAAACCACTAGCAAGTACAAATTAGAAAAATTTGACCAAAAATCCCTTCACACTTCCTGAAGTGGCAATATGGTACTGAAGGAGAACAAAGATATGTCTAAGGAAATTTAATCTTCATCCTAGAGTAAGCAATTAAAAATACCTGAACAGGCGAAGACACACTTACTACCTATAGAAAGATTAAAGACTAGTTAGAAGAGAGAAAGAGGACTTAAAAGACTACTGTGACACTACACAGAAGAGATGGGCAACAGTGACCTCAACTAGCATAGTCACAGAATAAAAAGGTGGAAGAAATGTGATCAACATAATTAAGATGAATAAGTTTTGACAGCTAAAAGAATCTGAAAATAAGGAGCAAAATACAAAAACTAACTTTGGGTTTCAAACTTGAGTGTTCAAGAGGGATACCATGCAATTGACTGGAATAATGAACAAGAAAGAAAGAACAAGAAAGAGAAAAGAGATGTGTCTGATCAATTATATTAATGGGAAAGTTACATAAACATGCCAGCAAACAGTAAAAAATGAGTAGCTACACAGACTTACAGTCAAGACCAGAACAAGGGTAAAAACTTTGTTTCTAAACTCTCAACCTTGAAATTCTGAAATAAATTTCCCATCAAATTTTTTATTCATAGTTTTATGACATTTCAAAAAAATAACATTTCAATTCTAAGTTGTACATATTTTCACATATGAACATCTCTGAAATAAGGATGTCCTTACAAATAATGACATAAAATGGTTTAAATGTTTTGACATTTTTTTATAATACTAAAGATAGTAATAACTTTAACCATAAATGCCATCAAAATGTCAATAAAATACAGTAATCCTAGAACAACCTTAAAACACTAATATTCTAATTCAAAAATACTCACGTTTTTCAGTTAATGCTACTTCACAAATCTCTTTCAATCTTGTTATGAGAAGCTGATCAGCCACCACAAGAACACTACAAATAAAATCCACATTTTGAGACTCTAAAAAAAAAAAAGAAAAAAAATTGGCATCACTGTTTATTACATTGTAAACATTGTACCTATTAAAACAAGTTAAAATAATTAAGATGCAAACAAAGAATTATGATTATTTTCTAAATGTTGAAATGGCAACAATGACAAATAGTAGTAATATAAAAAAAAATGTCTACCTTTTAGTAGAAAGCTAGAAAGAAAAACATCAAAATGCCCTGGTTCACACTAGAACCATAAAATGGGCAACGTGAGTTGATCTTTTTAGTCTAGAAGGTTATTAGAATGCCTGACTTATTTAAAATCTTCCATGTTAGACAAACATTTATCCAATTAATAAACAGAGGGGAAAGTCATCTCAGCATCACACTTAACATATAGGTGTATATTAACATATACTTATAGAAAGGGGAGAAGGTTAGGGGTAAATAATGCTCTTAGGTTTCCTTATTTAAAACAAAATTGGTCATCGAAGAGTACATTTCTGAAAACTATAGGAATTCCTTAATTTAAAATAACCTGGGTGCAGAGTACTACTAATAGCCTTAAGCAATGTCCTTGAGCCACTGCCAGAATAACAACATAAAGAGAAAAAAAAAAAAAACACCAAAGGAAGAAGGGGGAGAACAGGAGGGATGGTGAGAGGAAAGAATGGTTAAGAAGAAAAAAATGAAGGGAAAAAAAACATTTTAGAAAAGAGAGAGGTGCTAGAGAAACATGTAGGAGTGAGAGACATCCCCATATTCCTCTCCTTGAAACAACAGTAAGCTGAACATCTAAAACTCAACAAAAATCACCCAAACTGCACACCAGCACATCTGAGCGTGGGATCTAAGCATAAGAGCTACCACAGGTCATAACCCCAGGTGTCAAGACAGTGGACTGGGAGAAACAAAGCTGCCTTGCACAGCCTCTGAAGCTCCCTGCAGGAGGAAGGGGAAGGGAGAAGGAGCGGCGGATTCGAATTCCCTGAACAGCCCTGCCTGGGAAAGCTGAGAGTGCCATGCTATCAGAGATAGGGTCCATTCATCAGGGCAGAAAACAGAAAAGTGGGATGGCAGAAAAACAACAGTTGATTTTGACTGGCCGCGGTTGGAAAACGAAGGCTGAGCCACAACCCCCATGCCCCATTCCAGAGGGCCCCACCCCCGATACCCTTCAAAACTGAACACCACAGAGTCTCAGGGGAATCTGAGCAAATGCTACTGAAACTGTTGCCAAAACTGAGACTGAAACTGAGGGTAGCAAGTGTGATTAAATATCTATAAGAAAAGAAGGCATTATTAAGGCTTTTTTTTTTTTTTTTTAAATGAAGAAGGGATCCAAGAGGCTTAGATGCCACCAGCTGGAAACCAAAAGAAAAGTGCATTCTTTGCAGCAGGCTAAACAGAGACCTTTATATAATAAATCTTTCTGGAAAAAAAGGCAAGGTGGAGAAACAGTCCATTAAACACCATGAACAACCAAGGTGACAAGGCAGCTCAGAAAGAGAGAAATCTTCAAAAATAAGCTTATAGACAAAGAAATATGCAACTTAAATGGCAGAGAATTCAGGAGGGTACTTCTGAAAAAATTCAGTGAGCTCCGAAACAAGCCATAATGATAAAGAGAATCATGCACTAAGAAGACATAACATGTATTAATATCTATGCTCCCAATGAGGGAGCCCCAAAATATGTAAAGAAATCACTAACAGAACTAAAGAGAGAAACAGTATCAAAACACTATTGTAGTGGTGTTTGATATGGACAGATCATCCAAACAGAAAATCAATAAGGAAATAACATCCTTAAATGATACATTAGACCAACAGGGTATAATTGACATATACAGAGCCTTCCATCCCAAAACAGCTGCTTATACTTTCTTCTCTAGTGCATATGAAACACTCTCAAGAATCGACCACACACAGGGACACAGAGATAGCCTCGACAAATATAAGAGGGTTAAAATCATGCCAACCATATTCTCTGATCATAAAATGCTTTGAAACTAGAAATCAACTGCAAAAAGAAAGCAGGAAGAACCACAAATATATGGAGATTAAACAACATGCTACTGAAGAATAACTGAGTCAAAGAAGAAATAAAAATAGAGATCAAGAGATACATAGAGGCAAACGGTAATAATAGTAAAACATATCAAAACTTTTGGGACACAGCAAAAGCTGTCATAAGAGGAAAGTGCATATCATTACAGGCTTATCTCCAAAAATAAGAACAAGCCCAAATAAACAACCAAATGCTTCATCTTAAAAAAATAGAAAAGGAAAAACAAATGAAGCCTTAAGTCAGCAGAAAGAAATAATCAAAATTATAGCAGAAAAAAAATAAAATTGAAAACAAAAAATAGAAAAATAAATGCAAGAAAGAGCTGGTTCTTTGAGGTTAATAAAATTGACAAACCCCAGGTTAGACTCACTAAGAAAAAAGAGGACACAAATAAAATCAGGGATGAAAGAGGAGAAATTATGACTGACATCGCAGAACTACAAAGAATCATACAAAAATACTATGAAAAAGTATATAACACCAAATTTAATAACCTAGAAGAAATGGACCAGTACTTAGAAAAATACATTCTTCTTAGACTGAATCAAGAAGAACAAGAAAATCTAAATAGACCGATTAGCAGTATGGAAATTGAAACAATCATCAAAAACCTACCAAAAAGTAAAAGTCCAGGACCAGATAGTAAGTTCTACCAAACATTCAAATATTTAATACCTATTCACTTCAAACTCTTCCAAAAAAATCGAAGAGGAGGCAATACTTTCCAACTCATTTTATGAGGCCAATTTCAACCTGATACCAAAACCTGGTAAAGATAATACAAAAAGAGAAAACTACAGACCAATATCTCTCATGAACACAGATGCAAAAATCCTGAATAAGATACTAGCAGACCAACTATAGCAACATATTAAAAAGATTATATACCATGATCAAGTGGGCTTCATATCAAAGGCACAGAATTGGTTCAACATATGCAAATCGATTAACGTGATACACTACATAAATTTAAAAATATGAATCATATGATATCAGTAGATGCAGAAAAAGCCTTTGACAAGATACAGCATCCATTTATGATCAAAACACTTAACAAACTTGGTATAGAAGAAAAATATTGTAACATTTAAAGGCCATATATGACAAGCCCTCAGCCAACATTATACTTAATGGTGAAAAACTAAAAACCTTTCCTCTAAGATCAGGAACAAGGCAAGGCTGTCCACTAACACTGGAGGTCCTAGCAAGTGCAATCAGACAAGAGAAAGATATAAAAGGCATACAAATAGGAAATGAAGAAGTCAAACTGTCACTATTTGAGGATGACATGATTCTCTATATAGAAAACGCTAAAGACTCCCCAAGAACATTACTAGAAATAACAGGCAAATACAGTAAAGTTTCTGGATACAAAATCAGTGTTCAAAAATAGTACAGTGTTCCTATACTCTAATCACAAAGTGTCAGGAAAAAAAGTGCAAAAAATAATTCCTTTTGCAATTGCAACAAAAAGAATAAAATATCTACAAAAAAGCTAATGAAACATGTGGAGGGCTTATATAATGAAAACTATAATACCCTATTAAAAGAAATCGAAGAAGATACAACAAATGGAAAGGTATTCTGTGTTCTTGGAAGAATCAGCATAGTTAAAATGACCTTATTACCTAAAGCATTATACACATTTAATGCAAACCTCATCAAAATCCCATCGGCATTTTTTAAAGAAACAGAAGAAAAAATCATCAGATTTGCATGGAAGCACAAAAGACCCTGAATTGCCAAAGCCATCCTGAGAAAAAGAATAAGGTTAGAGGCATTATTCTGCCCAACTTCAAATTAAACAACAAAGTGACAGAAATTAAAACAGCATGATATTGGCAGAAAAACAGACACACAGGTCAGTGGAACAGAATCAAGAGTCCAGAAATAAATCCATATTTATATGAGCAAATAATTTTTGACAACAAAGCCAAAAACATAAAGTGGAAAAAGAAAAGCCTCTTCAATAAATGGTACTGGGAAAACTGGAAAGCTACTTGTAAAAGAATGAAACTAGACTGCTATGACCACACACCAAAATTAACTCAAAATGGATTAAGGATATGAATATAAGACCTGAAACAATAAAATGCATAGAAGAAAACATAGGAACTAAACTTAAGGACCTTGGACTTAAAGAGGATTTTATGAATTTGACCTCAAAGGCAAGGGAAGTAAAAGCTAAAATAAATGAATGGGGCTACATCAAAGTAAAAAGCTGCTGCTCAGCAAAAGAAATCATCAACAAGGTATAGAGACAACCATCTGAATGAGAAAATATATTTGTGAGCAAGGCCTCTGATAAGGGCCTAATATCCAAAATATACAAAGAACTCAAATGACTCAACAACAACAAAAAAAACAAATGATCCAATCAAAAATGGACAGAGGACCTGAACAGATACTTCTCCCTAGAGAACATACAAATGGCCAATAAATATATAAAAAGATGTTCAACATCGCTATCTATTAGGAAAATGCAAATCAAAATCACAATGAGATGCCATCTCACACTTATTAGAATAGCTATAATCAACAGGACAAGTAATAACAAATGCTAGAGAGGATATGGAGAAAAAGGAACCCTCATATACACTGCTTGTGAGACTGCAAATTGATACAGCCACTATGGAAAACAGTATGGAGGGTCCTCAAAAAACTAAGAATTAATCTATATGATCCAGCAATCCCTCTACTGGGTATTTACCTGAAAGACTTGAAAACTCATATCCAAAAAGATATTTTCACACCTATGTTCATAGTTTTATTCACAGCATCCAGAATGTGGAAGCAACCGAAATGTCCTACAATAGATAACTGGCTAATGAAACTGTGATATATATATACAATGGAATATTACTCAGCCATAAGAAGAGATGAAATTCTGCCATTTGCAACCACATGGATACACGTCAAGATAACCACGCTAAGCAAAATAAACCAAACAGAAGTAGTTAAAAATCACAGGATATCACTTACTTCGGGATATAAACCTAAAAGCAACAAATGAACAGGACAAACAGATTCATAGACATTGACTACAGACTAGTAGTTTTCAGAGGGTAGGGGGTTGGGGAGGAGAGGAGAGGTAGACATAGTAAAGGGGGTCAAATATAGGGAGGTAGAGGGAGGGTGAAGTGGGTAAAGGGAATCTAATATATGATAGCAAAGGAAACTGAACTCTGGGTGGTAGACACACAATAGACTACACAGATGTCAAATTATAATGTTCACCTGAAAATTATATAATTGTATTAACCAATGTTACCTCAACAAACTTCATTTTTATTAAGAAAATAATAAAATAAAATAAAATAAAAATAAAATAAAATAAAATAATAAAATAAAATAAAAAGGAGAGAGGTGAAGTCATTGGTAATGGCAGACTAAAGACTACTTCCAAAATTCCTTTCCTCTACAAAAGCCAAGAGAATACTGCAAAAAATGGTCAAAATCAACTTTTTCAGAATTCTAGAAATTAGCTGAAGGCTTGCAGAAATGTGAGGAGTGCTGACTCAAAAAAATTAGCTGAATATTGATAAGAACAGTGAGCTTTGGAACACTGCAGATTTTCCTATTTAGATCTTCCTCTCCACTCTTTCATAGTGGTCTTGAAAACCAAGAAAAATACAGTGACAATGAAGAGCTAAACCACTGGAGGAGACAGAACAGCTGTGGAGCAATATTAAAGAACTGTCATTATTTGTCTTGTATGTCAGTTTCCTGGACCCCACCCACTAGTAGGGCTTATCTTTATTTGATCTACTCAAAGCTTAGGGGGAGTGAATAGCCTTTCCCTTAAGGGCATTTGTTAAAACCAATCAGCAGCTATTGTTTGACATTGAAGCTGAATGAGTCAATGATAACGAATAGAGCAAATAAGAGATCAAAAATTTTTTTAAATAGTTAGAGAAAGAGATGTTGTCCTAAGTGGTTTTTTTGTCCCCTAAAAATTCACGTTGAAGCACTAATTTCCAGTGTGGCTATATTTGGAGATGGAGCCTCTAAGGAAGTAATTAAGGTTAAATGAAATCTTAATGGTAGGGCTCTGATCTGAAAGGATTAGAGTCCTCTAAGACACACCAGAAATATCTCTCTCTTTCTCCCACCACATGCCCTGCCATTGTCTAACACACACACACACACACACACACACACACACACACACACACACACACACACAAACGAGAAGGCAACCATGTACAAGCCAAGAAGAGAATCCCCCCTAGAAGACACCAGCCTTGCTAGACCCTGATGTGGGACTTTTTGACTCCAGAACTGTAAAAAAAAAAAAAAAAATACATTTCTGGTGTTTAAGGCAGAATACCTAGTCTATGGTATTTTGTTATGGCAGCCTGAGCAGACTAATACAGATGTCCACAGTAGAGTTTGAAAAGTTACAACACAGATCTGTAAATATAGAAGGCCACACTAAACAAACAGCAAAAACACTGAACCTGGAGGAAGAAGAATCTAATTTTAAGAGTTGCCACATTATGTTATTTAAATATCCAGTTTTCAACAACAAAAAATTATGACAGCTGCAAAGAAAATGTATGGGCCACATACAGGAAGAAAGCAACCAAGAGAAAAAGTCCCTGAGGAAGAGAAAATGCTAAACTATTGGACAAAGGGTTTTTTAAAGCAGCTATTTGAAATATGATCAAAGAACTAAAAGAAATGTCTTAAAAATATATATGAGTATTATGTCTCACAAAATTAATGGTATCAATAAAAATAGAAATTATAGGTTGAATGAGATTATCCAATGAGAAACAAAAAGAAAAAATGAATAAAAATAAATAGAGCATGAGACCTATGGAATACCATCCAGCATACCAAGATACATATGGGAGTCCAAGAAAGAAAAAACAAAGGACAGAAAGAATACCTGAAGAAATAATAGTGGAGGTGGGGGGGTGGTGAGCAAAGTAAAAGTACAGAAGTCTTCTATACAATTAAAGTTCAGTTGTGATTAGTTTAAAATAGATTGTTATAACTATAAGATGTTGTATGTAAACCTCATGGTAACCATAAAGCAAAAACCTATAGTAGATACACAAAAAATAAAGAATGAAAGCAAACCACTATCACAAAAATCATTAAATTGCAAAGAAGACAGAAACAAAGGAACTTCAAAATAGAAAACTAACAAAATGGCAAAAAATAAGTCCCTATTTATCAATAATTACTTTAAATGCAAATAGATTAGATTCTCCAATCAAAGGACAAAGTGGTTAAATGAATAAAGAAACAAGATACAATTGTATATTGGCTATAAGAGACTCATTTTAACTTCAAGGATATATATATAAGCTGAAAGTGAAAGTATGAAAAAAGATATTTCATGCAAATGGTAACAAAAATGAGAACAGGAGTGGCTATATTTATATCAGACAAAATATGCTTTAAGTCAAAAATAGTTACAAGAGAAAAACCTTATTATACACTAATAGTGGGATTAATACTTCAATAGGATATAACAATTGTAAAGATATATGCACACAACATTGAAGCACCCTAAATATATGAAGAAAATATTAACAGAACTAAAAGCAGAAACGGACATCAATACTATAATAATGGAGGACTTCAATATAGATCATCCAGATGGAAAATCAATAAGGAAACACCAGACCTGACAACACTATAGACCAAATGGGCCTAACAGACATATGCAGAGCATTCCATCTAAAAGCAGCAAATACACATTCTTCTCAAGTACATGCAAAACATTCTTATGAATAGATCATAAGTTAGGCCACCAAACAAGTTTCAACAATTTAAAAGATTTGAAATCATACAAAGTATCTTCTCCAACTAAAATGGTAACTAGAATAACAGGAGAAAAATTGGAATCCAATTCACAAATATTTGGTGATTAAACATCAGTCCTAAACAACCAAAAAGTCAAAAAAAAATCAAAGAAGGGCAAAACATATCTTGAGACATATGAAAATGATAACACAACATACCAAAACTTATGGTATGAAGCAAAAAAAGTTCTAAGAAGGAAGTTGATACTGACAAATGCCTTACTAAAAAAGAAGGTTCTCAAAAGAATAACCTTAAGGTTTTTCACACAAGAACTAGAAAAAAAAAAAAAAATGAAGCCCAAAGTTAGAAGAAATAATAAAAATTAGAGCAGAAAGCAATGAACTAGACACTAGAAAAATAACAGAAAATGTCAACAAAACTAAGAATTGATTGTTTAAAAGATAAACAAAATTAACAAACCCTAAAAAATTTTTTTGGCAAATCCTTAAGCAGACTGAAAAAGAGAGGACTCAAAATTATAAATGAAAGAGGAAAAATTACAACTGATATTACAAAAATATAAAGCATCATAAGAGACTACTATGAACAAGTATACGCTAATGAATTAGAAAACCTAGAAGAAATGGATAAATTCCTACAAATTCACAATATACCACGACTGAATCATGAAGAAATAGAAAATCTTAACGGACCAATAATAGTAAGGAGATTGACTCAGTAATCAAAGATCTCCCACAAAAGACTAGATGGCTTCACAGGTGAATTCAACCAAACATTTAAAGAAAAATTAACATGGACCCTTCTCAAACTTGTCCAAAGAACTTAAGAGGAAGGAATATTTCCAAACTCACTTCACTAGGACAGCATTATCCTGATACCAAAGGCAGACAAGGACACTACAAGAAAATTACAGAACATCCCTAATGAACACGCATGTAAAAACCCTCAATGAAATACTAGTCATCCAAATTCAACATATATTAAAAAGATCATATGTCATGATTAAGTGGGATTTACACCTGAGATGCGAGGATGGTTCGACACATGCAAATCAATAAATATGATATACATTAACTGATGAAAGATAAAAATCATATAATCATCTCAATTGATAAAGTACATATAACAAAATTCAACATCCATTCATGATCAATACTCTCAACATTAGATATAGAAGAAATGGAGCTCTATATAATAAAGGCCTTATATGACAAGTTCACAGCTAACATAATACTGAGCAGTAGAAATCTGAAAGCTGTTCACCATAAGATCAAGAAAACAAGGATGCCCACTCTTACCATTTCTATTTATCACAGTACTGGAAATCCTAGCTAGAACAATTAGGCAAGAAATAAATGGCATCTGAAATGGAAAGAAAGAAGTAAAACTGTTACTGTTCGCAGATGATTAGATCTTATATATAGAAACCTTAAAGAGTCCAACAAAAAGCTATTAGAACAAACAAATTCAGTGAAGTTGCAGGATACAAAACCAACAACAACAACAAATAAGTTGCTTTTCTATGCACAAACAACAAACTATCCCAAAAAGTAATAAAGAAAACAACCCCATTTACAATTACATTAATATAAAACACTTAGGAATAAATTTAACCAAAGAAATGAAAATCTGTATGCTGGAAACTATAAAACATCGAGGAAAGATACCAAAGAAGACACAAGTAAGTAGAAAGATTTACTATGTTCATGGACTGGAAGAACTGATATTAAAATACCCATTCTATCCAAAGCAATCTACAGATTCAACAAAATCCTATCAAAATTCCAATGGCATTTTTTTGCAGAAATAAACAAAAGTAATCCTAAAATTCATATTGAACTACAAAAGACCCTGAATAGCCAAAACAATCTTGAGAAAGAAGAAAACTGGAGGCATGACATTTTCTGATTTTAAACTCTATTACAAGCTTCAGTAATCATAACAGTAATGTACTGGTATAAACAGAGACACATAGATCAATGAAACAGAATAGAGAGGCCAGAAATAAACCTTCATATATTCAGTCAACTAATCTTTAACAAAGGTGTCAAAAATACAAAATGGAGAAAAGACCATCTCTTCAACAGTATTAGGAAAGTTGAATATCTACATGCAAGAGAATGAAATTGGATCAACATCTTTTACCATATACAAAGATCAACTCAAAATGGATTAAAGACTCAAACATAATACCTGAAACCATAAAATTCCTAAAAGAAAATAGAGTAAAAGCTCTTAGACATAGGCCTTGGCAATGATTTTTCAGATATGACACCAAAACCACATACAACAAAAGTAAAAATAAACAAGTGGGATTACATAAAACTAAAAAACTTATGTGCACCAAAGGGCTCAATCAACTAAATGAAGAACCAATCTTTGAGATATGAAAAAATATCTGCAAACCATATTTGATACAGAGTTAATATCCAATAAAGAACTTCTACAGGTCAACGGCAAAAAAATAACTCAAATAGGCAAGAGACTTGAATAGATATCTCTCCAAATATGACACACAAATAGCCAACAAAGTAATGAAAAGATGTTTAATGTCACTAGTGCCTAATCCTCAGAGGAATGAAAATCCACACCACAAGATGTCATATTCCACCGATTAGCATGGTTATTATCAAAAAAAAAAAAAAAACAAACAAAAGATAAGTGTTGATGAATCCTTGGTGCACTATTAATGAGAGTGTAAATTGTTATAGTCACTATGAAGAATACGGAGGTTCCTCAAAAAATAAAAAATAAAAATACCATGATACAGCAATCTAAGATATTGAAATCAGGATCTTGAAGACATATCTGTATCCCATGTTCACTGCAGCATTATTCACAATAGTCAAAATACAGAAACAGTCTAAATGTCTCTCAACAGGTGAATAGGTGAAGAAAATATGGTATATACATACAATGCAACAAAGGAGTGTACTACTCCTATGACTAAAGACACTTGTTAACTAAAACATGGGTGTATTGTCCGACAAAATATATAAATGCACTCTTTTCATAAATTTTGGTTTAATTCTTTTATTTTAGATGTTACCACAAGAGGAAATATAGGCAAGAAAGAACTTTTGTAGATAGTCAAAATTATACTTCTTGTTGTCAATTCCTCATCTCAGTCACAGAAGTAGTTAAGTAGGAAATTGTTTAACCTCAACCATTAAATAAAATTCTTAGAGTTCATTTTCACATAGGTGATGAAACTTTCCTTTTCTACAACTTTACGGTTAGTAATCATCCCTACTGCCAATTCTAAATTAAGCCTCTACTGATGGCTTATTTCAATAAGAGTAGAAATTAAGATTCATGTTGAAATTACCATTATTCAATTATATCTTAAATATCTAAAATGTCATAACTCTTATTATCACCTTTTATCACCACAGCTTCATCAGTATAGAGGTAGTCCAAAATAACTTTTAGTATGTCAGAATGTATTTGCATTTCCAGAGCTGCATGACTGGAAGCCTAAATAAAATAAAATAATTAATTTTAAACTACAAAAATACTACTATATTCTGACTAATATTGGTACAAAAAAACTTTGAAGAGGGAACACATTAAATACAAAAGAACATTTATAAAATACAAAAGCTAAAATGAGATACATTTCATTTTAAATTGCCTTATAACATGAACAAGGATCAAGAAAAACAGAAAAAAGTACATTGGTATTCCAAATACATGTCCAAATAATGGGTAAGTTTTGATTTAAGTAGCTTTTTTGCAACAATTTTCATTTCTAATGTTGCTATTTTCCACCAGGCTGAAGCATAAATACAAAAGAAAAAGTGAGTTAAAATAGCAGGTTCCTATTTTGAATTTCTTTAGTATATAATCTCCCTAAAATATAAAGAAGTACTGTTTCAGCCTATGTGGTTTCTACTTAAATCTTACCTCGATCCATGAACTACTCAGCATACTATGAAAATATTCTGAAAGAAAAAAAAAAATCAATTCACTAAGGATAGTGAAATAACACTAAAATAAATCAGCACTTAAGAAAAAGTGTACCTACCAAGTCTAGCACAAAGAACACATTTATGACAAGGAAATTCCTTTCCATCTACTGATTTCATGGTCACATCACATAGAAATGAACTAAAAGAAAAAGATTTTATTTGAAGCAAGAGCATTTCTTTACATTTAGCAAATTAAGAAAATCCATTATATGATTTGGCTTAACTTGATTTTTCTCTTACTTAAAAGGCAGCAGAGAACAAACAACTTGAGGGTATACATACAAATACTTTTATCTCATTTCACTTCTAGAAAAATAAGGACCTTACAATAAAAATAATATTTGAAAAGGGAATTGAATGCAGATAGATATTCAAAAAGTCTTTCTTCTAATTTTTTTCATTACAGGTCAGGTGTTAATAATATAATAGTAAGTGACATCATAGTCAATGGTCTTTTGATTCACTTATTTGTACGACCTATTCTGTGCCAAGCATAATCTAGATACCGCCAGTTTCTCTTTCTTCATAAACCTTTCACATATAAAATATAAATACCTAAAGACAAAAAATTTTAATAACAAATGTATTTAGAATAGCATATTTATTAATGAAAAGTTTTATAAAGAAATCATCATAATGGTGAAGAGGTATAATTAGTTTGGTTTTGAGGTTACATCATTTCCTGATTTAAAAAATACAAAATTCAGGGAAGAAAAAATTAAAATTAAAAATTCCTTTCCTAATTAGAAAGTGATCAGAAAAAATGAATTGTACCAATGTCTTATTGAGTAGTAATATTTTATTCATTCCCTTCAACTCTCCAACATTTCCAAAAATTAAGAACACTAGGTAAAGGTAAGATGTATCTACCGATATATTTTGCTTCATACGTAAGAAGAGCTCCATTTCCACACTGAGGTCCCAAAATCTAAAAATGAAAAGTTTATCTTCATTTCCTTACTTACCATTTTTTCTGATTTAACTTTGGTTTATTACCAGTTTTCTTGTCAATAACATTAATTTTTTCATTTTCAAATCTGACTCCATCTAACCTATCAAGAATAGATAAGAATTAACAATTGGTTGTATATATGCTTCTACAAAAAGAAATAAAAATCCAACGAATTAGTTTACATGTATCTAAACATGATTATATAATTTCTATCATCTAGAAAAGTGTCTCAAAGAACCCCCTTTGTGATAAAGAAAATCTCCCTCAATTTTAAGTGTTCAAAATTTATTAATACCATTACTGACAAAAAAAAAATCAAAATATATACTCTTCTCCTACTCTCACACAACAAAGGTTATACTGCCACAAGCAACATAAATACCTTAAAAGTAGAATTCCAAAAAGTCTGGTTTATAATATGACAAATACTGTGCTAGCCACTTTATACACGTTATATAACAAAACCACACCAACAATATGTCAGTATTAACCCTTCCATTTTCTATATTATGAAAGTAAAAGTTCAAAGAAAGTAAGAAATTTTCCCCAGCTAGTTATAAAGCTAAGAGACATATAGGTCTAACTCCAAAGACAGTACTCTTTCCAGCACACCACACCGCCTGCCACTCTAGATCCGTTACACAAATACCAAAAAAGAATTCAAGCCCTTAATAACAGCCTTCCCATACTTTAGTGTTTTAATCCAAGGAGTCCCACAGAGATAGCTTTAGCATAAAATGGAGAAAGAATACATCCCATATATCTCCATTCAAAAAGAATGGGTAGGGCCGGGGAGGTAGAAAGGAAGGGAAAGAGAAGCACAAAACAAATGAAAAGAATTTTTAAAAGGAGGGTATAATGAGGTACAAGAATAGATATTAAGGATTAGCCATACCTACTACTCAAATTACTGAAACCAAACTTCTTTGCAACATTTTGCAACATTCTTACAGGATCATCTTCCCCAATACTTTTTACTTTTTTGGAAGATTTTAGTTTGTTTTTCTGCTTTTCACTAATTGTATGAGATTGATTACTTTTATAAACTTCAAACGCTGACTTCTGATTATCTTCATGGGAATTTATTTTATTCAAATGAGAATTCGTAGTGCCCTGATATTCTTCTGGTTTTCTGTTTAAGTTTATTCTTGGTTTGAATCCATGAATTAAAAAGTCACAAGTATCTGTATATATAAATTGTAAAAGGTATTCAAACAAGTCAGGATGAACCTTTTCTACCACAAAGAGGTGACATCCTGCAGAATCTTCGTCTTTCCGGTAAACATCTGTAAAGTCTAAAGAAGTACCATCTGAAAGAAACAATTTCTGAAAAAAGTCAGAACGTGCTGCCAAAATATATTTATGAGCAGGGAAGATTCTGTTGCCAACTTGAAATGTCACATCATGGATGTTGTCCATTTCATCTGTTTCCCTCAACAGTTTGCCAAATTCTTCAAGAAAGGATGATGAGGACACAGCTGGAATTTCATAAAGACTAGAAGTGAGACAAAAATCACTTTTACTTTCAAGAAAAATGTATAAAACCAAAAGCACCTCTAGCCAATTCTCCTTTTAAAGTCCAATTTATAAAATTTATCACTTAGAAAATTTTTAAATTAGCATTTCCTAAAATATAATACTATATAGTCTTAGATACTGACCGTAATACTTTAATTTTGTTCCTTTTTATGTTTTTTCTCCTAAATTAAAATGCTAACAATTAAATGTTCCTTTGAAGGCAGTCTTTTCTATTTCTACAAAGAAATACTAGAATATAAATTTCAAATGACTCACAGAAATTTTAAATGATAAAAGTATAAATAAAAATATTCAAAAAAGAATACAGTTCTCAACCTGTTCCTCTTTTATATTCTTTAATTTTACAAGTGGAGAAAAATAAATATACAGAGAACTGAGTAAATACTTCAGGTCCCTGATCCCAGAATAGGGAAGAAACTCAAAGGAGTAAAGATGAAAACACAGATATAAAACGGGTCTGGTAACCTTGACACTTTCAGTACCGTAGGAATGCGATCACACATTCCCAATCTACATTTCATCTTTCCAGGTATGGGGGACCAACCTTCCTGGTTTACCTGGGACCGAGGGGTTTCTCAGGAGACTGTCAGTGCTAAATATGTGACCGACCTGGGCAAAACAGGATGGATGGTCACCCTACTTCTGGGACTTCTTTCCTTTTCACTAATAGTACCCTTTGTATTTATCTTAACGTGTCATCTCTCCAATAATGTGACTTAAAAGATTTGCACAGAGATTCACACTGCCCTACAGATAACTCTACCTATTCTTTTGTCAATTCTCATGGTATTCAAGAAATTGTTGAAAAGTACATAACAAATATCTTACACTCAGAATCTGAGAAATTAAGAGTATATAAAGTACTAAAGATACAAATAAACTTTATGTGTATGTCTACATATATGTATATAAACACACATATATTTCCTCAATATTTTCAATAAATATCAGTTTACAAACTAAAAAGAACATTTGTCATTTCCAGTATAACAAATTCCACCTTTGAGTTATCCTGGTAACATGATTATCTGTCTAAAGTCTCTACAAGACTTGACAACAGCTCTTCAATTAAATTTGCTCCAAGAGCTACAGAAAACAAAAGAAAACCCAGTGACCAGTTTTTTTTTTTTTTTTAATGAAAATTATTAATACAGGTGGTACCTTGTTTTAGGATCTGACTGCAGGATTGCAAAGTTACATCCACTTGGATCTGTGCTGACACTAACAGCTCTATGGGCAAAAGTAAGTTTCTCAAGTCGAATTCTTTCATATACACTATTAATATCAGAGACACAAGACACATCGGATGAGGAATTATGAAGGTTTGATAGAATCTCTGTTAAAAAAGAAAATAAATAAATTCCTATTAAGGCTTTATTGAAACTATTTTAAATGACTTACGAGTGAATGGAATAGGTAAACAATTAGGAGAATATGAGAATATCTTTTGAATGTATTAAACCCTTTTGAAAAACTATACCTTCTTTCTATTCAACACAATTTATAGCTCATATATTGGCTATATTATACATGAAATTGTGGTGAGTAAATTTTCAATATCCATGAATTTATCTCTTTCAACAAACACATCCTTCACAATGCAACCAGTTATCTTTCTAAAAAGCAAATCTAGTGTTAAACTAGCTTTTAAAATTACTCAGCTTGCATTAAAAATATACAAACTCAGCATCTTCATAATCTGATTGCTTATTTGCTTCCTCTCATTTATTTAGCAAATATCTGAGTGACCACACTGTGCTCAGAGTCTAGAAAAAGAATAAACAATGTAGACTGAAATTATATTAATGAACCTGAAGAAAAGTGGAAAGATTTCAGAAATATGAGACAAAAGTGTCAAAACTGGTAACTAATTAGATGTAGAGGGTGAGGGATGTCAAAAATAACCATTTACTTGGATTGAAAACACTGAAAAGCAGATGTGATGCAGGAGATCGTGAATTCAGTTTCAGACCACTAAATATGACTAAGACAGAGTTCTAAGGACTTCCAACATTTATAAGTAGAACCTGCATTATGGTCACTCTCTCGAATTCAGTCTTAATTCAATCTCATATGGCTTTACTAATCTTCCCTAACACTTAGTTATTACAATTTCTATACTCCCAAAAAGCTTATTGCATGTTACTTTTTGTCTCCATGAACTGAAAATACTTATTAACATGTCTACTACCCCTACAAATTTGAGCATCTCAGAACAGGAGTCCATCTTATATATTTTCATGTTATTAAAACCTAGCACTCTATTTGGCACCTAAGTAAATATACCTTAAATGTTTACAAACTTGAGTAATCTATAAAGAAATTTAAAAACTTAAGTAAATAAATGATCCAAAATTATTCCTTTGTGGATGATTTTGAAGAAAGTTTATAATTTTCTGAGTAATTATAAATGTTCTTTTTATATTTTAGCATACAATAGCTGATCTGTTCATTCAACCAATGACTTAATGAATAGCTACTATGGGGCAGGAAAAATGCTGAATGCTAAAGCTATAGTGGGACAGTCATGGTCCTTGCCAGCTTATAGTCTGACAGTACACAAACACTTGAAAAACTAATCACAAAGATAAACATAAAAATAAGGAAAAATAAGTTGCATCATGAAAATATAAATGGGATATTAAAAGTGAAACAGTAACTCAGTTTAGGTTGAGGAATCAGTGAAAACATCTCTGATGAAGTATAAATTAAGCTGAGATGTGAAAAGTTAGGAAAGGCCCTAAGACTAATCACAGCTGAACAAGATTTAAAATCTGAAGGTCAATAATTAGAGAGTGGTAAATAAAAGGGAGCAATTTCAGATCAGTTCAGAAACACACACAAAAAAAAAAGGGTCAGAGAAGGGGCCTTACAGGCCAAATGTAGGTAATGAAGAAACCATTAAAGAGTTTTTAAAGACAGGAAGATTAGGATCGGATCTTAAAAGTTCACTCTAATAATTATTTAAAAATAGATTTTAAAAAAAGTGGAAATAAAATTTTTTCAGTAATCAATATGATGGGCTAGGGTAGGAGCAATGAGATGTAAAAAGGTAAATAAATTTTAGCTTTCTGGAATAAAAATCAACAGATTATTAATTATGAATGAAAGTAAAAAGTCGCTAACCTGAGTTTAAAAAAAGTGCAAGTAATTCACAAGTTTATAATCAGATAATTAAGAATAAACTACATGATGAATAACTTCTATTTTCAATGGTGGCATCTTAATTTTTATATTCATCATGGGATGAATAAAACTTGTCTCCAATTATTCATCAATTGTTTAAAAACTGTACGTTTTAAAATTCTCACTGAACATAAAAACTTTATTCTTCCTATGATTTTCCTAAGTTATAAGATATACTTTTTTAAACTTTAATTTTATATACAGAAGTATGTAAAAAACAAAACTAAAATATGCCATAAACTACTAAATTCTCAATTTAGAAAGAGAAAATGGAGCTTAAAGATGATTCACAACCATGTGGAAAGGTTTTATTTTTATTTTTTTTTAACTCTATACTTCTATGCCCCTAGAGCCAAGGGTTGAAATTAGCAATAGTAAGCCGCTGTTACTGATGGGACTATATACCAAGACCTCAGGATATACTGAGACAGATAAAAAGTTGAAAACTCCAGATTTAAATGGATAGAACAGAATTCCTTCCATTTACCTACACATACACAAACCAAAATCAAAAGAAACATAAAGATAAAAACTAATAACTTGTCACTTAAACCTACTAATAAACACTTGTGAAATTAAAGGTTAACTAAAAAGAACTTTTATGTGCCATTAACATATATGAACGAACCTTTCTTTTCAGAACTCTTTCTTTTTTCTTCAATCCATTTCCCTCTAAATCCTTCTCCATCCTGTGTGACAAGTAGAATTTCATTTCTATTTAAAGCAATATCAGAAATGAAGACTTGGCGCGGATAAGCCCATCGACATTGCTTCAGAGAACTGATGACTGATCTCCAGCAAAATACCTAAAATAAACCAAATGACATTGGACTATCAAGCAATATAGCATCGAAGCAACCAAAAACTGAAATAATTAAAATTTGAAATGAAGAGATAATATTTCTACAATAAAAGCTCTGATTAATGTTTCAATGTTCATTCTTCCAAAGGGAAAAAAGAGACACTATAAAAGTCAAGATGGTTTTAAAGAACTGTGTTTTTCAAAAAGTACATCAAGTAAACATGAAGCATTAAAAGTATGCTTCAAAGACACTCTTAATTTTCAGCATTGTTAAAGAAAAACAAAAATTGTAAAGCTAAAAACTTAGATGTCAGACTTGTAGTACCATCTATTAATGAAAATCATCCAATGAAAATCAAACCTTCACTCTCAAGAAAAAAAAGATGTATGCATAACTCAATTTTAATTTAAACAAAATGTTAGAGACAGAAATCATCAGAGTCCAATGACTTCCTAGTGGTTCTGCAAACCTTTTATGAAATGTTTGCAGAATATTTCAAAAATAAGTGTTTTATGAAATGGCTCAGAGGCTGTTGCTCAAGGATAGAGAAAATGACGAAAGGGGTGCTCAGCTTTCCAATCCAACTTTATCCAGAGCAGCAACCCTTTTATTTGCTTTATAGACTGGCATTCCAAATAAGATTTCATTTGAAAATTAATACTGCTGATTTTTAAAAATTCAATCCCCTCATTATTAAGAAAATTAAAGCACAAAATGGTATTTGCCAAGGTCACTCAAAAAGACAATATACACAAAAAGACTATATTGATTGATTTCTTCACAGCTAGGTTTTTATATTGACTCTAATTTTATGGGAAGTAAACATACAGAGGTAGATCCATATTAATATAAATAAAACACATCTCAAAGTCAAATGTAAGTTTTTTACACTCAAATTTTTATGTAATCCCATGCCTCTGCTTCCTTCCATTAGTACAGATTAGACCTCTAATTATTAAAAATAGTTCCTGCTATTAAAATGATTAACTACATTTATGCCTGTAATGTACACAGAGCTTTATGATTTTAAATCTTCAATTTCTATAACATCAAATTTTATAGCACTTTATAAACCTCAAAAAAATTCTTACTTTTTGTATGTTTTTATTTTGTAAGGAAAAAGCAGAAAACAATCTGTTTTTCTCGTCACTGTAAAATTTTTTCAGTGTTACTAAGGTACATGTATTTTTAAATTAACAATTTTATTAAAGAAATATACTGATATGTTTGCACAGGGAACTAAAATTAAAACTCTAAAGTATTTATGTAAATGAAGAGATATTATTTATATAGTAATCCAGAAATACATTATCTTTTATACATAATAGTTATAATCCCTGCATATATATGTATACATTTATTTAAAACTCAGTCTAGGAGGAATTTTCTAATTATGCAACAAATTTTTAATATTGCATACTTAGCTTTTACTTTTTTTAAAGATTAGTTACATATCTCATATCTATACAACTCAGTATCATTTATCAGTATTCAATGTACAGATCAAATAACCCACCAAAATCCCTTATTTATTTTCATTTTAAGCATAGTAAATAAAATTATAAACTACAATTTAACAAAGTAGTATCATGAAACATTAAATGTCATCACACCGTCTTTGAAATACCAACTCCACACTAATTAGTATTGGATGTCAAAAATAAATTGGGAAACAAAGTCAATAGAAATCATTACTATCATAGAAATACATTTTCATATAATCAGGTCCCATACAGCTATCAAGTGAGAATAAGATTATTATACTTTTCAATAAATAATAAACTCACCCTTCCAGCACCATCCATTGCAAGAATGCAGACTTTTTCATCCCCATTTTCTTTCAAATGTTCAGGATCAACCCTGCATTCCATACGCCCCCCAGATACAAGAACTTTTTTCAAGTTTAGCTGTCTGGGTGGGAAAAAAAATTTCTAGATTAAATTGGTTTTTAAAATGCACTTTTTAAAGAAATAAATATTCAAACAATTACCTAGGGTGATTATTGAGAAAGGTTACAAGACAATTTAGCCTTTGGCATCCTAACTCCCTCCTTTCTATGTTTCCCCTACATAATGGCTGTTTCTTCTGATGGCAAGTTCTTTGCTCCCAAAAGCCTCTACCTACAAGCATGCTAATGCATGCATTCAGTCTAGATTAAATAACTAATCAAAAACTACTAAGTATATTTGCATTTTAATAGAAAAGAACAACTTTAAACCTCAAAATAGAAATCCTTAATTTCAACTATGAATAGATATAACTACCATGAAAATCATAAGTATTAATTTAATAATTCATTCACCTACCACATATTTCATTATTTCTGCACATGTGATGTGCCTATAGTAGTACTGTGTGAAACCTGCCTGCTGCTATTCCAATGATTGTCCTCCCTTTAAGATATGCCTGTATTAAAAATATTTTTTTTTCATTTTGAAATGACTATGTTGTAAAATCTGTAACAAGAGAATTTTCTTAGTGAAAACTTGGATATATCTTAAATTTATGCAAATTTAATGTTATCAGTGAAGGTTTTATAAATGTTAACTGAAAACAAAACCTAACATCCCACAAATCACTTCATGCTCAGAAAAAAACTAGTGAGTTCTAAGAAACATGTATGTTTATATTTACATGTTTCTGTAACTGAAATATGACCTACAATTGATAACCTTCCAATTGTTGTACATAGAAGGTAAGTTATAACAAATTGATGGTTGTTATTTTATGCTCATGAGCTGTAACTTCACGACTGGTATCTATTTATGAAGTTACCATCTCATTTACATTAGTAAAACCCGTTCCATTGTCCATTTCAGTTACAATGCCTAATTGCTTTTAAAGTTAGATGGCTACTCTCTACAATTCCTGTACAATACAGGTCTCACTAACTGAATTATACTTTTCCAGAGTTAAATATCTATTTTTCTATTTATATTTATTACTATAGTTATACAATATGAAGAAATATTATATAAACCAATAAAATATTAGTCTGAAAAGAATGTTTTATATAAAAGTTGAGTACTTTGAAAACTATGATAAATATAAACAACAAAAAATTGCTATCAAATCAGATATGGATCAACCAACTATAAAAGATTGAAAATATACGAAAAATAGACGATTCTGCACTTAACTTCACGATTCTTTTTAAGCACCTGCTCCTTAAATCATTCAAAATGAAATCAGAGGTGACACAGTATGAATGTAATGGTTTATGCAGGGAAGACAGGGAATGCCAACTACTTTAGTTTTATGATTTCTCCTTTAACTGGCTTTCTGATTACCAACTGATAGTTTATTGCATGCTACTATAACATGCTTTCAGATAACAGGGTATACAAATACAGAGATTAATAATATACCAGTTAGGTATAAACACTTGGACTGTGTAGACAGTCTATGGCATATTACTTTTTTTTTTTTTTAAATAAGTGTACAATATAAAAAAAGACTACACATGTGCCAATAATGATTATGTCACAAAGCAAAAATTATAATTAATCTAGTTTTGTTCACCAAAAACATAAAAAAAGGAAACTTATAGGTCATATCTAACCATACATGTTATCATAATTCAGAGATACTGTTTTACAACTTACAAAAAACTTTTACCTATATTCACTGGATCCTTGCCAAAAGACTAAGATCATCAGAGGCAAAAACTCCTGATTCCGCTCCCCCCCATTCAATTTTCTCCATCTGGCATTTCAGAGTATAGCATAAAGCTAATACTGTTATTTGCTAAAAGAGCTGAACTATTATTAAAGTTACATTTCTTTCACAGAAATACACATACTTAGAAGCCATCTTCTTGCACTGATAGTCTGCAAGTAAATAAATATCTCCCCTTGCAGTAACACAGACTGTGGCCCCATCACTTGCAGCAACCAAAGACAGAGTGACATCCTTATGATGAAGGGCAGAGACTTGACGAGGAGCAGTTACACACTTTTCTCCATTGGGATCTAATAAATAACCTAAAAAATTACACAAATAAACAAATCATGAAATATCCATTTCAAGAATCCAATTTATTTTTCAGATACAGTCATCCAAGATTCCTTACCCAGCTGTCCACCATTTAGGCCCATAGTGTAAACAGCTTCTCTAGTCCACAACACTGTATGAAACTTGCCTGCTGCTACTCCAATGATTGTCCTTCCTTTCAGATATTTTGCTTGCATCTATTCGAAAAGACAAATAAGATTGCAGTTTACTATGTATGAATCAGTACATTTTAACAAAGATCCAGTACACCAGGGTAGCAAATATATGGTATACTTGCTACCAGTGCTCCCTCAAGTGCTAATGGCAGTAGTCACTAAAAGATCTCAGTATTAATACTGAGACCCCAACTCTTAGAACCCAGTTTACCCTATAAAATATTGACATGTTATAAAAACCAAATCATTAAACTTTTGTTAACAAGCAATATGCAAAACAGGCATTCTCATTCTTATTAGAAAATATGGTACTTTTAAATTCGATATACCCAGAGTCTCTCAACATTGGCTCTAATGGCATTTGGGGCCAAATGATTCTTTGTTCTGGGGATTGTCTTGTGCATTGCAGGAGATATAGCAGCATCTCTGGACTCTACCCACTAGATGTCAGTAGCACCACTTCCACCCCTGCTCACAGTTGTGACATCTAAAAATGTCTCTAGACGTGGCAAAATGGTTCCTAGAGGGGCCAAAACTGCCCCCAGTTGAGAATACTAGTTATGTCTATATTAACCCAATGCTCCAAGGTAGCCGCATAATAAGAAAAATGGGAGTAAAATCTACCATTCCTAAACAATCTACAAAATGATTAAATATCCATAAATTCTACAGGTAGAGAAAATGGTTCTTCTAAAAAGTCCTACAGATTGGAGACTACTTCTAATTATTTTCTGGTAATTCCTATTGATTCATTATTCCAGAAGGAAAATCATTGGATTTAAAAGTTTATTAATAAATAAATATATATCTAAAAGGCAAAAAACAAACAAAATGTATATCTAACAATAATTTTAAATCCAGAAGATTAAACCAGTGAAGAAATTTAAAAACAGAAATACAAAACTTAATGAGCTAAAAAAACATTTGTTATGGGTGATGCTTCTATTAAATTAGAATACTAGTCCCAGTTCTGTGTACCAGGTCCTGAAGTTGAGAAAAGGGTACCTTCTGATGGTGGTTGTGAAAGTGGAAGGGGGAAAGTAGAACAAAGAACAGTGGCTTTTGGATCTATGTCCCTTCACATCAATTTGCCAGGTGTGATTTCTGTGCATAAGCATATTTACCATGAATCCAATAAGCTCAGGTTTCTGGGTGCCTCACTTGCATAGCCCATTTTGTATCTATAAACATCACATTTTTTCTTAAGGAGGTCTTAAATCCAAAATACTAGATTCCACTTCTGCTTATGAGTACTTAAAAGTTAATCTAAGGCAGTTTGTTACCTAATTTCCCAAGTGCTTTCTTTCTTACTCCAAACAAATACTAATTTGTACTATGTTAAAGTATATACCATTGAATACAAGTAAAATAAGTTACTCTGTCAATATATTCCATCTTTTTGTCCATATAGGTTTTTACAGCAAATAGTTACTTATTGTTTAAAAAAGAAAAGTTTACCTGTCTGGGCAAATTACAACTGGAAGGTGGAGGAATAATTCCTAGTTGATGAAAAATATTTAGACCAAATGTATAAACACATCCATCTTCAGTTAATACAACAGTGTGATCCTCAGCAGCTGCCACTTGGGAACAATTATGACCACTCAGTCCTTCCACAAGCCTAGGGACCTACAAAATAAAATTAATTTCAGTATAATATATTAACCATTTACATAGAAATACAAATAGAATCTGATAATACTATGGCCAAAATGACATGACTGATATGACTCTACATAGGTAAACTCTACAATTCAGCAAGGGGCAGTTAAGTTTAATAGGATATGGACACTGGCTTATGAGGAAAACACAAAACCCCAGTAAGACATTTCAATAAAATTATTTGATTCAACAAATTATTTTGGAGCTCTTATCGTACACCAAGTACAAATCTGTTTGGTATGAATAAAGGGAGCTTTTCAGCCAAAGTATTCATTGGTGTATTGAAAAACAAATAAAAATACAGAAAACAATGTATCCCTTTAACAAGTAACCAAAGATAACGACTTCCTTTGGAGTCATCTGTCCTGGGTTCAAATCTTAATTCTGCATTTACTAACTACTTGATCTCAATCGAATCTCGTCTTCTTTACCTGAACACAAAATAATAGTATTTTATATAATAGGACTGGTGTTAGATGTAGATGAGTTGGTAAGTATAAAATATAATAGTCTCTGACATAGAGTAAGCAATCAAAAAATAATTGCCATTACTATTGTTATTGTGCATAAAATGAGAATAATACCTATAACCTTGCAGGTTGTTGTCAGTCTTTATGAACAATGCCTAGGATAATCTTTCAAAAAATGGAAGCTGTTATCATAGCTCTCTTTCTTTTTTAAAGCACTATTAAATTAATGATAAATACATCAGTAATCCCTTCCCAATATTTGCTATAAGGAAAATATTATTTTTCTTTGATGCTTTATAATTTTGCATATCTAAAGCCTTAATTGGAACATGATATATCAGAGAGATTATCAATTTTTTAAAATCTATTATCAATTGGCATTTTATGTTCTCTGTATGATGGTTAAAAATTTTTTTTATTTAACTGAAGCTGCCAGTTTATCAAAGTTTTACTGAAGTTACCTAACTTTGTAATGACATTTCAATTACCAAGCATGTCTGTTCATCTCCATGGCCTAAACGTCCTCCAGGACCATGGCCGCAGGTGTAAACCTGCCCTTTTTGAGACAGAAACACTGAGTGAAATTTACAAAGCACCACCTATGGGAAAATAAGAAAATATTATTAAAATTCTCTGAATAAAATATCCTAAAAAAAAAAAGAAATTAATAGAATATTGCTAATTGTTTAAGCTGGATGATGGGTACATGGGATTCATTATACTATTCTTTCTTTGTACACATTTAAAGGTTTCTGTAATAAAAAATTAGAAATATACATGCTTTACTTTAAAACTACAACTAAAAACAGTCATACAGGGAAAAAAAAAAAAAGGAATTAAGCATGTGTTACCCACAGAAGAAACTAAACAAAGAAAAATACAAATCTTCAGTCTTCAGAAGTAGCCAGCTGCTTTCCAATTTCAAACACCCAAACAGCAATAATTCACAAAGTGCAATATGAACCATAAAGATTACCAAATAGTGAAATATATTATTACATAGTGGAAATGTCTTAAGAATATTTTTTAAAACAAGACCATCATGTGTGGGGTGGACAGAATGTCCTTGTTATACCTCTAATTCTGCCTAATACATCTTTAATATCATTATATGGCTTTAAATAATTTCATATTTCTTTTCAAGTTTTTCTCTCTTCCCTGCTTCCTTCCTTATCTGCCTCCTTCCCAACACCCTCCTTGCCCTCTGACAAAGACAGTCACTTATTCTTACTAGAAGACAAGGGTACTAAAATGGTTGAACTGCATCAGCAGAAAAACTGAAAAGCAAGAGAAGTTTCGAATATGCATGTACTTACATATCTAACCCTCTGGTTGCACTTGGCTATTTTTCAGTGCATCTAATAATGTAGGATATTATTTTACCTTAATACCATTTTTAAATACTCTTTTATTTTTAACAATTATTTACACAGATTTCTTATGCCACCTATAAACATTTCTAACTTAAGATATAAAAAGATGATTGTGAAATAAAGAAATCCTAGAATTATTTTCCAGAAAGTCAAGTTCTTTTAGAAAATAAGAAAAATTATAAACTGAACTGAAAACTCTATTTATACATATCCTTAAACCGCTTGGCGAGTTCTATAAATGCATGTGCCTATCATAAGTAATGAAAAAAGTTATTATCCCACTGAGATATACCACAAATACCTGAAAAGTTTAAAAACAAAACAAAATTATATTCAAATGTATAATAATCAGAATTTGTAAGAAAAAAAACCAGAAATATATTTTGTTTAATTTTACATTCAATATTAGAAGCTTTCTACAATTTCTGACTTCTACTATATTAAACAACCAATACCAGAATTTAAGACCTTGACTTTAAAACCTCTAAATTTTTTAAGGAAATAACTGATCATAGCTTTTCATCTCAGGACTATATTATGCTAATATTAAGAATCTCTATCCCATGGTAGTTAATTCATTTGGTACCATACTACAGAATCAGCATTTTATCAGTGACTAATGGGACTCTCTATATAACTGGTGCTCAGTAAATGTTCCCATAAACTTGTTTCCTCTTTTCTGACTGAAATTTACACTGTTTTCTTTTCTCTAAAACATGCCCATAGTGCTTGCTTCAACTTCATCTGTAGTAAATAAAATCTCTTACATCCTTAATCTCTTCACAAAATCTCTTGCCTTAACTGAATGTAGCTTTCTCTTTGGGTGTACTGTTTCATCCATAACCTTACCAAGTGGAATGGGCTCAGTTTTTCTATAACACATATATCTTGAGATCAGAAGGTACAATAAGCCTCTGGTTTCCTAAAGCCACCATTATCCCTTCATTCTTTTGTACAAACCCTGCTCTTAAAAAAGATCTCAGTTCATAAACTCTGATATCATCCACTAATTCAAAAAAAGAAAAACATATCTTTCTGAAGTGTCCCAACTCTAATCAATCATTAGTGGCTGCTGATGGTAGAATACCATTTTAAGGAGGATTCTGAAGACCTGTTCAGGCTTGGTTTATAATATACACACACATACACACACATGCGTGCGCGCACAAGTGGTAGGGGAGGAAAGATTGGGATAAGGGGAGAGAGCTGCGGAACATGCTGTGATTGACTAGCAATGTCTACCAAACATTCTGGACTAATTGAGGATGAGAGCAACCCATTTGCCACCCCTGTTCTAACTGCTTACCATGGTGCTCATCTCCTTCACATTCAACAGAAACTCTAAGACTAGGCTTATGACTCCTATCCATCTAAGTTCTGTCATTGTCCTAAGTTCTTTCTATATCTATATAGATGGCTCACCAGAATCCTAGCTTTCATGACACAAGTCTACCTGCTAATTCTCCAGTCACTCTTCATTGCCATAGGGACTCCTGTTCCTGGCCTCTCAAGTTTTAATATTCTGTGGAGCTTAACTCTTCTATTTCATTTTTTTAAAATTGCTAATTGTAATGACTTTTGTTGTGAAAAAGTCTTCCACAGAGCCTTCATATGGTGTCCACGTAAGATATCATTCGAATATTTTTGGGAAAGAGAGGGAATGCTATTAAGCAAAGAAAATAATCAGGCAGATATGAACTCAATAGACATGTTCTAAGGTATAATCCTCAGGATCCAGAAACTGAGATTTATAGCTTTAAAAAGTAAGTGGCAAAAAAATAACACTTTGGTCTTGTTAAATTTAAATACTTTGAAAGAATGTCCACCGTACAACTGAAATGAAGCTCAAAAAAAAGCTGAGACTAAAGATATAAATTACATACACAGAGATTTACACACATACACACACAAAGTGGTATAAAGAAAGATAAGTATGTAAACAGTAGTAAAATCCAAGGAAGTGGAACATATCCAGCATAATGACAGAACCTTTACAATTACATCAATTAATTTTATGATTACTTATATTTAAGTACTCATGTTCGTTTACCTAAAACTAGCAACACTGAATTTCTACAATAAATTCACTTGAAAAACAACTAGAAGAACTCTTAATTTTGTTAAATGGAAATAAAAGCTAGAAAAATCAAAGCTCTACCTTTTTAAAGTTAAATTAACATCTGTATAATGCCTTCTAATTTCTAACACTGCTTGACACATCTCATTTTTATGGTATTTCACAGTCTAAATACATTTAAGGCTAACTAAATCTAAACTAGAATAAAGTTGATTGATTTATTTACTCAAACATGTTATTATATCTTCAACAGAGTTAACATAATCCAAATGAAAAGATGAACTATCAAATACAGAAGTTCTTTTCATTCTCTAAAAGTACATAGATTGTACGTCAAAATACCTGCTTAATATAAACCCCACTCCTGGAGAACAGATCCACCAACTCTGGATGATGTTTGCTATTCTGGCTTCCATGACCCAGGGTGAAATTTGTATTATCTCCCCAAGTGTAGACATCTGTAGGATCTAAAATAAAAATTAGGTTTACACTTTATTACATTTTAAAACAAACATCAATGTAGTTCAATTACAAATACAGTACATTAATCAGTTTACCTCAAACATCAGTCTTTACAGGAACTAATTTAACTACCATAATTAGAAAGATGCTGCCAATGCTCTCTTTTAAATTATAAATCTATTAACCTTATATAATTCTGGGACTATAAATGAGAAAATCGAAATCAGCACAGGCCTGTCTCTATGTAAGCAATCCAATATTTCTTTCTTCAGCAGTTAAAGTTTAACTGCCAAATGAGTAAAATACCACCTACCATATCCTCTTAGTTTCCATGAAAATATTAGTTATTTAAAATGTTATTAATACATATACAAAGGTTCTAAATGAAGCAAATGTGATGTTACTGTTTCTACATAAAAATTAACTTTCAACAGTTTGCTCTTGACATATGCAAAAATCACACTCCTGATTAGGGTTTCCATTACACTGGGATAAAAATCAAAGCTAAGTTTATGATATAAATCTTTATTTTTATTTTCCAAGGCTCATATAATTCCATTATAACTGTAACTTACAAAACTGTGTCCAAAGTAGAAAAAAATGAAGTAGCTTGCTCATTACTTAAATACAAACTATAGAGTATTCCTATTTAAATCTCTTCTCTTTTTCCACCAATTTCCATTTCCAGGGCTCAAAGGGTAGATAAATTGGAGGAATAAGCAGAACTAAAAGAATGTGTGGGTAGAAGAATCACCTCCTTTTTCCCTCTACCTTAAATGTTACTTTCTTGCTGCACATTAATGACTTTACAGTAGTTAACAATTCTAACTGCCTTCCTTCTTTAGGCCATGTTTTTACTCTAATAGACATATACAATTAAAACTGAAAAAAGCAAAATAAATTGAAGTATTGTGAATGGAAAACCAAAATTAAAGTTAAAGTTCTTTGCAGATATCCACATACAAATAAATTTTCTCAGATATTTTAATAAGAACATTTCATTAAAATTTTCTAAGCTGTATTTTAATGGAATATATATGTGGAATTTTCTTACCAGTATTTTTGAACACTACATGAGTTGGTCTATCCTTCATTACAAGATCCAAAGCCGAGAAGCCTTCTTTATCTTGAATATACAGGCTAACTCCATGCTAATAAAAAAAAGGAAAAAAAGTGTATACGTATATAATTGGATGTATATATTTTAACGTTTGTGCATGATCAGAATAACTTATTATTCTTATTTATCAAAAGCTAGATGATCGAGCTCATAAATACATTAAAAAATATTTAATAACAATTTCTATGATCATACACATTTTTTTCTTACACTGAAGAGAACTAAGAAAAATCAAATATCCAATACTTGGTGGAATAAGAAAGGGTCAAAAAACATAGAGAAATAAAATAAATAACATTTAAAATAAGAATGAACATGATGTGAGAGTTTTCCTTGGTAAGGCAGGTCAGGTTGTTTAGAAGACTCTAGCTCTTGGACCTGTGTCAGTGTGTATGCACACGTTTACACTTTTTTTTTTTTGTATGTGAAAAGCAATATTCTATGTCCAAGCAAGGGTTGCAAAGATTTCAAGGCAATAGCAGAATAATACTTATACTAGGATTAACTGTTTATAAATATAATGTGATCACCTATGCTCCATATCTTTTTGCCTTGAATTCCATTATATTATTGGCATAAAATAATTATATTTTTATTTATGTGATAATGTTCTCATTTTGTATAGCATTAATTGTGGCCTCTTATAAATCACGTAGTTAGATCATATCTGAAAAATATCTTTATAGAAATCGTATCCCAAATCTTTACCCCTTAAATTTGTACCACCACCACCACAATAACCAATACTCACTTATTTTTCCCTATGAAAGAGATTATAATAAGGGAATTAAACTAACACCCAAAACTTTTAGATATAAGAGGAATTAACAATAATTACATTTAAGGAAAGTTTTTTCCTCACTGAAACTTCCTGGGGAAAAAAAAATGAGGAAGGTACTATTGTTCCCTTTTCATATATGAACTTGAGGTTCAAGACTTAGTAACTTCACCAAGATGACTCAGTAATTAGACCTAGGTAAGTTAACTCCAAAAATGGATATTTTACTATAAATTTAGACTGAAAATTATTTTGATCAGTAAATGTCACTACATAAAGACTACTATGTAAATACTTTTTTAAAAGTCAAAAATTGATGAATACACCAAAGATAAGTTCCCTAATGTGACAACAAGTTCCCTGAGGACAAGAACTGCTTTGTTTTTCTCTGGGTCCTCCACAAACAGGGCAAAATGCCAATACAAAAGAAAATTGTTCAGTTTAAAACTGATGACTTCTGATAGTGTTTTTAATTTGCATTCAATAGTAAAATGACATTGGGGCATATCTCAAAACACTTCATTATTTAGCTATACAGTACAACAAATATAGATTTAATCTACTTGATGGGAAATTTAAAATAAATTAGGTTGATTCTAATAATTTTTAAAGAATTATAAACTTTATCCCAGCCAAACAAGAAATAAACCATTCAAAAGCACAGCCCCTAAGTCATGTATTTCAATAACTAGTGCCCTTTTAAAGTAGTTAAAAGTTATACAAAAGTAAAGCATACTTCCGAAAAATACTAAAAGATACACAGTACTGACTGAATGATAAAACATCTGAGACTTAAAAGTAATATGGGATGGAGAAAGTCAGTGAGACATACATAAAACAAAATTGGCCAACAGTCATATGTTTTAAACTTCAGTATATGTTTACAATTTTATATCATAAGAAGTTTAAATAAAAATTTATGGGATCTGATTCTAAAGATGACTTATAACCATAAAAATTATCAATTAATAAGAACTCAAAACTTTTTAGGAAATTAAGTGGCGTGTATGGAATAGATTAAGAAAAACACATGCCAAACCAAAAATCTGTAAATAAACAAATGACATTTACCTTCAATAGAGACCAAACACAATCAATATGTCCGTAAAATATGCTTCTGTGCAAAGCTGTCCATCCTGACTCCTTGTCTTTCACCAATGGATCCACTCCTTTCTCAATAAGCCATTCTAACACTCCTTTCTGACCACAGGAGGAAACAAGGTGGAGGGCATTTCTGCCAAAGGCATCCTTGATAGTTGTAGCATTATAACAATGACTGGAGAGAAAGGCTTTAATCTGGTTTTCATTCCCCTTGGTTACTACAGAAAGGACATCCAAAGCATGCTTCAGGGATCGACACTTTGATGTGCAGTCAGGGATAGAAGAATTCATTCTAAATGTTTTTGTACTGTTTATTTCTTCAGAATAGTCAGAAAAGATTAATTTTAAAAAATGAAAAAGCCA
Organism: Macroglossus sobrinus; assembly: GCA_004027375.1. Taxonomy (NCBI): domain Eukaryota; kingdom Metazoa; phylum Chordata; class Mammalia; order Chiroptera; family Pteropodidae; genus Macroglossus; species Macroglossus sobrinus. Next base: position 298,369 of record PVKZ01000220.1, read on the forward strand.
GGACACAAAAGTGCTTTCAGAAAGCTTTATAGAGAATAAATGGCCTATTTAGGATTATAATTTAAATCCTCATGGCAAGAGTATAAAACTATAAATCTTTGTACAATTTATTTTGGCACTTAAATCAAAAAATTATAAATAGCTCTATAAAATTTATATCAAATACAAGTTCTTTATTTAAAAAAAACCTGTGCAGTTTATAAATTATTCCTAGAGTCAAGCACCAAGGGGGAGTGAGGAGGGGAACTCCCCCTCCACACTGTCTGATCCGTTTAAATATCCATAATTGCAAGAGTGACCTATAAGAGAAAAGAAGACAAGGTAAAAATATAAAATCTATCTCTCACTCTCCTAAAGTACTTTACAATTACTTTCATATTTAAGTGCCTCTACTTCTTATTTAAAAAAAAAAAAAGTATCAACTTTTACCTTCACATCTGTAGTATTCTATACCTACATCAGTCATCTTCACCTTCTTTTTTCCAGTCTCATGTCTAAGGCTAATCTCTGTGTCTATACTCTGGAGTCTACCTCTTTCCTTCTAGAACTTTCATTCCTTCTCTCCTGTATTTTTACAGTCTACTGGCTATGTCCCCCACAAGCTTTAAACACACTTATATCTACCATCTCTATAAGAATTTCATCCCAAACCCTCACCACTTAAATCTGTATCATCACCACCACCAACCACCACAATAAACAACACTCTATAATCATTTAATTTTTACTAAGTCCTTGCACTGTGCTAACATTCTCTCTGCCTAAAAGGTCCTTCAACATAGGAAATGATAATTAAAGAACAGGTATCAAAACAACTGGAGAGCTTTAGAGGAAAAAAAAAAAAAACAACTTTAAATATTTACTTTATACTTTAAACCAATATAAATTCTAGTCAGCTCAAAGACAAATAGAAAAAACTGACATCATAAAAGCACTAGATAAAAACATAAGAGACTTTTATAATCTCAAAGCACAAAAGGACTAAGTATGATTTAAAATCCAAAAATTATAAGCAAGATTCATTCAATCGGTTTAAAACCTACATGAAAAAATTTTTTTAAAAAAAGGAGAAAAATCTTCCCTTATAGTTTTTACAAATCATTGAGAGATCAACAAAAGTCAAAGAATATAACATTTCTCCAAAAAGAAGAAATTTAAATGGATTTAGAAAAAGAGGCTCACCTCACACAAAAGAAATGCAAATTACAACTATGAGATACCATTTTCAGCTATCAGAATTGCAAAGATTAAAAAGGTCGATATTACTACACATTGATGAAGCTGTGGGGAAATAGGAACTCTACACCATTGCTGGTGAGAGCAAATATCAGTACCACTATGTTGAGTAATTTACTAATACATATCAAAATGTAAAATACACATTCCTTCTGACCCAAACAATTTTATCCCTAGGAATTTATCCTGTAAAAATATATCCATGTGTGAAATGGCATATGTACAAGAACATTCACTGCATTATTGTCTGAAATAGAAACAATGGAAAAAACCTAAATTGTTAAAAAATTATGGTATGCTCATACAATATTTTCATGTATAAAAAATAAACCAGCTACAAAATATATGAAATAATCTCCAAGATATATTGTAAAATGCCTTTTAAAATGAAATGTATTTCTAATATTATTTGTAAAAAATGTATATGAATATAAATGTTTATGCTGGAATATGCATGAAAAGAGGTCTAGAATATACCAAAAGAATGGTTAAAGGTGGCTTATCTGGGGAAGGGCACCAATGTTGGAGACAGGAATGGAAGGCAGACGTACTTTTTACTGTAAACCCCTGTTGAATGCTTTACCATGTGCATGTATACCTATTCAAAAATAAATGTCTAAAAATATAAATAAATGCTAACATATTGGTTAAAGAGGCCATTGGAACGTATAGAAGACTCAACCATCGTATATGAGCCTCACAGTTCCTTTTTTTCCAATTATGTTACCCTATCTGCTTTGCCCCATTCAGTTCTGGAGAAATGAGAAATATCACTTGTCAACTACTTGATAAAACTACTATTCTTCAGTTTCTTCACTACCTATTAGAAAACTAACCATGAATATATTAGAAATTTTATGTATCTAGAATAGACTACTTTACAACTAAGCAGTTCTCACCACCTTTTTATTATCAACTCCTAATTATCTTCTTTCACTATTTTTATCCTCTGCATTTTAAATTAGTCAATTCATTCATATGCCTAGTTTTTAAAGCTTTTATAGTAGAAATTCTACACAAATTTTCTCCAAAATATCAAACTATTATTCTTATACTTCTCAAAATACTTTTTTCACTTTATTTTTAAAATATATACTTTGAATCTTAGAGAAAAAGTTATATAAAGACTATTTGAAGGGACATACATCAGTTTACATACACATGGGGAAATTTCTGTGCACCAGGTACAGACATAAAACATTCCAAAACTGCACTGTCCACTTCCAAGAGTCAGAAGTCCTAAATATAACTAGTTTTTAACTATTCTGATTTCCCTATCTGAAATTGATAGCATAGAACTATATGATTCTTCATCCTTTCTAGCTCCAGTTCCACTTCTACCAGTCTGTAAATTTTATAATTTGATATCGTCCTTATAAAAATTATCCCCACATTAAAGTACTGATTTGAACCACAAAGTGTTTGGTAGTTAGATGACATAAAGAAAAAGGTACCAAACCCTCAAGTAGTTTCAAATGTTAAAAGTGGAACACATGATATATGGCAAAGTTCAAATGTAGTTAATTTCATTCTGTTGAGGCTTGCCATCATTATATTTTCAAGGTCTTCATAATACCTGAAAGGAACTACTTAACGTTGAATCACTCAAACCCTACATGAAATTAAGATACAATAGAAAAGATTTCTCTAATATAATTTAAAGGAAAAACAAAAGGATGTAAAATAGAAAAGTGATAGCAAACTAAAATATACATAGAGAAGTACATAGAGAATACTATGAACATTAACATGGAAATGACCAAGAGCTAGTTTTTTAGAGTCCTATATATTTGGATTAAAATACAGCAATGCCAGCTGTTACCAATTATGCAACAAAAAATTACATAAACTCTCCAAGCCCTCATTTCCTCATCAGAAAATGGAGACAATAACCACCAACCTCAAAGAGTTACTGTAATGATAAATATAACCCCTTAGCATGATGTCTGGCAACAAACATACATTCAAGAAACTGTAATTTTTATTACTATTATTTCTTCATTAGTGAAAAGGTAACACATTTCAATTCCAAAGTCCATGTTTGAGCTTCATTGTTTCCACTACCTGGTTTCAATACATACTCCTCCAACAAAACCACACACACTAAAGGTATCAATGACCTCTGAGTCGCCAAATACTTTTGGATACTTTCAGTTCTTATCTTCCTTGTTTTTGAGTCATCAATATCACATTCTCCTGAGGAATCTAAAAGGGATGCTGAAAGGCTAGGGAACCACTGAAGCTTTTAAGCATGGGATCTCCTATCACTTCTTCTAAAATTATTATTTCTTCCCCTGACCTTCAAATATTGGGCTTCTCTCAATATTCCATCTTCATTCTCCTTTTCCTCTCCTGGGATAATTTCAATCTCTCCTGTTAACTTCAACCTACATGCTCATAATCCCCAAATTTGTCTCCTGACCTCCCATCTAAATTCCAGGTCCATATTTCCAATGCCTACTGTAAATGTTATTTATGCATTCAACAAATGATTATTAAAAGCAAAGAAAGCAAAGTAAACAAATATTTATTTAGCATCTAATACATTCTGAATATTTCACATCACGGAGAGGTTAAGTAAGCCACTCAAATCATACCACCAGTAAAAAGACAAGTTAGAACTCAAACACAGATCTGTTTAACAGTAAAGTCCAAGCTATTTCTACAGTACTACCATGTCTTCTCCAGTGCATCCACAGTTAAGTCACAAGGTACTGAGAAAACAAAAACAAATAGGACTTAAATATTTTAGATAAAATGATAAAATATAGATTCATGGATAATACTTAAGTGAAAGTATAGCTCATTTAACAATTGCATTGACTGAACAGAATTTATTATCTATTATACAGTCTCTACAATCAAAGGGTAGTAGTTTGATATAGGAGAATGATTGTATTAAGTAATAAAAATAGATCATGACTATAAATCTATAGTAAACAAGTGACTCACAGGAATGGGGAATAGACAAAAGGGATCTAGGGAAATTTCCCACAGGAGATATATAAACTAAGGCTTAAGATAAATACATGTTTGCCTGACAAACTCAGGGTGAGTAGGCACTGGATACGGAATGAATAGTAAATAAAAAAGCACTAGAAACATCTTGGTCCATTTTGAAAATTCCAAGTAATTCAGAGGACAAAAATGAGTGAGGCTTAATACATATACAAGGATAGACTAGATTATGGACAGCCTTATGTGCCTTTTTAGAGCTAAAGAAAGTGAGCATTTCAGAGACATATTGGGAAGATCTTGAATTGATCAAATGTAGTGATTATTCCAGGTTTCTAGCTTGATTACAGACAAAGCAACCAGGAAGAAGTCTAAGGGGTAAATATTTTGGAAGTCAGAAAAACAAATGTTAAAAAAAGAAATGAATAAAAATTAAAGTTGAAAATTTCTGTTTCATATGTGATGAATATGAAGTGTTGATGGGACAGAGTTGGCTACAGGCAACTGTTCAACCTTAAAGACTGGTCTACCAGAAAGGTGTTAGCTAATAGGTTTAGCCCTTAAGAGTGGCTCACAATCCTACTTATCCTTGGTTGAGTTCAGTTGTCTTCCTAAAACCTAAATCTGATGATGCTATTCTAACATATCCAACCAAAATTAACTAATAGCTATACAGACGTATCTCAGAGATACTGCAAGTTCAGTTCCAGAAAACTGCAATAAAGCAAGTTGTAATCTTTTTGGTATTGGAGGGTCTAGCCTCCAATTTGTAAAAAAGACATCTGTGAAGTGCAATAAAGTGAAATGCAATAAAACAAGGCATGCCTGTATTTCATGTGCTAAGAATAGCAGCCCTGCGACCTCAGAAAGAGGATAGTTAGGCCTGATAACCATGTAGCAAATAAAGTTTAGACTCTGAATTCAGAACACCTGAGAGAAAACCAGGTAGGCCACTAGCTAAATGACCCTGGGCACATCACAATTTCCTAAGCTTCAATTCTCTCACTTGTAAAAAGGGATAACAACTACTTATCTCCTGAGTTGTTCTGAAAAATAAATGAGATAATTCATCTATACGTAAGCAACTAATAAATGTTAGGGAAAATGGGAGAAGAGACATATTGGTATATAGGTCAGAAAATGCCATAACTATATTAGAATCTTTGCGGACTGGAATGCTTTTGACACAAACCTTTACAAGGCACCCAACTTGCCCATGGCTTAAAACATAATATCTACCAACTTTTGAACTTTCATGTGAACATGCATAGTGCTTTATATAATGTAGGTAATTTAATCATCTTTTCAGCTTCATTGTTGCCTCCCACCCCGTATATATTAGCTTCATTTTACAATGAGGAAATTGGTGTGAAAGTGTAAGTAACCCATCCAAAATTACACAGAAAAGAGTACTCTAGATTCTACCTACTCTACCCAAAATGCTCTCTCTAAATGCACTTAGAAAATCTTCAATGAGAAGTAGGATAGTGTAGTAGAAAAAATCATCCTCATTTGTAGTCAAAGAAGTGGGTTCCAACTATCTAAAATCTTGGCCAAGTAACAATCTCTCTAATCCTCAATTTCTATATCTGCAAAATGATGATAATAACCTGCCTTGTAAGTGTGTACTTTGCCTACACATAAAGATTTTAAGCTCCTTAAAGGAAGGGAAGAGAATGTCATCCTTTATATTTCTCACAAAATATGTATTCAGCAGGTAGATTTTTTAAAGAGTTCCCCTATATGTTTATATCTATATTAAATTATTACAAAAAACTATAAATTAGTGACTCAAAATGAAAGAATTAAAAAATTTTAAATTCCGTCTGTACACCTTGAAAATTAATTTTAAAACACAAGCTCTTACTACTTTAATAATTTAGCTTTATCAATATTGTGTTTCATTCTAATGTTTTCTCAACTATAATGTGGGTACAAGAGATACAAACGTCAATACTTTATAAGTGCAAAACTTATTTTCACAATAGAATTCCCACAATTTTAGGGGGCAAGCACATCTCTAGTTGTGGCAAAGAATTACTGCCCTATTAATGAAAGTAAACTAACTTGACATCATTTATAATAATTAACCAAGTAATGCTGATCTTCTTTATGTAATAGGTACATTCACTTATGACCTATCAAACTTTATGGTCTGAAAGCATAATGAGGGTTAAAAATGCAATAAGTTCCTGACATGGAATGTAGCATATTGTAATCCCTCAATACAATTCTTTTAAATTTAAGTAATAGAGCCATTTTTTAAATTTCTTGAAGTAACTGTTTTTACTAAAGCTACTGCAAATATCTATAATAGAATTTTATTTGGAAAAAAAGAGCTTTCTGTCTTCATCTACTTTTATGTCAGTTTCTAAAACCAATAAAAATCAAGGATTTCAAAACAGAAAAAGGACTGAAAAGATCAAGAAGGAGCTATGCAAAAATGTGAAGTTACACATCATGGGCAGAGACACACTACCACTCATAAAAGTCACATTCTTTCGGTATTCTGATAAATTTCGATTTTTCAAATGCCCTACTTCGAGGCATCAAAAAAAGAAAAATCCTACATCAATCTCTGCTTCCTGAAAGATATCCTTTCTGGTTAACAGAGTTTTTGAACTACGTTGGAAAACAGGAGTCGAAGATATGCAGGGTTAACTATTTCGCTGCTGAAGTAAAACTTTTTGAATCTGGCATGTTGCAAGAACAAAAGGCTTCTATACTCTCCAAAGGATAGTATTTGTCCTCCACCCTCCAACCCCCATCCGCCAAAGAACTGGTCCCTTTTCACACAATCGATTACACTGAATTTCAGTATCCCCACAGCGGACTAAAACTGTGACTTTACTGAGAAACATGCCTCGAGGAATGGCTTCATATTGATGGCTGGAAGGAAGTGACCAGACAACTTTCTGAAACTAGCAATGCAACAGCGCTGGAGGGCGTGTCAGGCAGATCCGCAACGTTACACGTCGCCTGAACAGACCGTCATTCGCTTAGGGGCTGCTGGGACTCGGGACACTCTGCTCGCCCCGCGTCGCCTTGCGCGAAACCCACCCTCGACGCCGCTGGGACCCCTCCCCGCGGTCCATCCGCGCTCCTGGAGTCCGCGGTCACCCGCACCGTCTGTAATGTGAATACTGTCCCATCACCCCCGGCTGAAGAGACGCCGTCGTCTCAGCCCGCTCCGCCCGGTCGGGCCACGTCGAGCCCTCCCTCACCAGTCGCTAGATGAAAGTGCGCCCGCGGTCTACTCGGGGTGGGCACACAGCTGCACAGGGACTCATCTTCAGTGAAGGCAACAGGAGGAACCGAACAGCGCCAGGGAAGGGCCGGTCCCCAGACTCCGGTGAGCTTTGGACGCGGCAGCAGCTACAGCCGCGATTACATGAACGGGGCAAGGGAAGCAGGAAAAAAGGGCCGGTGCAGGCGGTACACAGGAACAATGTGGACGTTGATTGGCTGGGGCTCGTGTATGCCTCGCGAGGATTGGCTGCTGCCTGCCCAGAAGACCTCGCGTGGCAACACCTAAACTGTGGCCTTTCCCAGGATTTCTAAGAGAGAATGACCCTGACGGCCTTGGGGCCACGGGCGCGAGTTGGATATTGTAGGCCAAGAGCGGTGATGGAAATGCCCCTTCGGGGTCAGCTGTCACCAGGTAGAAACATTGCTGGAGACTCGGAATTCAGGGTAAACCCGGGTGGAGAGACAGAGCCTTAGAGATCTGGCGGAATGCCTGGGGCAGCCAGTCAACACACTGCAGAAGCCAAGGGCGTAGGGATCTTGCACAGTAGATTTTTCTCCGGTCACCCTACTAGTGGGGTCACTGGAAAGCGAAAGGAGTTGTCTCTAAGAGGCATAGCCTCGCCCCTCCCTGGACTTAGATTATCTGAAAGTCACACCCTCGGTCAGAAGGTGTCACTGCCTTTGTAGGGTCTACTATGGAACCAACTGCTGACTCGGGTCCCTCGGTGCCCGACGCCAGGCTTGTCCTATGCTTTTATTCCCCTTCAATTCTGCATATAATGGAGCGTTTTTAAAAAGGTCGAGTGAGAAAAAAAAATTAGGGAGTAAAGAAAGTAGCTAAAAAATAGTGGTCTATAATCCGTACTAGGGTACCTAATGGGAAACACTGCTGCGGAATGCCTCACACAGTAAGGCACTTAGTAAAATGTTTGTTTAAGGAGGGGCAGTGTGACTCAACAACACTAGTTGGAAGTTTGCTGTACAGCTCTGCCACGCTGTCAATTACATAAACCACTTAGTCTCATCTAAAAAACGAAGGAATTGGACCAGATGTCTTAAAGATAGCCCATTCAGTTTTACTCTCTTTTTTGTAGCCTTTCTTGTGGAAGCCCAAAGCCATATGGCTGGTTAGTAAAGGGGAAAGGTGTGCTGGCTGGAAAATGACCGCTTGGCTATTGCTCATGGGAACATAGGCTATCACCCATGGGAACATAACATTCTAACAATAAGCTTTCTGCTTCTGTACTCCCCGCTTGCACAACCGACCTGTGGGTTGACAGTAAAAAGAAAAATAGACTTGTGTGTTCAAACAGAATGAAGAATGAGGTTTAGGGCTTAACAACCCTGTACCTCTACATTTCGGGGATGCTTAATTTGGGGTCTGCATACCCCTGGCAGACCCAGCAGGCTGAATAAAGCGTGTGTTTCCTATAAATCACTGATTTCTGGTGGTCCATGTGTCTGTCGGGGGCTGGCGGCTACCACAAAAGGTGAATAATTAGCTCTCCTCTTGTTGTCCTTTCCAATACAACATTCTGTCTTTTTGCCCCTTATTCTAGGTGCCCAACTTCCTACTTTGACATGTAACAAAAACCAGTTTGCGATGTAAAACTTGAGAGGTTCTGAGAATAAGCTATATGTAATGATTTTTACATTCAAGAACAAAGAGGTCAATAATGGCAAGTAAAGCTAATAATGTAAAATATATGCATTGAGCTAAGGGCAAATCTTTTATCTGTCTCTTACTTGTATCTGGGCAAGTTAATTAGCTTTTCCGAAGCCTTGGTTTCCTCATTTGTAAAATAGGAGCAATAATGAATTTTAGGGTCATGAAAATGTAATTGTAGACGTATAGATATCACTTAGCAGAGTTCTAAGGACAAAATAATACATCATAAATAGTAAATGTTACTTTTTATAAATAAAGAAGTATTTCTCTAACAGTGGAATTATTCCAAGCAGTCATTCATTCATTTTAATAATGCAAAGTACCAGACACCTGTAGTAAGCACTGGGGATCTAGTGTGAACAAAAACACATAAAGATCCAGATAATCCCAAATGTAAAACTATATTGCAACTTTCATAAGTACTATGAATAAATTAATAAATTAACAAATACTGTGATAAATTAATCTGACTTCATAAAACAAGTGACACTTGAACTAAGATCTGAAGAATAATAGTAGATAACTAGATGAAGCAGGAAAAAAAAGAACATTCCAGGGAAAGAAATGTGTAAATTGCTCCCTATTTCTCAGTAAAATTAGGTGCTTTCAAAGATACTGGTTATTTGTAGAACAGAATATTGCAATAATCAGGAAACAGTACAAATGAAATACAATTAAATGAAAAATGCATTGTAGATGTGGTTAGGGAAAAAAGAGATGAAAATTAACCATTTTGTTTGGTTTTTAAAAAATGTTTGTGTTTATACATAGAAGAAAGAAATATACCAATAACAATGATTATCTCTGTGGATTTATGGGTGATTCTTAATTTCTATCATTTCTAATTTTGTAATTTATTTTTCTTTAATGTTTAAATGTTACTTGATGGATTTAAAAAAATCAAAGTTTAGAAAAATAATTAACTGGACTTTCTAAAGTAGGCTTAAAGGAAGAAATAAATCTAGAGATGGCTTTAGAAGATTGCAATGATTTTGTTGGGGAGAAGTAGGAGAAGAATAGGCCAGGCATCAGGAATGGAGTTGGAACAGAAGCCGGAATAGAGCATTGCAGAAATGTTTTTAAGCCACATAACATTTTCAATAAACTCCCTAAATGCTATTTGTCAAAAATAAATTAATGGTACTATCCTTCATAGACAAAACTTATTTTGCTGTCATTCAATTTGTACAGAGGTAAGGAATGCCAATATTGCCCCTACTTCAGCTGGTGACAAGAGAGAATATTAAAACATGTATGGTTGCAATGAACCAAAACCCATACCTGATCAGGTTCTGCAAGAATAGTTATTACTATAAGAAGGTCAGCAGGGCAGCTGAACTAAAATGACTAGAACCTTTTGTTTGGCTTCATTCTCTTCTGCTCCAGATAGTTTTCCATGTAAGACCCCTTGGCTGTTTGCAGCTTTCTGATACACACCTCAGCTTTGCCGTTAGGGAAGATAGCACTGAGTCCTCTGCCTCAAGCACAAAAATTGCAGTGGCACCTGATAGGCTTATATTGGCTCAGATTAAGTGAGGAGTTAGGGGTATCATGATTGACAACCTCTATTAGAGTCATATAGTTGAAGTAGAGTCAAGAGTAGGTCCCCCAAAAAAGGCAAGGTACAGAGCAGACAAAAAATAGACAACTTGGGATGTTTCTATGTTATTAGATCCCAGGGAATGTACCAGCTGCATTCTTTTTTTGAAATGATTACCCTTCAAATCCTCAGTGGAGACCACCTCCGTACCAAACTGTGAAGCTTTCCCTGATGCCCTTTCCTAACAGTTATCTGCTCCTCTCTACTATTTCTATAACTTATTCATATTATTATGATACACTATATTGTTTTTAGATTTATTAGTTTTACATGTGGATGCAGTAAAAGCAAGGGCCCTGGAGGCAGATTGTCTGGATATAATGTTCTACTCCTTTTTAGTTGTGAAACCTCAGGAAGTTACATAATGAAGGCAAAATGAAGATATTTTCAGAGAAATGAAAACTAAGAGAATTAGCATCACCATCAGAACTACTCCTCCAAGAAATGCTAAAGAAAGTTCTTTAGCCTGAAGGGAATGCTGACAAATGGAAACTCAAATTCTTAGGAAAGAAGGAAGAACATGAGAAATAGAAAACATTCAAAGTAATATAGCCAATCCTCATTATTCACAGATTCTATATTTTTGAGTTCATCTACTCACAAAAATTTATTTGTAACCCCAAAATCAAACATGTGCAGAACAGTGAAAATTTTGAGTCACCCAGTTTCCCAGCATCAATTCAGCTGAGTTTTAACAAGGCAAAGCCTTGCCCTCTTGTTTTAGCTCCCATAATTTAAACAGGTGTCTTTTCATGGTCAATCAAGTGCCACACTTTTTGCATTTTTGTGCTTTTTCTTGATGATTTTGCTTTCTCAAATGGCCCTCAAATGTAATGCTGAAGTGCTGTGCAGTGTTTCCGAGCCTAAGAAGGCCATGAAGTGCTTTATGGAGAAAATACTCATTAGGTAAGCTTTGTTCAGGCATGAGTTGTATGGCTGTTGGCCATCAGTTCAATGTTAATGAATCAACAATATATATTAAATAAGGTGTAATTAAACAGAAAGGCACATAAAACAAGTTGATCAGTTGGTAATATTGTGACAGAGGCACCCAGGAAGCTAACCCTGTATTTTCCCTGGGAATGAGGTTCAGTACTCATTAATTGGATGTTTGTGGTGAATTTATAGAACACAACTACTGTAAATAATGACAGTCACTTCATATAAAAGTTTATTTTCCTATCAGTATCTTTAAATATATGACTTCAAATAAAAAACTGATATTGCCTATGAGTTTATAATGAAGGTAGACATAATACAAATGACAATTATAGCCTAACAGACAGAGTAGAGTAGGTAAATGGAGCTATACAAAGCCAAGGTTTCTATATTTTATGTGAATTGGTACAATACTAACTCAAGTACACTGTGAAAAGCTAGTAATACATATTGTGATTTCTAAAGCTGCTGATTAAAAATAATAATAATAGAAAGAGGTATAGCTAAAAAGCCATACATAAATTAAAATGGAATTATAAAAAAGATTCAAATATCCTGAGAGGCAAGAAAACAGAAACAGTATAACAAAAATCTGATGGAACAAACAAAAAACAAATAATAAAATTGCAGAAATACAGCTCTATCAATAATTACATTAAATGATTAAGTACTATACATTCCAATTGAAAGGCAGAAATTGTCAGAATGAAATTTTAAAAAGAAGACCTGATAATGTATTTTCTAAATGAGACTCACTTTAAATATAAAAAGGCAAATAGATTAAAAGTAAATGGATGGAAATATATACATCAGAAGCTGGCTATTATAGAAAAATAGACTTCGAGACCAAAAGCACAACCAAAGATAAAAAGGGATATTTAATAATGATAAAAGGTTCAGTTCATCAGGAAAAAAATAATTTGTATGTACCTAATTATAAATATCAATTTTTACTTCATGTCTTTTGAAGTTTCTGATAACAGAACTTCAAAAGACATGAAGTAAAAATTGATAGAATTAAAAAAAAAACAGACAATTTCATAATCATAGCAAGAGATTTTTAACACCCACCTCTCAGCACTGGATAGAATTAAAAATAAAAATTAAATTTAAAAATAAATTAAGAAATCTGTAGGTAATTTGGACAATACTAGGTGGTAATTAGAACCACTTTGACTTCTGTGATGGTTAATTTTATGTGTCAACTTGGCTAGGCCATTAGGTGCCCAAACATTTGGTCAAACATTATTCTGGGTGTCTCTGTGAGAGTGTTTCTGGGAAAAACTGACATTTGGAACAACAGACTAAATAAAGCAGATTGTCCTGCCTGATGTCATTGGACCTCATCTAATCCTTTGAAGTTTTGAATGGAATAAAAAGGCTAAGTAAAAGGGAGCACTTGTGTCTGACTGCTTTAGAAGTGAGGCATCAATTATTTCCTGCCTTTGAATTTGAACTGGAACACCAGCTCTTCCTGGGTCTCAAGTCTGCCACATTTCGTATCTGGAACTCACACCATCGGCATTTTTGCCCTCCTGGTTCTTAGGCCTTCAGACTAAGACAGGAACACCACTGGTTCTCCTACGTCTCCAGATTACCAGTTTCAGATATTGGGATGTATCAGCTTCCATAATCATGTGAGCCAATGTCTTATTTTTAATCTTTTTGTACATGTGTACATATATGTGTACATATATAAGTATATATTCTCTTAATTCTACTTTAGAGAACCCTGAATAATATAATTTCACTGATGTTTATAGGTCCCCACATCCAATGACTGCAGAAGACAAATTCATTTCAAGTGCACATGGTCCATTCAGCAAGCCAGACCATATACTGGATCTTAAAACAAATCAATAAATTTAAAAAGACCAGAAGCATACAGATTATGTCCTTTGATCACAAGGAACTACACTAGAAATCAATAAAAATAAGATCTAGAAAAACTCCAAATATTTGTAAAATAAACAAGATATTTAAGACAATCCGTGGGTCAAAGAAGAAATCACAAAGAAAGTTAGATAGTATTTCATACTAAATGAAAATAAAAATACAACATATCAAAATTTGATGATGCAGGTAAAGCAGAGTTTATATATATAAATGTGTAGCTTAAATTCCTACATTAGTAAAGAAGAGAGATCGAAAATCAATGACCTAAGGTTTCCACATTAAGAAGCTAGAGAAAGAAGAGCAAAGTAAATCCAAAGTAGGCAGAAGGAAGAAAATAATAAAGATAAAGGCAAGAATCAATTAAATTAAATACAGAAAAACAATAGAGAAAATTAGCAAAGCTGAAAATTGTTCTTTGAAATAATTGACAATATTGATAAACTACTTTCTACAGTTAGTTATCAAAAAATAAAAATAAAAATTGAGAACTGTGAAGAATTTCTAAGGTTTGAGATTGTACCATACTTGTAAAACTAACAAATTAACAGCTATAGTTTCATGAGTGCTAGCAGACTAAATGAGACTCCTGGATGAGAGACAGGATTTTACTACTCATAGCATAGGAAGTAGGATGAGCTTTATGTTTACATCACTTTCTTTGAGCTCTAAGTCCCCAGGAATGACGCAGAGTGGCCTGGGTAGATGTTGTAAATGCAGTGGATTGGCATCCCAGCTAAGGAACCTCAAACTTAGATAAACTTAACATTTTTATAAGTTAACCTACCTGACTTTTACCCTTCAGGTAGAAATCGTCTTTATTATACTGAATGAGAAACAAACCTATCCTCTGCCCTGGAAGGAGCCACTATCACTATTTACCAAGGCTATTTGCTATAGCAACATTCTTGAAAAGATAGCCCAGGACAAATGTTGTCTGCGCCTCTGCTACAAGATGAGCAGAACTGTGAAGAAGCCCATGAGTAATTGTCTCTCCACAAGAACACCAATTACCAATATCAGGAATAAAAGAGCAGTTTTATTACAGATCCTACAGACATTAGAAGGGAAATTAAGAGAATATTATAAACAACATAAGGTTAAAAAAATTAGAACAATGGTTACACATGAGGAATTGGAGTGAGAGACTGAGAAAGGGTATGCGGGAACTTTCTGAGGTGGTGGGAATAGTCCATATCTGGATAAGGGTATGAGTTATATAAGCATATAGTCAAAACTCAACAAAATACACTTAAAATTTGTGCATTTCATTATATGTAAATTTCACCTTAAAAAAAAGAAACTATAAACAATATGAACTTTAGGAATAATTTTTATGCTGAAGCTCTTAGGGGTACATTGATATCTTTGTTTTACTACAAAATGGATAAAGTGATTAATAGATGATATGTAATAAAGCAAGTATATTAAAAATGTTAATGGTATAATCTTAGTGGATTTGTTGTTGTTCACAGTAAATTATTCTACCTTTGTATGTTAAAAAATTTCAAAATAAAAAGAAGAATAAGAGGTTTAAAAACATACAAATCGATTACAATTTATGAGCTTTATTTGAATCATTATTTGGCCACATAAACTGGAAAAAAAATTATGATACACTAGGGGAAATTTGAACACTAATTACTTGTTTTTAGGCCTGTGTAGGAGATGCTGTCAGTCCTCATGTCTCATAGTCCCTATCTTTCCTACATCAGTGCATGTTATCTAGACTTCAGTTGCCAGCACCTGCTTTTCTTTGCCTGAGGTCTTTCTGCCTGCCAAAATTCTCTTTGCCTACTCTTGTGGCTGTCTACAAGTGTTAAAGAGTTAATGCTTGCTATAGCAGCCTTCCACAATATCTAACTTACAACCTTCCCTTTTCTGTCTCAATTCTCTTACTTCCCTAATGGTGTCTCCTCTTCTCACATAGACTATTTACACTCAAGTCCTTGTTTCAATATTAGCTTCTGGAGGAACTCAAAGTGTGACATTGGGATGATAGCTATAATGTTATATTTTATTTTATTTTAAGTTCTTAATTTTTAGAGCTACACAGTGAAATATTCACAGATAAAATTATACTGTCTGGGATTTGCTTCAAAATAATCAAGTATTAGTAGGGAAAGTAGGTGGAAGTATGGATAAAAAAAGATAGAATAACAGTAATTGTTAGAGTTCAGTGAGAGACATGGGTGTTGAGTATTAATTTCTGTCTACTTTGTATATATTCAGAATTATATTGAAAATGACCTGGAGGGGCTAGTAAAGATAAAAGAAAATCTTTTAGGCTTGGGCACAAATCCTATCCTGGGCTCTATTCCTCAGGCCAAAAAACTTGCTTGGGGAAGACATTGGTTCAAAAGTTGATCAGGAAACCTGCACATGAATATTCATATCAACCTTATTTGTAATAGTCCAAAAACTAGAAACAACCAGAATTTCCTTCAATGGGTGAACAGTTAAACAAACTATGGTATATCCTTACCTTGGAATACTACTAAACAGTAAAAAAGAACTGTTAATACACACAGTAACCTGTATGGATCTAAAGGGCAATATGCTGAGTGAAAAAAAATCTCAAAAATCATATGTGATTCCATATGATTCAAAAAATTACAAAAGCAGAGAGATAGAGGTAGATTAGTGGTCATCAGGGGCTGGGGACAGAAGGAAGTAGGCAGAACTATAAAAGAGTAGCATAATGGAGATCTTTGTGGCGAGGGACCAGTTTTGTATCTTGATTATTATGGTGGTAGGTACACGAATCTATACACTTGCATAGACCTGCATACACAGGTATGTGTGCACATACACACAAATGAGTATATGTAAGAGTGGTGAAGTCTGAATCTGAACTAAGGTCTATGGATTGTACCCGATTTAATTTTCTTGTTTTGAATTTGTGCTACTGTTATATAGAATGTAACTATTAAGGGAAACTGGGTAAGAGTATGCGAAACCTCTCTAAGTTATTTCTGCCACTTGCTGGGAATCTATAGTTATTGCAAAATAAAAAGGTTTTCTAAAAAGTAAAGAAATGGAAATAAAGTGTTGTTGTTGTTGTTGTTGTTCAAGACATCCAGATTTCAAAGGTAGCTAGGGTGGAGGTCCTAGCAGTTGAGCCTCATATTCACTGTCGACAGTGCGAAAGTGCAAAGTTCCATTCTTTTACCCAGAAGCCGGAGGGGTAGTGTCTTCACTGGAAAGCCCAGTAGCCTAATTACTACAGGTCATGTAGACCTGTAAACATGATTATAAAGCTCTCTCAGAGACTTGATAAGGTGCCCAACATCTTAATACATTCTTTTGCTGCTTAAACTAGACAATGTGGGCTCTGTTGTTTGCAGCTTTGAATGCTGGCTGATTTTTATTCTGGTCATTTCAATTGCACATTTTTATTTTCTAAGGAATTTTAATGAATGATAAATAAGCTAAAACATATCTCTACACACTGAAGCCACTGAAAAATTGTATTAGGCTAGAAAGTAATAAATGGATATGTAATATGAGCCTGCTTGGTTACCTCTAGTAACAGAGAACTGAAGCCTACAATGACTTGCAATGATTAATAGCCACAACTTTCTGAGGTTTTTTGTTGTTCTGAAATCCCTAAGAAACCAGAAGTCATCTAGGACATGGATTTTTCTTCTGTACCTCACTAATAATATGCAGCATTACCCTTCCTCACGCCCCCTAAGAATAGCCCATACTGGTTCTTAGATGGCAAGTAGACTGCCTGGACAACCTTCATATTAAATATAGCTTTAATAAAGGCTCTAAAAGGGGGATGTTTAAAAGAGCTTTACAATTACCCTATGCTATAAGATGATCAGGAGTGAATAAGAAAGATGAGAAAAGAAGAAAGATAAAATACTGAAACATCAGATTCAGAAAAAAAGAAATAAGACTTATAGAAATTATCTTAACCTAAATAAAAGAGTGAGGGAGAGAGCTAGGGCACAGTCTTTAAGGACCCTATAGTCAATACTTCTCCTATTGCCCTTATTACTGCTTTGTATTAAATGTGCACGTGGGTTGGGATCCTTGTTGGTACTGGGACTTGTACTCAGTTCACTCAGGTTATAATATGAAGAAATTAATTTCCAAGGTTTCAAAAGCAGAACCACACAAACAACTTTATTTGAATAAAAATTTTTTTAGTCCCAAACAGAAATGGCCACTTTTATTATATATCTGTCTCTTAATACCAGTTTTATGTCTGTGAGTAAAATGTAGCTGAATAACCATTCTCTAAAACTTTATGTAATTGCACAATGGGCTGCTCCCAAGTGGAGATGATAGGACCATCAGAAGTGTGCATGCTATGACTTGTATAACAATTTCTTTTCATAGTTTTGTCATTATTCCTTTTGTAGCTTCTAAAATTTCTATCTTTAGATATTTAGATTTTTGACCAAAAAAAAAAAGAAAAAAGCAAAACAAAACAAAATACAAGGAAGTGAAGGTAGCTCTCCATCTGCCAAAGGACGCCATTAATGATCATTATCATTGCCTACTTTTCTTCGGTCCTTTTCAATTTGGAAGGTACTATTTTGATTTTTTCTAACAAACCTGAAAAGAAGTAGGGACTTAAATGATCAGAAAGTTAAAATGAAAAAGATGATGCTCAAAGGAGTTAACTGACTTGCTCAAAGTCACAAAACCGGTAAAAAGATCCCTCATCATTCATATCAAGTAAGCCTGTTGCCTTCTCTAATGCTAACAGATTAAATGAGAGAAAAAACCCCAGGGGAATTTCCTTTAACCATTACACACTAGATGAATAGCACAGATTGCCTTCTACTTCCTCTCAAATCCCATTGCACTTGCCATCTATAAAATTCACTTGAGCTCTTTCTCATATTTTGCCTTGTCTTGCTTGTAAGAGTTTAATAAATGAATGGGTGAATGGTGTGTGTATGTGCACTCCCTAATATGTAGTAAAAGTATTAGAAACAGGAATCTAGACTTTTATATTCTCACAAAATTTAGCAGAGTACAATGCTTATAAATCATTTTTTAAATTTATATTTAATTAGATTAGATAATAGTATGAAAAATACAGACTTTGGCCCTAAGAAGATAAGATGGAGAAAAGGAAAATTTTAGTGGAGATAGACCAGGTACTTCTATGTCTATTGAGTCCATGACCATCATTTTAATCATTCTTTTTCCAAGATATTTAACTCCCTTAACATCATTGCACACACCCAACTCAGTCATAACCCAAGATTAATCCTGAAGTAGTCAGCCTTCTTCACTCTTTACCTTGGTTAGGTTAGAGACAAGGTGATGAACAAAAGAAAGACAAACATACACTTGTTAGGTAGCTAGTCAGATATGAACAACAGGAGGAACAAAGAAATAGGGGCTCAGACTAGAGATCACCCAAAGAACAACCGAATGGTAATGGAATTTTGGATACACACATATGCACTAGGCAATCACATAGCAGCCAGGTGTCAAGCAAAATGATCTCACTTGCCAATCACCTCGGAATGCCTTTAGAATCATGCCATCACTGCCCAAATATAAGGCAGACATTCTCATTTCTGAACCTTCTTTTTGTCCCCTTCTTTTTGCCCTCTTGTTGTTGTGGTTATTATGACTGCACTCTGTTGCAACTCTCATTGCTGGGATCATTTGCCTCCTTGGGGCATGTTTTATCTTTATCCATGTGCCTCCTTTTGGGTATTCTTTCTCTAAAATATATTTTTAATAAAACTATTAAATCTCAATGACCAATGATTCTTCATTGCCGTCATTTGAAGAAGACTGAGGAGAAATGCTAACTAACTATATGTTTACAGTGCTATTATCCCTCTCCTCACTCCCTCACCGTTGGGGCACCACCAAACTCCAATCAGCCCCAAAGGTGACACACTTGCTTAAACAACAAAAGGTATTTGGACTAAAAAGTCCAAAGGTAAAACTGGCTTCAAATAGAACTGGTTCTTGCAGCTCAAATGATGTGAACAAGACCCAACTTCTTTGTCACTCTGCCTTCCTCAGAGTTAGTTTCATTCTCATTCCAGGCATTGCTCCATTACCTTCTTGTTTTCAGTAATGATATTGAGAATTCTGATGCCATTCTTGTTCCAAGTCCTTGGTATGTGACCTATTTTTTCTCATTGGGAGCCTTAGGGTTCTAAAATTTCAAAATAATCTTTCTTCATTCATATCCAGAAGGAAAAAGCAAATGTATCCCAGTAAAAGTCCTAGGTCATGTGCCCACCATTGAACCAATCACTCTGGCCAGGTAAATTGGATAAACTAATAAGCCTAAATTCAGTTTTGTGTTCCTACATTGCAACTGGAAAGGTTCCATTTGGGATCCACGTGATTCTAGGGAAATAGATACTTTAGAAATAACTAACACATGTTCCTTACTTTCTTTTATCTTGGCTGATGGGTATTAATAGAAATCAAACAACCATTTGCAATGCACAAATGAAAATTTGTGAACTCCAATATCTGCAGGCATCTTATTACATAAATTATTCTCCTCCACTTATATTTCACTTTCTACTCCTTCCCTCAGTTTATTAGCTTATTCAAATATGTCTGTTCACAAAAACAAGTAAAACTCATTCAAACTAATGCTCCTTAACCATTACCTTGTTTATCTCCCCTCACAGCCAATCACTTGAAGTTTACATACAATATAAACCACAAAAATGTGAGACAAAAACAAGGTCACTGCAACTCACAAGATTACCAGTCATTACCCTTTAGGGGAATTTTAGCCAGGTAAAACTTTTCCAAGACTTAATTTTCTCAATAAAAAATTTGTTATTAAAGACATAAGCACTGAATCACAAGCTAACTGAATCAAAACTGTGGTAATTTAATCTGGAATTCTAGACACATTTAGTGTATAAATAATTGGTACCTAGTGTCTTTTATGCAAGGATGGCAACTGTTTCAAAGTCCCAATACAGTCAGTTCTAGTTTTGAAGGCAGTGTTTTAAACTTCCTCTATCTGTTCCCATAACCAATGACATAAAGAAGATTTCAATGTAATATCAACTCATAAATATTAGCTGGTGATCATGATCTAACTTGTACTTCAAAACTTAAGAGGCATCCTTAAAAATGTTTTAAAATTTTTTAAATTTACACTTTACATTGAAATATTTGTCTAAACTTCAATTTCACTGAAGAAAATAGAGTCTTCTCATAAAGATGACCATGAATGACTTCTGTTCATCTTCAATAATTATAGACCCAGCATAACCCTAGCTCTGTGTTCTATTTCTCCCTTTAAGGCTTCAAAGAAGGGAAAGAAAAATCCTTTCTTTTCTTTACCATTCTTTTGAGAAATATCAAGTTAGTAAACTACTCCATAGTGATCTATTAATGGGAGCTAATGGCTAGTAGGGTACTAAAATAGCTTTTCGGAGATGATGTCTTAATTCACCGAATTTGCTAGTAAATTCAATGGTGGAAATGATTTTAGGCACTCATAGTAGTTCAAGAGAGACCTGGGAATAGACTAAACCTAAACCAAGAATAGCCTGGAGTTATTCGTTTTATATTAATGCTGTAGAAGATGATTCTATACAAAGATCAGGTCCTCAGATCTTATATTTTGCAGGGAGCTGCCATCTTTACCTATAAGGAAAACAAATCAGGACTAGCTCAATGAACATAAAAATTACACTAAATTCAATGAAGTATATCTACTGAGCACATTACATATATGAGCACTCTGATAGCTATTGCAGGAAATTTTTTAAAAAGCAACTTAAAATCTGGTACAGAGAATAATAGATACATAACTATCACTGATGGGAAAAGGAAATACTACTATAAAAGAGACAGTGGGGTTGTGGAGCTACAAAAGAGAGAGATCACAATCAGTTGAGGGGATCAGAAGAAACTTGTATTTTGCAAAGAAATTTAAGGAAGAATAGGATTTTGTGGAGCATCTGAAAGTAATCTTTTATTTCCATGGTTGCCAATGTAAAGAAAAATTGTAAAGACTTTGAAATTGAGCAAAAAGATTATTGGATAACTTCAATGGGAAACTAGGTGAATTAGCTGATTCAGTGGGTCTTTTATTGTCTTTGAGCTATTTTACAACTCCATAATTTGTAGATTAACTGATAGCAATCCAAATAACTCTTGTTTATAGACATTACATGTTTAAAGCAAATATGCTTTCTAGAAGTCTATCCCTCCCTACCACCTAAGTTTAGTCCAGACACCTCAAGTAAACCCCTGGTCCCTAGTATCCAGGTTGTCAGAAGCCCTTTCACTGCCTTTTCCATTGACGTTTCTCCTTGCAGAGCACAATGTCCAAGCATGCCCTATTCTCTTTCCCAATGGAGCCTATAATTCCTGTCCATGGACCTTCCTCTTAGTCTTATCCCTAATACACAAGAATCATCCTGTTTCTTTTGTTGAATACACAGTTATATTGACTTTTAGATCATGGATTCTAGATCATGAAGATACAAATGTTCATCCCTATCAATCACCTTCTCTTTAATACCTGAAGCATAAAAATCCCTCTGAGGATAAGGAGAACTATAACACAAGGGATCATTATTAGTACCTTAGAGTTCTCTGAGTTTGAGGTGGTCTCATACAGTGAAATGTCCTTTTGTCTCTTAATTACGTTCATAAAACCCATGAAATTTTAATAAAAAATCAATACATTCTTGAAATATTTTTGGACATCACAGATATGCTTTTCTTGTTAATTTGAAGTGGCTTGAGGGCATGAAGCCCATGTCCAGCATCTAAACTTATTCTATTTGCATGCCATAGACAAGAGTGGAGCAAAGTTAAGTAGCCAGGTTCTGAGATGAAGGTTTTCTCACATATGTTTGTTATTCTGTTACTATTGGGTCTTATTATTCTACTTTTAAGAGCAGCATAAAATGTTGTCTTACGGGTTTTTAGAAAGCTCAAGAACTAATAAAAATCAGAATAATATAGAAGGAAGGATTTTCTTACTACATCGCCAGGAAATTCTGAGTTAATGCCCACCCAGAAAAGAAAGGGATGCCAACACAGATTATATATTACTTTAATTGAATCTCCATATATGATTTGATTAAGATTTTCCCCCCTTTTATGTCTATTAGTTTATCCACAATACTTAAGGTTGTAAGATGGTGTATTCATCATGAACTTGCATTGTATCATGTTCTGGTTATGTAATCACAAAATAATTAAACTGCTTTCATAAAATTACATGAAAATTACATGATTACCTTTTAGAAATAGGCTACTTGATCACATTTGGCTTCTAATGCATAATAAACCTCGTACCACTGGAGAAAGTTGGAAACAAGACACAAAGTGAGCATTGCTTGGCAATCTTCCACTGAAATTCCTGCTGTGGAAGATTAGCCCTTTTACATAACACTAGAAACTACACTGGTATTTAATTTAAAAATCTTTAATCAACAAGGATCCCAACAACCACTTAAATTTCACTGCATGTCATTTTACCTACCAATTATAAAATAGTTGCTAATACCATCAATAAAACAGGGTGTGGGGGATACACAGAGATCACTATTCCTTTGCTGAAAGGAAAGTTCTATAAAGGCATACCTTGGAGATATTGTGGGTTCAGTTCCAGACCTCAAAAATAAAGCATTGCAATGAAGTGAGGTGTAATCTATTTGCAGGTGGAGAGTCTTGCCTTCAATTTGTAAAAAATGCAACATCTCTGAAGCACAATAACGTGAAGCACAATAAAGTGAGGTATGCCTGTAGTTTAGCTGAAATTAAGAACAGATATTTTGAGTCCTTTTAAATTGAAACTGGTTTAGACAGGTATAGCTCATTCAGTCACTCTCATTCTAATTAAAACATGGCAAAAGTATAGGATCATAAAAGCCAAGTTATGTTCATTTTCATAGGTATTTTAATGAAGAAAAGATTAAGGCCAAAGAAACCCTTTTGTAAGCATCAGGGAACTATGGAAGAAGATCAAATTTATTTCAGGAGAAATTTTAGTGGTATTGAGATTAGGAATTTGGCCTGCTGACTCAGCAGAAAAATATCTCAGCCTATCTCCCATGAGGTCTGAGAGTAGTGCATTTAACCACCTGCTACTATTTCAAGCATTTTAGACTTGCCAAGTATGTTTTATATTTCCAATTTGCTTTTATGTCTATTAGTTTATCCACAAGATCATGACAGAATGAAAGAATGCACAATAGTAAGAGGTCCTGAGAAACTCAAGGAATCTTCCATAGCATGGTAAGAATCCACCTTTGTCACCAGTTGGGAAGCAGACCATGATTGACACATGGAGATTTGATCAGCCTCTCAGTGCTGGTCCCTGAGAATCTGGCTAAGAAAGAGGTATGAAGGAAATAAAGAGGTTCTATGAAAAGTAACCTCACAGGGTGATCTGATCATAAATTTCTAAGTGGGCAGGTACTGGTGGGTAGTCTCTCCAGGCCTATAATTTCTTTAGTGAAAGGTTTTAAGCCAGTCTGTCCATTTTTCTTGTACATCTAGCTTAACACACCTTTGAAATGCCAGAAATAATACCATTCCAAGTGGGTATTAACTCACAGAAGAGCACATAATCCTATTAACTATCCTCTGTTAACTATCCTGTCATCCAATTCCCACCTTGCTTTCTCCCATCTTCCCTATGCCCCCTCCTTTGGGAACAGTAGCTGGTAAGTATGGCTCAGAATAGAGACTTCATCCTGAAAGTATCTCAAAATCAAACCCAAGCCAACCTCAACTGCAAGTTAGAGGTGAGTCTTTGAAAGGGCCAGCTGATCTTGGAAAACACAAATAAATTACAGTAGTTTTTTATTTGCCTATTATTTTTCTAATTTTTGTTTTCCTTCTATATGGGTGAGGGGGGCAGTTATTTATTGGTTTTGAGCTTTGCTAACAGTGGGTCAGCTTCTAAAATTCTGTTAATGTCACCATAGATGTATATCTATAATAAATGTAATTAAAGAAAACCTTTTTTTTCACATTCATATATTTAAAATTTATGTGCAGAGCATCTCTGCACAGCAGGAAAAGGAGACAATTGCCAAGTGCATTGCAGATCTAAAGTTGCTTGCAAAGAAGGCACAAGCACAGCCTTAGTAATAGACTTAAGTGAGAATAGTTGGAAAAAGGAGCACTGTTATATTTTAAGTGGCATGTTCACTGCAGTTTTCTTAGATTATTAACATTTTTTTATTATCAGCTGAATCAGTGTTTCATTTTAGTGAGACAGACAGAAGTGGAGTTGAAAAGTCTTAAAGTTAAAAATACCAAGGTCATAATTCCTCTGGATTTTGTTTTTACCTTTTTTTGGCTCTCCGAAAAGCAGATTAGAGCTTAAACCTCTCAGTGACACCAAAAAGACCCCCAGGATTGTATTATTTTCATAGGAGGAAAACAAAACTAGAATTAAACCTGGAGAGTCCAAATCAGTCCCTAATAGCAGCAGTTATTTCCCTGTCACATTTAAACAAACTCCTAGACGACACGGAACTTTTTAATGTATCTGCCACAAGATGGCACTATATATACGCCTTTACTTTCACTTTTCCTGTCTTCTCAAAGAGTAGTCAAGGAGGCAAAATATTAGATAAGGCAATCCATTTAGTCTTTTGAAATTGCTATAGTTTATTAATTAAACTCAATCTTTAAATTATAAGCCTAAACACCTTGTAACAATTTGTCAATATCCTATTTAATTCTCTATCAGCAAGTACAGCTTTATTGGTGAGAGACTGGCTCAAAGGCAGCTTTAGGTCTGTTATTTGGCAGATAGGAATATGAATAATAAGAAGGTGAGAAAATTGATAATATGTGAGAGAGCAGACAGGAAAAAGAAATGCATTTACAAGAAAATGTATAATCTTGAATTTTCTTTGGTTTCCATTAAAACTGCTGGTGCCTCAGCAGATTGTCAGTTTAATGTTCTTTCAGTAGTATTACAATTTATTCTTTTGTTACTTGAGGAGGATTGGAAACGAAAAGGCCCATGCCAGTAGGAGGCACAGGAAGAGATTACATATACAAATAATTCTGTAGCTCTAATATCAGAAGAGGGTTTGTCTTGTAATATTAAAGTCCGCACAAAGAAATCTTTGGTTGGTTGCCAAAAAAGCAAAATTGTGAAGTTAAAAAGAAGAGAAAGAAAGGAAGAAAATATTTGATGAGAATATATGATGAAAAGTCAGATGCATGATAACTGCAGTGTCTGTGCTTTTTTTTGTTTGTTTTTTAAGAGCTGAGAATGGAGAATGAAGGAGTTGGGGAGCGGGTAAGGAATGGAAAGCAGTTTGGAAAAGCAAAGTTAGTTGTATTCATACCTGGGGAGCTGAAAACATCTGGTCATATCCCAACAGAATGTGGTTTCTGTGACAGGCAGTTGGTGGGAGTAACCCAGGTCACCTGCCTGAGGCAGGCTGCAGCTTCTTGAATCCTCTTCCCAGGAGCAGGCAGGCAGCTATTTCACAGAGCTGAGGTGCCAGATGCTGTTTCCTCCCTGCAAGAGACAAAAGGACACTGAGGGGGAATTTTAAAGACATCAAAGGCCTGAGTGGACAACCATGTCTCTGTAGCTGGCAATTCTACTAGTACAGTAAGGCCAGGGAGAAATGGAGAGATGAAGGAGATGGAATATTCTGATTGGTGTGGGAGTCAGGGTGGAATAGGGCTAATTTGAATGAGCTTTCTTCCAGCACACAGTCATTCAGTAAACATTTTTTTCTTCCTTTGTATTTTAGCTTACAAACATTGGCTCCTCTGAAAAGGTCACCCCATTATGCAGACAAAATCTGTGACTCTCAGCAACTGGGAATACCTTGGAACCAAAGAGAACAGTTAGAAGAGAGAAAAAAAACAGAATCATTGCTAAGCCAAATATGGAGGAAAGATTAACCTCTAAATTTTTTTTAATGACAAAAACACAACATTTTTCTTTAATTCATAACCTTAATAAATTCTACTTATCATTTGCAATAATTCTAAGGTGTTCTAAAGACACCTTTATATTAGAAAATAGTATCATATTAGTTTAAATAACTTTAGGAAGAAAATGTGCTATTCTACTGCTAGAAGTTATGGAAAAATACACAGGGAATTTTTTTTTTTTTACTCTTACTAATGAAGAAAGAATCCAATAAAGATTGCTGAATTTTGGAGATCAGAGAGTTATGTTTATGCCCACAATAAAATGTTAGGCCACTACATCAGAAAAGCCTTGGTTCATTTATTTTGACACAAGTATTTTAAATAATTTCATTTCCTTGGTAAATGGTCTGTAGACTCTTCAAAGTGTTGTTAGCTAAAATATTATTAATGTGAATTCACTCAATGCATCTCATAATTTTGCTGACAAATGAGATGTGAACACTGCATTTTATGATAGCAAGAATTGCTAACATTATATCTGGTCCATAGTACGTGCTCAAAAAAGGAATAAAAGAAAATGTTGAAAGTACAGGGGAATTTATTCACAAGTGTTTCATAGGACAGAAATAGAAGTGAGAGGGGCTAAACTTACAGAGGAGATATTCGTAATAGTAACACAGATTAATTAAGTAAGTCCTCTGTATTCATTATTTTACTTAACCCTTGCAACAGACTTCATGAAGTTTGAAGTATCCCCACTTTATGAAGAAGAAAATTAAAGGTCAGAGAGACTAAGTAATTGCCCAAAGTCACATAGTTCATGAAAGGCACAGTCCAGTCCGTTTTCACATTCACCTCATTTTACTTTTATCTAGAGGTAGAGATTTTTGACATGGCGGACAGTTCTAATACCACATATGAAAAAAGTGATTTAGAAAAAGTGATTTCTCATAGCTCCCACTCCCTCAAATACTCTGGATTTTGAGATTTGTAGGGAGAACAAGGTAGTATAGAGGTTTGGGCCTAATTTTGTTTTTTTGTTTTGTTTTGTTTTTCACATTTATTAGTGAGATATGAGTGAATATGTGATCCTAGGGAATTGAGAAGAAAATAAATTCAGTCCAGATCACATCGGAAACCCTGAATTCTGCAAAAATTTCACTTATGAAAAAAAGAACCCTTAAAAGATAAGAAAGTTTGAAAAGGGTCCTAGGACTGAAAGCTTTATGAATTTTAAAGTATATGTGTATGTATGTGTTTGGGGAGGTGTTCAGGGTTAAATTTTAGTTATATTATAATAAGATATGGAAAGAAATATAGCTTTCTTACTTCCTATAAATGAGGTGAGAAGTAGGTAAAGAACAAGAAATACATTAAATTTTTTTTAACTTTTAAAAATTGTGATAAAATATACTAACAATTAACCATTTTAAGTGTACATTTCAGTGGCAGAACAATAGACACTTTAACTTGCCAATTAAAATAACTTCTGGATTAAACAGTTGTGTGTAGGTAAATATTCTGTCAGTTCAAAGGTCAGCTCCCTACTGGGGATGTTCTCCCATCTTTGTTTTTCTACTCAAGATAGTGTCTGTAGGGGAAAACACTCTTGGCAGTGAAACCACTTGGCATTTATTAATTATATTCTATTGGTCTTTGCTACCTTGTGGATAGTTTAAAGTAGTCTATAAACTGATGGGTGGGCACTGAAGTATAACTGGAAAGCCCACTGTGCCTCTCTAGCTATTCCCACCAGCATCTTCCCTCAAAGCCCCAACACAAGACTCGTACATCCAACTTCTGACCATCTTCTCTTGGAAGGGGAGATACTTCTTTTTCTTCCTCCCTGGAGGGAACTTCCTCTATGTTATATTCTTCCTCCTCATAGCACTAAGCACAGTGGCTCAGCCTTCATTGTGGATGAGTCATCCTCTCCATGACTGAAAGAACCTCTGATTTGAGTCTGCCAAGTATAACTTTTAATAAGGGAGCTTGGAAACAAGAATTATTGAGGACCAAACAGCACCAAAATATTATCCTTATTACATATATAAATAAAATTTTAAAATTGACAACCCTCGGATCAATGACTGTATGACATCTTTACTGAATCCCATATAAACCGAATCTTAAAAGAAAAAAAGAGTAGAAAACCAATGTTTTTTTCCCCCAGAAAAAAACTGAAAGAAAACAATTCATTTATTTAAATACTTATGAGTCTCTTCTATCTGTTTGCCATGCATTTTACTAACTATAGGTCCAACAACTGGGTTTATCAAATGAGGGGAAACTTCCAAAGTGAGTTATGATTTCACATACACACATGCATGCACACACACTAACAAGATTTAATTTGAGATAACATGATTCTCCTTTTGACCATAGAAGCCTATAATTAAGTCTATAGATCTTGATTAAATACCATAGAATACACGTTTTTTATTTTTATAAGAACAACTTTTGAAAAGTGAAGAAAACATATTAACTTGCTAGTAACTAGAATATTTTTGGAAGTTTTTCTCATTTCAAAATAATACTCAATTATATTTAGAGTCTTTGCCTTTAAAAATTTCCATGAAAGTTTTCTCTGATGATATAATCATTAAATTCCAATGTTTTAAAAAAGTATTAACCTTTTATATTTGATAATTATATACTGATATATACTGTATTAAGAATATTAAGAATAAAAACTTTCTTAATATTTGATATTCACTTTCAACATTTTGTCTTCTTGGATGAAACAATGTGAACTAAAGATAGCTATCGATTTAATTACAACAGCAATATAGTTGAGTTTTGTTAATATTGAGATTAGTTGGACACTGATATCTCAGGCATAGCTGGTTAATTTACATTAATATTGGGACAAGAAAAATTTCTATAAACAACATTTATACTTTGGGTTTTCCAGAGGTCTTTTAATATGGAAAGGGAAAGAGATCAAAAGATAATAGAAAGAACATGGGTTCTAACAGAAAGAATTCATCTGCAAATGACGGAGAGACATGGTTAACCCCAGCTGCACCAAACCACACTGGAGGGAACAAATGTTAACACTCACCTTTGCTTAGATTTTTGCAATTTGCCTGGTAGTTCTGACCTATTCTCTATACAAAGTGTCACCAAATCATGGTAGACTTTAGTTCATTCAAAAATAAACTGGAATGCAGAAATAAGCCCTCACATATATGTGTCAAATGATCTTGGCCAAAAGGGAAAACAGAGTCTCTTCAAAAAAAAAAAAAAAAAAAAAGAATGGAACTGGACTCTTATCTTATACCATAATAAAAATTAACTCAAAATGGATTAAAGACCTAAATGTAAGACCTCAAACTATAAAATTCCTTGAAGAAAATATAGGGAAAAACTTCATGACAAAGTGAATATAGTTAATACTACTGAACTCTACAGTTAAAAATGATTAAAGATGATAAATTTTGTTAAATGCTTTTTACAACAATTAAAAATAATAAATAAGTAAATAAGATGAAGATATTGGCTAGCTGAAAGGCCCCTATCAACACTGTTCTTCTATAATTTCTAAGATCTATTCCTGCTCTGATATTCTTTTGCAGTATTCTAAATTGTGTACAAGAGTTCCTTATGTCTTTGCAGAACCTTTCTCTAAAGTCACCAGTGTCTGTGATCACCAGAACACTGTTTGACCTACCAATCCTATCCCATAGTAGCATTTGGTCCCTCAGTTCTTCTGATCCCATTATCTAACAACTTCTCAAATAGTAGGTAGTTTTGGCTTTATTGGATAACCCAATTGTTAACATATTGTCTTACTGAAATATTCAATTCTTTAATAAATATATACTTATTATATAACATATATATTCATAAGGATACCCTCAAATAATAAAACTAAATTTAATGAAGGAAATCCTCTATTGAAAAAAATATTTTGTTAGGAAGGGGGACAGGAAAGAAGAGAGTTCTGCCTCCTGAATCATTGAGTGACTTCTTAGTCAATAAAAAGGAATATTAGTCCAGTGAAGCAAAGCAGTTTGCCTGAAAGTGGGAAAACAAAACAAAACAAAACTTATGGATAGGGGAATAGGGATTTGGGGATGATAGCAAAGACAGAAATTTTTCTAGGAGAGCCGAGAATAGAGTTTGGTTTTTGGTTAATGCACTTATGCCTCATTACTGTTCAACAATGACTAGATTATATTACTTTCTTTCTAACTGATGTCAGGTAATGATTATTGGAGCTAGGTTTTCCTCTCCAATTTGTGCAGGCCCGAGACAGCTCCCAAAATGAGACTGTAATGCAGAGATGTATTGTAGGGGAGCATTGGAAGAATAAGAAAAGTAGTAAGGCCATTGGAAAATCAGTGAGGAGAGGACATTATTCTGCTGAAGGTAAGAGAGTTATCATAAAGAAAAACAAGTTAATGATCACTAGCAAAGAGTCTTAAGTTTCCTTCTCCTTAGCAAAGCAGAGAGACCTCATCTTTCTCCAGGTTCCACAGCCAACTGTTTCTCTTATTTAATGACTTGCCAGAAGGAGATGAGTGAATATAGTTAGTTAACAACCAGAGAAATGGAGTAAGAGCTTCTAGAGTGGAGAGATGATTCCAGAGACCAAGAGCTAATGGGAATTTTTCATTACTTTCACGATTCATTACGTGAAGAGTTCCAGAAGCCCTGGGAAGTTGAATATAAAAGTAATTACAAATTAACATCTGCCACAGCTTCTTAGGAAGGCAATGTGTCAGAGATTGTGGTTGAAGCGAATGGGCTCTACAGACAGGTTGCTCAGGAACCCCTGGGTTCTCTTAGAGAATAATCTCTTTGTATTTGATAGTTGGCTATGTAGAACATTTTGTTAATTAAATCTTTTAATATAACTCTGTGACAAGGTTCTCATTATTAAATATCAAATATTTCTAGGTTTGGGGGAAGAAAAAGAGCAGGGAGGGAATTTTAAAACACTGGGTAGTATTATATGAAATTAATTACCCACAGGGAATTTATAAAAAATTGATTACAAGGATGACTGTCTTCTCTTATGATTTTTCTATTCTTTATTATATGTGTTTCTAGTTGCCGACTCAATGTGATAGTCTTTAGACTCTCATAGTCTTTAAAGAACTTTAAAAGGACTTTAAAGTTCTTGTTTCTGTGTTAAATAAAGATCAACCATTAATCTCTCTACTGTTTTTTTTAGCATAATGCTAAAAAAGTCATATCATTTAATGACTAATAGACTTTTTGCCGATAAACTTTTTTCTTTCTTTTATCTCTGACAGAATAGCATGGTTGTATATACTGTTAGACACTAATGCTCATCTAAAGGTATGCATCTTACTGCTTTCCTTAACTCTTTGATACTGTTACTACTTTTCTATAAGAAAATCTAGTATGAGACTCAGGTTAGTATATAATTACATATTTAGCTATTTAATTGTTAGAATGTTCATAGTTCTTTGAGTTCTGCAAAAAACTTCCCTGAATTCTATTCTATTTCATAACAGAACAGAAGCTCATTATTTTACAAATAATGGTCAAATTCTCATTCACTTAACCAATATTTCTTGAGTATCTACTATATGTCAGGCAGTTTGAAAAGTACTGTTGATACAAAACTGAATTGACATCATCTTGTCAATGATGGAGGTCTGGGAGAAAATGGGAAAAGATGCACATATAAACAAATAAGACGACAAAATAAGAAGAGTTCTGTAACAGAGGAAAGCACCAAAGAGATGCCAGCTGAGCAGTCTAAAAATTTAGTTTCCCGGGTGGCTGGAGGAAGGAAGGGGAGAATGGAGAAAGGAAAAGACTCCCTGGGCTAGTTAATCTACAATATTAACCTCAAGTTCTTAGTCAAGACTCCTTGAGCACTCACCAGTCAGAGGAAGGTGGCTGGAGAGAAGAATTCAAAGGGCAAAAGCTGAGATCTCAGATCTTCTGGAAAAGCACCTCGAGAAGGATGTTGAGCTTGAGAGAATCCAGAAGTAGGCCTCCAGACGCTATTTTTTTTTTAAGTCTACAGCACCCGGTATTCCAAGGTGGTTAGTCTCCCATCCAAGTACTAACCAGGCCCAACCCTGCTTAGCTTCCAAGATCAGACGAGATTGAGCATGTTCAGGGTGACTTGGCCGTAGACCAGACACTACTCTGTCAGGAGAGTTTTAAAATTAAAGAAAGATTGCCTATTCAGTCTACCAGCTATTAACTTTATACAACATTGTCATTCTCACTCTCCCATTCATATTCATATTCTCTCTCTCCTCCTCCTCCTTCTCCCTCCTTCCCTCCATTTCTCTCTCTCTCTCTCTCTCTCTCTCTCTCTCTCTCTCTCTCTCTCTCTCTCTCTCCCACACACACACATACCCTCGCCTTTAAATAATAGTAACGGCTCTTACTCCTAAACTATTTTTTTTTTTTTTCAGAATAATGAGTGAGTTGATGTCTATGGAGATTACCGATATCCTTGCTAAGAAAAAAAATGCTTCATGGATGGAAGTTATCATTATTCTAGTAGTACTGGCTTATATTTTAAGAATAAGGAAGCTATCTCTTTATTTTTGTTCAGGCAGTATGCTTATCTCAAGAGAGCTATTTTTAACACAGTGTATCTCTTACTCAATGAGGTAGCAAGCAATGTTTTCTCATATGCTTGTCTCACATCCTTCATTTAGCTACCCATAATTAGAGACTGCCCTGTTTGTTTATTTAGTTAGTAAATTGGTAATTTTTGTACCTGTTTTTATTTTCTAAGCTTTTTTTTTTTTTTAATCTGTCCAGCCTCCTTCTGTTTGGGAACTCTTTCTTAACATTTGGGGCTGCCAGTCATATACCCTTGCCTATCCTACTGAGAGTGAGCCTATGACTCAGGCTGGTCAATAAGAGCATTGCATTCCCCCTCAAACACAGTGATCAGTCGAAGGATGAGCATGAGATCCAAGCAGAGCCATTTTCAAGGATTATTATAGATGATCAGAGGCAGGGATTTTTTACTCATTTGAGGTAATGAACAACAAAAACTGTATAAATCTGGTGCTGTCAGGTCTCATCTTCTCCAAAGTAGACACAGCCAGCCTACAAATTAAAGCCAACGTCTTAAAAAAAAAAAAAAAAAAAAGCAAAATTAATAGATGAAACTGATTCTATGCTAGAAGCTACAAGCCCTCTGACTTTTAGGTTAAATAAGCCAATAAATTAATTTTTTTCTAGCTTCAGCTAGCTTAAATTGGGTTTCTATCACTTCCAGCCAAGAGTTCTGATTAATTAAATTCATCCCTGCATATGGATTCATAGTTCTGGAAACAATTTTAACCATCCATCTGATATACCATCTCACTACCCTCCTTCCAAACTCCGTGGCACATTCATTCAGTGTGGTGTGGTTTTTAGGAGCAAAGTCTTTGAACACAGACAGAACTGGGTTTTAAAATCAATTTTTCTGGGCACAAGTTGTGTGTCTTTGAGCAAACCAATAATTTCTCCCAACCTGTTTTTTTTTTCCTATAAAATAGGGATACTTTAGCATACATCCTCCAGATTTTTTGAGGTGATTAATGTAAGGCACTCAGCTCAGCCCTTAGTGGACTTTAGGGTCTAATTAAATTATTATTCAGTCAGTTATTTTAGCACCTCTTCTACAGGCTATCTTGGACACCAAAAATGTGAAGGATCTTGAGCAACATGTTCAAGGATACTTCTCTTTTTTATTCCTCAAGTCATACCAGAGTTAACCTTTCCTCTTAAAAAATTTCCTGATATCCTCTCTTTGACACCATAGTACATATAGCCCAACTACATACAGGTCAGAACCATATCTTCATGCTATGATTGCTCCTCAAAGTTGAGGTGTCATTGACCCATCTAGGGAATTGGGCAGAACCAAAATTCATTCAAAAAATTCTTCCTTCACTTCCCTGGCAACTGCAGACACAACCAGATGAAAGAGTGCAGAGCAGCAGGCTTACCTTGTAGAGTCTATTCTATGCAAAGAAGCAGAGATATCCCCTCAAATTAGTATTCAGCCCTGAAGAAAAACTCAAATTTGCATCCTTTTTCCACATTTTGGTAATCTGTTTTTACCTCACTGATTTCAAACGGTTATGTAAATTCTCTCATGGTTGGTTGAGAGCTTGAGTTTAGATGTAATAAAAAAGAATTAAAAGTTCTAAAGTGCACCTCCTCAATTGTGTTTGACTTCTGGATTGGTTGTTGCTGGTTAGTTTTATGTGTCGAAAACTGATTTTCTATTTTTTATATAATACAGAGTATTTTGAGCTAATCTGTGGTGTAAAGGAGGTGAGAGTCTTAGTGATAAGGCCAGGGTGAATATTGTTTGAATACTTCCCTTGCACCTTGCTCTGCCTGTAACTCAGACCTTTTCTCAGAAAAGGAAGAAAGTGAGGCCTAACCTTTGTCTTCTTAACAGCATTACGGCATATTAGGAGAGGAAAGTTTCTTTGTGAAATAAAAGTTGACTGCAATTGCTTCTGTCTTCTAGAAAGTGGCCAGCAGTGGTTGAGCTGTCCTTGATCTTCTTCATTTTTGTTTTCAAAGTTACCCCCAAATAAATATACAATATATTCCGGTTATTCTCTATCACCCACTCCCACCTTCATCTGTTCTGGGCCAGGGGTGGGAAATCCCTGAAGATTACTTCACCAGGGCTCCCCTGCCCTCTGGCATCTGGTTGGGTTTGGCCCATAAGGAGCACCTGCAAGAGCCTGGAAGGCAAGAGGAATGAGAGATCAGGGTACTTCTTCCTCTTCTCCCTCCCTGCTTTGGTGCCTAAAACACCTAAAATAACAGCTCTTACTGGTGCTTCCACAGCTCTAACTGTCACCAGGCTCAAAGACACTATTTCCCTCCCTCCCTCCTTCAGGCTTAGGGATACAGTGGCTTCCCACTGTCACTGGTCCCTAGGTTCCTCAGTGTTCCCTTTTGGTTTCTCTAACCTGTCCACACTTCTGAAAACAGTCCCATAATTAAATTCTCTTCAGTTAAATCCCTTTGAGTGGAATATTGATTTCTGCCAGGACTTTGGCTGATATGAAGGTAAGTTAAAAATTGTTTGTTTGCTATGCAAACACAATTTCAAGGCAAGTTTTCTCAATTCCCTTTCAATTAGACTAAACTTACAAAGCCCTTTCTACATAGAATTTCTGGAACTATCATGAGAAATTCATAATTCAATCCTGGGGTAATGGTTTCTTTTAGGAAAATATCACAATGAGATGGTTATCTTGGTTAAGGAAGGCCCTCTTGTCATTGCCTGAGAGAGAAGAAGTGGAGGAGAGAAAGGGAGAAAAGAGAAAAGAAAGAACACATTTGTATTTCTGGGAGAAACCTTGAAAAGAAAAATGAGTAAATGAGTAAATGCATAAAAGGCCTGAGAAACTTGGAAAAGGAAAGCAATGAGGGTCATGGAAGAGAGAAACCTTAAAATATGGCTCAAGACAAACAGTGAGAAATTCTCAGTAATGAGAAATGGCCCATAAATGCCAGTAATAGTGATGTCTGAATTTTTTTCAGGGTATTTTGTGTTCTCTGTTGAAATTACTGTTATTGTGTACCTTTCACTCCATCTTCTCTCACCATGCCATCCCTCCGTCAAAACAGCAAATCAAAGTCTGTTACAGGTAACAGCTTTGTGAAAATAGTGCTCTCAGGAGCATGAAAGAAGAGAGGTAGAGTTCCCAGGTGGAGCTCTGCGAGAGAAGGGCAGTTCTTAATAGATAATACCATACAATTACAGTAGAATGAATAGATGGATAGATCGATCGATAGATAGATAAATAGTTAGATAGATAGGTAAATAGATAGATAGATAGACAGATATATGAGAGAGAGAGAAAGATGATAGATAAGCAGACAGGTAAGTAGATGGATGGGTAGATAGTTAAAAAGGTGAATAGATAAATTTACAATAAAATATTAAACAAATAATAGTTATTATTTCATTGTTGTTGTTGTAATTTGTGTTTCGTTGTCCAAAAAGTGAATTCCCTTTCATTTTCCTGTACTCAACTGTACCTTCTGATTCTCATAAAGGTAATGTAGCTACATATTCCAAGAAATTCAAATTTAAGTCAAGAACATAAATGTAACTATGTTCACAGTTTACTGAAAGCACCACTGATGGACAAAATAACTCACTGTCATTAACAGGAAAGCAACCTCAATGAATGTTATTCCTTTGTACTTTGTGCAGTATTGCGTTTCAAACACTTGATATACATTTGTTACTCAGAGGTACCTTCCTACTATTATCCCATTTCACAAAGGAGTAAATTGAGGCACGGATAAATTAATTAATTTGTTGGAGATTTCATAGTTAGTAAGTAGCAGGGTCAGAATTCAAACCAATATAGTTCAATACCAGAGCAGAAATTCTCAATGAATAAGTTGCCCAGTCTTAAAGACAGAAACAACCAGCACATAAACATTCAACCTTGGTCCATCTCCCTAAATATTTTATTGTCATCTTTACTGATGCATTTCTAAAACTGCATAAAATATACTGATTTTTTATCACTGAATGTGGAAAGGAAGTAATCTAATGGGGATTTATTCATTCTTTCAACAAGTATTTAGTGAGAACTTACTAAATGTGAGAAATTTTTCTAGGTATTGGGACAAGAGCTGTGAACAATGTGGACAGAAATTCATGGAGCATAGGTTTTAGTGAAGTGGATATAGGCAATAAACAAAATATTTATGTTGTGAAAAAAATAAAGTGTAGAAAAAGGATGAATAGACAAGAAAGTGGTTCATTTGTTTAGGACACCATGGAGCAAGGAAATGACATCTTGTGTTCACCTTTCCCCTTTACTTCTATTCTCCTCTCCAATAAGACTATGCTTGAGTGGGAACTGGATCACCACAGGAACCTGATTACCATAATTTTAGAAATTCACTCTTCAACCAACGTGAAAGCCAGAAGAGTTGCCATTACGTGGCCACAGCTCCTCATTGCAACCCTTTTTAGGTTGCAGGGCCTTCCTATGCAATGCCAGGGCACACTCACATGTCTGTCATGCTTGAAAGAGCCTTCCAAGCCAGAGCAGTTCCTTCCTGGATCAGCTCTCCATTAAAGTGAGTGGAGATCCGAACTTTGCCAAATGCCTTAGACACTTCGGTGTGCTTGCACACAGCACGTTTGGCTTCTGAAGAGATGCGCTGGGTTCTCTGCGGCTTGATCTCAAACATGTCTGAAGTTAAGACACTGAATAGTAGAATTTCCCCTTCTCTATTTTGTATATATGTGTGTTCATGCTAAGAGAAAAAGGCAGCATTGTCATAGAACCTACAGAGACAATCATTATAAAAGAATAAAATCACAGCATGAAATCATACTGATCAAACATTTGCTTTTCCATGGATTCTCATAAATAAATTATATAGCCTAAACACTTCAGAATAATAGTCTCCGAAACAGGATAAATAAAATGTGAGCAAAATCCCCAGCATAAAAAAAAAATACACTTTAATTCACCAAAGAGTTTATCTTCACTCTTTAAAAAATCTTCAGAAATCCTAAGTAGTTATCATTTACCTCAGTTTTCTCTCTGCTTCTTGAAGAAGGCCATTTCCTTATTTATAAAATAATGATGACTTGTCTGGTTCTGAATATTTCAGAAAACAAGCTAGAAACCCATTGTATCAGTTGATACTATGCTTGTGGAGCATTTTTACACAACCAGTTCCCATAGTTAGTGTTTGATTTACAGTCTGTTCAAACACAAAACCAACGTGAGCAATGATAACAAAGAAATGCATTCTCCAGAAACACACTTTCCATCCAGATTGCTCCCTTCTTTCCTCTGCAACTATTTCTTCCTCACCCAAATCTAGGTAGCAATTATCATTATTCCACTGCCACTATTCCCTTCTCTCTTCCATGGTTTATTTCTGGATTCTCAGTTGTTCTCAAATTGTAAAAGAAATAGGGACCACCATGAAACTCAGTAGAGACAAATATTCTTGAATCCCCCGTCCCATTCTAAAGATTTTTTAGGAATTTTTTTTCTTTTCCTAGCTTTACTGAGATAATTGACAAATAACATTGTGTAAGCTTAAGGTATACAATGTGATGATTTGATATATGTGTATATTGTGAAATGGTTACCACAATACGGTAGTTAATATATCTATCACCTCACAATTCTATCGTGTGTGTGTGTGTGTGTGTGTGTGTGTTTGTGTGTGAACTTATAAGATCTACCATCACAGCAACTTTTGAGCATAAAATACAGTGTTGTTAACCAACACTGTGCTTTAGATTCCATCCTAAAGATTTCAGTTTAGTAGAATAGGATCAAGGCCCAAGTATCTGTTTTAAATAAGCATTCCAAGTGATTCTGTTATAAGAAAGTTTGAGGACCACATTTAAAAAACGGTTTTAGTGGCAGCAAAATAATTTCTCAAGAAAGGATCTATATACAATTTTAGATTTTGGATATATTCAGTGTAGAATGAAGATGAAATGTAAGAATTATAGAAATGTAACATTATGAAATGTTCAGACTAGGAAAGAAGATCATTCTGGTCTAATGCTTTTATTTCACAGATGAGGAAATATAGGCTCAGAGAAGCTAGGAGGAATGATGCTCAAGCGTTTGTAACACATTTGTGGCAGAATCAGGGTTAGAAATAAGGTCTCAGCTCTTTCGACCACCTTACATTCTAAAACGAAGTAAAATTAAGAAGATTAATTAGAAAAGTTCTTTTGGATGTTTTAACCTTTTTTAGAGCCCGACATTGTCTCTCAAAATATAGCTCCAGCTATTTAAGCATTTTGGAAGGGTAACAAAGGAGTTCATTTCCACAAAAGCAGAGGAGAGCACAGAAAAATACAGCTGGCAGAAGATAAGCTTTTCTCTGTGAAGGGATTCTAAATAATTATTTTATTTTTTAAATACCTGTAATTAGACCCCTCTATATAACCACTCCAGTCTCCTTTTGGCTTATACACATACAGTTTTTCCTTTTTTCTGCACAGGAAGGTCAAATTGGGTCTTGTTGCATATATGATGAGCAAGGTGAATGTATCATAAACATTAATACAAGTGGTTGTTATTTTCAAGGACTAGGTATTAAGTCCTTACTATACAAACATGAAAAAACAGTCCCTTGACACTCTCATGTCAAACTCTTCTCCATTTTTACAAGATAAAAATCTATTTGAAGTTGTAGTGCTCACAGTTTTATAAGAAATGTACAGTTTTTAAACATGGCCAGTCATTTACATGTAGGAAAAATATAAACATAGTAACAAATAAAATTATTATATAAATTATACCTGCCTGATTGCATGAAATATCCATCACCCCAGACATTTTCTTCTTCAAAGAGAATCAGAAAGTAAACTATATATTTAGAACTTGAAACCTGACATTTTTAAACAAAGAAAAGTTCTCTCCACAAAAGAGATAGTGAACATATTGCAGTAGAAAGACCATTGGTACTGGAACCAGGTAACAGAAGACCTGGCTTGGCTGCTACAACAAGTTTTAACTTCAGTTTGCTTATGTGCAAAATGAGGATATCTCAACCTAGATGACAGATTGTCATGAAGCTTCTATGCATTTATAATTGTAAAATGACTAAATAACTATTATTATTTAGTGACTGATATGTTTTTTTAATAGTGAAAATAGTATGAAGACTATTATGACATATGGTTTAGGGAGAAAATGGTGACAGTATTCACCATTAAATAATACTTATTTCTGGTAGAAGAGCGACACAGTCTTTTGCCAGCCCAAAATTACATGCAGCATTTTAGTAATGTGATTCAATGTGTTTCCCCAGGGTTTTGGAACCAGTTTGTAGGTGCTGACTTGCTCCAACCCCAAAATCTCCATTCCAGGCAGGAATTAAGCCAAGCAAAAAGAGGAGAGAGGCATACTGCAAAAAAGGGGAGCATGAGTAGAAAAAAATGATAGCGACACTCTCCCTGCTAGTTCATCAATTCCTTGTACACAAGTTCAAACTTAAGATGGTCTCTAAGTGGACCACCTATTTGCCTCTGTATCCTGTTAAATCTAATTTACTGAGTGTGAAAAAACAATAGCGGTGGTCAGAGTACCACTTAGTCATAACTATGGTTTGGAGCTAGAAGAGATGCCTTTTGAGGAAGCATCTTAGGTGATTCTGATACCTCACCAGGTTTGAAAATTAAAGCTATAGATAACTTAATTCAGCAGTTCTCAATCTCTATTAGAATCAACATAGGAATGAAAAAAAAATGAACCAGATATTTTACTGAGTTGGGCATCAGAATTTTTGTGAAATTCCCTAAGGTATTTCTAAATGTGCAACATGGTTAAGAACAATTGATCTAATTTAATTTCTTATTCAGAGAGGTAACTAAATGCCTCTTCCCTTGAAGAGACTAAATAATTAAATTTCTATAGGCACATGAAAATATAAATACTCAATTTAATTAAAAAAAAAACTCTTTATTGAGTGCCTACATGTATCTGGCAAAAATCCTGGTCCAAACAGCCTTATCAACTCACAACAGGATGAAAACAATTCAAAATTACACAAGGCAGAATAAGATAAATGCTACAGGGCAGAAAAAACAAGGTGTTTTGGTATTTCAAAGAGCTGAGAAATAACTTGAGGTCTTTATCAGCAATATGGCAGATGATTCCTAAAATAAGAGGGTGTGGACTTCTGAAAGTTCATGAGTTCTGAATCTGTGGAGCTGTAGATAACTACACGATATAGATACTGTAATTCTATCTCATGCTTTGAAATTTACCCTACTCATCATGGACACTAGAACTAGAAAAAATGCCCTGCAAGGAATATTGCTATAAATAAAAGTAATCTTTGATTTATCTTAAGATAAGTGTTTAAGGTACAGAATTGCACCATTTCTA
Source organism: Macroglossus sobrinus (assembly GCA_004027375.1). Lineage (NCBI taxonomy): Eukaryota > Metazoa > Chordata > Mammalia > Chiroptera > Pteropodidae > Macroglossus > Macroglossus sobrinus. The sequence goes on from PVKZ01000220.1 coordinate 339,629, forward strand.
AAGACTTAAAAAATTACTTGAGAATGACTATGAATGATGGCTATGGAATATGTGGTTGTTTCTAGATATCTTTTTAAATATTTTTTAACTTCTAAAATATACTCTAATATGTCACTATTCCAGTTTCAGGGATACAAATGTAGTGCAGGATCTCATCACCTATCACTTTAATCATCTCAAAGTCTCTTTCTGATTTTCTTTAATCTCTTACCTCATCTAATTCATTCTATATGTTTTTGTAAAATTAGTAATGCTAAAACACTACTGCAGAATGCTTTAAATCTAAAATTAAGGTTCATTTACACAATTTTATCCACTTATATTTTTCTCTTTTCAAGGTTTAATGATTGTTTATCAAAGTAATATATGTAAATAGTTTTAAAATCACAAAATATAACAAAGCTTATAATGAAACAAAGCTTTCTCCTACTTTATCCCTTCACATTCCCAATTTATGCTCCTAGAAAAAAATCACTCTCAAGTGTTTTAGTGGTTTATACTGGTATTACTTGGAATGATATGCTAATACTATTCTAGATTTTTTCAGTATTGGATATTGCTTATTGATTTTCTACTCTAAAGGATGGGGATTTATCCCAATTATTCACTCCCTGCCCACTTCCTATAAATAACTAAGGATATAACAGTAGATAAGACAAAGTCCCCATACTTACAAATTTACATTGATGTGAGAAGGTAATAAATAGACAAGTACCTAAATAATTGAATAATTTCAGAAAGTGACCAATGATGTAAAAAAAAAAAAGTACAAGAGAAAGAAATACATGTCCCTTCCTCTATTCATCCAATATTATTATAAGAAAATTTTTGATGTTTTCATTGTTATACCTAGGTAACTATTACTCAACACTGGGGCATAACTTGTACCAGGATCACCTTTCATTTATTGTAAACTGTTTATTTTCTCTGAATCTGAAATTGCTTTGCTTTTGCATTTGTTTAGTCTTCCATGTACTGAAAACTAATTCATTCCTTTACAGGACTATAAAACTTCTCTCAATATGATCAAATGCTACGACTAATCTCTGTTTTTCTTCCTCTTCCTCCTCTTCTTCCTCTCTCATCATTCCTTCCAGAGACCTCTGTTCTCTGGCTTCAGCCTTGTCTAGTAGCTTTTCAGGCCTGAAGCACAGCTGTCACCCTGGGGCCTCCCTTTATCGTCTTCCTACGATTTCCCACTGACTCTCTCCTTGGTGTAACTTCTTTCCTGTGTACATCTTCCTCTTTCTAGATTTAGTCCTCTAGTAGCTTCTTGAGGAAAAGTGAATAGAAAGTAAAGTTTTACAAACTTGCATGATTAAAAATGTTTTTATTCTACTCTCGCATTTGATGGAGAACCTACATGTAGAATTCTAGGTGGAAAATTATTTTCCATCAGAAATTTGGAGGCATTACTCCATTGCCTTCTGGTTTTCAGTAGAGCCATTGAGAATTCTGATGCCATTCTTGTTTCCAGTCCTCAGTATGTGACCTATTTTTTCTCACTGGAAGCCTTAGGATTCTAAAACTTCAAAATAATTTGGCTTCCCCAAGACTTTTTTTTTTTCTCTAGAGAGATAGAAATGTAGTGATTAGAAACACAGATTCCAGAGCTGGATTGCTGGGTTTATCTACTTAACTAGCTCTAAAACTTTGGACACTTTACTGAACTTCTCTGTGCCTCTGTTGCATGCAAAAGGAGTACCCACATCACAGGGTTTTGGGAAGGATAGTAGTAACATTTTAAAATATTTAGAACACTGCTGGGCATGTAACTTGAAACACTGGCTATTACTATCATTTATTTATTTATTTATTTATTTATTTATTTATTTATTTATTATTGTGCTAGACATTTAGTAGACTCTTTCAATTTGGAAACTCTGATTTTCATAGCTGGGACATCTGCTTATGTTATTTCTTTGATAATTTCATCTCCTTCATTTTTTCCATACTTTAATTCTCAAATCATTATTATTAGTAAAATTTCCCCGGTTATATTTTAATCCATCCACTATTATATTTTAAATATCCAACTTTTTTGTCTTACTTTTTTCATGTGTGTCTATGTGTATGTGTATGTAGATATGTGGATGTGTGTATATATAAAATGGATGCTGTATTTTATTCTTTCTTTCTGAGGGTATTTATCAGGTTTGTTTTTAGTTGTTGAAGTTTTCCTCTCCTTTTTTTCTTTTCATTATGTTAGAGGCTTTCCTCTGGTCATTCTTATCTGGCAATTCTTAGCTGTCTATTTATGCTTAAAAGTGAGGCTTTTATGCTCTAACAGTTGTCAATTGGAGAGCTTTGCTGTCGGGAGGTTGGGTTGGAGCAGAAATCCCCTGAAGAGGAAGATGGGCCCTTGCAGATGTCAGTTTCTGTAGATCTTTGATTTTAAGCTGGTTAGTTTTTTTCTAGTCTCTTGTCTGAGAGTATAAGCCTGGCTACTAGTGTTTGAGAGTTTAGCTATGGCAGGAGTTTTCCATGCAGACTCTCTCATAATCCTCTTATTTTTAGTATGGTGTCTCCTGGTCCAACCTCTCTACCCTCTAGGGCAGGGCCTAAAGCTTATTTAATTTGAGGGGCCCTCTTTCAGACAAAATATATAAAATTATAAAGCAAATTAAATACAAGGCCTTGGAATGAACCTCTGCAAGTAGGGAGCCTGAGGCCTAGGCTACATTAACTTCATGGTAAACCTGGCTCTTCATCCTGCCTCTGCCAGGTGCTGGAGGGCTGTGCCTGACTTTACTGACTGAAGAGGGCATTTGAGAGGTCTAACTGCTGCTTCTAGTCTTTCACTTAATTCACTTCTTTTTAGCCCCAATACTCACCCTGGTCTTCAGGGATAACCAGTATCTTCAAACCCTGAACTTTTATGGCATTTAGAGTTCAACTGGTTCACATCTTGTTGCTGCATCTCTCACTGCAGGCAATTAGGCTTCAGCTTTCTCTGCTGAGCTGTGTTTTTATCACTCATTCATCTATTTTCTGTCTTCTAAAATTTTGTAGATTTCTCTTAGCTACTGTTATTATCCACTGTTCTCTTTGTTGTAGTGGATTTATTTCTCTTATATTCTTTTGCGGCAATTTATGTGGGGTTTTAGGAAACTATAGAAATAAACGACCAGGCTTGATTTGCCATGTTAAATTGGAAGCCTCATTCTATCCTTAGATATTTTTATGTTTGTCATTAACTCTATTAAATTTTATCGCCACTGAAATTAATTCATCATAAAATTAAAATCTGTTGTACACATATTTGAAAAAGAAATACCTCAATGTTCTCATGATATTTTTTGAGACAATAAATCAACATTGGTTTGCCAAAAATGCTGGCGTGCTCTCATATGAATCAAACTGTGAATATTCTGTAATGGAGAATATACCAGAAAATGTCTATAATTAAAAAAAATAAAATTACAAAATAGTGCATGTTAATGAAGAAGTGTATAAAATACCTATGTTACTATGTTTTTTAAAAATACTTTGTCTAGTCTATTCTTCTAGCTGATATTCAATAAATGTTTGCTAACTAAGTAAATGCTCCCGTAAATAGTCCTACCTCATCCACTCAGCTGACTTCATCTCTACAAATACATCTCCTTTCCCAAACTACTCTCCAAACTCTCGACAAATAAGATATAAAAGAATTTATAGTAATATTTCTTAAACTGTGCTCCTTGGAAGTTCAGATTTTAAGAGTATTTTAATAAGTACAATCTAAGAAAATGATCTGTAGTCAATTATGTTTTATAAACTTGAATTCAACAAAATTAAATAAATTTCTTTACATCAAAGACCTCTTAGAGCCTTAACTATTATAATATGCATTGTGAATCTTTAAGAAGAGAATAATTACTAGCATCTCTCAGATTTATTTTACTACCAATCTTGTTTAGACAGCATACTATTCATTCCTTACAAAGCAAATTGCGTAGAAATATAGTTTTGAACATTTTTTATTAACAGCATATTTTCTAATTCTATACCCTGTAAAAGACCTGGTTTTTATCCCGAAGAGTAGTTTTATTTCTCCCATTACCATCTCCACCCTAGATCTTGATCTCTTGGGACTACTCTGTCTCCAAATCCTCTGGAATATCAGGCCAACTGTCTTCCTACAGGATCTAAATGATGCAGGGTGAAAGAGTTGTTGGGCAAAAGCAGAAATGAATAAAAGGTAACAGTGGCATGGTATGGCACAGGATAGGCCATTCAAGTAGTCCTGAAATTAATATCTTGCTTACACATTAATTTTAAGCAGGTCAAGATGAGAAAGAGATAACACTAAGACTAGCCATTAAGGGCTCTCTTCTCTCTCTCTGCTCCGTAGTGTTTTCCAGATATTAAACATTTACATTTTATGGCCAGAGCCTCAAACCGACTGAACCAGACTCTCCGGGGATGAGGTGATGGGGCATGCTAGGTATCTGCATGCAGAAAAAATGATTCATAGGACTGGCAGCTTTGGGAAATACGGTAATTTGAACCACAACTGTGGGACTTGCTTAGCCAATCCTGGCCATGATCTCCATTCTGTTCTCACATGATAGAACAATAATCCTATTGGAGACTCTAAACTTACTTTCTACCATATGTATTTATTTTGCCTCAAATTCTGATTGCATAATTCTCTAGCCCAGTCTCTCATCCTTGTTCTGATTTCTCTCTCTCTCTACTTAATATTTTGGTCTGGCATTTAACTGAGTGAATTCTCTCTCGGATTAATCTTGTCAGAGCATGTCAGAAGAAAAGATCGGAATACCTTCTCCTAATATTTGAGGGAATTAAATGTTAAATAGATTCAAGGTAACTGAATAATAGTTGTGGAAGGGGATTTTTAAAAAGTTAGTTAACACAGAATTTTAAAAGCAATAACTAAAAAGTATGATTTTTCTACACACTTTCTAATGGCTATGTAGTTCTGCTTAGAAGCCACTAATATTTTATAAATCATTATAGAGCATTCTAATGCATTTATAAACACACATATAATATGTATGTGCATATTTCTTTTACACAGAAATATAATGATATATTCTCTGCTCTGCTCCTTGCTTTTTTCACTTAATTTGTCTTGGAGATTATTATAGATCAAATTGTGGCCCTTCTTATGTTGAAGTCCTAATCCCCTGTATCTCAAAAAGTGATCTTATTTTGAAATATAATTAGTTAAGATGAGGTCATACTGGAGTAGTTTGGGACCTTAATCCAACATGACTGGTGTTTTTATAAGAGGAGGACACGGAGGCACACAGTGAGAATGCAATGTTTATGACAGACAACAAAGGCAGGTATTCGAGTACTGGAGTGATGCAGCTGTAAGTCAAGGAATGCCAAGACTTACAGGCAAATCACCAGAAGCTAGGAAGAGGCAAGGAAAGATTCTTTGTATAAGTTTCAAATGGAAACATGGCCATACCAACACCTTGATTTTGGACTTCTAGTCTCCAGAACTGTAGTACAATAAACTTCTGTTTGTTTATGTCACATAGTATGTGGCACTTTTTTTTTGTCAGTCTTAGGAAACTAACATAGAGACATTTTTGTATCAATAGAGAACTGCTTCATTCTATTTGACAGCTGCAGAGTATTCTATTACATAGCTGGATCGGAATTTATTACTTAGTGCACATTTAAGTTGTTTTCAAACATTCGCCATTAAAAACAATGCAAAAGGAAAAAGCTCCTATATGTGTTATCTCACACATGTGAGACTATCCTGGGCTAAATACATAGGAGTGGTGAATACTTACATGGAAATAAGATGTTTTGTACATGAACAAGTGAGAAGTTATTGTGACTTGAGTAATGTTGTTTCCACAAATAGAGGGTATAATAGCATTATGCTTAAACCAATAATAACGCTAAATGGAAGGACTTTGTCCTGATTCCTCTCCTAGTCTTCCCTCTAACTATCCATCCTATAGACAAACCTCACTTCTTTTCTCTGGATTTCTGCTACACCTGAGTTTTTAGTGTTGTAATTAAGTTTTAAGGTAGCTGTAGAATCAAATGAAAAAGTTTTGCATGTGTGTAAAAGCAATTGCTCTACATAAAGATAGGGGATCACTACTGTATTTCCCTTAAAGCAATGTTAAATTAACTTTATTCTGCCCTTCCTCCACAGTATATCCTCACACACATACACACACACATGGTTGTACTAGGTTATATATCTTGTTTCTCACATTTGTTTTCATGCATTTATTAGTTTTTTACAGTCTCCTAGTGGCCCACAATTATTAAACTGTCTTTTCTACAAATGTTACTACCCAGCTAATATATATTCAGTGCTTTTGTGTGCTAAATTTTTTATCAATTTCTTGAAAGTGGCCTGAGGACTTACTTTTACAGAATATAGTTTCTATAAACTACGTCCTTCTTTCTCAGATTGGGATAACTGTTGGGAATATATTTTTAATCAACGAATTGGGAAAAAATCAGTATATGATACAGTTAATTATCACAGCTAATTCATGTGAGACTTACACAAAGGGAAGGTAATTTCACTTTGTTTTCTTAGGTCATGAAGACTTCTTTCTAGGCAAGATTTAGGGTTAGAACTCTGGTCACGTGGTTATTATCCTTAGTATCCTTAGCCTGTAGCCTGACAAGAATTGTCAGGGCTAAGCGTAGGCTGTTGTTTATATGATATAATTAGTAAAGTGCTAGAGTACTGAGTCTTCACACATCTCCCCTAGAGCATTCCAAAGTACTTAAAATTCCTACCTTCAGAGTCAATGCTTTTTCTTGCTCAAATGTAAATAGCCTAAAGGGATTTCATAATAAACTATTATTACTCATCAGCAATGAATTGGTGGAAGAGGTTCTTTTCTCTAGTGACCTAGAAGTGAGAATTTAACAAAAATGCTTTCACTAAAATGAATTGTATGCTGTTGCTGCCACTGTAAGAGAGAAAAGTCTGGAAAGGTACATTGCCCCTATTACTTTCTTTTCACAAACAAGGACACCAGAACTCCTTCAGAGGGAGGAAGTACTGGAATTAAGGCTATTTGCAGAATTGAACTAAAAGGATCTTCACTTACCTGCAGGATCAATTCTAGGCAAAATCGTGATGAGGTAGCTGTTAAGTTTTTCTAAACTTTCAGTATGACAAGTGTAAAGATGATTCTGGCAAAGCTAAAAATATTTCCGCCAATCACAATGGTTCCTCACACTTCTTTAACACGTAATGTTGGAAGTGCCTATTTTTTGAGCCAAGCTACTTAACTGAGATGAAAGTATTCTGTAGTCTCCCTGAGAGTTTCCCCTTCTTCCATTTCTCTTCCATCGCACACTTCCATCACACATGGTGGGATGGCAGAGGGCACTGATCTCCACCTAGTTTTCAAGAGGCTATTGAACTCCATCTGTTTCTCTCCACCTCCACTTTTTTTGCTGAATATTTATGGCTAACAATGTGTCCTACCCACTGAAGCTAATGCCTACAGCATGAGATCTGCCTGGGGATTAGATGACTGGTTTGTTGAGATGCCTCATATCTCTCTTTCTTTCTCTCTCTCCCTTCTCTCATCTTTTTCCAATTCTTCTGTGACTAAAATTGATGTCTTGCCTAAATAAATCTGCCCAGATTTTTACCCCTATCTTTCCAGAATTCACATTCATTTCAGAAGCAGTAAAGCATTATAAATCGAAAATGTTCCACAGAGGAAATAATTACTGTGCTCAAGAACAGCCATCACATTGTAGGTGGTTTCATAAATTAGATTCACTCATAGATGTTTCAACTCAAGTATTGCTCTCTATTACTGATTTATTGAACTAGTCATATTTTCTCTTTGTGAAATTTATCTGTTATGAGATAATTTTCCCTAAATAAACAACTTTCCACTTCTTATAATAGTATCTTCATTCAACTACTGGCTTTTCCTCCTCTACCTAAAAATATGCTCAAGCCTCTATCTTTTTGAGAATTTAAAAAATCCTTTCTTGGACACTGTTTCCTACTCAGGCAAATGCTTCATATTTTTCTTGTAGACTTCTTGAGAAATCTCCATGTCCTAACCTTCCATTTGCTCCGTAACCAATTGTGATACCATTATTAATAATAATAGCTAATATTCATTGAGTGAATGTGTGCTAGGCTTACGTATATTAATGTAAGCCGGGAACAGATAATGTAAGCTCGTGCAACTTATATGTATTATATCATTTAAATTCCAAGATTCCAATGAAGTAAGTGTCATTAGTAACTCTATTTATAGAGAACAATGAGGCTTAGAGGCTGTTAATATGTGGCTCAGCAAATCAGACAGTGAGTGGGAACTAGAAACTCCAGTTTCAGTCCTATAGGTGTTATCCAAATCATTGCTATTATCGACAATGTGTACTGTCTCTACCAATGCACTGTAAGCAATTATTGCCTAGTCATCATATCTAAGGGTTTACTTTCATTCTTTATCCTATTCAATCTTCCCACAGCAACTGACACTATTGGACCTTTAGACCTTTCTCTATCCTTCATTTCTCTGTTATTACACTCTGTTCATGCTTCCACATTGCTAACTATTCTCTCCGACTTTGCTGATTTATCCTTCTCTTGTTCTCTCTTAAATGTTGGGCTAAGCTGAATTTCCTTCCTCCTTTCTTCCACAGGTGATCTCAATAACTCCTATGTTCTCAACAATCACCTCAACTTGAATCCCAGTGTCCTTTATTCCTAAGCTTCGATTCACCTCTACTTATAGAGGCCACAAACTAGAAATATCCAAATCAACCTTATTATCTTTCATTTGAAGCCTAATAAGCCAAATTATTTTTCTGTGACAGCTATGAATACAATAGTTACTAAATTCACAGGTTTATAGGTCTTGAACTAAATTCATATTCTCAGCTTCCTCCAACCCCTCTTCTAATTCTAGAGCAATTCAGAACCAAAATTAGTTCAGAGTTTAAAGAGAAACTGGAGATTAAAGTAGTGTCCACTGGCGCAACAGCATGTGAGATGCAAACAATCTGCACAGCTCCCCTAACTCAAAGCAAAATTAGACCTTCGGTGATATGGGCCTCTTGGTATTAGCCCTGTCATGTTGGACTATGGGTAGCATTGGATTGAAAAGACAAGATTATAAGGCAGGATGAAACATAGTATTAGCTGCCATTTAGGACAAGGTGAGTACATGGTCTAGATCTAGTGAGTGAAGGTAAAAGAGAGGTCCACATGAGGAATGGATTAATGTCAATAAACAAAAAAGGGTCAAGAACACAAAAAAAACAAGAACCAAGATGGGTCATGGTGAGAGGGGGACAGAGCAGAAAGAAGAGAATGTGAGCCAGAGAAAAGTATGTCTTCCAAACCAAGGCAAAGTCACTTTAGATGTCTTACACTCTGTAGTAAAGTGGAAAGACTTTTGAACTGCATTATAATTTGGTTCTACCATCAATTGGAAGTGTGATCCTGGAAAAACCACTTAGATTATATGAATCTCACTTTTTCATCTGTAAAATTAGACTTCAACATGGTGACTTCGAATAGTATATAGTTACAAAGTCTAGTATCTTTTATACAATGGTCAATGTTTTTTGACCATGAACTCTCACTAAAAAAAAAAAAAAAAAAAAAATCTGAGCAAATATCCCCATTTAAGAAAGTGCTACATGAATAAATTTATACATTATTTATAAATGTATAAATTTGTACATGTACCACTTTTCTAATATATAAAGTATGTTATGAAATATAAAAAGAAACATAATAAGATAAAGATTCAACTAATCATATAAGTTAAATGTCTTGTTAATTGTATTGTATCATATCATATGTATCATATGTATCATATTAACTAGTATCTCAAGCCACAATATATCTGGTGATGGTTAGGGTTAGGATTAAAGTCAGGATTAGTAAACTTTGATAAATTAAAGCAAAGAAAGTAGACTACCAGCATCTACCTCTCCCCTTCTTTCCTCAGAATATACTGAGTATCATATATTGGCAATTTGTGTAGTAAATATTAATAACAAGGTATAATTTCCTTCATATTTCAAAATATATAAGTGCAAGCCCTACTTTCTTTTCATATTTTGGAAATACCTCTTGGAAGCCCCCATCTCTGATTTATAATCAGCTCCTTACAGCGGGCAGCCCAAGCACCAGTTTCTTCAGGCTGTATGAGAGGTATGGTCTGGAAGAAGCTGTTTCGGTCCCAGGAAGACATGCCAGGTGTTGCAGGTCTTGAAAACCTTTATGCCTCCAATGTAAAATTGTGGGTTTCTGTCTACAATGAACCTGCAAATTCTCCAGGGACAAGAGTCAGAATTTTCTGGAGGCCCCTGGAGGGTGCTAAAACATCAAGGAGCACTCTTGCAGGTAGTATTTAAGTAAGCTACTGCCTATTCAAGAAAAGGAACTAGAGGAAGACAATGATGTTTGCATATGGTGATCTACTGAGCAAGTTTAATTATTGTATTATTTATGTTTATAATTGTCGTGAAGCCAAAATTTCATTTTTGGCATTATCACAATTCTATACTTGAAGTCAGACAAATTAAACAATTTGACATTCAAGTGACATTAATTATGTAACTTCTATATGCTAAATTCCTGTAAAAATTGATATGGGTTATAAAAAGATGAGCAAAACTCAGTATTTTACTTACAATAGAGTAGGGAGAATAAGCATTGCATATATATAACCACAAAGCAAGATGGAAAGAGACAAGATCCATAAGAATGACCAAAGACTGTAAAAATTCTAAGACAGAAAATTATTTCTGCACTAAACAGTTTTTATTTCTTGTGATAATGGCTAAACCTAGTCCAAATTTCATGCCCTGGAAATTTCTTTAAACATGGTCCACTTAAAAGCCTACCAGTTGGAGTTTAATAATAAGCAGACTTGGGCTTAGAAAAGAAAGAGAGGTCTGAGTGAGCCTATAACTCAGTAACAGCTATATTGGGTTCTAAAGATGCCCTCAAGAGACAAAGCAGAATATTTCTCTAATTCTTAATCATAAAAAAAAATCAAATGTCTTGTATTCTGTTTCTAAGCCATAAACTTTTAAGAATACAAAAGCAAACACTGGAAACAAAAATTGTGCAATGTTTGTATTGACAATAAGTTGTAGTTTTCTTGAACAAGAAAATATTTTCTCAGTAAAGATTTTATCATAAAATGGAAACTTATGTGTTAGGTCTCTTTTTCTCTTAACCAAAAATCAATTTATAATGAGATTATATACATGAATTTATACCAGATTTTAATAGAAAATAAAATTCAAGAAAGCTAGTGAGAATTGTAGTAAATAATATTTCATGCTCAAATAACTAGGAACCCTGTACTTTTCATATTAGGTACAACTGGTGATCTAATATGTACATTTTTTCATTTTGTTCCAAGACTAAAAAAACTTATAATAAAGCACTTATGATAAAATTTATGTGTTGCATTGGCCATACAAAACATATATTAGACAATTCTTTCAAAATATTTCAGCCACAAACTCTAAGTTAGTATTTACATATTTTTTCTTTTTGTGAGCTCTGAAAAGCTTTATTTCAATTTTAAAACTTCTCATAGCATCAACCTGTGGAGGTACCAAGCTAAGTTTTATTGTTGGATGCAGTGACTATCCCAACCTTGAATCTACATTATAAAAAATGTTATTATATTAAGCTCTTTTTTCTCCCCACACAGAGTGACTCTTTTTTTCTTTAGGAAAGAGTAAGAAAAAGATCAGTTTTCATTAAGTGCTATGATATAATTTCTAAACTTTTTTTCTGAACGGTTAAAAATTATTCTAAAATGACATTATCTAGGAAGGCATCACATTGATTATTTAGGTGCTTCCAATTTCACTAAGATTAAAGTAGGTGATTGTGACTTAGTAATTAATTTGTAATTCATCCATCCACCCCTGCATCCATCCATCCATGTAGTCCTTCAACAGGTGCTTTCCTCGGTGCTGAGGATACAAAGAAAAAAAGACTACAGTCTGATGTAGAAGACAACCATGCAAAAAAATAATCATCATACACAAGGTATCGTAACTCACATGGGTAGTGCAGAGGTAGTACATGTTGTCTAAGACCAAAATGTTTCAAGGAGAAGGTGATGTTGAGTATTAGAGAAGGAACCTGAGTTTACCAGGCAGGCAAAGAAAATATGTGTGTGAAAGGTCCTCTGAGCAGAGTGTTGCATGTTCAGAAAACAGAAAGAAAGAATAAATATGACATGTTTAAGGAACCATACACTGATTGGTATTGTGGGAGAATGGAATACAAGGGATAGTCTGAGGGAAGGGGTATGAGGGGCTGTGAATGTGGACCTTATTGTGAGGTACTGATGTCCTATTAGGGCTTTGAGCAGAGAATGAACTGTTCAGAATTTTACCTTTAGAAAAATCTCTCCATTGACAGTATAGAGGGTGAATTAGAAGAAGGAGTGACTGAAGGTACTGGGTTTTATACATGTATTTCTATTCTCCATATGAAATGTCTTCCATATCAGCCCATTTTCATACCAGATTTTTTAATCCGTGAGATTTAAAGCTTAACACTTCTTTTAATAGCTCCCAGGACTCTCTTAGTTATGATCACTATTATGTTTGAAACTTATTTTTCCAATGGTGTTTTCTTTTTTAATTCAAAAATTCCAATGGCATATTTCACTGAACAGAACTAGAATAATTCTAAAATTTTTATAAAACCACAAAGATCCTGAATAGCCAAAGCAATCTTGAGAATGTAGAACAAATCTGGGGGTATCATTCTCCCTGATTTCAAACTATACTACAAACAGTATGGTATTAGAATAAAAACAAGATACACAGATCAACGGAACAGAATTGAGATCTCAGAAATAAACCCATATATATATGGACAATGGAGCCAAGAACATACAGTAGAAAAAAGGCAGTCTCTTAAATAAATGGTTTGGGAAAACTGGATAGCCACATGCAAAAAGAATGAACCTAGACCGCCATTTTATACCATAGACAAAAATTAACTCAAAATAAATTAAAGACTTGAATATATGTAAAACCTCAAACCATAAATTTTCCAGAAGAAAATATAGGCAATAGTCTTCTTGACATCAGCCTTTGTGACATTTTTGTTTATCTGACTCCAAAAGCAAGGAAAACAAAAGCAAAAATAAACAAATGTGACTACATCAAACTACAAACCTTCTTCACAGTGAAGGAAACTATTATCAAAACAAAAGGCAACCTATGAGTGGGAGAAGATATTTGCAAATCACACATCTGATAAGACTAGAGCTACCATATAATCCAGCTATTCTACTTGTGGGTATTTATCCAAAGATACAAAATCACTAATTCAAAAATATATATGCACCCCTATGTTTATTGCAGCAATATTTATAGCAGCCAAGACATGAAAACAACCTATGTGTTCATCAATGGATGAATGAATAGAGAAAATGTGGTACACACACACACACACACACACACACACACACACACACACAGACAGACACTAGAATATTGTTCAGTCATAAAAAAGAATAAAATGTCACCATTTGTGACAACATGGATAAACCTTGAGGGTCTTAAGCTAAGTGAAATAAGTCAGACAGTGAAAGACAAATATCATATGATTTCACTCATATGTGGAAAGTAAAAAAGAAAACAAAACAAATGAATAAACAAACAAAAAAAAACCCTCATAGATACAGAGAGCAGATTGATAGTTACTGGGATGGGGGGAAAACGAGTGAAGGGAGACAATTATATGGTGAAGGATGGTAACTAGACTTGGTGATGATCACTTTGTAGTGTGTACAGATATTAAATTACATTTTATGCCTGAAACTTACATAAAGTTACATACCAATTGCACTCAATAAAAATTGTTATTTTTAAATGTTTTATTGAGATATAATTTACATACCATATAATTCATCCATTTAAAGTATACAATAGTTTTTTAGTATTTTAGTTATACAACCATCACCATAATCCATTTTAAAATATTTCCATCAATCTCCAAAGAAATCCATTTCTACTAGCAGACACTCACTTCTCCCACTACCAATTCCAGCCTGAGGCAACCACTAATCTACTTTGTCTCTCTATAGATTTTCCTATTCTTGATATTTCATATAAATGAAATCACATAATATGTGGCCTCTTTTGACTGGCTTTTTTTTATAGCATTATGTTTTCAAGATTCATTCATGTTATAGCATTTATTCATTCTTTTTATTGCCAAGTAATAAAATATAACATTGCATAAATATACCACACAATAAGTCCTCACTTAATGTTGATTGATAGGTTCTTGGAAACTGTGGCTTTAAGTGAAACAATGTATAATAAAATTGATTTTACCATAGTCTAAGTAATAGAAACAAGAGTTAAGTTCCTATAACATACTTCTGGTCACAAAAACATCACCAAACTTCTAAATAAAGACCCAGAACATTTTTAATATTAAACAATGAAATAAATGTGAGCGATATATACATTTAAGAATGATTAATAAACCGTAAGATACTTATTTTTCAATCTGCCTATTCAGAGTTGTGGGTGGCTGTAGGCTATCCCAGCAGCTCAGGGTGCAAGGCCAGAGACAGCCTTGGGCAAGACATCATTTTATTACAGGGAAAACTCAACACACATGTCCACATTCATTCAGACAGGGACAATTTAGACACGTCAATTAACCTGATGTGCACATCTTTGAGATGTGGGAATAAACTGAAGACCCAGAGAAAACCCACACAGACATGGGGAGAGCATTTAGATTCCACACAGTGGCTCTCACCACAAATCAATTTTTCTCATCAATTTTATAATTAAACAATGATATGAACAAAATGATTTTATTTGAGGACCTGTAGTATTTGTTTATCTATTAATCAGTAGATGGACAACTATTTGGAAACAATGTGAAACATTCTTTGCCTTTTGTTAGAATTTTTTATTTAAAGTCTATTTTTTTCTGATATAAATATAGCTGTGCCTGCTCTCTTTTGCTTTCCATTTGCATGGAATGTTGTTTTTCATCCCTTTGCTTTCAGCCTATATCCTTAAAGCTGAAGTCTCTTATATATATCATATAATTAGATTTTGTTTTTATGTTATCCGTTCAGCAATTCTATGTCTTTTGATTGTAAAAGTTAAACCATTTACATTTAAAGTAATTATTGACAGTTAAAGACTTACTATAGTCATCTTGTTAATTAATTAATTTATTTTTTGATGTTTTGTAGTTCCCTAGGGAGATAATTAGGTTTAGATAGGGTCATAGGGTGGAGCCATCATGATTAGTGTTCTTATAAGAAGAGGAAGAGCCTCCTTTTTCTGTTTGCCCACAAAGAAGACGTTCTGTGAGCATACAGAAATGGTGGCTGCCTACAAGCCAAGACAAGAGGCCTCAGAATGTAACCTACCCTACTAACACCTTGATCTTAGATTTTCCAGGCTCTAGAACTGTAAAAAATAAATTTATTTTATTTAAGTTGCCCAGCCTATGGTATTTTGTTATAGCAGCCTAAGATAAGACAATAAATTTTAACAGTTAACTTCAAGCAGGGCTAGTTTGTGAGGCCAGTCTGAGATTTGCCCTGACTCAGGAGGGCTCTTCTTAGGTCTCTCTTTCACTGATTCTCTCTAGTGAACTGATTGGCCTCTGGTTCTGCTTGTTATTCATAATTAAGAGGAGCTATTGTTTTTGAGAGTGACCTTAATTTATTAAAATGTTAATTTCTTTAATATACACAAACCATTGGAACAAAGGGCAAAACATATAAACAGATGGATTTAAAAAGGAAATATATGTTTTAAACATATAAAAAGATTGTCAACCTCATTTATAATTAAAAAAATTCAAATTAGAGCTATACAAAGATTACACTATCTTGTGCAAGATTGGCAAAGATAATAAAAATTGATAACATAGTCCCAACATTGCTGATGGGAACAAATTATTATAACAATCTCTGAAAAGTGTTATGGCAATACCTATGAAAGTTGCAAAAACCTATATCCTTAAACAACTTCTAAGAATTTATCCTGGAGATATATTGGCATATGTGGAAGATGACGTATGTACTCATTCGTAATTGCTGCACTGTTTATAATACCAAAAGGCTGAAAAAACTTCCAATAAGGGGTTGCTTAAATAAATTGTGGTACATTAGTTTGTGGCAGATTGCTCAATGGCCTCCATTTCTTCAGACTTTCCTTTTTTCAAGCCCTTTGCCATGTCACTTTGCAGTGCTCTTCCACTATAGGTGGGGTGTAATTCCCTGTTCCTTGGCTTTAGCATGTGAGTCACTTTGGCTGATAGCATGTTGACAGGTATTATACAGGCTGCATTTTATAAAGGACTTAATGTGGATTTGGCTTGCTTCCTCTTGTGCTTCTACTGGTCTTGGGAGGAAGGTAAAAGACATTTAGAAGAGAACTATCTTCAAATAAGGTGTTCCAGTCAAGCCCAAACTAGAGTAGAACCCTCCAGGCAATTTGCGAAAGCATAAACAGACCCAGATTAGGAGTTTGCCAAACAAGTTCAGCCCAGATCATCCAATCCTCAGCTAACCTACAGGTACATAAGCAATACTGATAAAGAATTGTTGCTTTGAGTCACTGATTTTTGAGGTAGCTTACTGCACAACAACAGATAGCTAATACATTAATGCAGTGGATATCATCTACCTATAATAGAGTTCTTTATTATACTAATAAGGAACAATCTATGAAACTTATGGTTCAGCCAATAAAGTACAGAACAATATGTAGTGCTTAATTATTCGTGAAAATAAATTTGCATACATGTGCATAAGCTATAACTGGAAGAATACATACAACAACCTGATAAAAGTTGGTTTCTATGGACAGATTAACCAGATAGCTGAGGAACAAGTAAGGAAGGAGACTTTTCTCTTGGAAACTTTTCTGTCACTTTTGAATTTTCAACTGTTTAACTGCACTGTATATTTTTTAAAATAAATTATTTTATAAGACTCAGGCTATTCATAGTGCTCCAAATTCTTCTATCATCTAATAGAGCAAAAAAAATTCTAAAATCAGATTTTTCTTTCTTTACAAATGTCAATTTTTTTGCCTGGATGATTGTAGATTCTTTACTTTTCCCTTAAATTGTAGTTTCAACACTATTTGTCCAGTCGGATAACTATAATTTATTATTATTTCTTGGTAGCTAGAATATATGTGTGAAGAATTATTAAAACTCATTAAAAAACAGGTCATTAAAAATGAATGCATATTTTGGTCAGACATTTCATAAAAGAAGATACACAGGTGGCATATAAGAACATTAATAGGTGCTCAACATCATAGATCAATTAAAAGAAAAATAAGATGCTACTACATACCTTTTAAAAAATCTAAAATTAAAAAGTCTAATACTATCAAGTATTAGAAGGATGTGGAGCAACTAAAATTCCTCAAGTGTTGGTGGTAATGTAAAATGGTATAACCACTTTGAAACCAGTTTGGCAATTCCTGAAAAAGTTATAAATGAATCTACCATGTGACAGAACCATTCCACCTCTTGATATTTACCTAAGATAAATGAAAGCATATGTCCACCCAAAGACTTGAACATAAATGTTTATTGCACCTTATTATGTGATAGTCCCAAACTGGAAATAGTCCAAATGTCCACCAACAGAAAAAAGAATAAACAAAATGTCCAATATCCATACCATAGACTGTTACTCAGAAAAAAAAGGGGGTGGGTGAGTATAAATTACTGATACTGCTAACAACATGGATATATCTCAAATTAATTGTGTTGAGTGAAAGAAGCCAGATAAAAAAGAGCATACACTATATGATTCCACTTACATAAAATTCTAGGAAATTCAAACTAATTTATAGTGACAGAAATCAAATTAATGGTTGCTTGGGGATGGATTAGGGTGAGGGTGGATGGATGGAGGGATTACAAAAGGCCATGAGGAAACTTTTGAGGGTAATGAATATGTTCATTTTCTTGACTGTAATGATGATTTCAAAGGTTTACACATGTCAAAACTTGCCAAGTTGCACAATTAATAATATGCAAAAGAAAATTTAAAAAGAAACCAAGTGTTGGGATTTGTAAAGCTGAGTAGTAGACCCTTGTCTGTTTTATTCACCATTGCAGCCTCAGTTCTCAGTACAGTGCTTAAAAGTACTCTAAAATTATTTATCTAATAAAAAATGAATAAATCCAATTTACTCATGATAACTGATTATTTTTTTATTTCGAAGAAGCTTCCAATTCTTTATAGTAAAGTTTGAAAATTATGGAAAAACTCTAGAGTGATTGCCCATACTGTGGAGGGTGGTTGTGGAGAAACCTCTGTAATAGACAGGAGTCCATGAGGGATATGTTCCAGGATCCTCATTAAATGCTTGAAATTGTGGATAGTATTGAACCCTACATAAAATATGTTTTTTTTTTCTACATGTGCATACCTATGATAAGGTCTAATTGACAAACTAGGCAATTTTATGGATTAGAAGATTTGTTTTTGCATTAGAACAGCATATGATTCTTCTTCTTTTATTATTAAGTCAAGAATTTTCACTTTTTCACTGAAAGGAAGCACTTTATGGCTTATCTGTGGCATATCCAAATTGCTGGTATCAGTACTCTCTTGCTTTGGGGTCGCTATTAAGTAAAATAAGGGTTACTTGAACACGAGTACTTCAATACAGCAACAGTTATCTGATAACTGAGATGGCTACTAATTGATTAATGGGAAGGAAGCGTGTACACAGTGTGGATATGTTGGACAAAGAGATGATTCACAACCCTGGCAGGCTGGAGTGGCACAAAATGAGATTTCATCGAGCTACTCAGAATAGTACAAAGTTTAAAACTTATGAATTATTTATTTCTGGATTTCCATTTAGTGATTTGGACCAGGGTTGACCATAGGTAATAAAGTACGGAAAGTGAAACCACAGATAAGGGAGAACTACTACATATGTGTGTAGGGGGGTATGCACACACACACTTGATTTCAGGCAGCTTGCACCAACAAAGCACGACTGATTGTTAATAGGTGATGTGGATTATTGAACACTTTCTGGTCAGTATCTGCGCCATATTCGTTGTAAACTATTTTGAACATCAAACCTTTGCAAATGTAATCACATCTACGCTTCCTGGGTTCAAATACCTGCCGATGTCACACATTCTTTCAGCAGGCTTTTGTACAAGTTCAGTATAGGCATCCTTTGGCAGGCATTCTGCAACCAACTCCTTTATTCTGCCATCAGCCACATTGTTCAGGCTATATGATTTGACACTGGCTTGATTTTATCTCCTAGTTAAACTCTTTAACTCCTTTTTCTTTATTTCTATCACCAAAGTAATGTGATAAATTATTATTTCAAAATATACAATCTTTTTCAGTCCTCCCTTCCTGGGCTTTTACATGGGGATCTAAACTAACTCTGATAAATATTCACCTATTGGCTTTGGATATTTCAGGTAGTGCTAGCAGGCCACTTATTGACCTGTGTGCTTTAGCTCACTGGGTAAGACATAAAATAGATTAGAGAAGCCTGGGTCATGTATCCAAGCTCTGGCCCAAGTCTATTTGCTGAACCTTTGCCATGGACATGCAATAGATTGCCTGTCAGTGTGCCAGGATTAGAAATGTTTTTAAAGAAAAAGTTCTGGCTTTGGAGGTGGCTCTGTTTGGAAGATAAAGTGAATACTACAAATAAGGCACATTAGTAAACATGTATTGAACTGTATAAAATCTAATTGAAATTAACAGAATTTGGATGGTGGCTACAATTGTAACTTCTCCCATTTTTGGATGAATTCCAGTTTTGGTTTAAAATCCAGTTTGGGTAAGAACTAGAGAAATGGAAAATCTTCAGTGTTACCTTCAAAGTTGAATTAATTTACATTAGAATAAGAGTATTAGGTAATGTTGCTGATTTAAATATTTATCACAATTTCCTTTGAAAAGACAGTATTTCAACAAAATAAGCCAGGTTCTTTTTTAAACAAATAATTTTACTGTTCTATTCTTTACTCTCGGTCTTTTTCAGTTTCCGTACAGTCAGATTTGACTCTTCAATCTAGAATTATTAGAATTTCTCTTGGGCATAACTTAAAATATAGAAGTTATCTATAATGTTATAATGTTTAGAATTTTAAAGGTCTGTATGCTCACCTTTATATTGAATAAATCACCAAAATTATAGATTTTAACTCTTAAATATCTGTATAGGTTGTTTTCGATCTTTAAAAACCAGTTTCCTTTTTAAAACAAATGTTTTATAAAGGTTCCTCTTTATACAAAACATACTTTAAAACATAAACTTTAAAGTATATACTATATTGACTATAATATAAAGTAGAAATAAAAAGATAATAAATATTAAATAATATGTAGTGTAACGTATAACTTGGTGTAACTATACTAGAAGAATGAAGCAGTAATATACTTCTACCTTCTTATAAACAGGCTAGGATTTAAGAAAATTTAGACCAATATTCAAGTGAATAATGAAAATAATTTTTCTTGATGTTAAATATTTTGAAATGAGAATCACTGTAAATTCAATAAATACAAATGCATATGATACAGTTGGGTTGTAATGGTGACTCAAATGGCATCAGTAGCATAGTTGCCACTGCCAGAGATAAAGTTTTGGTAAATTTTCAAACAAAACAATATATATTCTTCCTTCAATGAACACAGCAGCTGCATTCCTGGAAAATTCAGGGTATATTAAAAACGCACTGTAAGTATTTGCAGTTTAAATGTAAAATGGAGTTGCGCCTACGTTGATATGATTATAATCAGGTTTTTCATCTATAAGAATGTCTAGATTGATATTTGAAAATTATATGGGAAGCAGAATAACTTTTCATTGTATGATACTGTTCCTTTAATTACAGCATATCTAATATCCCTGGACCCTACATACTAAACACCAGTAGCTCTTCCCTATTGTTGTGACAACCAGAAAATGGCTCCACAAATACCCAAAATGCCCACTAGGGACAGTGTCACCCTGTTCAGTACTACTTGTCTATATAATCTGCTCCCTTCTTGCCAATCTTTTACAGCTGTTTTTAGTTGAGTTCTTCAACATCATGTGGTCCTCCCAACTTCTCTCCCTGTCCTGTTTTCTCTGCCTATAATTCACCCCTAAAACAGACAGCAAAGATGATCTGTATAATATGCTCATCTGATCACATCATTCTTCTGCTGAACATCTTCAGAGGTTCCCAGGCACTGCAGGATAAAGTCAAACTTTTTAGGATAGAGGGCAGTAATCTGATCCCACCATATTTCAAATCTGATCTTGTACCACTTCCTCTAATGTGTATTGTGCTCTTCAACCATGTGATCTCTAGAACGGAACTAGTTCTCTAAGTCTTTTCACTAACTTGCCAATCTGTCTGGCAAGTTCTTAATTTAAAATGCAATCAAGCATTGCTTACTCAATGAAACCTTCTCCAGACAATTTCCTTACTCCTCCCTTGACTCTTGCACTTACCATATGGTTTATAACTATAAGATAGTCTGCCTCTGTCACTAGACTGTGAATTCTCTGATGGCAGGAATTTTTATCCTATTTACTATTGTATCCCAAGAACATCAAATAGATAAAGGGCAAATGGTAAGGTTAAACACTTAGTTGAATGACTGTAATGTTAGCTATATAGAGAGTTGTGCAGATTACTATATAATTGTTTCCATTTACCTTTTAATATTTTCTTATCCTTGAAGAATCACATATTTCCATCCAGTTTAATCTCTCCAGTCTATTACAACCTTTTAGCTTTGTTCTTTCTTTAGTATTTATTTAATCTCCAATGAATTTTGAAATATCTTTGCTATATATTTCTGTTACTTGTTCCTCCTCCACTGTACTGGCTCATGAAACAAATATTTCATGAGTTTATATTTTATACTTTACTTAGTTTATATATCAGACCAAAAGGCCATTTCTTTCTAAAGTGATTTGAAATCAGCTCATGAGAATTTTCAATAATTAATAATTTTTAAAAATTATTTTTTTATGAATGTATATATGTGTGTGTATTTTTTTTTCTGAATTTGCCCTGATGTTGATTTTTCTGATTGTAAGTGTTGGTTCACGTCTTTATGACATTTGTGTATGATGTTTACCAATACTTCATTTTTTAAAGATATTTTTCAAAGTGTTCTTCATCAGTTCATTTGCTAATTTAAGGCAGAGACCAAAATTAATGAGTCTTAAATAATGTTGATGTTTGTCCATGCGGGGCCACATGGCTCTCTCTACTAGTTACCATTAGGGTGGCTGTAATAACTCATCTTATTTTAATATGCTACATAATTCTTTGCCTTCCCAAGATTTAGCAGCAATATTTCAATAATTTATTAATGACTTTCCTTTGGGTCATTAGAAGGAAAATGGTTCTGGTAGAAAAAAATCCACTAAATAAATGATAGTGCAAAGACATTTTCCTGGAGGCTACAAAGTGACCCATTGAAACACATTAAATTGATTCTCCACCATCAGGACATTCAGATCTTTCCTTCATTTCATTCTGGGATGGAAGAATAAATGAGGGAAAATATGCTCTGAAATCCTCTGTCCTGCTTTAGAGCATGTAAATAGCATCATGCACAAAAAATTTTCAAGCTGTCAAGAGTAAGGCAAGTATGATAATTTAGGATAATTAAATGCTGACAATAATCAAAATAGAACTAATCCTTGTAAGCTTTTCTCACTTGAGGGAAACTTTAAAAAGTAGTTACTGATCTAAATGTCTCTCAGTAGGACATTTAAAAATTGTGATATAACCGTCTACATATTGAATATTTCAGTCTTTAAAAAAGAAGAAAGCATACCTGCATAGACATAAAACACTATATGGTTATTTTAAAATAAGAAAAGTTATATGTAATACATATACTATGATCCTATTCATACCAAAAATAGCAGAAACAGAAGTAACTATATATACAAAGAGAGAGGAGACTGAAAAGATACACACACAGCAAACTGTACTCTACGTTCTTCACTGAAAGCTTTTGTTTCTGTTTCTTCTACCAGGTGATGAGCTTCTTTGTTGCCAAATCAAATAAAGGATGCCCAGTTAAATTAGGATTTCAAGTAAACATTGAATTATTTTAGTATAAATACATCCTAAATATTGCACAGGACATATTTATACTGAAAATGATGTATTGTTTATCTTAAATTCAAATTTAACTTGGTGTCCTAAATTTTTATTTGCTATATCCGGCAATATTACTTTTGGAGACCATAAACTACTCATCCTTGTACTCCTGTCTAATAGTTACAGCGGTATAGTGGGTACACAATAAATGATAAGAGAGAGAGTAATTAAGGAGAGCACAATAACAACAGGCAATTTTGCTAAGTGTGTTACATATATTAACTCCCATGGAACTGCCCTAAAGTTTTATTAGTGTTCCTGTTTTACAGATTAAGAAACAGAGGTATATAGAAGTTACATAGTAAGTGGTGGAGCTAGAAATGACTCAAGTTTCTGGTCCTGATTCAGTAGCCATAACCAATTGCCAGCTGCAAGGAGTTGGAGGAAGAAAAGAAGGGGAAAGAGAACCAGGGATGAGGCTTTGGTATACAAGAGTAGGATTTTGCACAGACTCTTTAGCCTTGCCTAGAGGCAGAATGTGGAATATATATGAAAGGCAGACAGGTCTGGGCTTGGTCCCCACCTACACCATTCATTCGACAAAGTTACAGTAGTCACCCCTTATCTGCAGTTTCACTTTCTGCGGTTTCAGCTACTTGTAGTCAACTCCGGTCAGAAAATACTAAATAAAAAAGTCCAGAAATGAACAAGTCATACGTTTTAAATTACATACCTGTTCTGTATGATAAAATCTTAACACTGTCACGTGCTGTCCTGCTCCGGCCAAGATCCATCTTTTTGTCCAGCGTAGCCATGCTGCATATACTACCCACTTGGAATGGAACTTAGTAGTCATCTTGGTTATCGGGTTGAGTGTCATGGCATCACAGTGATTGTGTTTAAGGAACCCTTATTTTACTTAATAATGGCCCTAAAGTTCAAGAGTAGGGATATGCCAAAGAGAAGCCATAAAATGTTTCCTTTAAGTGAAGAGGTGAGTACAGTACAGTAAGATATTTTGAGAGACCACATTCACATAACTTTTATTAGAGTATATTGTTATAATTTTTCCATTTTATTATTATTGTTAATCTCTTACTGTAACTAATTTATAAATTAAACTTTATCATATATATATATATATATATGAAAAACATAGATTATATAGGTTTCAATACTATCTGCAGTTTAAGGCATTTACTGAGGGTTTGGAATGTATCCTCCACAGATAAAGGGGGACTATAGTACCTAATTTATTTTTGACGCATACTTCTCGTCTGTAAAACTAGAGTGAGAGTAACTACCTGAATACTGATGTGCAGAGTAAATGATATAATTTCTGTAAAGTAATCAGCACAGGGGTAGGCAAGGACTCAGCCAATACTAGTTATTATTAACTCAGAGACCCAGGTATTTATTTTTTATTTTTTATTTTTTATTTTTTTGTAAACCAGGAAAACAGTATCAGTAACAAGACAATAATACTAATGGTATCTACACTGGCAAGTTGGTTTGAAGATCAGAAGAGAATATATATAATCCTTCCAAATTCTAAAAAGCTTCTTATTCTTAACAGAGCAGTTGCTTTTTGCTTCACAACCAGAATTAATATGCTGGAACATTACTACATTTATTTCCTCATGAGTAATTAATTTTGTTTTAAAAATTACCAGAGTAAAATTGACTCTTTTTTGGTGTACATATATCTAAGAATTTTAACTTGTGTATAGATTTATGTAACTACCACCACAGTCACAGCTTTTGAGATTCTTTTTTCAAAGTGTTTCACATTCATATTGCAAAACACTTTTAAAAATAAGAAAAAGGGATTTAGATAAATGTGCTGAAGATGCAAATTAGTGAAACTGGCTTTTTGCTCAAATCTCTGCAGTTTTCAGGCCTTGTCGGGACCATTTTTGCTGTTGGCTCTGCAGACTATCTCTTACCACAAAAGTAATCAGAAATGGACTTCAGCGTTAGAGCCTTTCTTCACACTAAGCCCGACTCTCACAGACACAAGCTTCAGCACTCCTTATTTGATCCTTTTATTACCAAATCTTAATTTCCCCAAATCTTTCTCTCATTGCGATTTCTCTCCAAACAGAAGAAGCCTGGAATAAGCAGTACCTTCTTACCCTTTCAGAGAAATTATTTGATTGGAACAGAGGGAATACAGAGTTACTGAGAGAGCAAGGATAGAGCTTTTAGGACCCCAAACCTCTCCATTATAACAGACCCTTCAATCTGTCACTTTCCCAACTCCATCCTCTCCACCTCCTCTGCCTGCAGGGCGCTCCCTAGGTCGTTAGACTTTAGGGCCAAGCATCTTTACCTTCCACTTCTCCCTCCCCGCCCCCGTGAACTCTCCCACTTTAAGTGACATGCACAGACACACTGTTGCCACATCTGGTGGGCAGGGCGGGTCCACTTTCCGGGTGACTCACGTCATTACTATTTGTCTTTTGTTTCTAGGATGCTTTGGCTGCAATTTTCTTCCCTCTGTTTTTAATTTGGGAAGGAGGAAGAGCTAATGAATCAAGAATGAATCTTCTCTCCACTAACTTTTTCTTTTCTTTCTTAAAGTTGGTTCTCTCTTTTCACAACTTCCCTAACTGTTAAGAGGTGCGGGGGTGGGACAGGTGGGGTCGCACTCTTTACACCTAAATCTGAAGTTGGCGCCTAAGGTATCACTTTGATGGTAAGACTTTTTGACGCTCCCTTGCAGCTTGCTGGGCAAATTGCTGCTGCCACTGGACAGTTTCAGCTCCTTTCTTTATGTTGTTGCTTCGCGCTGCTCTGTCACGCCTAAATCTATCTCGTAACTCTCCTAAGTGAATCGGGGTGAATTCCACGAGATTCACTAGCGGTTTTGTTCCTGACCAAGGTAAATACAGTATGCAAAATGAGGAACCACCAAAAGATGCCGGGGAGGGGAGAAAGGGATTCCCTCACCTTTTCCGGCACATTCCTCGTCAATTTCCACCAGGAGGAGGCGCGCAGCGCTGAACCCCTCCAGTCTCCTATCTCAAATCTCCCTGCCGAGGGCTGTCAAGGTTGGCCGCGCGGCAGAAGTCCCTCCGGCAGGCCTCGCCCTCCCCTGCCCCCAGGTTGGTTTTTCCCAGCTGCGGAGGTTGGGCCAGGGGCTGGGGTGCTAGGAGAGTCGGCGCCCGCCGCGCGGAGCCGGAAAGTCGCCGCGACTCTGCTGGGACTCGGAGTTGTCTCCGGAGGTGGCGGGCGCGGAGGTGAGCGGTTGGGAGCTGGCCGCGCAGGCAAGAATAGCGAGGCGGCGCCGGGGCCCCTCCCACCCTCTGGCGGGAGAGTAGCCTAGGTCGCGGGTTTCACCGCTGCTTTGTTCGCGGCCTCTTCCCTGCCATTTGGAGACGACTGGAACCCCCTCTGGGATCCGAGGGGCAGGCGAAGGCTCGGGCTGGGGCTGGGGCTGGGGCTGGGGCTGGGGGTGGGGTGTCATCTGCCGTAGGGTCCTTCGCCTTCTGTTAATCCGAGAGGGCAGGAAAAGAGATGCGAAGACTCTTGTAACCTGAAACTTCCCTCTCATCCATCTGGACCTGGAAGAGAGGTCCGGGCGGGGGCGCAGACCCGGAAGGCTGGTCGTCCGCGGAGGCGGTGAGGGAAGGAGCTGGGAGAGTGAGAAGTTTGGTCCGGAAGGCGCCGGGGATTAAGCAATAAGTTAGACGCGGGGGACGAGTCTGATAGCGAAAGGAGGAGGGCGGGAGGTTGGATGGGTATATATAATGTGGGCCAGGGCGGAAGGAAGATTGCGCTCCTGTCTTGGGACGGGCGCCCCTCTCCCGGGTAAGGATGTGCGTGGGACTGGGGGTGAGGGGGGCGGTTGGGGGAACGGGCTTTCGGAGGGAGATCTTGGGGACTGAGTGGGGACGACTTGGCTTGGCTAGGCCGGTTTCCGCACTCGGGGAACTGCGGCCGCTGCCGCTCCTCACGCTTCTCTTCCGCTCGTCCTAGGTCCTGCAGCGGATCCAGCGCAAGGCGCCAACAAAAGAGGCGAGGAGGTGGCAACCCGGGGGCGGCGGCAGGAAGAGGAGCGGGAGTTGAGTGTCCCGACCCGCTGTGCGTACTTTCTAGAGGGAAGGGGCGGGGGAATCGGCCCTGGGAGGGGGACCCCCGGTGGTGAAGGGGTTAGCCAAGTTCTGGTTGCTGAGCCCCTCCTCGGCTCCCACTTTCCAAGAGGAAAGTTTTCTCCAGACACCTCCGGCCGACCCGCACCCTCCAGGCCCAGCTCCCGAGCCTTCGGAGCGGGCTCCGTCCCAGCCCAGCTCCGGGGAGACCCGTGCCGTGATGCCTGGGGGGTGCTCCCGGGGCCCCGCCGCCGGGGACGCGCGGCTGTGGCTGGCGCGGCTGGCGCGGCTGGCGCTGGTCCTCCTGGGCTGGGTCTCCTCGTCTTCACTCACCTCCTCGGCGACCTCTTCCACTTCCTCCGCGCCGTTCCTGGCCTCCGCGGTGTCCGCACAGCCTCCGCTGCCCGGCCAGTGCCCCCCGCCGTGCGAGTGCTCCGAGGCGGCGCGCACCGTCAAGTGCGTTAACCGCAACCTGACGGAAGTGCCAGCGGACTTGCCCCCTTATGTGCGCAACCTCTTCCTCACCGGCGATCAGCTGGCGGTGCTCCCTGCAGGCGCCTTCGCCCGCAGACCGCCGCTGGCCGAGCTGGCCGCGCTCAACCTCAGCGGCAGCCGCCTAAAGGAGGTGCACGCTGGCGCCTTCGAGCAACTGCCCAGCTTGCGCCAGCTCGACCTTAGCCACAACCCGCTGGACGACCTCAGCCCCTTCGCTTTCTCGGGCAGCAACGCCAGCGCCTCTACCCCCAGTCCCCTGGTGGAACTGATCCTGAACCACATCCTGCCCCCTGAGTTCGATCGGGAGAACCGTAGCTTCGAAGGTATGGTGGCAGCGGCCCTGCGAGCTGGCCAGGCTCTGCGCGGGCTCCGCCGCCTGGAGCTGACCAGCAACCACTTGCTCTATCTGCCCCGCGACGTCCTGGCACAAATGCCCGACCTTAGGCACCTGGACCTGCGTAACAACTCGTTGGTGAGCCTGACTTATGTGTCCTTCCGCAACCTGACACACCTAGAAAGCCTCCACCTGGAGGACAACACCCTCAAGGTCCTTCACAACGGCACCCTGGCAGAGTTGCAGGGCCTGCCCCAAGTCAGGGTCTTTCTGGACAACAATCCTTGGGTATGCGACTGCCACATGGTGGACATGGTGGCCTGGCTCAAGGAGACAAAGGTCGTGCAGGGCAAAGCTAGGCTCACCTGTGCATTCCCTGAAAAAATGAGGAATCGGGTCCTCTTGGAACTCAACAGCTCAGACCTGGACTGTGATCCTATCCTCCCTCCATCCCTGCAGACTTCTTATGTCTTCCTAGGTATTGTTTTAGCCTTGATAGGCGCAATTTTCCTACTGGTTTTGTATTTGAACCGCAAGGGGATAAAAAAATGGATGCATAACATCAGAGATGCCTGCAGGGATCACATGGAAGGGTATCATTACAGATATGAAATCAATGCGGACCCCAGGTTAACAAACCTCAGTTCTAATTCGGATGTCTGAGAGACATTCGAGGACAAAACAAGGACAGCTATGCATGAGATGTAGACTTAAGCTTTATCCCATCCTATGCTTGCTCCATCTCCACTATCCACTATAGACACCACTGACCTTGGCTGAAAGCAGTGAAGGGACTTTCCTCCCTTGTCATGTAAAGTTTTTGGTGTGTTCTTTTACTGTACGATGATGAACAATTGCATAGTCTTT
Organism: Macroglossus sobrinus; assembly: GCA_004027375.1. Taxonomy (NCBI): domain Eukaryota; kingdom Metazoa; phylum Chordata; class Mammalia; order Chiroptera; family Pteropodidae; genus Macroglossus; species Macroglossus sobrinus. The sequence continues at coordinate 368,511 of PVKZ01000220.1, forward strand.
TAGCTTCTTCCTTTTCTTGGAACTTCTTAACACAGGTGAAGGGATTTTTCAAGTTTCAGCATGAACATGGACTGCTGGCTGTCTGTTTCTCTTAGCACAGTTCAGGGTGTAGCAAGTCTACCCACACAGACAGCATTCAACAAAAGCTGCCTCAACTTTTTTGAGAAAAGTACTCTATTCTTAAGTATCAGTTTTATTCTCATGTAACTAAATTGTGGAGAAAATGATTACATTCCATAAACTGCCTGCAGACCTTAGCAAGCTCTTCAAAGTAACTCCATAGTACACTGGAGCACCTGCATCCGAGAGCATGCTTACATTTTACTGTTCTGCATATTACAAAAAATATCTTGCAACTTCAGATAACTTCTTTGACTAAGTAAATTAGATTTTTGATTGCAGTTTATATGAAACTATATAGAAGGCTTTTTTTATAAACTGCTTCGAGATCCAACCGGCTAAATTGTTTTAAAAAAGTCAATGAAGATTCTTAAAAGAATTATAGTTGTGTTCAAGTTTGATATTTGAAAAAAGGAAGAGGGTCAATTATATTGAATGGTCTTGGTTCCAATAATCATTAAGGTATTAGTTATAGCTGAGGATGAAACTGGAGCAAAATCATATAAATAGACTTTGGAGGTAATTTTGAAATGGTGGATCCTTTCAGAATTTAGAAAATTTGAGTATTTATGTGAATAGACTTACTATGGTCCCAAAGTTGATGTTATTCAAGAAATAATTTTGTGAGAGCATTACAAAGTTGGTAAAAGGGAAGAATTCTTTATGATAAACAGTTCACAGTTTGAGGCTTTTCCTAGACTAAGTTTTTAGGATAGAACAAAATTATTTACTTAAACTCTCCATATGAAATTGCTTTATAGTTGTTTAGAGTATAAAACAAATATGGTGCAAATAAATGTATGAAATTTAAGTGTCTTAAAGGTAGAATATTCTAAAAGATTTTAAAATATAAAGTTTTCCTAATATCATAATGCAAATTGAAATTTACACTTTCTTGAGAATATTTTTTTAAAAAATAAAATGGAGCATACACAGTGGATAGTTTATCAGAGACCCTGTTAATATGTTTAAAAAATTGTTATGATAGAGTAGGAGTTTGAGGAGATAACCAGAGATAAATGTATGTGTTCATAAACAAGTGTTTCGACTAATCATAGGTTCTTGTGTTTAGTTCGGTATTTATAAATGTGAGGATATTTTGATTTAAATAAGCTCTATGTTGGTATATACACCTTTGTGAAGAATAAAGTCTCATTTATGTCTAAAAAAAGCAATTGGTTAATCACTTGATATTCTCTGAGTTAAATTCAGAAGTGTTCAAAATAGGGCTAAAATCATGAAATCTGTTCTTTGTGTAGATTAGACTATACAGTCAGAATATGAAGTTTTAACTATATTAACTTTCATAAGGTTTTATAAAATGTAACATTTCTTATTTATGGTTATACTTCAGACCCTATGAAAAGGTTAAATATATGGTACTTAACATTCTGTTAAACGTTTTAAGTGTTCATCAGGAATTCATAAACTGGCTGCTTGCCATTATTTCCAAAGAATGATAAAGATATGAGCGTGCCAAAAATAGTGAAAACATGTAATAAGAGCACACACATGTTAGGAATAAACTGCTGATGGACTTTTCATTAGTACGTCTGCTGATATTGTAGAAAACAAATTGTAATATTTATAGTCGCTCTTCAGAAGAATTATTTCTCCATCATGTGATAATCTAATAGTTAAAAACTGAGCTTTATGCTAGATCCAGGAAAGGAATAGTTTCATTAGTCTAGCTTTTCTCATCAACTCACTGAAGCAGAATCTGATGAAATGAAGCCAAGTTTTCACCTGTTAGGTGGATGGCTTTTTTTAACTTATAATTTATTCTTTTTCATTCCCTTGCTTCTTTCTCTGTATGAACTTCCCAATATGCCACTACTCTCTTTTCTATCACATCGCTCCTTGTTATTTTCAAGTACATGGTAATAAATAGAACATTCTTAAGGTAAAAAATATTACTGTTTGAAAACAATTGGTATTGTGCAGTCATAATACTCTAAGTCTATAAGCTTATAAGGCATTTTGAGTTCCTTGCAAGATAGGAGCTATATAAATCCAAAAAGTACAAGAGAATATAAGAAAAATGAAATTAAAAGTATCATTTTAAGTGTACTTGTATTAAGCACTGTTCTTTAGTTCCATTATGGATTATTGATCCTAGAAACCTACAAGTAATCCATTTTAAAAAATTTATTTTGGTTGATAATACACTATTACTCAACAAAGGTTTCAGAGAAAACACCATTTATCCTTTACAAGTTTCATTTGAAGAAAGTTAGAAGAATACAGATTTTCCCCAACATCTGAAAGTAGAGTATTCCAATGAAAACTTCTAAAGGCTGAAATGATGTAAAGTGAAAAAGCAATTACCACTAGTTTAAAAGTAAAAATCTTCAAATTTCTTTCGGTTTTTGGGAAACAGGTACTAAAGCTGGTCTTTTGTAAAAGTCAAGCGGCCTATCTTACACTTTCAAAAAGCATGAAATACCTGTACTTAAAAACTTAAGTACTTGATAAATCTTTCAATTTAAAAAGCTATTAACATGTCCAATAAATCTTAAAGTGGCAAGATTTTAGGATAATATGGCTATTTGCCCCTGAATTATAACATTCCCCCTTTCAATGTAACCATTCAGTTTGCAGCATTTAATATATGTATTACAAGTTTTGCTGTCCATGTAATTTTGGTGACCTATAAGGCGCATTTGTTATCTTATAGCTGATACAAAATATGTAGACTGCAAAGCACATTTGCTAAAATTTTTTAAAGAAAAAGGAGCTACATAAATTGATACTATCAATAAGAGACGAGATCTTTTTTTTTTTTTCCAAAGGCAAGGAAAGGCTTCATGGAAATAAATGAGCAAATCACAAACGGTTGGTTGGCAGCAAATGTGGATTATGTACACCTCATTATTTAATTAGAAATAACTTATATCTTTGTTTTCTGTGCATTTAATTAAAAGTGGATGTAAAAAAAAGGTTCAAATGAACTGATTGTTTCCTTAAGATCTGTTTTCTTCTGCCCCTTCTGGTCTAATGTTCCAATACTGTGCTTAACATTCTTGAGGACAGTAGAGGCTTTACAGCTCTAGTTTGGGGATCTTTCGTATCATTTCTGTTTTCCATTTAAAATTTTCCCTAAAGTGTACACACAAAGACACTATGAAGATGTACAAGGTTAAAAACAGTTTTGATATATGCTTTCTTCCTGCTCAAAAATCCATTAAATTATCCAGTTTTCAGAGAGCAGCATCACAAAGTGAAGACATATTAGATGAGATTCACGTTTCACGTTTACACTTGTGCAAGGATTTTTCACAGTAAAGGAGAGGGAAAGAAGGAAATTATATTTCTAGTAATATATGAAAAATACTTTGACAATGTCTTTAAAATATTTCAGTAAAACTGCAATGCTACGCTTGAAATAATTAGTTTAAGAAAATATATTCTGTATTGTGTAGGCAATCTTGTCTTCTAGATGGAGAAAAACAGCTCTTGGAGGATGTTTTGTACAGCTATTTTTCTGTTCTTATCTTTAGAAATGTTTGATTAAAAAATGCAGGCTGCTTTTATTTTGTATTGTATCTTAAAACATTTTAGCAGCTCTATCTGTGTCATGGGTTAAAAATATCTAGATTTAAAAATATTTAATATATGATTCATATAATTTTTACAAAAAAAAACATGAATTCTTAGTATTTCACAATTGGAAGAGCTCTTAGATGTGTCAAGCCCAGTTTCCCATTCTACAAATGAAGAAATTGTCAATTGTGACATCATATATAACGACAACTAGGACTGGATCTCAGGGTTCCAGACTCTGCTTCTAGTGCTCTTTTTTCCACATGATGGCATTATTAATAACCTACCTTGAGACCTTTGAAATTCCCATGTTTAATAAAAAGAGGCAATTGGCATGGTTTTGCTTTTGCTTTACTCTCATTCGCTGTTTCAGTTGGCTGTAAATTTTATAATATGCTTCAGATCCCTAAATATGCTTAAATATGGCTGAAATGACTTTGTCATAGCAATCTTATTATGAAGCTCCTCTGAGTCTATAATATGATAGAAAATATTTTGGTAGTTTAATGGTGATAATTCTTTTGAAAAGAAAAATAAAACTCTAGAAAGTTGTGCTAGTTTGGGTAATTCTATCTTAAAAAATGAGTTAGCTCAGCTGGTGAGAACACTAAACAAATGAGACCAAGTTCATGGCCACGAAGTCAGTCATTCAGTCACCAGGTGAGACAGTCAGCTTTGCATGCTCTGGTCTGCCCTCTAAGGCCACACCCACTCCAGGTGCATTGCTATAACCCATCCTCTGAAGGCCTAGACTAAATGGAATCTAAATCAATGCAAATCTATTATCACCCTGGAAAACCAGTGGACTTACCAGCCAAATCTTGGCAGCACAGCTGCTGATGGGCCCATTTACTTTCTTTACATATATGTAGGACCAAACATGGCAGTCCCTATATCCTCAAATAATAGTATATATGCCACAGATCACAAAAGTTTTCTCATTTTTGTGAATTTTGAGAAAACCTATAATCAGTATCTTTTAATGTATTACATAGGAAATTAGGTTTGCTTTGCTCCTTGAAAATGTGGTTTAAGATTAAAGATCATGATTAATATATCACAAACTTGTATGTAAATGTTCATAAAAACAGGAATGCAGTTTCTGTTTAGCTGACATTTTATGATAACGGGTTATTTGTGGTTTACAGTTTAACTTGGTTAATGTAAGGATACAATTGTTTTCTAGGAAGCAAAAGCTTAAAATATGGCCAGCTATAACAGTTTTTGTGAAAAGTAAATATTTAATAATATGTTTTAAAGAACCTGAGGATGCCATCAAGATAGGCTTATTTTAAAATGGAAATTTATAGATTTCCTTACTCCCTTCTTCCCTACCCCTACAATCCTATTTCTACTACTTTTTGGTTTTTTTTTTCCCCCACAAAGAGAACCACGATACATAACATTTCAAGGTGACTGCTTGCGCACTGGAGAATTAGACTGACTGAAATATTAGGTGGGTCAGTGTACAAATATACATTTCTCTATATGAAGCAGTTTCTCTCAGTTTTACAATACAGTTAGCCAACTGTTAGAAGACTATCTTTCAATTAGACATGTTCTGTGGTTATTCTTACAGATCATGGCAAACACAACTATAAAACTTCTAAAAGACATTTTAAAATTAACTCATGTTTCTTGTAGATTATTTAAAAACACAAGGTTGGGGGGACACCATGAATAGTCCTACCACTAAGGAAAAAGTGCCTTAATATTGAGATAAACCACCATCTGTTTAAATCACATTTGATCTTGCCTTTTCACTTTTAATATTGGGTTTTAAAGTACTGCAGACAATCACATATTTTACACTATAGGGTGTTTCTTACAATTAATTTTGCCTAATGTTCTAATACCTGTGTTACTACATCTCCCATTTTCTCTTTAAAGTAGATCCTTGAAGAAGAATTAACTGCATCAGAGGGTATAATCTATTATCTAATCTCTAAAAATATTCCTATCTATTTAAATTAGGAATATTAAATGTAGATCAGCAGTTAACTATATGTTTTAGGAGTCTCACATACTTTTTACAGAGTACTGAATAGTCTGCGGACAGGGTCTTGAACAGAAAGACACTTTGATTAAGGTGCTAATTTACTTGTCACTGTTTTTAATTCACAGATGTCTACTCGTTAAAATAACAAAATTAGTCAGGAGGAAGGGAGAGAGACAGAGAGAAGTGGGGAGAGAAAGTCAGACTCAATTATGATTTACCACTGATGCTTGATTGATGACTGAAATATACTATGTCTCATTTAATTGATTTTGAACTTGTATAAGTAGGCCAATATGGCTCCCTATGAGGCTTATAGCATGTGGCCATAAAGGGAGGTGAAAATTCCATTGAATGCCTTATGCAAGAGTCTGTGGTATGTATGTTGAGGATTGAAATGCATGCCTTGGTTACCATCAATAATGTCTGGAATTCTGAAAAGGTTAAGAAGTGTCTTGGTGAGGCTTTTTATTTTGGCTTTAGTATGGGCAGACCTGTGTGACTTTGATTCATACTTTGGGTATCTGCAAGGCAAGAAATTCCCAGTTTTTTAGCTAAAAGAAGGTGACCTTGGAAGGCTAATCTGGCAGCAATGAATGGAGAGACAGGAAACAAGTGACTTATTTCAGTAGTTAAGGTAAGGAGGTCTTTTATAGTGGTTTTTAATTCACAAATTAAAAAGTTTCCTTGGTCAAGTTTAAAGATGCTGTTACTCTTTCTCAAGTCAGTTCTTAGGGCCAGTTGGTTTTGATTTCCGAATGAATGAATTGAGAAGAATGGCTGTATCCAAAAGCCAGAGCGTTCCCTACTCTATTTCTTCTTGTTCTCTTCCATCCTTTGATAGGTGTTCTAATGAGAAATGAGTTCACCAGAGAGATTGCTTGAACAAATCTGCAATCTTAATAATTTAATACTGGCTAAACGAGTTAAACATTGAGTGATATTATGTTCTAATAGTCCTTACAGTAAATTGATTACATATAGGTAGGGTAGTTTTAATTAGCTTTATACTACATGCTGCAGAAACATTTTCTAATACTTAAGGAAGTGCTTTTTATTTAATAAGTGACATATTTCATAATTCCTTATGTCACAATTATATACTTGAGGCACCATTCTTAGTGCTTTATTAATAAGTAATTTTTTCCTCTTAATGGGATAGTGTGGTAGGGACTATTTCATAGATGAGGAAACTGAGGCACAATAGAGATAAAATAACCTACCCAAGATAAACCCAGGATATTCAAATTTGAACCTGGCTCCAGAATCCACACATTAACCACTGTGCTATATTGCTCCTCACATGTACCGTGATAATCAGTGATATATATTTTTAAAAAGTTAAAAGAATATATGTAACAGGTTTCTCTGTAACAGTATGGTATATGGGATTATGAGATCAGTGACCCAAATAATTTAATTGCAATTTCAGTCTTTAGTTTTTCATTTTTTTTGATATTGAACTATAAACACTTAAATCACTACACTTCAGTAGTGTTTCACATATGTGAAGAAATTATAAAATAATATAAAGTCCTGAATAAGATAGTGTGTATGGAAAAGAACACCACGAGAATTCCATTTACAAATCTAAAATGAAAAAAATCACAATAACTTAATAAAGAAGCACCTTTTTTTAAAAGAGTAGTATCATGAAATGGGCTCATAGATTTCCTTTGTAATTTTAGATGACCGGTTTTATGCTATTGGCTGTATCCGTTTTTGAGAAATTCTTTCTGCCAAGTGAGACTTAGTTTTGAAGACTGGTATAATAAGACCAGTGTAGATAATTTAGAGCTTTCAAGCCTTGAATATTTGACCTTAATCATCTGATCGAAAGTTTGCACTTATTGTTTTAATCCGATGTTTGTGAATTCGAAGAGTTTGTCATGTCTTTTCAGTTTAATCTTGGCTGGACAATTGCCTTCCGGGTGAAGAAGCCCTTGTGTGTCTGCCAGGGTGTTAATACCAGTGCCCTTACCAAGCCCCATCATTAGGGATTCCTCTGCTACCTATTTGTAAACTGCCCCTGACAAGTACTGCAAGAGCATTTTTCAAATAACCTGCATTTTTATGTACAAACCAGCTTATTATTTTAACTGACTTTATTGGTCATATCACAAAATCACCACTCAGTCCAAAGAAACAACTTTTTAATTAACTTGACCTTTAGAATAAAATATAGAATGCATTTTTAGATTGACTTGATTTTCTTCTCCTACACATGACTGTTTTGCTTGTGCGCGTTGCCATAGTGTTAGTATGAGGATCTTTGGTAAAAGATGTAGCAATATAAATTAAGAGCAAAGAACCAGTAAGTCAGAGTTTTCCATGTGGTTGGAAGTAAGTCGCTTTGGCATTGAGAAAACCTGATTCAATCTTGTCAGTTCTGGGGTAGAAAAAATGAATTTAACTAAACACCATCAGCAATGTTGGTGTTCACAGAATTTCTGACTACTTGTTACTGTCCTTTGTTTTGCTTGAGAAACTCAATATACAGACAGCATTTTGCCAATAGAACTGGGTGCAGAGAATGGACGTACTTGACTAGGCTTCTGGACTACTTAACCTGTTCCAAGGACTTTGAAGTACTAGAGTCTCCAGGGAAGACCAAGTACATTAATTTGGATTAGGTTCAGCTGTGAATGGCAGAAAATTCAGTAGAGATAAATTTATTTCTCTCTTAAAAGTTTGTTGCCTTAAAGTCCAGAAGTGGTATGGCAGCCTTACTCTACTACATCCTCAGCAAATCAGGATGCTTCTAGCTCACTGTTCCTCTATCCCTAGTAGGCAGTCCTAATCCTTTTGGTAAAAGTTGGCTTGGTCTGTGATCTCTTTAGAATGAACCCTTGGGACACTTATTAAGGATGCTGTTTGGGGTAGTGGGGAGAAGGGGGCAGGTCTCAAGAGATGGGTAAGCTCAGCCTCTCTATATTTTTAATTTTGTTTTTGATTCTTATCCATGTAGTTTGCTTATTGAAAAGCAGAGTTTATATTACTGCAAATATGGTGAAAGCCCTATGTTTCCTTTTGGGCTGTGTCTTTTTCTTCCTTTAGCTAAAATAAATCATCTGTGATTTAAATTAATAAGGTTTTCAGTTTAGGAAATATTCAAGACTTTCTAAGGGTTAAGGACTATGGCAGAGGATATGAAGAATGAATGATGAACAAGATAGACTCTCTGCATTCGTATAAAGTTAGGCAGGCATACAGATAACTATAATATGAAGCAAAATGTGAATATAAAAGTTACAGCGTGCAAAACCAAAAGAGAGATTACTTCCACTGGATGACTCAGAGAATGCTTCATGGAGTCAATGTCATTGAATCTTGACTTTGGGGACTAGAGGATTAAATTGGTTTCTTACATAATAGTCATCCCCATCCCTTCATCCTCCTCCTACATAGTACAGCCCACCTCTCATGCTAGAGCCTGAAAATGCTAGACAACTTTATTTCTTGCTTTCTTTGAAGCTAGCCTTTGAAGCTTGAGAGTGGGTGTGGATGAGTCCTTTCAACTAGAACTTTAACAGGTCTGCTAAAGGTGTGTAGGTTTTCCTTCCTTAAAAAAAAAAAAAGTGTATGCGAGGAAATCCCCTCCCCTGCCCTTTTGACATAGATGTGTGAGAATGTGGTGCCTGGAGCAATGGCAGCTATCTTGTATCTATAAAGAAAAAAGCCTGAAGACAACAACCAACATGCTGAAGATAGTGAATAGAATGATAGAAAGCACTTGGCTCCTTCTATCTCAGAACTTCTTGCTATGTAAGGCAAAACATTCCTGTATTGTTTAAGGCACAGTTAGTTCAGTATTCTGTTAGAGGAAGCTGTAAGCATCCTGATAGTGGGATTTTTCCAGGCAGTTTGAAGTTATGGTGGTAGGTGGGAGATGGGATGGGGTGAAGTGGTGTTGGAGAGAGAATATCTCAATCAACAGAAACAATGTGAACAAACATGTGGAATGGAAAAATTTAGATTATATTAGAGAAATAGCAAATGGTTTGGTTTGGTTGAAGCAAGAGAAGAGAAGATGGCAAGTAGTGGGAGGTAACTGTCAAAATAGTTTGGGACAAGATCAAGACTTTGTAGTTATACTTCAGAGTTTACAATTTATTCAATAGGAAATGGTGAGCTGTTGAAGGTTTCTTAGTAGGGAGAACTATAATCAAAACTGTGCTTTCTTTTTTTGAAGAATATCTTCATATATGAGTATAAGCACAAGAAACTACATGTATGTGTACATACATATATACACACATATAACTATATATATATATATATAACTATACACACACACACACACACACACACACACACACTTTCTTATGGTTATACTTCTCTCCCTTTGAATTTTCTCCATATTGTTATCAGGAACATATAATTTACAAAGTCAAGAAGAGAGACAAACTATTATGTATTGTATACATAATAAACTTTTCATGGTTAAACTTTACATAAATGCTTAATGATTTTAACCACATAAGTTAATTTCCCTCTGACTCTCATGTAAGCATCTCTACAATTAAAATATTTTATATTATGGACAGTTTGCAGATGAGAAGAATCCTTATCAGAGATGCTCATTCTATTTTAATATGCAAATATTTTGTAGATTTACCAAGAGTTCAAGCAATTTTTTGTTCTTTTTAAAACAAAAGTTTTTTTTATTACAAAATAATAAATTCTCCATTGTTAAACATTTTGGAAATTCAAAAAATTGGGAATAAGAAATAAATCGACATAATTCTATTATCCTCAGACCACTACTGTCTTTTAAGTTTTTTCCCCAAAAACAAATGTTTTTAAAAATTGAAGGCGATGCATTAAAATATTTAAGTTGGAAATATGTAATTGGCACATGTAAGTGAGCCAAAGAAATCTGATTTTATGATTTGACAGTAAAATGTTAAAGCTTCGAATTATCATTTAAATAATGTTTTTCAGAATACAAACATTATTCATTAAGAGTTTTAATTCATTTCAGAAAGTGAAGACAGATTATGTTAAACAAAGCAGTTTCTTTTTGCTCTAAAAACTTAGCAAACTCTCAATTTTGTTTTGGACTTCCAGAAAGATAATCACAATCCAGTATAGGTTATTCTTGTTCTGAACAAAGCGTTTTACAATTTTGCCAAAAGATTTATAGCATAATTCTGTTATTATGAATTCTGAAAATATCGCATACAAGGCATAAAGTATTTGACAAATGAGAGCAAAATAATAAACTTGGCCCACTTAAAAATATTATATTAGACAAAGCTAGCTGTTGCTGTTATATTTGTCATTAAGAATTATCCTTTTATTCTGTAACTTGTAATTTGTTTATTACACGTTGTTTAGGACATAATAACCTCCAAAGGTATGGGAGGATTTCTAAAAAAAAAAATTTAGAAACATTTTAAAAGCCTGTGCTTTTAATTATATTGAATTGATTTAAATATTATAAGTTTAAAATTTATAGTAAAAAAATTTTTGGCTTAACATTAATAATTAATTCTGAAAAATTTTAAACCCATTACTCCTAATGTGTGTGGTGATGTTTTAATGCAGTGCTTCTTCAACTGTAATGTGCACGTAAATCATCCAGAGTGTTTGTTAAAATGCAGTTTCTGATTCAGAATGTGTGGATTAGAGTCTAAGATTCTGCATTTCTAACAACCTCAATGACAGTGCTGCTGGTCCACTGACTACTTTGAATATCAAGGTTTTAGGGAACAGTAAAAAGAATTGCTTCTATTACTAAACCAGAAAATTTATTCTGAATACTGTCCGATAAATCAATTTAATCACGTGTAAACTGGTTGTGAAATGTTGTGATCAGGAAAAGCCATCATTCAGTACTAAACTATTCAAACCGAAAAAAATGTGTAAGATTTTAACTCAGTTACATTTTCTAAAATATTTTTCTTCAGTGCACTTAATAACTCCATAGCCTTATCATTCTTACACAAATTTAAGTTACAGTCTAGGCTTGCAGACATCAAACATCAAATACAAGTTCATATTTTGCGTTTGTGTTTGTAAGGAAACTTGGAATGAGTCTTTTCCAAGTCTTTGAACATATTTAAATGCAGTCATTTTCATTAATTACTCTTAACAAGTAATTAATTCTCCGTTTGGAGTTCACACCAGCTCAGGTCTTTCATATGCTAGATTTGCATTTGATACTATTTTGCAGACATTCAGGCTAGTTACTTTTCTTTCATAAACACTCCTGGAGTGGGAAAAGAAATTTGAGCAGAACTAATCCTATAATTAATAACAGATGAGATGTTCATTATACAGAGGTTGTGGTTTTATTATTATTATTATTATTATTTTTAATATTGAACTCTGGGCATTTCACAGAAAACTTCTATTCTGCAAAGCAGATCTTTTCCCACCCCTTGAGTAAAATCATGTCACACAAGTAAAGGTTAAAGGAAGTAAATATTTATCTCTCTGGTTACAGAGCATTTTAACAAGTTAGGAGCAGACTCCTCTGGCTCATTGTGTTGGCTCCAGATAGATGGCCCAGGGTCCCCAGGCCTGGGTGCAGGCTCATGCTGCAGTACTCCTTTCCCTGCACAGAACTGTCTTCCAGTCTGCTCCCGACAGGGAGAGCAAGATGCAATTTTTTTTTTTTTGAGAACTGACAATTTTCTCTGCCTTACCTAAGGATGTCAGCAAACTAGTTATTAAATATATTTCTGTCAAAGTTCATTTGTCATAGTTAATGTTCTTTAAAGATCAAATCTGGGGTCAGCGATGAGTACCACAAATCTTAACTGGAAGTGATACCTTTATTATAAGCTACAAGAATGCCAGACTCATAAGTCAGTTACTGGCCTAAAGAGATTTTCACTTCACTTGAAATTCTCAAATTTTCATTGTTTCCTCATTAGCAGGTAGATCTCAGTTTCTACAAAAGGAAAAATTTCGTAAGTACAAAATACATGTAAATTTTCAAAAAAGAAAGAATAGAAATGCAATTAGGCTATAAGATAAGTAGAAATATGATCTAAGATATATGGTATCAGCTATACAATCGACTTCATTAAAGAATAGAACATTTAATAATACTTCAGTATAGAGCATTTTAAACCCTAGTTCTCTACTTCTTTTTCTCCTCCCCTTCTCCTTATATCAAACTAATGTAACTTAAGTTAAACATTTAATGAGTATCCACTCTGTGCAAGGCATTATTCAAAAAGCACCTCGTGGAATCTCACTTTAATTCTGGCCTGTGCTCTAGAATAGAGCCCTCACTTCACCCTCTCCTTTATTATTCTGTGGCATTGTATCATGGGAAGTCCAGAGCAAGCTTTTGGTAACTATTGCCATATAGACATGAAGGGGACAGTTTCTTCCAGAGAGTTACATCACAGCTAGAAACTTTCATCACCTACATACATTAAGATGTTGGTCCTGACCACACTTTGTAACAAGTATTCTTAACATGCCACAAGGGTATATGGACCATGCCAAATGCTTGATTACATCTGTGCAGCTGGGTAAGATGAACTACTGGGATAACATTTTTTATTTGTTAAAAATAGTTTCCTTTATAAAATTGCAACAGGATAAAAGTATAAAACTTAAAACATTAATTAAAATGCATAAAAGAGCAATGATAATTAAGGTAGCATTAAAACCTCCTAGAGCGAGCCAGAGTAAAAGAAAAGCAATTAGGGATAATGAAATTGTATGTCTAGTTACAGGTTTTCACTTTTTTTATTAAGAAGATATGGAGTTTCGCCCTAGTTTTAATTTAACATCAATTTATCTTTCATTATTATAGCGCTAATCAAAAGATCAAGATTGCCACTGACTAACCTGTTCTGTATCCAATGATTTTTGATTTTTTAATGCCACTAATAATAGCCTGTATCACTGCTTCCTGCCCAGGCGACTGACTCTAAGGCATCTGGAGTTGCAATCCAGTGAGTACCGCGTAAAACCAAAGTGATGACTTGAGACTATCATTTTGAGGAGTAAGTAACATACATTCTTGGCAGGCATGGACAAGAGAGCCTTCACTGATCTCAGACCAGAACTTCAAGAGACTTCGGACACCTAGCTACTTCTAGGGAAGACACTGGTCTTTCTGCTTCTTTTCTGAACACATCTGATTTTGCCACATTTTCATGTGGCACAGTATCTGGTAAAGAAAATCCCAAATAACACTAGAGGACTCTGCTTGATGGTATATTTTGTGTATGTGTTTGTATGTGTGTGCAAGGGCACCTGCGCATGTGTGCATGTGAGCATGTATGTGCATGTCCACCTCTAACTCTCCTGCCCTGAACCACCAAGCAGCACTGGGATAGCGAGATTCCTTGCCTGGACATTTCCCTTGTGTGCTTCCAGACCCTATCAGTACCTTTTTTTTTTTTTTTTTTTTTAATTTGGATAACTTTTTAGGAGTTACTAAAAAGAACTGGAAAATTACAGGACTAGTTTAACTAACAAACTCATTTTAAGTGGTATTTTCTCATGAAAGCAAATGGGAGCGAATCTTTTCAATTTTTGTAGCTGTCAGTCACAAGTTGGGGTAGAATGGAGTAACACAAATTAGCTTAATGGAAAAACATCCATATAGTTTAGAGCAGCTTTTCATTTAGAATATGCTAAGTACAAACTTTTATATATGTATATATATGTGTGTGTGTGTATATATATATATATATATATATATATGTGTGTGTGTGTGTGTGTGTGTGTGTGTGTGTACACACACACACACACACATATATCAAATACATAAGATATCTGATATCTGCACACAAGGCAGCAGACTTAATACATTTGTGAATTTTTCTATATCTTTGATATAGCTTTCTGTTAACTTATAATAAAGGAGAAAAACATCTGGCAAGCTGGAAAATATTTCTTTCTGAAGCCTAGTTATATATAGAGTGAAACTTTATATGGTATTTTTTTATGTTCCAGTGTTTTTGCAAAATAATAAAACAGTACAAATTGAAAACTTCAGTATTTTTTTTTTTAGGAAGAACAATCCTGCATTTTTGTGTTACTACTTATCATTGGGAAAATTTTACCCCCTGGGGATAAAGTGTTAATAACAATGGTAAACATCTACTTTTAGCAAAAAGAGTTCATTTACATTACACAAAAATCTTCATTTGGATGAAGCTTCTATATAATGTAGTTGTTTCTGAATAATTGGGTTTCTTCTCTGGTGTTTAAGTAGCTTTCCATTTTTTGTACTCTTATAAGACTTTCAAAAGTGAGTTGAAATCACGGTGACACTTATTGTTTATATTTAGTTAAGAAAAAATACAGATTTCAGAAAAGCAAAACCAAGCTAGCCTGTTTTAGGAGGCTTAAACATTTAAATATATTTTGTAAAAAATGTTTTTTTTTTTTTCTAGCTGAAAGCTATAGCAATTTATAAGTTTTTTAAAATTCTCATTCTTTCTACGTTCAATAAACACAAGTATACAATATTAGACAACAACCACTGTGTATAATTCTTCCCTATATTTAGAGTACATTTGTTTACCTTTTTCTAAAAAATAATCTTATATATTTCCTTTTAAAATAACATGGAAAACTGCCAAAATTAAAATATTTAGTCAGATAGCTTATTTATTTTACTTATTCCATACCGATTATTCATAATACTTATGCATTTAATATATCATTTTCCTGGACCCTCATATCATTTTCCTGTGTGGAAGAGGTGAAAAATATAATTCCAAGGATAAAAGAAACCTCCAAATAATGCATGGTTACAGTGTTTTTTTCCTTTGAGGTGGCAAATGAATATTTGCCTAAATGTTCTGCTTGAAGCTTTCATGGATTGCATGGAAAATATCTGCTCATCTCCAAAGAAAATTTATTTTCTTACCAAACCCACACAATTAACAAAGCAGGAGACAGTGTTTCCATATCTTCCACCTACTAGCTGATATAGACAGATTCTCCTACATTTATTTTCATTTGGATGACAAAAGGGCATGCATTTCAGTGTGGAATGAAATCAGATCTCAGAAAATGTGTTATCTTCAACTACTGTAGCATTCTACTTATATTTTGAGATAGGACTTTATACTATATTATAAAGTCTTGGATTGTGTGACGAGGGAACCTGGATTTGGAGAGGCAGTCACAGAGTAGTGCGATTAGAACTTGAACTGTAATTAAACAGGACTAGGTTCAAATCTTGCTCTTCCTCACTTCCCATTTGGATGAATTTGGATAAGGTACATGGCTTTTGCCAGTTTCAATTTTCCCATTTGTAAAGTAGATTTTATAGCAGTGTTTACCTCAAAGTGTCATGACAGTTAAATGAAATAGTGCATGTAAAGTGCTTGACACACAGAAAGTGGTCAATAACTATCTGTTGTATCAGTTTCTTCCTCTGTGGACCTGATATGCTCAGCGATGATTTGGATCATAGTCTCACATTTCATTTATTTGGAAAAATGTGCAGTTCTTTTTCAATTGTAATAATTAAAAAAAATTAAAGGGTATGCATACCTTAACTTTATATGATGCATTTATTACCTCATATAAAAATAGCATACTTGTGTTTAGCTTAACTTATTCTTACATAGCATAAGGAAGTAAAACTCTATCATAGTCCTAATCTTTCAGTTGGAAAACCAAAGCCAAGAAAAATTAATTGACCAGAGTTACAAAATTCTTAGAATAGAAAATTAAGTATTTCTATTAAAATTCTAAAGATTTAGAACTTGCACATGAACAAGAGAAAGCAAATTTATATCATGAAGCAGTTGTATGTAATTGATTCTATAAAGAGGACATTTAATACATTGATTTGAAAAGTTAGAGTTTTCCTGTGCAGTTGATTTTTATGCTAATAATAGTAGAAAAGTGTTTTATACCCTGAACTGCATTTAAATTTATTTATAGAATACTAGCAAACAAACCAAAACAAAACAAAAAACCCACACTTTTGAGTGATGGAAAAGTCAAAGTATCGTGGCAAAGGAAAGAATTTTTTTTCATTTTAATTTAATGCCAAGTTAATGCTTAACTTCTGATACACAGTGTTTCTCGAGGGCTTTGATACTGCCATAGTTGTTATGCATTTTCTTATACAGGCATCACACCTTTTATATTTCATATAAAATTATATTCTCTGGTCATATATAAATTGTCATTTTGCTATTCACAATTTTGTTATATACAATTTCTCACTTTTGATTTCACCAAGCTACACATTTATTTGCCATTTCATTGAGATATGCCCTGCAAGGCAGAGTAAAGTATTCTTGCTGTTAATATCTGACATATTAAAACAATCAATATGGTAGCCTAATTCCCTAGTTTATTATTCAAATCTTTTCACCTGATTAGCCATCTTGTATCTGTAGACCTATGAGAAGAATTTCTCTAATTTTATTTCATCTTCATTTGAGATAGGAAGATGAATGTCTGCTGATTTTGTAAAATGATCTTAAAAAATCATTTTTAAGAGTTTAGTGATTTTATAATAACAGAACAATCCAACCAATTTGATTAGTCCATCTTTGTCATAGCACTAGGTTTACTATGTTCACATATGCTGTTTCAGGCTTTTAAGGCATAGCAATATCTCACAATAGAAAAACTTTTACATTATTTAAACAGTTTAGTATCCACAAAATAAACAATATACTGTTCCCGGTCACCAAGCAGGCACTTCTTTGCCCTCTTTGGGTCCCTAGTGATCTGCAGCTCATTAAACCCAACACATGTGGACATCAGACCCCCTCTCTAACAAGGAAAGGGGTCACTACAAGGAGAAATGCAGAACTGCCAGTCGGATTCACCTCCTACCAGAAACGTACTTTAATGAGTACGTTTTTGCTTCTCAGGGCAATCTTCATGCTCTCATTTTGCTCTCAGCAAGAACACCTGGGATTCTTCAGCCTTGCCATGTGTGGAGATAGCCCAAAATAAGCCCGCTAAGACTTCCAAGATGGATTGCTACACTTTGTGAGTCACCTCTGAAACCTAAAACTCTGTGCTTTGTGATTTTTGTTTGCATCATTAGGATGAGGAATTTCAGCAAAGCTAACCACAATTACTTGTAGCTAATCTTAGCATATATAAAAGCAAGCCTTTTTTCTTTGAAATCCATACACATACAAAGGGCAAATAAAACCTAGCCACTTCACAACTACCCACTTCAACAAAATGCTCATCAACAATAACTTTTCAGTATTAATATGGTATTTCACTAAAAATGTGAAACATATTTCCCAACTTGATGCAGTTTTGAACATTTACCTTTACACACAGTGCTAATAATGGATAGATTTGGGATATTAAGCATACAGATTTCATAACAGGGAAACAGGTAAGGCTCTGGTAGGACCCACGGGTAGGCTGGCATTCTTATGAGACTAAAGGATACACTGAACAGGGCTCTAGAGAACACAGAGAACAGAGTTATCATGCAAAACTTCTGCTTTACCAGAGTGAACTCCACTACCCATACCCTGTGTCCTTCCTTATGTCTTTTTTATTAAAGAGACATATAAATATTAAGAGGGCTGTCTTTTGGTACCCATAGAAAAGTGGGAGGTAGGATCTGGAAATAACCTGGAAACAGAAAAAAAAGATAATATAAGATAATGGCCTGATAAATACAGATTCAGTGATTATCAGATCTAGGTTGCCTACTACTCAAAGGAGAATCATACACATTATTATGTAACTTTATGCCTCAAAACTGATTCAAAGGTCACACCAGGCTGAAATGTTTGAATATACATGTACTCTGGAAAGTAAGACAAAAGGAAAAGTGAAAAAAAAAAAAGAGAATGGGAAGTGCAGAGTAAGAAGGGAAGGGCATGGAAAGGAAAGGTATTGGTGCCACAGACTGTCTATTCCAGATCCAAGGATACACAAAGTAAAACATGTCTGAATAAGTTAAGCCATCACCCCGCAACTACTTATGGCCTAGGGAACATGCTGTAGAAAATAAAATTTAAAATTAAAAAACTAATTTCAGCTGGTAGTTTCAGTTTGTCCTAACAATCTAAGCACATTTTTCAAAGCTTAAAGTTTTTATGTCAAGCTCATGGAATTATAATCTTTAATGCTTCACATTAATGTCCAGGTGATAAACGATGATCTACACTTCTAACATCCCATTAGCCAATGTTCTCAAATCAATTTAGCAATATAAGCCTCACAAACATTAGAAGTACCAAGCATTATTACCACCCTTAGTGTATAGAAAGGAGAAATATGAGACATTAAATAAGTGAAATCGGTTGTCCAAGAACACGTTGTATATGCTAAGGCTGGGTTAACAGACCACCTGATTCTGCTCACATACACTATCTTACATTCATCTCACTTTGTACCCAGTTATTGGTTGCCAGACTGGACAATGCTATAATTTTAGAAACTTCTAAAAAGTACGTGAATTCTTTTAGACCAAATGTGACTCACAATACAAACACATGAGCAATTGTTTGGTTCTGTAAGTTCCAAGACAGTGCAGGTTTGGTCAGAAATTTAATTACCTAAAGGTCAGACTGCCTAAATAATTACTGTGAGAGGAAGTGTTTTTTTATAGAAATTAATATATGAGGAAGTAGGATACACATCGAGAAACTAGGTTTCTAACCTCTTCAGAAAGGAACATTTTCTTAAATTTGCAAGGGAACAACAAGATGGGGTTGGACTTGTTCTCAGTTCTCTGAGGTGAGTGGCAGGAGACTGGAATCTGGAACCACTGGGATGTTGGAGCTGGCCCACATTGGCTTTTGAGAACCAACTGTTAAATTTTCTGGAATTAAGTTTTGAATTACAGCCATTAAAGTAAATTACATAAATTTTAAACACGGGTAATAAATACTTCATATTCATCATTTCCTAATAATTGTACTACATTTTATATATCTGCTTTTGAAGTTATTTATATGTTTATCTGTGGTGGGAATAATGTAAATCACATGCTTCTGTGCATCTTTTTCTAATTTTACTTTCAATAACTTCATATTGGTAACCTGAAGTAGACAGTGGTAAAAATTGCCACAAGGGAAACTGGCAAGCATCAGGGCTAATAATTTATTATTTTGTTGATTGTCTAGACTGAGGTTCATCTGTTTTTATAAATAAAGTTTTATTGGAACATAACCATGGCTATTCATTTATATATTGTCTATGGCTACTTTCACACTATAATGGCAGAGCTGAATAGTTTTGAAAGAGAGTATGGCCCACAAAAGCTAAAATATTTAATATCTGGCCCATTGTAGAAAAAGTTGGCCCACCTATCATGTAGACTTAAGTGATGAGGAAAATGTTAATAATGTAAATTAAACTTAAAAGCATGTGTTTTTTTTGTAGCTGTTATGTTGTGAGAAAATATTCTTCTAATATTGGAAAACATTCCCTGACTCAGCAAAGTAATCATTTACATTATTGATGAGTAAATGAAATATCAACGTAAGTATGCTGAACTTAAAATAGATTCTAAATTAATAAATATAATCTGTATGAGAGTGAGAAGTAGTTTAACAGTAGCTCACACATCAGAATTAATGACAACAAGTTTATTGGGTAGAGTTAGTAGATGAGCTTACACCCATTAGAGAGGCTATTATGAAAAAAAAAAAAAAAGAAGAGTTGGAGAGGATGTGGAGAAGCTGAAACTCTTTTATACCACTGGTGGGAATGTAAAATGCTGCCACCACTATGGAAAACAGTATGACATTCCTGAAAAAATTTAAAATAGAATTACCATATGATCTAGCAATTCCACTTTTGGGCATATATACAAGAGTTAAAAAGCTGGGTTATAAAGAGGTGTTTGCATACTCATGTTCATAGCAGTATTATTCACAATAGCCAAGAGGCAAAAGCAACCCAAGTGCCTACCAACAGATAAATGGATAAACAAAATATGGTATTTTTGTTGGAATACCATATGATGGAATATTATTTAGCCTTAAAAAGGAAGGATATAGTGTCATATGCTATAGCATGAATCTTGAGGGCTTTATCCAAAGTGAAATAAGCCAGTCACAAAATGACAAATACTGTATGACTCCACTTATATAAAGTAGCTAGAGTAGTCAAATTCATAGAAACAGAAAGCAGAATAGTGGTTGCTAGGAGCTGGTGGGAGGGAGTGATAGAGAGTTGTTTAACAGGTATAGCGTGTCAGTTTTGAAAGATAGAAGTTTTGGAGTTCTTTTACACAACAATGTGAATATGCTTAACACTATTAAATTCTACACTTAAGATGGTTAAGATGACAAATTTTATGTTATGTGTGTTTTACCAGTTAAAAAAAAAGAGTGGATTGAGATATGACCCCGTTAGTCAAATCATGGTTGAATTGCAACCATAGGTTGGCTATGGCTATAACAACTGAGCAACTCAGAGCATTCAGTGAGAAGCAATTAGTCATATGGAATTTATAATAGAGAATATTATATATTTTGTTATCATTTATAAACTGTTACATATCGTTTATATGGGCCATGTATAGTCTAAAATTACATATAATTATGTATACATGCATTTTCCTACCCAAAGAGCCACTTGTTAGCATTTACCAGCACACCACTGCTACGAGAGCTCTCAGCCTGGAATTGAGGTATACTCAATTTCTGGATGAAAACTAACCTCAGTTCAGTTTAGCTCTAGAATTTCTGCTTGTTTCTTTTTAAAAATTTCTCTCTGTGAAATCTTATTATGACTGTGTATTGTTTTTCTGATTTTGTTGAACTGTCTGTGTTTTCTTTAGCTCACTGAGCTTCCTAAAAACAACTATTTTGAATTCTTTATTGAACAAATTGCAGATCTCCATTTCTTTGGTTTTGGTAACTGGGAAATTATTATTGTGTTCCTTTGTTGGCATCATGTTTCCTTGAATTTTCATGTTCCCAGAATTCTTGAATTGCTGTCTTCACAATGATAATCTCAACTGTGGGTGATTGTCAGATTGGTGTTCTTTGAGAGGAAGATGGTAGACAATTCGATTCTGCCATTCTGCTGCTGTAATTGCTCTGATATTTTTCTACCCAAATCTATTTCATTTTAATATTTTTTAAATAGTGAGAAAGATGTATACATTGATTTCATGTTTCATTAATGAATCACAAAGCAGTTTATAAAATATTGACTTAGAAGCTTTATACTTATACCATATGCCTTCTTTTTTCCTAATTTAAGAGTGTCCATATCAGTAAGATAAAAGTCATCTGTCATTCTTGCATACCTAGTTAGCTTGCTCAATTATTCCAGGCAAGCCTGGTTTCCCTCCTTTACCTCCTTTGCCCCAAAGTGAAGGGATAAAGCTTTTCTAGTGTTTTTGAAAGTACCATTTAACTAGTGATTTCAATCTGTCCTACCACACAGTGATTTATTAACCATGGCAGCCACAGTCCTTCATCCCATTGAGCCCCTTCTTTTTTAGCTATTGCTGCAGGACCATGGCTTATCTGTTCATGTTCTATCTGCTACAGCACAAGGTGCATTTGGCGTTGGCCTAGGGTTTGCTCCACCATTCCAGGGTTTGCTACCACTTCTGTTGTAGGTATGAATAATGTTCCAAGTGTAAGCGTGTGGCCTTTTTTTTAATTTCTGAGAATTATCTATCCAGGTGAACTTCCAAATGATTTCTTTTAGGATTCAGTCAAGAAAATAGGTTTATTTTCCTGACGCTGTTGAGAAAACCTCAGATACCTTCGTTTTACCAAATCCTTTACATTTCATTCAGGAATTAAGATATAGAAACTCTTTTAATGTCTACTTTTAGGGAATGAGTATGTAAGCCAAAAATAAGAAATACAGTTTTGTTATGGGGAGCTATATTTTGGAATGATCAGGCACAAACTCTATCTTATGTCAGTAAGGGATGTCTTTTTTCTTTTTTTTCTTCTTATATCTCCTTTTACTCTTTTCATTCAGTCAGTCACCTATTTAACATGTATTTATTGACAGCCTACCATGTGCCAAGCACTGGAGTACAGAGGCAATAGGAAAGTGTCTTGATTGATATTTAGGGGGTCTGCAATCTATTAGTGGGGGAAAGACTCCAGTTAATGAGAAATTATAATATTATAATAAAAGAGATATCTAAATCCGTGGAGCAATCAGGTTAGGCTATTCTGAGGAGATGATATTTGAGTTATCTTAAAGGATAAATAAAAGTATACAGAAGTCAAAGAAGAGAGGAGTAGGGAATTTGTCTTGTTTTGGATTTCTCTGTAAACAGAGCCTACAATAAAGACTCAGGCACAGGTGGTTAATTTGCAGCATGATCCTAGGAAGCTAGAAAGAAAAATGTCCTTTCGACTGTGGGCAAATGAGGTTTTATTCCATCAAGGACCTTTGGAAGAACATGTAAAATATACTGTAGAATTTTATCTTTGAAGGACAAGTGGCAGGGCATCTCTCTCTTCATCAACTCCTCTCCTCATTGGAATATGGTGGGTATGTCTGTGTGTACATGTGGACACACGTGCACATGCTGTGATGTAAGGAACATGGAGAAATGACTGCCTTATTTTTGGATGGGTTAGTGCCCACATTCTTTGTCTCCAATACCAAATGGGATGGAGATGAGTGGTTCAAAATATCTTGTGCCATTTTCCAAATGCTTTTTATTTCACATAAGAATTGAGGAATGCCTAAATTTTCCTTAATCTATCTCAACTGGTTTTACAATTTGAATAGATTCTTTCCATAGTCTCATGTAGCTAATACACTCAATTTCAGTTTGTGGAGTTGTGAATGTTCATTTATTTCCAAGTTCTATGTTTTAATGAAAAGTTAAATGTCCTCAACAAGGTCTTCTCTCTTGTTGGCATTTTGAACTCTTGTATGGTATTGGTAAGGTAGTTGCTATATATTTTAGTGAGGAAAAATGTTCTATTACTCAATAAGAATAACGTGGAAATCAACTTTGGTTTAATAAAAACATTTTTTGGACTGCTTCTTAGGTTGTTACTCCTAGTTCTTAAGAGTGCAAGAAAGTAATCAGAAGAATTATATTAATTTATTCATGATCTGTAAGCAATAGAGACCAAACTGAATCTCATAATTACAATGTTAAAAAGAACACTATGCACTCATACAAAAAAAAATTGTGGATAGGAAAATTAGTTAATAACAAAAGCAAAATATAAAATATAGGAATAAAATTTTAATAAAATATGATTTTCTCATAATTTCCTTTCAAATTATATAGCCTGGTTAGAATAACTTTCTTTGTAGTAATTTGTAGTAGAAACTATTTTCTTGGATAAGAATTTAGAGTAAAAGAGATAACACAAAATTATTGCCAGAAATGTTATTCAAATGTTAACTTGTTCTTTGTTCTTTATATTTTCCAGATTTTATTTTCAAAATGGCTAATTTATAGTATTTTTACCAAACATTACAATTTATCATTTTTTACTTTTTCAAAGTTGGCATGCTGCGGTTGCTTATGTAGCAGATTCAACTTGTTTTACTTCAAAATGAAAAAGAGCTTAGGTGTAAACAGCTGCTCCAAAGTAGGAGGTTTATGAGATTTAAGAGCTTTTTTTTAACAGCACTAATAAAAAAAAAATACTCCAAATAATAGTTGAAAATGCCCCACCACCAGTATGTGTTTTAAAGAACATATTCAGTTTTTTCTTTCCTTGTAACTTTTGATTTAAATTATCTTTGGTGAGGCTACCATGGCCTCAAGAAATTAAGCTATAATTATGTTTATATTAATTATAATTATATAAAAACCTTTGACTTCATTTGAGCATCTGTGTCTTATGGAATTACGTTTTAAGGCAGTAGCTGCTCAGAAAGAATCATTAACAAAATGCAATGACCTCTTTACCAATAAGGTGCCTTATAAATCTACATCATGACACCATAAAGAATATACATGCAAGTACCGTCATGTCTGTTCTAAAAGCGGAGTTACTAAATTACAGATTATAATTAGAATGAGAGGCCAAATGATATTTAGGGCTATTTGCAGGGCTTACTTCCTGAAATACATGCCTGTCAAATTATTACGGTCATATGTTTAATATCTATTTGAATCCAAAGATCCAATCGTTTTTCATACCCACTCTCCAGGGTTACTTCTCCCGCAAGCTACATAGTTGGCATATTATTAACTATTGGTGTTTCCATGATCAGTAACAGCACCTGTTCCTTTTACTGTACAATATTTTCAACATGAAATTATAGGAGTATTAGAACTTTAAACTTAGAAAACTTATAAAATTATCTTTATGTGTGGACTGCTTTTCCATTTCAAAATCAGTTAGGTATATATGGTGCTAATAAATGTTTATCTATCAGCTCTCTTGGGGAAAAAAAAACAAAACCCTAATTTAAAGCATCTGACAATATCTATGATGTAAATATTTCCATCATGGCCAATTGCAAGTTTCCAACATGATGACTTCACTGAATATGGTGTAGTTTATATTTTCATCACATAGATAAAATATAACTAAATAACTTCAAGAGTATATAGATAATAGTAAGATAATTACAAGTAATGAGTTTTGAATATTTATTGCCTTTTGTTTTTTAATATAGTTTATTTAATTGTAAATTTATAAAACAATTTTTATTATTGCCTGTGTTTAAAAACAGGCTTTCAAAGTTCCTAAATTTAACAAGGGCTCTCATGAGCTGGTATGAACCAGCTCCAGTATGCCACTGGGCTAATAAAGGTGTTATTATTGCTGATTTACAGATGAGGAAATACGAACTCAAAAGAGAGAAAGAAAATGAACATGTTGACCACTTATTTGAGGTCATGAATGGTGCTGGGACACATAATAAATCATAACTCATATAACCCTCAAAACAACACAATGAGGCAAGAAGTATAATTCTAGTTTTACAAATGCAAAAACAATTTTTCAAAAGCCACAATGCTATTAGGTGACAAAATCTGAATTAGAGCTCAGGCTCTCTAACTCTCAAGATTCTCACTTTTGTTTATACCAATATCTTTTGCTCTCTGGGTTTCCACATAAACTATGGAAGACTACTGAAGGATTTCAGAACAACCACTGTGAGATACAGCAATGAACAGTGTGCCTTTTAAAACACTCATTTTTAGTGATGAATATGGCTATAGATTTCTAAAATAACACTATATAAATAGTGGGTGATTATGACTGCAAGGATCTGATTTCAAAAATAAAGATACTGGTTTTAAATTTTAATAACTAAAAAGCATGGGTAAAAATAAGACTAAGGAAGAATAGAGAGAACTATATCTGTATAGTAGTTATAATAGTAAATAGTATGATGTACTGATGGATAGAGAGTTAACACTATAAAAATTATAAATAATTACTTTTTGAGAACTTAGTACTGTGAGGACTGATGGCTCAATATAGAGATGAGACAGAAGATGCAGATGTTTAATAAAACAATGTCTAAGGTGAGTCATTTATACAGGATCAATAACTTCCATTTTTATTGTATGTTGCTTTTAATTGGACATCAACAACAAAAAGAAATCAATATAAAATAAGTGAACCTCCATCATCACTGATAGATTCTTTGCAATCACTTTGAGGATTAATATAATGTGATATCATTGCATAATATTACTCAAAAAGGACTGGTGCAAATGCTCTAGGAAAATAAAGATATTAAATAAAAATAAAATATTCTAATTATGATTAAGGTACCTTGTAAAAGCAATGAAAATGGATTTAAAAGTGAAAGATTCACCTTTCAGAAAATCTTCTGTTGTTTTTGTTTTTGAAGCAATAGAAAGTTTGTTGTTGTTTTTGAAGCAATAGAAAGTTTGTTGTTTTTTTGTTGTTGCTTGTTGTTGTTTTTGAAGCAATAGAATGTTTGTGAGAAATTTCTGTGTAAATTTATGGTGTTTGCAAATAATGTTAGACTACTTTACATTAAAAAAATATATCAGGCACTGTGTATTTCATTTACCGTGAATAAGATTAAAAAAACAAAAAAGTTCAGAAGCTACAAATCTCTTTGGACAATAGGAACTATACTCATTTCAGGGCTGAAAAGTGCTTAGATTCTGAATGTTAAGGGTCCTTTGGTAATGTTCCTGCACTTCTTTTGTGACCTCCTGTTTTCTCTCTAAATTATTAAACTTCCATCATAATTAATTTTCTTCTTTAAAACTATATCATCAAAAGTGACATTTGAAACAGACATCAAATTTAAATAGAGATTTCTTTGTTTTCTGTCCATGCCCTTCATAGTAGCTGCAGGGAAAAGAATGGTCTTTGAGATGATGCACAGTTGTATCTAAGTAGGAAGCTCCCTGATTTTTCCAAAGGTGCCTGCAGCTCTTTCACACATTCCCGCTAGCATGAACAGTTTTAGAAGGGTTTTGAAAGACTGGCCCTTGTCACTTGTCTTACCTCTCTGCCTGCTGACTTGAAGCCTGACAAACAATGAGAAGTGAGAGTGACAAATGAGCATTACCTACTGTCCCAGAGGTCTCCCATGAGGGCCAAGCCTGAATATAGAGCCAAACATGCCTCCGTTACACTCCTAACCTGGAGAAAACAGAGCCCAGTAAAACTAAAATTGTTAATTAAATTATTTACAAGTACATAAATTAGGAAAGGAAGGCATTCATGCTTAAAAGAATGTGAAAACCTGAGAACATAGAGCTAGATTTTTATCTTGAGGTTTTTCTAATCTTTATACATGGCCTTTTTGTTTCACTAAGAATTTTTACAATCGGATCTAACATGTACACAACTTAGATTCTTGCTCTAATAGAGTTCTAATTGTTCTATACTGTGGAATTTATTATAAGGCATATTCGTTGTATATCTTCTCCAAAGACAGTTATTATTGGAGGTACAAGAAAATATAATTAAAACACTAACATTTAGCATAGTCCTCCACTATAAATCTGTGACCATGTATGGATTAGATGTATATTTTAGGGTTTATACTACTACACCTCAGTGTTACCACTAATCTCATGTCTTTTTGGTCCAAGATTCAGAAATCTAAACTAGCATAGCCAACATCTGAGTTATGGTCTGGTGATTCAGCAAAAAAAACATCAAAGAAGCCTCATCCCACAATTCCTTGCCTTGCTCTATTTTTTTTTTATCTTCTGCATTCTTCATACTATTGACATGTAATAGAGACCGGGGGAAATTTATCTCTCTTTTTAAGCATGTCTCATATATTTCTCTGAGTGCATAGGCACTATAACAATAGATGCTTCTTCCAAAGAACCTAGAAATAAAATGAAGCAACTAAATCAGTGTTCAGAACACCAGAACCATTATTATTCAATATGAGACAGAAAAGCCAGTCATAGTTTTGAATGTTTTTTTTAGGATAAAAAAAAAAAAAAGAAAGAAAATCTCTTGTGTTTTAGCAAATAAGAAGAGACAGTAGCAAATTGTTTGGGGAAGGAGGCTGGTATAGAGGAGTATGGTGTGAGGGCCAAGAACAGAACCTTGAACCAGACTATAGAGTACCAGCCTTTACTTCTTATTGTGTCTGTAAACCTTGAGTGAGTTACTTAACTCTGTACCTGTTTCCTCAACTTTAAAATAGAGAAAATAGTACTCAGCTCCATTAATTCTTATTAAATGAGTTGAAATAAGTAAAGTGCTTTATTAAATAAGCAATTGATAAATATTATCTATTATATAATACATGTTTTAATACCTCCTTTTAGCCAATAGCATAAAAATATACTTTTTTCCTATCAGATCATTATGAGGGTTAAATATTTGGTAATTTAATGAAGTCGATGCCTACCTGAATGATTATAACATTACATAGTTGTGATTATTAATGACATATTGGTTTATTGGATGTCACATGTGATACTATATTAGAAATGTTAGAAATAGAGAACTCTTATTAATTATATTTGTAACTGGTTCTTAGGGATAAATTTATCAGTAATTTGTTTATTCCAGTTCTGTAAAAGAACACAGTTATGCATATTAAAACACATGAAATATACTTTCTTTTTGAAAAAAGTCTTAGGAAGGCGTAATGAGAATAATAATTTTAAGATATACTTTGGCTCTTTTTTTTTTCATTTTTGTAGGGATATGTATTTTTGAAAGGGCACTGAATGCATCTTATACAGATTTTTTAATTTCCTTCCATTCTCCTGCTTATTGAATATTAGAGTTTCCAAAATATTTAGACCACTCTAAGGGGTGTATGTTAGGGAGTAACATTAATAAATACACAAGGCTAATAGAAATGTTTTCATTTAAAGAGTTTTTTCAAAGATTTTTAAAAACTATTTTTAGTTTAGATTTAAGATAATTCATTCATCCCTTGGATTATTTTAAGATTTTGACTTGTTTTTGCTTCAGGAAAAATCAGCGTTTTAACAATAGCTGTAACAATAACACATCTACCATTTTCTAAGTGATTGTAGTTTGCCAGGCATTGTCTTGGGCACTTTACCTGTACTGCCAAAGTAGTGGTCAAAGCAATCATGCAATCGGCATAAAAGTTATTTCCATTTTACAGGCAAGGAAAAAGGCTGAGAGAAATGGACTTGCTCAAGTTCACACAGTGGGCAAGTAACAAAGCCAAGTTGTGAGTCTATGCAGTCTGTTTTCAACCCTTGTTATCTAATGAAATCAAAGCTTTTATAAATTTTATGTCATATCATATTAATTATATAAGAGTTATATACCTAATATAGAATTAGTGCTCCAATTCAATTAATGATTGTTCAAGAACCACTTTTATGAGGAGAAAATTCCAAAATGTCCTAAGTTAAAGTACAGCAGGCTGTGGGGGTGGAAGGAAGACACAAGAGAGGTTAATCACTTAACAGCTGCAGGACAAAACCAACAAAAGACTGCTTTGAAACTTTGAATTAACTTCAGGGTAGCTATTTCTGTGATTATCTAGAGAGAATAGTCCACCACCAGGCACCACCAAATCTTGCATCTGCATGAACTTTCCAGACAATTGCCCACTAGCAATCCAAAAGAGCGAACACTTCTTCCTTACTGACTATGCACCTATGCCAGAACTAGCTTCACATTTACCTATAGCCAGTGTAAATTGTTTCACAACAATTTTCATCTTTCTTCCCCAAACTATGTACAAAAGAGCCCGTCAGCTCCAGGATGGTGGACATATTGTCTTTTCCATCTAGCCTTGCTGCTGGTGATTTACTCTGCATGTCCCAGGACCTCATCCTTTTCTGGCTAGTATGTGACTTAGTAAACCTTTTCTTTTGGAAAAGCTTTCAGCTGCAAAGGTTTTTGTTGAACAACTTAAAAAGTTTTCCTTTGAGTATAATTACAAATAATAAAGTTGCCAAGAATTCAGAAAAAAAATTTATATCCTTTTGTTCTTGTCAGTCATGGAAACAGAAACCCTGCTAGGTACTTTAAACTGAGGGGACTTAATACAGGGAATTGGTTACAAGGTGTTGGAAAGGCTGGAGATGGAAAAAGCAGTTGGTACAATTACCCAGAGATTAGTGACCACATGAAATCACTTCCATGCTGAATAGAGGATTAAAGGGGAAAATGCTGTTACCCGGAGCCCACGTGCATTATAACTGGATTGCCAGAGCACCCACCCATGCTATAAGACCATTGGGAACACATCACTCATTACCCTGCAGAAAACTAGGAGCCCAGGAGACTGCAGTCAGCTGCCATACCACAGTTTCCTGTGGAACCAGAACAAAGGCTGCCAGAGTTCACACTGCTGCTGCCACCTCTGAAACCATGCTTCTAGAGCAAGAAGCCTTGAGCCCTCATGTACTTTCTGCTGCTGCTACTGCCCAGGAAACTGCCAGAAGCAGAAAAAGAAAAGTGGCTTATCCCTTCCTGGCACCTTACATCTCCTGCCAGTGCCTCCCACTGACAGGACTAATTTGCAGCCACCTGGCAAGGGAGTCTGGGAAATAGAGATGTCAAAGTTCCAGCCCCCAGTGACACAAAGAAGAGATGATTAGAGTGAATGGGTAATTTTCTGTTGTAGCACTTTGTTTTAGATGCAAAAGAACCATTTAAAAATGAACATATATTGATGTATCTATTTCTCAATAATAGAATAATAGCCAGGATTATTCATTGCCAACAATAGATTACACTGTATTTAATTTAAGCAAGAAAGTAAGTCATTGAAGTGTAGTCTGTATAATCCACAGTCTCTGAGAGGGCTGTGGAATTGGGCTTTCAAGGTACCTGGCCAGGTAAAACTCCCATACTATACAGGGGTGGGGGTGTTACTTCAGCAAAGACTCCATTGCCACCTCTGTGCACAGACACCATGCTGGGCAATGCTGACACTGGACATTAAACACTAGGACCTCATTTACTGTTTAAAACCAAGTGCCTCCCACTGTCCATCCTCATCAAAAAATGGATTCCTCAATGTGCCTGAGTCCTCACATTGCTCTCTTTGGAATCGGTCTTACATAATGCCTTTATCACAGGTCTATATTAGAAGGAGGCTAAGAAAAACAAATTTTCTTCTTCTACCTTAGAAAAGTGGTACTCATAATGTCATTCAATCCTGGGATAAGCCAGTGTTTGCAAATTATCAAATACAATGACCATGAGTCATTAACATTTGTTGAATACTTACTACCTGCCAGCCATAGTTCTAATCACTTTACAGATAATCACAATATTCTATGCGGTAGCTATTATTATTATTATTATTATTATTATTATTAATTATTATTTCCATTTTACAAATGAGGAAACTGAAGTACAAATGAATATTTTTAATCAGCTCATGGTTTAATAGCTACTAAGTGCCGGATCCAGGATTTGACCTCTGGCTTCCTGGTTCCAAGTTTGATTTCTTAACCACTTCAATATACTATGCATGGTAAGTGCTCAGTAAATAATGGCTATTTCTGTTCATCTTTTTTTTTTTTTTTTTTTTTTTGCAGAGGCTTAGGGCATAAAGAGGGGAGAGATGAGAAGAAGCTAGAGAGGTGTCCAGAGGCCAGGTCATGAAGGAGCTTGGAATCATGATGAGGAGTAAGTAAGGAATTCATCCGATAGGTCAATAATTCCCTAACCCAGCATTATCTTGGTATCACTTGAGCAGTAGCAGTGAGCAGTGGAATTCAGATCTGTGTCTGAGTGACTCAGTAAGTATACAAAGAGGGAGAATAGAAGAGAAACAAATAATTTTTTTTGTTCTTGTTATTATTTTGCTTTAAATATTGTGTATGTATGTGCATGTGCATGTGTATGTGTGTGTGTGAGATAGAGAGAGAGAGAGAGAGAGAGAGAGAGAGAGAGAGAGAGAGAGGAAGAAGACTCCAGGAAGCAGAATGACTAAGATTGGTTAGAGAGGTGAGACAAGAAACAAGGGAAAATGTTATTCTATATTCTAGAATCCAGGAGAGATCACTTGAAAAGAGTGAGATTGACCAGGAATATCAAATATTACAAGTATGTCAAGTAAGAATGAAAAACTGGCTTTTAAATTTTGAAACTCTTGAAATGGTCTTAACATTCGTGTAGATGAAGTAGCAGCAAATTTCAAAAGGTTGAGGGATTCAAAGGAGGATGTAGAGACAGGAAGCACAAACAACTCTTACAGGAAGGGTGACTGAGAAGAAAAGGAGTGAGGGTAGGTCAAAGGTAAGCTCTTTATTAAGATGGGAAAAACTTGAACATATTTACATGGTGCTGAGGAAGGATACAGTTGAGAGGAAGCTGACAATGAGGGAAAGAGATAATTGGTAGTATAAAGGCCCTAAGTAATGGAGAGCAGATAGGATCTAAAGAACAGATGGAGGGACCAGACTTAGGTAGAAGTTTCTTCCTCCAGGACATAAGAAAAAAGGATGGTATGGTTATAAATAAGTAAATCTCTGTAGGGAAAGGAGTGTGAGAAAGATCTTTCTTCAAAGACTCCCCTTTTCCCCCTTGAATTGTAAGAAAATATCTGCTGATATTTAGAAATGATATACAAGGTCTGGAGAGAATGATGGACATGATGGATTGATACTGCAGGGGATGGGAAAGACACCGAACCAAAGGGGAGCTCGGTGGCCCCAGGTCCTCAGCTGAGATGAAAGGCAGTATATTTTTAGAATGATGCCTTTGTTAGTTGTCAGGAGTCTGAGCATAGATGCATAAAGGGCAATTGATAGGTTTGAGAAAGATCTTTAATTAGAAGGACTGGAGCATAGGGCAATTGATTCTGATAAGAAATTTGTTGAAGTGACATGCCATAAAATACAGGCTGGACTGGAAGGAATTTGGACTGGGTTAGGGTGTAGTTGACAATCTGCAAGGAAACAGAGGTGGTCAGAGCACTGGAAACCTCAGTGAGCTCAAAGATAAAATGTACCAAGAGCAACAGAGAGAGATTTTTGGAATGATGAGGGCTGTGATCAGAAAGGCTATTTAAGCTGTTTCAAGTAACTGTGGCTCAATGTGTGACCCTGGGAATGGGGTGACTTAAGAGGATCAAAGGTAAAGTTTTTGCTAGAAATTAGCTCAGATTGCAGAGGATGTCTCAAAAATATTTAGAGCTGTAACCTAAAAAACTAAAATTACTTTTTACATGACTTTTTCATTTTTCCAGAGGCACGAGAATTTGTTTCTTCCTACAACTAAAGGGATTACTTTTGTAAATATCTATTGATAGTTAATTTTGACCTGTTATGCCTTCTTCAGTCAGCAAAGTTGCTATGCAAAAAATGTTCATGTTTGTTTTAAGTGGGCAGACTAACTGGGGAAACTAATGAATACAAAAATGGTTTATGACTTAAACAAGATAGAAGACATGATATGGACTATGCCTCAGCCCAAGAATCAGGCAGTTATTTGAATAGAGCTATTTTTTTTTAATTAAAAAAAAAGGTATGGAATTAAATAAAATGTAAATAAATGATACTTGGCTTCTTTCCTTTTGCTTTTTTTAAAATTTCAGTTTTTGGCAAGGCATCTTCAAAAGATGTTCATACTTAGAAATGCATGCAAAATCACTCAATGGTGTGCTAAAACACGTCAATGGCAGAGGTGAGGAAATTTTTGCTGAGGACAGATAACAGAGGATTGATGGGCCTAAGGAGAAGGGAGAAAAGGAGAGCAGCTGCTGGCCTCAAGATCAACACCACCAAAGTGAAACAGAATGCCTTCTCAGAATAAACTCTTCCTCCTTTGACTTTCTAATTTCTGTTAGACCCCTGAATTTTATAATCTACTGGATTTAAACAGTGGAAGAAATTTCCTTTTATGCTTCTTATACCCTCATAAGGCCTGTACGCATCACAGAAGTCATCACAGAGAGGCCTCCTAACACATCACATCTCCAGCAGCCTGAAGAATGACCTTTCAGGTTCATGACAATCCACTGCTGGCAGTTACAATGGGAACAGAGAACAGTGCCATTCTGTCTTATCAGTCCTACCTAACATGTGTTTCCTTGGAGACTGCTCGCATTACCATGGGAATGCTTCTATGCAATGGGTTATGAACCAACTGTCACAAGGGTCTGTCCCTTTCCTACCTTGGGATAGTCTGTTAAATGTAATACAACTACATGCCATTTTAAGAAGCAAAGGAGCAATACAGGGCTTTATTTTATAGATTAAAAACTTACAGGAACTGTAAGTTTCCTAGTTCTTAAAAAAGTATTTGACAGACAGACAAGACACACACACACACACACACACACACACACACACACACACACACACACACAAATATGCATAATCACATACACAAACTCTTTTTGAAAAACTCCCACTTAAAAATGAATGTCTTTAATTCCATTATATAGTCAAACCACACCACCAAAGAGGTACTTCTTAATTAGCATTTAAGCATCTTACGTGCAGGGATGTTCAATGTACCAATTAAAATATGCTAACTGGTGAAACTTATAAACCCCAAAATGTACAATAGGACAAACAAAAAAGAAGTTTATTTCTTGCTCACGTAAACTATTAAAAGGAGTCTCCTTGTTGATGGCTGGCTCTCCTTCAAGCGATGATTCAGGAACCTAGGTTATTTTTGTCTGTGGCACTGCCATCTTTAAATGTGGCTTCAAAGATCTGCTTTGAATATGAAGGACTAACTGCATATTAGATTTTTTCAGGCCTGGAAGTGACACATGGGACTTTCACTCACAGTCCAGTGGCCACAGCTCAGTAATATGGGCACTATGTGTGTCCAGGAAGATGAGACATGAGGTTGATGAACCATTAGCATGTTTTTCCACAATGGTATAGCAACTGGATCAGTGTGGGAAATCTTCAGAAAGAATAACTGCTTTCCTATAACCAGCATGGTGATGTAGGTACACAAGAGACTACTAGCAGAAGAATAGGTCAGACCTTTAAACGATCAGGAAGTCACTTAAAGGAAAATATCTCTACTAGATAGTCTAATAAAGTCTCCTTATTGTCTAAAATGCATCAAAGGGAAGTTTTCTTAAATGAACACACCATTCAATAATACAAAATTGGCAAACTGACAGGTTGAGATGTGGGCAGTAGCAGTTTGAAGGAACTAGGCAAGAAGCCCAGACTAAAGAAGCAAAGCCCAGGCAAAAATCCAAGAATGCCAGGGCAACACCAGCATGAGAAATCAGATAAATTAATAGAAATCAAGAAGCTATAGAAAACTTGGAGCAGAGTAAAATTAGAGTCACAAAACCTGGAACCTATCTGTACCATTTACTGACACAGAAGAGTTTGTTTTTCATTTGTAAATTTGGGGTAATAATACCTAATTCACAATAATTAACTGAAGAATCAAATGAGATATGTGTGAAAAGTCATGTAAAAGGAGAAAGAGGGCTAATTTTAAATCTCTTTCAATTTTCATAAGCTTGGGATTTTGAAGAGCACTATTTATGAAGGAGGATTTGGAATCTATTTAATGCCTAAGTCATTTCCTAGTCAGAATGAGAAGAGAGTGAGAAGAACTAGCTAGTGTAAAAGGGCTGTCCTCTGAAATGGAGAAATTGCAGGTTCCCTTTTCTTTATAAAAGGACTGCTTTCTCACAGGCCTGACTGTCTTCCTCCCTTTCTGTTTTTCCTTTCTCTTTTCCTTCTTTCTTACTTTTCTTTCTTACCTGCCCCCCGTCCCATCTAGGTTTTTCATTAGACGAGCCTGGAGATTGAGGAGTGTGTAATTAATTTTATGAACAAGGATTCTACACAGACATTCTCTAAGGTTGGGTTTTAAGGTTAGATCAATAAAAGCAACAGAAGGCTGCACTGCTCACAGATATGTTATTTGGTGTAATTCTTAGGGGAAAATTTCATAGCATGTACCCTTAAAATGATAATTCCCTTTGACCAGCATTAATTCTTCAAAGTATCTATCTTAAGGAAATAATCAGAAATCTAAAGGTCTTACAAACAAAGATGTTCATCATATTTTACCTATAGCAGTAAAAATATTGAAACATGCTAATTGCTCAATGTTAGACAAATGATTAAACTATGTTATATTCACATAATAAAATAAATATGTAATTGTAAAAAATTGTTTTTTCTATGAAGTGCATTGTGGCGTAGCATGATAAAACAACAAATGAAATAAGCAGACTGCAAAGTGATCATAACCATGTCAAAATTGTAGGCAAGAAAAGCCTAAAAAGAGATATATGACAATGGCAATGGTTGTTGACCATGGGTAGGTGAATACTAGTGTTTTTTTCCTTCTTTCTGCTTTTCCATATCATCTATATTTTTATAATGCACCTGTATTATTTTTATATTTAAAAATATTAAGTTGATTTTAGTTTCTAGGAAGGTTGTTGATACTAACTTGCCTCATTTTAGTCTAGTGCTATAGTACAGAAAGCTGGTATAATTAACAGCAAAATTAGTTCAATTTGCAAGTTATACTGTAAATAATACTCTTCAGAACTGCATAGAAATATCTATATAGATATCTAGGTACTCCATACAAATATGAAATATGGGTTTTAACATTAGTAATTTCCTCTCTCATAAGTCATAATTTTGCTTTACAGGGTTTAATTGGTAAGACTATAATGTAAATTTTTGGTGCATAGTTTTCAGTCTTTTCAGTCTCTGTCATTATGACAATACAGATTCCATGTCCTGACTTATAGCATTTGCATGTATCACAAGGACTGTGTTGGAGTAGGTCAAAGTGAAGGTGAACCTTTCTGTATTTTGATGAATTTTCTTAACTCTAGCCACTGATAGCCATGGAAACAACTGAGCTTTCTTTGTATAATATGAGAATGGGGACTGTAGGTAATGAAAATATTTGGACAAATCACTTATATACACTGACAAACATTATCAATCATCATGACCCCTCAGAGATGAAAGAAATAATGTGGTCTTGTTCGAATGTCCATTTAATTAAAAAATATTGATTTAGAGTGATGCTTTCAGAAGTTCAAAGGAGGACTTAAATGCATTGAGGAGTCACTACTCTCTGAGAAGAGATGAACAGATTACCAGGCAAGCAGGTCATCAAAAGTTGCTCCAGAAAGTCAGAGGGGGCTGTTGATGGTTTCTGGAAGAATCTTACAGTATTACAAGATATTGCTAAAAGGACAGGCAAAAATGGCCAAAGAAAAGCAAAACACTATTTTTTTTAATTTAACCTAAAGTAAAATTTTGTAAACCATGAAAAGTGGATATGGAGAGTTTCTATCTTAATATTTACAGCTTTATTTGGAATCCTTGAAAGGCGTATCACCTCCTACAACCTGGTAAAATTGCATTCAACATTAAAATTATAGTACAGTAAACCATAAAGTTTATCCATAAGACTGAATATGACAGATTTAAAATGAGTAAAGAAAATATACCACTGCCGATAGGGAAAAAATATGACCTGAATCTGAATTTTCTGCCCACGCAAATGAAGGTGTACTCCGAGTGCAGGAAGCATCATGGTCTATTTGTGATAATAGAAATTTGTAGGTGTCTGGCTTCAGGTGAATCTCTCTAATATCTGGCCTCAATATTATTCCAGGCACAAAGCTGTATTTTATTTCCTTACAGTGCTTTCATGATGAAATTGAAAATATTGATTTGTGATCACCCCAGTATAGATCAATCTAAATACATGAATTTTGCACTTTGTTTTATTTAAAAGGACCTGGAACAGAGATTTTTATTTGCTTTATGTTAAGAATCTCAAGTCAGTTTCTCAAACTACAATGTACATAATAATCCCTTGCTTTTTAAAAAAATTAAAATGTAGATTCAGGAATAAGCAAAATTTATCTTTCTTGGAGAAAGTAAAAATTGTGGTTATTTTCACAGGGGTGATGACTGGGAGGGGCATGAAGGAATTATCTGGGATATGTAAAATGCAATACATGTATAAAATGTACTGACCACTACACTTAGGAATTAAATGCTTTACTAAATGTGTGTTATTCTGCAGTTATAAATTTTAGAAACAAAAATATAATAACAAATTTAAAAGGAAGATTCTTGGGTTATGCTATAGAAAAAAGTGCTTTAAGGACTATACCTATTGTAATAAAGCTGGACCCATTGTTGGCTGGAATGAATTTATCGACCAAACATCAGGTATGAGTAACAGAAAGAGGTAGACAAATTTTAACTTTGCCTCTCATCATTTTGAGTACCCCTATCCCACACTTATTTCTATAACAACAAAATCTCAGCTGGTGTTTTCTATAGTAATTTTGCAACTATAATCTAAAGGCATCCAAATTAGTCAAATTTTGATGGTTTTATCTTTGTATAGCTAATGGAACAATAATTGAGTTATAATTCTTACAACTGCATAGTTACTGTGCTTGGGAACTGGCTTTTTAAGATTACTTTTTCTCTCTTGTTCACTTACCTTGTCAAGGCCTGCTGCAAAACAGAATCAGCTCTTATTCACATTCTGACTGAACAAATCTATTGGTACAGACTTAATATCAGCAGAACAGAAGTAATTTTTCAACCAACTGTTATTTTACTCTCTCCTCTCATGTGGTTTACAGATCTCTCAGTAGGTCCAGGCACCCCAGGATTCTATTTCTTGTAGAAATGAGCTTATGTTCGGTCCCCAGAGGATACAATTTGGGTAATTCTTGCTGGCAATAATCTCCTCAAGTCTGTCATACTTCTTATTGCTCATCTGCAGAATAAACTTCCGGAGAAAAGCCACTGAAAGTATTTCAAATGACAAATGGAACATTCTACTAAGCTAAATGGAAAGTGATCAGTCACCCACCTCTTGCCAAGTTATACCCAGTGGAAATCATGTAATGTGTCAGGTTTACCTGGACAAATTCCACTTATTAACTAACCATAGCACCCCTGGCAGTGAACAGGGAGAATTAAAGAGAAGGAGTGACCCTAGAACTAATATTTTTATTTTCCTCAGTTATGAATTCTTTTGCCTGCAGATGTTAAACAATTGCTAATATCTTCCAGTCTTTAACATGGTTTGGCTCCCAGTTGTAAAACAAAAATAAAAGATGCCAGTTGAGATAAAAATACCTCTGAATACAAAGAGCTCATGCACTTTTGAGCAAATAACTAGACTTTGGATGCCTGAGAAATAGCTTGAGCTGAATTGAGACATGGAGAAGTAATCAGTTTTCAGTTGTCTAGCCAAGCTCATGATTACATAGTTTGCTCATTCTCTGCCAAAACAGAAACAGCAAAGTATCAAAAAGATCCCAGAAACTAGCACTGCTTTAAAAGAAGAAAATGTCTTTAATTTGCTCATTTAGTCAACAAAATTTATGGGGTGCCTACCATTTACTAGATATTGTTCTAGGCACCAGGGATGCAACAATGAGAAAGAGACCCCAAAAATTGCTCTTTTCTTGTGCTTTATGAAATGTTTTATGATTGATAATATGAAAATTATAGTAATGATGATGAGGTGGATGATATAATTCATAGTAAAAATGTTTTAATTGCAGAGGAAATATGACCAGGAAAACATTTTCCTAAAATAGAGCTTTTCTCCTAAATTTTAAGCAAGATTTAAAAAATCTCAGGTGTGTCAGAATATGTTTTTCTTATTATTGTAATTATTGTATTCAGAAGAAAGTCAAGATGACTTCTAAGCACATGAGAATGGATGAATGTGGGTGCAAAGTTATGGTATATAATCATGTGGAAGATTCCCCAGGCCTTCCTCAGGAGTACCTGCTGGAATTTCTCATACTCATTAGGTAAACCAACCAAAAAAACAGAAAACTGGAGACACTCCCTTTATGCCACCCACAATATCAGCTCAGATTCTGTAACAGCAGGCAAATATTTTTTAAAATTATTTTTCTATTGGTAAATCTAAATCCTGCTCCTTCAGGACCAAATATCTTTTTATAATCATATTTATTGTATAAGTGCACATGTGAACAATGGCCTTTTTAGGCATTTTAAATGAATTAAAGTGGAATAAAATTAAAAATTCAATTCCTCATTTTTGCTATCTACATTTTAAGTGCTCAATATTCACATGTAGCTAGTGGCTACCATAGATAGAATATTTCCATCATTGCAGAAATATCTATTTGACAGCACTGTTCTAGGGAGTTAGATCTCCCTCTCATTTGTCTGGTTTTACAAAAAAAAATTGAAATTATCTACTTAAATTGTGTATATTAAGAGTATTTTGATGGCTTCAGACGAAGTTAGTGCCGACACTTCTGGGACAGTCTTTGGGAGATTTACAGTGCCAAAAGAAGGACGGGGTTACGTAAATCCTAGAGTCTTCTTCCTTAACTTATGATATTTTGCTACCAATATTACCTTCAAAAAATAATAGTTAATATGCATTAGTTGGCACCATAGGAGAACATCTGACAGAGTCTGCCTGGGACTATTCTCTAGTCCCTCAAGGCTGAGGCAAAGCACCATACTGAGGGCCACAGAGATATTGTCACTACAAAAATCATACATTTCCAGTCTCAAGAAGCATGGACCATTACCCAAAACCTGAGTCACCCCATGCCAAATGAATCTCAGCATCTACTGGAGGAAGATTTATAAGGAAGCTTGGCAAATCTGTTGAACACAAATACTGCTGAATGGATAATAAAGCCGTTTGAAGCTTAATGAAGCCAAAAGGGTATTTAAATGTACTAATATAGAAACTAATGAAGGATGCCTTTATATCCTAACCAAACTACAACAGAAAATTAATGATAGAAGCAGACTTACCTGGAAACTAAATGGCCTAATATAATAAATATTGTTGAACTAAATTAAATTTGCAACATTTTAATCTATGTTTCTAAATACAAAGGAGGCATCTTTATGAAATGCTTGAATTTTGTTAGGCAAATGTGATATTAGTGATAATAATTCCATGACTTGTCCTATCTTCTTTGCCTTAAGTCCAACATCACATTGCTTGCTCTTTCAAGAAGAAGCAATAGCTTTGCTTCTTAAAGTCATCTTCCTAGATACCTTTCTCTTAATCGACTGCTTCTTCACACATAAATATTCATGATGACTCCTTAGTAATTATATTATATTCTGTATTACTAAGATGCACCAAGTGTTCTTGCCAATCATGGATATTAAGGACCTAATCATACCAGAAAGGGACTTTGGGAATAATATAGTATTTCTGATTTCTAGTCTTGTTTATCAACCATGGTATGCTGTTGAAAATTTGTAACAATAACTGTCACTTATTGAGCCCTTATTATACTATAGGTACTTTACTAAGGAATTTGAAATATTTGTTTAATCTTTTCCACAATTCTTCAGTTAGTGCTATAATTAAGCCCATTTTAAAGGGAGAAAAATGAAACTTAGAGGGAGTAAGTAACTTGTCCAAAGTCACATACCTGGTAAGTACTTGGGCCAAGATTCAAACCCAAGTTAGAGCCCAGAGCTTGAGTTCTGAGCCACCAAATGTGTTATGTTAGGGCAGGCAGCTCCAGCAATATGGAGAGAAATGGCCATATATCTAGTAAGAGCATAATACCATTTTTATCATTAATGAACAGAACAGAAAGAGGCTATTTACCACAAGCATTCTTTATATTTCAGAGGTAAGCTGAATGACAATAGTAGAACAAATGGAGATGACAATGAGTATTATTTTAATCCGTATCAAATAATAATCATGTGCTTTAGTCTATTTTCATCAAAACAAGAATATAATATTGCCCTCAAAGGTAGGTTACAGAAATATACCTCTAACTCGTTCTGCTATCTTGGAAAATTTATTCTATACTTTATTTTTTTCTTTGCTTAAGCAAAAAATGGATCTGAGGAAATAATGTCACATAAAATATACTAACAAATCTTAGAAAATCAAATTAGAATATAAGGGCAAAGGATTTCCAATTTTTCTGAGACTTACTCCTCAGAAAATTTATTTGTGTAATTTTCAATATGAACAAGTTACATAGAATTACCAGTTTGGTAAATAGTCTTCAACACATTCACATTCAATTAAGTATATTTTATTTTTGACCATATGAGATATATATAAATTAAATTATTTAACACATAATTCTTATTTATCAATAACTGAATCAGAAAGCAACGAGATATGCATGAACACACAAGAATGGAGTAGTTGCAAGGAACCAAAATTGTTTGTTGATGATGTACATTTGTCATTGATTCTTATTCTAAGTGTTAGGACCAGGGGAATTTAAAAAGTTTAAACAGAAGCATATGTTGACTTTTTAACAGATGATCTGACATATAATAGTTTTTCTTTTATGTGTTAGTAACATACACAAAGCTAAGTGAAATAAAATAGTCTTAAAATCCTTATATTGACAAAATAATATTAGGTCCTATACCATCTTTACTTCTTAGTTCAGCTTCCTAGAGGCAACTACTTAAATTCTTTCATTTACTTCTTCTCATAGTTATTCCTAAATCTCCAATATGCTACTAGTCTGCTTCTTGATCTATCAGTTTTAGACATTATTTATTAACTTATTATGACAGATGAGAGTGTGGTTTCTCTTACAAGCACATACATGCACACCTCTCCTACTACTATCTAGCCAAAGCAATCATATCATAGCCTGTAAATCAAATTGATTATGTTTGTACTATTTACTGGAAGGCTAAGAAGTATACGTTGATTACATTTACTTTCTTAAATAGCTTTTTTTTTTAGTCTACTGTTTATCTGTCATGTATATTTGTCCATTTTCATATGTTGAGATTTTCAAGTGAGGCATTGTACCAGGTTGTGCCAAGCCCCTATTTTTTGTTATCAGAGTCCCCTTTCCTGCTGCTCTAAATTGAACTGGTTACACTGTTGGCCTACGGCACAGCTGTCTTTTTGGGACTTCACTTTTTGGATTTGTTTTTTCCTCTATTTTCTTTTTCTTAGTTTATGTCTGTATTTTGTTGGACACATCCTCCAATTACTTCTTAAGAAAGAGTATGTGAAAGGTTAAGATTTTAATCTTTGTATGACTGCATTTATAAAACAATTTTACATGAGTGGCTGAGTATAGAATTTTAAGATAAAAGTCATTTTCTCTAAAAAATTTGAGCATCTAGTAATGCTATTGGGAAGTCCAATGTCATTTGGAGTTTCATTTCTTGAAAGTGGTCTGTGCTTTTTCTCTCTAGAGATGTTTGGATCATCTCTTCATTCTGGAGTTTATAAAATTTACAATTTTGTTATTTGCTGTGGTGTTTGCCATTCAAAAAGCTGAAGAATCAGTGGGTCCTTTAAATTTGGACAGTCATGTTGTCCTTGACTCTGGGAAATTTTTGTCTATTTACTCTTTGATTATTTCTTTCTTTCTGGACCTCTTAGATTGATCTTTGATCTTTTAGCCTTTCTTTCTTAATCTGTCTCTGCCGTTTTGTTCTGCACTATGGGACATATCCTTGACATTATCTCTCATGTTTTCTATTGAATTTAATATTTTGCTGATCTCATTTTTAATTCCCAAGAACTCTTCTTTGTTCCCAATTGTTCTTTTTTTAATGTGTCCTAATTTTGTTTTATGGAGGCAATAACTTCTTTCCTATCTCAAAGGATGATAATAGAAGTGTGTGGGTTTTTTTTTTAACTATTTATCTCCTATGAATTGTCTCTGTTTTCTCCTAGGTCTTTTTTATTTTGTCCTTTCCCCTCCTGTTTGCTTATTTTCTCTACTGTTTATGTTGGAGGTTTTCCTCAAATGTCTGAGTTTTAGATGAATTCTCATACTTAAAAGTGAGTCATGAAAACCTAATTTGGCTTGTTGACAGCCAGGCATTGCTTTAGGTACAACAGAAAGAGAGTCATCCCCTTCATTAGAGGATGATAGAATGTTTTGTCTCTGGTGCCATTCAGCTCCTCTAAATTAAAGACATTCAATCTTCTGCTTGGGAGTTTAATTCCTGATTGCAGGTGATCTGCAATTTAAAAAGATCTGTCCAATTGTTCCAAATACATATTTTAGATGGACCCCATTATTTTCAGTCTTAGATTTCACTTCCATTGTTCCACTCTCACTCCCACTCTACTCTTGAGCCTCTCCCAAGTTCTAGAAGGCAAATCTACTCCTTTCTTGTCAATAAGGTTTCAGCTTCCTCTGCCCCATTTCATTAGCAACCATTATTCTTCCTTTTGTCTTCCAGAAACCCACTGAAATTCCTGGTTCATGAATGATGATGACTCCAACATTTCTTTTATCACTGTATGTTTCTAAAGAGAAACTCAAATTCCAAATATTCAGACTCCTTGGCTTAGATGTCACTTCTTTAGGGAAGCCTCCCTGACCTAAGATTAGGATAGAGAACCCTTCTTTGTGTTCTTTCAACACTCTGTTCATTATCTATTATAACTTTTGTCATACTATAGTATAATTACTGGTTTGATTGTCTGTCATCCCTATTAGACTGTAAACTCCATGAGTGTAGGTACCTGGCCTGTATTGTTCACCGGTATCTCTAATGCCTAGCACTATGCGTGGCACAGAGTTGACTGAATGAATAATTCCATTCCACTTTTAGAAAGCTGGATATATTAGAAGATTTTTTTGAAGTGTAAAATCCACTCTATGCTTGAAGTTTCTTCTGTAAGGATGCAAGATGACTTTTCTTAGAGTACCATTTAGAAAGATAATGTAACAACCATTAAATAACAAATATGCACAAACTTAGAGAAACACAATTATTGAATAACAAACCAGGACCATGTATGAAAATCAAACCCAGTTAAAACAATCAACCTCTTCTTTACCTCCTCCTTCGTGCTCCATAATGGAGCACTAAAGCTTTATAGCAAATTAAAATGCGACAATTCGTTCGTAAACTGGTATCAGTTTTGATTTTGTTATTGCTTCAAAGTTGAGCTTCTACTTAATTGATCTGAAATCTAAATAATTTATCGGTCCTCCCCCTCCCCCCTCAAAAAAATGGTTTCAATTTGGTG
Organism: Macroglossus sobrinus; assembly: GCA_004027375.1. NCBI lineage: Eukaryota > Metazoa > Chordata > Mammalia > Chiroptera > Pteropodidae > Macroglossus > Macroglossus sobrinus. Next base: position 413,430 of record PVKZ01000220.1, read on the forward strand.
GCTATGTCTAAGGCTATAAATAGACCAGACAAATGTGTTTCTATTTCTTTCTAAGCAAGAATGCTTTCTTCCTTAACCCCAGCACTTGCATAGAGTTGCCATCACCAACTAAAGAGCTATGGCCTTAAGAAACGTGATCTATTAAGAATATTATCTGCCTGTTTAGTTTATTTACTGGATTATCCTGGACACTCCTTTCTTTTCCAGGAGTCATTAGGAGAAATGGTATCCCTTTATTGTTCCTGTCAATTAAGAAGAATGGAAGATTCTGTTGGTATTCAGTTAATTCTTAAAATTGTAAAGATATAAACTGAAGATGTAAACTTTTGGATGATCAGTCTATTTCAACCTATTGGTAAGCACAGAGTTGCTGAATATTATTATAATGAGACTGAAGACCATTCATTATACATTCTACCACTGTGTTTAGTAGAGTCAATGAAATGGGAACTTTGTTGTTGATGCTATTGTTATTACCTTTCTTATTTTAAACTAAAAGTAATCTTAGTGATCATTTCATTTTACAGATGAAGAAACTGGGGTCCAAATTTAAGATGTCCAAAATTAATTTTAAATCCATACAATAATGGGAACCGACAAAAATTTCATAAGACAGACAGATAAAACTTAACCATATTTGAGAATATGATCTTTGAATATATATGATTCAAGCACTCAAAACTTAATGCATTAGTTTAGACCATGGTTAAAATATCTGTTAACAATGGTTTATATATTCTTATAGGAATTACCTGAATAAAGAAATTCTTGCCTAGGTTTGCAGTCTTTTATGTCTCTATGTGGCAAGATATAGAGGCAGCAGTAGTACACAGACCAAGTCCACTTCTGAACTGATAAGAGGGGAAAGGGTGTGATGCTGTGGATTTCATTTTCCTTATAGTTGTATCATTTACAGCCTGTAGAGATATTTTGGATAGACAATGATATAGTGACTCCCACTAATGAATCATATGATTTATCAGGCATCAAATCATAGTCTGTAATACATTCACCAATAGAGCCATTGTTTACAGTTCTATTATGAGCTAAAAGATAGTTTGGGATTAAATTTAAGTTTCTTCAGTTCATTAGAATCATTTTTATGCTACTAGTATGGTGAGCTTGAATGTCATCTGCTTGGGTGATTTGTACCTTTCTTGAATTTTTAAATCAAGGGTCTATACATGACCAAAATTTTTATATAATCATAGTTTTTAGGAAATTAGTAATTCTAACTTAACCTGATGAGTGACACTCTCTTCATAAGAAAGCAAAACATTGTATGTGAGGGCATTAGTTTCTGAATAGCTGTTACAGAGTATTATCCGAAAGGTGGCAGAAAATCAATCACTTCATAAGAACACCAATTTGTACAGTGATTAGGCTACTGAGATGGACCTAAACGTTTATTTTTTAGTGGGACTGATATGCTAATGCTGAGCAATAAAGTCCCTTACTGGGTAGAATCTTGTTAGCTTAGAGATGATCTTTTTTTCCCTTTGGTTTTTAAGAAAGCTGCACATCGTTAAAATCCTCTTGAAATCTTTACTTTTTAAGGTCCATAAATAATTACTATATCCTTTTATTTATTTTTCAAAAATAAACATACAGGAACATTTTATCTTATCCTAGATGAGTTAAATATATAAATGATACTTAGCTCTGGCATTTTTCATTTCTAATTACATACTCTGCATGAATGTTTCAGTGAGGATTCTATTGGTTGCAAATAACAAAACCCAATACTAGAAGCTGAAATAATCAGAGCAATTTATTGATGTAGACACAGAAAAGTCCAGAGGTAGGGTGGGCTTCAGACATGGGCTAGCCAGGACTCTGAGCTCATATTTTACAGTTTGTTCAGATTTGCTCTGCTCCATGTTGGTGTCATCTTTAGGCTGGCTTCTTCCATGGTTTTAACATGGTTTCCAACACCAATGTTCTTCATGCTTCCTCATTAATATTAACTGTGTGTTGTGGGTTGTGAGGTGAGGGGTCAGAAAAACTAATGAATCTTCTCTCTACAAACAATCAAATAAGAGTTCTAACCTTTGGTTTAATTGGAACAGCCTTTATCAATCATACTTGCCAAGGGTATGCACTCTCTGGATAAGGTTATCAACAACCATCTTTGCAGGAGTGGGTGGAGAGATCAAATACATCTAATCTCATCTTAGCCACAAAATGGTGGAGAGGTAAAAACAGATGTGTTGAGACAACCTTGTTTTTCTCTACACTGAGCAAGTAGAAACAAATTAATGGTATATCATTTGCATTCTAAAATCTGAACGATATAAAGATGGTTCTCAATGTTTATTCTGCTACACTACATTGAGAGACAATATTAGCATTCATCATCCCACATATCTAAGTAGATTTATATGAAATTCTCTCTTTTTTTCTTCAACTTTAACTCTTTTCTCATCACTGAGAGAATGTTGAAATGATGAAAGAAAAACTAGACTCTGTTTCATTTTATTATCATTATAATTTTACTGGGTTCAATTCAACTGACTAGAATATAACAGTAAGCCATGACATGTAGTTGAGAATCTCTAGATTTTAGATAGAGTAGCACCTACCAGCTATATATGGTATGGATAACTGCTCTATTAGGTATATATTGTACCAAAAGAGAAAAACAAAGTTTTGTTAAAAAAAAAAAAAGAAAAAGTTTTTCAGAGACTTATCGACATAGACTATAGACTAGTGGTTACCAGAAGTTACGGGGTGGGGTAGGAGGCGGGAGGTAGATGGTTAAAGGGGGTTAAATATAGGGGGGTAGAGGTAGGGTGAAGTGGATAAAAGGGATCAAATACATGGTAGCTGAAGGAAACTGGACTTTGGGTGGTAAACATACAATAAAATATATAGAATGTCAAATTATAATTTACACCTGAAAATTATATAATTGTATTAAACAACGTTACCCAATAAACTTAATTTAAAAAGAATGTTTTGCTAGTGTAATAGGGTTCTATAGAGAAATAGAACCCATAGGACATGTATAGTAAGAAGAAAGTTTATGAAGTGTTGGCTTACATGGTTATGGGGGCCTCATGATCATCTGTCTGCAAACTGCAGGTTCAGAAAAGCCAATGTTGTAGATGCCAGTCTGAATCTGAAGGCCTGAGATCTAGGAGTGGTGAGGGCTGAGAGGGTCAACGTCTCAGTTCAGTCAGTCAGGCAGAATGATTTCAACCGTCCTCTGCCTTTTTTCTCTATTCAAGGCCTTCGACAGACTGGATGATGCCCATCTACATTAGAAGAGCCATCTACTCAGTCTACCAATTCAAATGCTAGCCTGTTCTAAAAACACCCTCAAGACACATCCAAAACTAATGTTTAACCAGATATCTGGGCATTCCTTGGCCAGTCAAGCTGACACAAAATTAACCATCAAAGCTGGGCATAACATAGTGTAGTGAGAAGAACACAAGATTTAACTGGTATGCTCCATTAAAGACATGGCCATGACTAGGCAAGGCACTTCACTTCTCTGAGTTTTAGAGGCATAAAAATACCTAAACTACCTAATGTGTAAGAAGTTGTTGAAAGCTTAAAAGAGAAAATTTATATGTTTTATGCTATGAAGTGCCATTCAGTTTTCTGTATTAACTGGAAGTTAACTACAATATATTTATTGTAAAGCTCCTCTATAGACTGTAAGCTCCTAAGGATATGGTACTTATCTATATTCCCCCACTGTATTCGTTTACCACTAACTCTCCATTTAATAAAGAAAGAATGGCATGAAAATAAGAACAATGGGGTTGATTATGATAATTAGGGAAAATCCTGTGAAATTGAAGAAAACGAGTTAAGTTGAAAAAAGAAAGGATGATATTAGGTAAACATTAGAAAATACAAGGAAAATTTAAGTTCCTGAATTAGAGCTAATAATATAACATAAAAATATTTATTGTATCACAAATTCCATCACACCAGTGGCTATCTACTGTTTCAATAAGAGTTTGCAGCTAAGATTGTTAGAAGAATTTTTCCCTTTGGGAAATCATCTCTAACTTTAAAAGGACATCCAAAGGAAATGACATTGGCTTTAAAGCTGAATTTGCTGGGCATCTATACCATTTAGCAAAAATATACCTGTATTTCCACATTCTGTATGTAGCTAAGGGATCTACACAACTGATGAAATTTTCATAAATTAAAAAAAAAATCTTTGCTACTTCAGTATGCTCTGTAGTTCTATAAAAATCAGTAATACTCTTTACAGAAAACATGGAGCTTTAGGGTGTTTTCACTCTAAAACTGCTTTCTATAACTAAATGCAATTAGTTGTCACATGTCACTGATTTATTGCCCTTTATCAACCCTTAAAATTTTGCTTTGATGTGCACAGAATGCACAGTTAGATACAATTCCTTCTGAGCTGGGGAAAGTTTTCTCCACAAAACTTTTAGTAAAGCATCTTTTGTGAACTGCAGTAGAAAACCCACAAATCCAAGCTACAAATCCTGAAAACTGTACCTTTGAGAAGCAGCACTTTAACTGATGGTCTGGTATTTCTAAAAGATAATGTCACCATGACATTTTCAGTCTTTTAATATCCTTTTATTGAGTCCCTTTTGTATCATCCTAGAGCTGGAGCCACTTGAGCTAGAAAAGTTGAAATACGTTTTGTTGTTTGTCATGTTCTGTTTTTCCTAGCCAGCTGGGCCATCACAATATAACCTCCTAAGTTCTTAGTGGGAGGCATCTCACTCTACCACTGGAACAAAGATGTTACTTGTTGTGATATAAGAAAATATTCCTTTTGCTATAGCACTATTTTAGGAAAGGAATGTTTACCTATTGGAAGTCTTCCTGGGTTAAGCTGCCATGCTATTCTACTTCACTCTAGAACTAATAGAAACAGACTCAGATGGGTATTCTTAACCAAGATTATGTGTTTGTATGTGTTTCTGGAAAGTTTGTATAAAAATACATATATAGCATATAAGATGATATAGTTGATCATATGAATACTATTTTCAAAACTGAAAATCATCTGTGTCTAGGAAAGAATATCCTAAAACAAAAGATAGATATTTTAGTTGGTAATTTTCTTCCATACATCATTATAGTTAACTAGTCGATAACTAGTGACCTATAATCACAATGTCACAAAATCTCTTTGTGATTGTTTTCTCAATTGTTCATTCTCCCCCCTTTCAGTTGGTAGGTAGGTAGGTAGATAGATAGATAGATAGACAGACAAACAGATATTGCATTAGTCATGGTTCTCCAGAGAAACAGAACCAATATAATGTGTGTGTGTATTTTTTTAGGAAGTCACAAAATATTTTGTCTATTCTTTTTCAAAAAGTATTTTTCCCATGATTTACAGTAAAAGGAAATCTCTATTATTGTGAAAAAATTTTGAAAAGACAGAAAAGCATAAGTGGAAAATAATCACCAATAATGGTGGCAGTTTAAAACAATAAAGTTTTTACTTTGGGAAATTTCAAACATATACAGAAGTAAAGAGTATAGTGAACCTCCATGTCCCCATCACTCAGATTCTTTAATACCAACTCCTGGCCAAGCTTAGGAAAGATTTATTTTAAGGAATTGGCTCATGTGATTTTGCAGACTGGAAAGCCCAAATCTGCCATATGGGTCAGCAGTTTTGAGACTCAGAAGAGCTGATGGTGCAGATGAAGTCTGAAGCCATTCTGCTGGAGGATTCCCTCTTGATCTAGGAGGCAGATCTTTTTATTCTATTTAGGCATTCAACTGATTGGATAAGGCCCATCTACACTACAGAAGGCAATCGCTTAACTCAAATTTCACCAGTTGGAATGTTAATCTCATCCAAAAGCGTCCTCTTAAGTTGACACACATCATTAACCAGCACAGATTTAGACAGACCTATATCTTTAACCACCTATGTCTCTAAATATAGATATATAGATATATTTTTTGCACTCCCTCTTTCTCTTTTGCTCTCATCAACAGACCTGAATCCAAATTATACCTCCCCAAATTATGTGTGACTTGTGGCAATGTTATTGAACCTCTATAGGATCAATCTCCATATTTATATCATAGAGATATCACACGTCTTCCTTAAGGTCATTTTAAGGGTAGATGTGGTAAATGAGATAATATGTATAAAGCACGTGGTACTATGTCTGACACATAGTAAATGCTCAACAAATAAAATTTGTTATTCATTTAGTCCAACAAATATTTACATGTCTTGAGCCTGTCCACTTCTCCATCACTTCTGCTACCATTCTACCCTGATATATTTTGTCTGGACTAGTCCAATGGCCTCTCCACTTAACCCTGGGAGTGGCCAGGGAAAGCCTGATTGATGAATTGATATTTGAGAGAAGCATGGATATATCTGGTAAAAAATAAAAAAAAAATAAAGTTGTTTTAGGAGGAGGTGAAAGGGTCAGAGAGGACAAAAAAAATTCAAATGGCAAAGTGTTCAGGATGGAAATCCAGTTCCCTGAATTTTGAAAAATGGTGTCCCTTTTATTCTGTTCAACCCTCTTAGTAAAAAATATTTTGCCACCATGAAAGCAAAATGTGTTATTTCTTTCTCCCTTGATGCTTACCTAAAACAGAACGACGTATGAATTGACCTGTGAAAGGAAAGCATGTCACTTGCAAGCAAAGCACACCTAGGAGAGCATGCTGGGCTCCAAGCTGCTTCTACTATCAAAATCCAATGTTGACTTTTTTTTTAATATTAAAGATTAATTTTGCTGTTGAATCAATATGAAAGCAGGTGGAACACCAGGATGAGGTCTCTTTCACCAAGCACTCAGATTTTACAGTTTAGCTTAAATAGTATTTGACTATTCCTGCACAAACCTCTGGATTCCAAAGTGAATAAAACAGGGGTACTAAGGCTTAATAACTCCAAATCTGGCATTTTAACATCTTGATATAAAAAGACAACAGGGGTGAGTTAAATAGAGACCTTTAACTTAAATTCACAGAATCAAAAAAGCCAACAAAATGCCCATGAGTTGTAAAGGAAAATGCTGAATCCATACCCTGCACACATGCCTGCACAAAACCAATCAGGTCAGGTAGGTTTTTCAGTAATGTGTCTATTTTTTCTTAAATAATCCATTAGTTTGGGTTTTCCATTAACTTCAAATTTGACAAAACACAAAATTAGATTTTTGTAACTTTGTCAGAATTTACAGAAGCTACTTTAATAGAGCAATTAGCTGTTTTGGTTTTCCTTCCTTTCTTAAGTGCCCTTGAAGAGCTTGAAGTTTAAGCTTTCTTTCGCTTCTATGAAAAAAGAAAATGGCCCTGATTGATTAAAAGCTCTGGGTTTGATAGTAAATAAGAACGACTTTTCCCCCAAAAAAAAGACTTAAAAGAAAAGGGATTTCTATATACAGACAAATGTTTTTCAAAAACAGACAGGAAAGAGGAGGGTTTCCTCCAGGCCAGAAAATATTTCCTCAGGTGGAAGGGTAAGTCGGTGAGCAGAAGAAAAATGGGGAGTTGTAACACTAGAGAAGAAAGGGCTATGAGAAAGTTCTAGATAGAAGGCCTCATGATCAATACGACCAGGACTCCTGCACCTGAAGTATGACATGAAGCCACAAATGACACCATGAGAAGTCATGTTCAAATGCTCAGAAACGGGGAATAAGTGAATCATTATTCATTCTTACTAGCAAGGGCAATTATTCTTGTAAGCATGAATAATCTGTGCCCAGAAACTTTGCTGTTGCTTTCATTGATGTGTCATCACCTAGAACCCCTACAGAGGCCACCTACCAGGACTGATGCTTGTCTATGCCCTAGACTCTATGAGATCTTACTCTGAGGGGGCAGCTTCCCTCTCAACATCTCAGGGCACCTATACTGCAAGAAGAGAATTTAGATGGAGCAACTGCAGACCCTATGAGCTAGAACAGAGATTAATGATGACTCCTCTATACCACTTATTTAGGAATTTATTTTGGTACCATGTAAGTAAGCATAAATTGTTTAATTAACCTTATTGGGTAGCACCCTGCAACAACTAGAAACTTCTTTAACTATACTTTTCTCACAGGAAAGATTTTAATAATTATTCTCACTGGACCTCTCAATATAATGTTGCAATATTTAATATGTAGAGTCTTAAAAAGAACAAATCACTAATTTGCTTTTAGAAATGTTTTTTTATAGGAAACACAGCTTCTGCCTTCAGCTCCCAAAGTACTCTCTGTTCAATTAGCAAGAAACTCTAACCATGAGAAATGGATCTCCAGAACTAATTATAAATCAGTGTCAATATTCTGATGATTTCCAAGAGAGATGACTAAGGGAAACTGCATCGAGATAGAGGAAAAAACTATTGACCGCCTGAGTTAATTTCAGACATATTCTATCACAGCCCTGAGAGTTTCCTCTTTGACCACTTCTAATGAGAAGGCACCATTGGGTCCTTCTCTTTACCAGTGAATTATCTAAAGACAGAGATACACTCACCTACCCTCTAATTCAAGTAGAGATATTTCAAGATAATATGCCAGTTTCTGTATCATGTTCTCATCTCCTTTGAGAATATAGTCTATTGTTTTGCTTCTTTGGAAATACCATATAAATAGCATTCTCAAAAGAGCTAGCAAATATTTATACTTGCACTCTCCATGTTTCCATTGCCCACTTATACCACTCCCTATGCACACATATATACATATATAACCATCACTTTCATAAAAACACAAAAAAGTTAGGATCTTTCTATTTCTGGATAAATTCGGAGTAAATAGTCAGATAAAGCTTTTCTTCACTCTATTTGAGTCTCGCAAATACATAAAAACAAAACAAACAAACAAACAACAAGAACAACAACAACAAAAACCCACAACACTGTCTGCAATAGGTCTGCTATATTTTACGGTTTAATACAAATAAAGCAGGTATTATAAATTTCAAGATGAGCATTCCCAAATAATCTGTCCTGCCACTACCACCTTTCCACTTTCTGTAAAGAGCATAATGCAGTTTTCCCACTCCTGCATACATAAAATCTACCAATAACTGTAGGCAATTGACTATATAGATACATTCCTCCCCCAGTTTATTGATCCTAGTGCAATTTGGCTGCATCTACTCTTGCTTCTCTTTGGTAATTGCTTCAGCTAAGGTTACTCAAGTCAATTCAATAAACATATTTTGGTCTTTTCTTTACTTGGGATCTCCCTTATACTCTTCTGATTTGCACACTCTCCTTAATTGACTTATTATTTCTCAATCTGTATTTCCAGTTCTAAAAGCCTCCTAAATATCTCTACTCAGAGGGGGTGGCATGTGCCACAGGCAACTCCAACTAAACATGACCTAATCATAGTTGGAGATCTTTCATCTTTCTTTCCTTATAAACTTGCTCTTCTTGAATTCCCTGCCTTGGTCACTGGTACTGACCACATGTCTCTTGGTATGATAAGAATGACTACAAGAGGGATGAGCCATCCCACAGGGCTGGCAATGAGCCTGGGAGAGAAGTTTATTCAGGTTAAGGTGGACATCTAAATCAGGGGTGTGTGCATAGCTGATAGCCAAATGGGAAGTGGACTCCGTGGTCCACAGAGAGTCTGACTGTATGCTAGAACAAAGGAGACCCAAAGCCAGGAGTCTGAGTGCCAGAGAGAATGAAAGCAAGACAGAAAATATGAGAAAACTGCTTGAAAAAGGCACAGTGAACTTGAAAAAGGCCATTTGTACCAGAATAGTGTACAGGTAGGGAAAGGAGCGTCAGGGTCTTACAAAATACTTTCACACTTTTATTTCTTTTGAGCAATAAGTTTGTTACAGAGATGAGAAATTGAGTAGCATACCCAATGTCACAGAGTAAGGAAGAGTAGAAGCTTGGTCCCAAACTCAGGCTACTGACTTCAGTACCTAAGTTGTGTCTGTACCTGCATTTCATCCAAGTTTAGGATAGTCCAGAAGACTGAAAACAACTGTAACCTCTAAAATGACACTGATATTTCAATTATAGTTGTACTTCCTGTTGTAATGTTTTCATTTTCTACTCTCCCACCTCTGCTTGTGACCCTGAGGTCAAAGACAAACTTTTTTTCAGTAGGCTCTTGCAATTTCCAAATAACACTTATTTGCACGAAAAACAACCAAAAAATAATAGAAAGGAGAGCTAACATATTACTTGTAGGGTCAAGACTAATTCATTTTTGCCCCAGGCTCACTACTTTTATGACTATGGTTATCTTAAAATCCCTAATTGAAAATCACAAGCCAATCATCACAGAAGAAGAGACAGACTTTTTTTTTGTCTTTCAATGTTAGTCTTAAAGATGGGCAACTTTATTATGTTGTGCACTTCTTGGCAATTCAACTCATTTTAGAACATAATGAGCTATGACTCTAGAATACGGTATTACAAAGTGGAAGTTTAACAATATAGAACAAAGAATAAATGTTGAATTAAGTACCAGTTTCAAAAACCAAATTACAAATTATGTACAAACTAATTACCAATATTTTCCTTAAAGGATTCTTAGGAAGGTAAACATAATCTCAATATTATACCACATTTCATAAATTGCAATAATTTATTGTTTATAATATGCTCCTAAAGACAGTCATCTTTAGATGAACTGGCCATTATGCCAACCTAGACCATTTAAAATTCCCGAAGTGTGGGATGAGTTTTGTGTAATGAACAATTCTGACTGATTTTTTTTTTTTTTTTGCCTTTGGAGGAAATTGATCTGCTAAACAAATGTTCAAAGTCAAATTATATTTCTCTCATGTGCAAAATATACTTTAAAATTATTTTTACTTTTCTTTTTAAAAATTATTTTTGAACATTAAGAACCAGTGAGAAATGGAACCAACAAAATGAATCACATACAATAATCCCACTACCTGAATATAACAGCTATTATAATTATTTTGGTATGTATTCCCTTCCAGTGTTTTTTCATATGCATATATTTTATGTGGTGATAATATACAAGTACATACATCACAGCTTATTAAATCATTCTCAATTTGCATTTAGAGTCCTTTTGATTTTCCATTAACCACTGGCTTTTAAAAATGTTTAATGGATATAGAATATAATTATTTTCTCAAAGGGGAGGGAATATGTTATCCTTATATATTCTAAACAAATATAAGCCCAAATTCACTTATGAACCATCTTTTGGATACACACTCTGATCTCCTCTGCCCTCCAATATGGTTAAATACAAGTTTCCCCCACAGAGTGTCACTAAGCCTGAAATGGCTTTGCTCCAAAAGCCCTGGGATCCTTTGTGTTGCACACAAAAATGGCTGAAACCTACAACTGTAATATAATAATACATCCCCATGTGTCCCCCTAATAGCTTAATAAAAAGGACAGACCATATTCCTAAAACCCAAATGTTTATCTCAGTGTAGCTTGGTGGTGATGATCATGGGTTTTGAGGTCAAGCTGACCTAGGTACAAGCTATGATTCTGTTCCTTACCGCTGTGGACAGGAAGCTGCCTTGTTTAACTCCAACACATTCACATTATAGTCTATATGAATGGTACCCCCTGGAGTAGGGCAGTGTAGAGCCACTTACCTAGACCTCAGTGGGAATGTACACAAGTTGTAAAAGATAGCTTCCCAGGTGTTAGGTAAATTGTTTAATATCTGAGCCTCAGCTTCCAAATCTGTAAAACTGGAGAGTGATAATAGTACCTAATTTGTTGGGCTGTTGTATGAATTACAGAAGAGAATACTGTAGTAAGATATTTAGCAAAGTGCCTGAATGTATTAAGTCCTCAGGACACATTAACTCCTATCATAATTTTTCCAAAAATGTATACTTTTCAAAAGAAGGATTTAGAAAAATTAAGTTCTTTTGCATGCTTTTTTTTATTATATGGTTGGTTTTTGTTCTTATTTTCTACATCGGTCTACCCAGAATGGAAGAACAGCATGAAAATAAATAGAACAGAATAAACATCTGCTCATAATCTTCATCCCTGAACCTGAAGAATGATCTGATTTTATTTTAAACCAGAGTCACAGATTATTCCTAAATTAAACTGCTTGTAATCCAAAGGCTCCTGAGAAATCAGCTGTGGGAATCTCTTTTAGCTTGGATGGGATTCAGTGAGGCCACAAACTACAGCAAGGACTCCTTAGCTAAGGAAACAGGAATAATCGAGGATAGAGACTGGGCAGAGAAAGAAGACATGCAGGTTTGATCAAGTTCAGAATGCTGTGAGAGGAGTCTGAAAGAGGACCGCATTCAGGAATGGTCACAGAAGTAGAGGGTGACTATGGTCATGAGAGTCTGTAGAAATAAATCTCATAAACACTACTGAATGGCACTATGTGCTAATTCCTGGGAGTAAAGAAGTAAATGAACATAAGCATCACTTATTCTCACGAGGCTTAACTACTTTTGTTCGTATCCTGGGTGTGGGATGGCATTAGATTGAATCAGAGTAAAGAGTATCACCAGAATAGATAAAGAACTGAGTTTCCAGTCCAATCATGGATCTTGAAGCCAACTCAGAAGCTTCCTGAAGTAGTGATAGATTTCTGAGGTTATCTAGCATAATTCCTCTGGTGGTTTATAGAACAGGAGGGAAGGAGAACCACTGTGAGGTCAACCAACACATCTTCCCCTGCTGCCTCCTATTCCAACCCCACAGAGACTGGGAATGAGTCCAACTATCTGAGGACTGAACTAAGGAATTGTGGTGGTAGAGGGGGCATGAAAATGCTGCTCAGTTGGATGTAGACTAACCAATGCTGGACTCCCTCAAGTAACCAGTCTAAAACAGATCACACTGGACTTTCAGATTTGCAAATTGAGAGAAGGCTATTTAAAAAGAGAAAAATGAACCTGAAAGTGGACAATATGCTGCAAATTAAGAGATATTTTGTATCTAAAGTTTTCTCCACAGGATGACAGTTTAATCACATTGATTCCTCAGCATAAAATGTAGTTTTTTCAGATCCATTTTAATTGTAACTTTAACCATCCTACTGCATGCAATTCTGAGACAGAAGAGAGCCAACTCTGTTAGAGCAAATTCAATTTGTCTTTTACATTGTCAGAATGTTCTTGTCTTAGGTGAGAAACTCCAATAACCATGCACAAATTTCTTTATAAATTACTTATCTTTCAGATGCTGTATATACCATTTCACCATGTTTTCTTTTATAAGTTTGTAGAATATGATTCATGTCATATTTCTAGAAGGCCAAAGTTAAGTGAATATGCTTCGATATAGTAACATTCAAGGTTGCAATTAATCTTGCAAGCTTCATTTAAGGAAGGTATAAAGTAGAACAATAATTCACTCAAAAGTCATTGGTTTAGGCCCTTGAAGTCATTTCTCTTTTTAGTAACAAAGAGGATTGTTTTCTGAGAAGAAATAAAAGTATACACATGATACTTGTAATACTAATGTAATATGTTCAACTCTTTTATAGAGAACTTTATCCATCTGCAAAGTTCCTGCCTCTAGATCAGGCAGAATGGTCTGCCAAGTTAATATTTCTACACAGTAGTGGAGAGGGGATGTGGCATGGAAAACAAAGCTTGAAGGGTAGCAGCTGAGGAGAGTCTACATTCCAAAGAGGAATAAGATAATGAGAGGTTGGTTAAAGATTTCAGGACTTAGGGGCTTATTCAGAGTCAGTTCTAGGCATAGTTAGTTAAGAAGGTTGAAGATTGTTTAGTCAAGGATTGTTTGGTTATAAGAGAAAGAGACCCATTCCAGTGAGCTTAAGAAAAAGGTGTGTGCATGTGCGTGTGTGTGCGTATGTGCGTGTGCATGTGTGCGAGTGCACGTGCACACACACACTTAAAGTCTCAAGGGAAAGAAGGATAGCATGGTCTCACAAAAGAATGGAACCACCTCTGGAAAATACTTTTGTCTCTCTATGACCATGTGGTCTTTATCTTTGTTGCTCTCAAGGTTTCCACTTTATTTTACTCTCTATCTCTTTATTTTACAGGTTGGCAGACTGGCTTTCCATGATTTGAAATGCAAAGGCCAGAATGGCTACAGGCCTCAGATTTGCATCATTTCCTATTCTAAGGCTGCCACAGACTCACTAGAGCCTGAGTCCCAAATCAAAATTCTTATAAGAGAGACTCTAATTAACTGGGGGTAGATTCTCTGAGAAGGAATATTGAGAAGGGGTAGCAATAGTTAGCAGAGGAAATGATATAAGAAATGCAATAGCAATTTCTTTATGAATTTTCTTCTCTTCTGCTTGTTATTTAATTATAATCACTCTTTTACTTCTTTGAAACTGAACAGAAAGTACTGTTTAGAGATACATGTATCACCTTACAGGGGTAAATACATTAATCCAATAGCACCCATTTTAGGATACTATCACAAAAGAATCAGGTTAACCAGTTAATAACCTATCCAGCCAATAACTCATGACCTACAAAGTCCCTGAAGGGAAAGTGTCAAGGACAAATAAAATTTGATTGCAGTTAAGGAGAAAAACAAAATGGTTAGAGTTGAGTAGTTACCTAGAGGATGTAAACAGATGGATACCCACAAGCCTGACATGTTTCATCTCATTATGGGATGATGCAAACTTCCTTTCACCCCTATGTCTTTGCTTCTTTTTTACCTTGCTAACTCCTACTCTCTCCACAGCACAGTCATGGGTTGAATTACATTTCTCCAAAAGATATGTGAAGTCCTAACTCTAGGTACCTGTGAATGTGTTATTTGGAAATAGAGTATTAAAGATGCATTCAAGTTAAGATGAGGTCATATTAAATTATGGTGGCCCTGCACTCGATGAATGATGTCTTTACAAGGAGAGGGAAATTTGTAGACAAGGACCACACACTGGAAAGAAGGGTATGTGGCAACAGCAGCAGAGATTGGAGCAATGCTGCTACAAGCTAAGTAACACCAAGGAGTGCCAATAGTCACCAGAGGTAAGAAGAGTTAAGAAAGAATTTCTTCCTAAAGCCTTCCATCATAGAATGGTCCAGAGAACACATTGATTTTGGACTTCTAACCTCCACAACAGTGAAAGAATAAATCTGTTATTTTAAGCCACCAGTTTGTGGTAAATTGTTATGGAAATTATAAGAAATGAATACAAGTTCTATGCTCAGGTGTCACTCCCACTAGGTTTGCTTCCCACACAACATTTGCTATAGATTGAATGTTTGTGTCCCCCACAATTTCATATGTTGAAATCCTAACCTCCTATATAATAGTATTAGGAAAGGATGGCCATTGGGAGGTGATTAGGTCATGAGGAAATAAAGAGGCCTTAGGTTGGTTTTACACATTTAACTCTTCATAGAAATCTTTCCATTCAAATAAAGTAATTATAATTCCTGAATTCAGAAATGTGGTACAAATACAGATGAAGACAAACCAGCACATGAGCCATCTGAGGCAGGCAGATTCATGGGGAAATTTAGAAACTGTCATCAGGAGAGTTAACGTAAAGTCCATCAATCCTCATTTTCAGATAGTATAAATAGAGTAGGATGCTTCCTACCCCATCCACTCTCATATTAGGTCCGCTCCTCTGGATGAAGGTGGTGGTTCCATTTACCCCTCAAGTATACATTAGCTGCTACAATGCCATTTTGAGATGTCTGCTATAAATATTGGACATGTTTTTATTTTTCTAAATAAATAGCGAAGAGATTCTCTATGCTATGTAGGAATATTATTTCTCTCTAGTGTGAATAATCACTACTTAATGTTAGACTGTTCTTCAGATAAGTGGCACAAATTGTCTGCTGGGTGGCACACAGCTCAAGGGGATGCTGGGCAGACAGTCTCATCAGCACATTAAATGGCATAATTACACATTCTATAATGTATGTCATTGGGGTACTTGGGTGGGCAGAGCCTATTTTTATCTATTTTTATTGCACTCAAAAGAGCTTCACCTTCTGGAATAAGATTCTAAGCACAGTCTCTGAGAATCATTCTTCCATTTTATTTGTTATGCTCACTTAACCAAGCTTCTAAAACTTATTTCTCACATCCAGTTCCTTATATGGTAAACATCAGAGTTCCTTTCCCAACTGTCATTTTTAATGACAATCCTAATCCAGGTTAGAGACTGGATTAGGAATAAGTGTGTAATACAATACTGGTTCATGTGGCATAAGAGAAGTTTGCTGATGTGTGTGAGATGTACATATTCTAGGAAATGTGTCTTTGGTCCTAACAGAGAACCATAGGAAGAAACAGTCTCTCTTGTGCCTATAGACCTGAAATTACTGCAGCCATCTTGCTACTTAAGGAAGAAAGCCTCACAAAGATGGCAGAGTAGAGAAATGAAATAACTCATGCCCTTAGTGACATCTTCAAGCCAATGAGTCAAAGAATGCTGTGGTCTCCTCTACTTGGAGACTTACCATTAATATGAAGTAATACATTTTCTTATTATGTAAGCTAGGTTTTATATTAGTTGAATCTGAAGGCAATTCAAACTGCTAAACTGCTTCAACAACACTGAAGAAATGGCAGGCCAATAACTAAACTGCAAATCAATAGCTGAGTCATTACCTATAATGGACATGTCTTTTTCTGCCTACACCTTCTTTGATATCCTTTCCTTTCTGATTCTTATTCCACATAATTTCAGGGATTGATCTCAACTTCTTCCTCAACAGAGGTCTGTGATCCATAATCTGGCCACTGATACTGCCCTAACCACCTAGCTGCAGTGATTGGTGCCTGACAGACCAGGATGGGTTTATGACTCAAGCAAGGCCAATAAGCAGTATCAACAGGAATCTTACTTTAATTTTTAGGAAAGGAGATTCTTTTTCAGCTAGAGTTGCTAAACTATTACATTATAATCTTAGAATTTCCAATGGCCATTTTTGCTATCACATAAAAAAAATCCTGACTGTGAATGGAACTGACACAGAGGAAAATAATGGGAAAAGCTGCAGAAAGAGAGTGCATTTGCTATAATAACACCTGTGTTAGTCCATGTGGGCTGCGTAACAAAACACTATATGTTAGGTGGCTTACAGAACAGGAATTTATTTCTCACACTTACAAAGGCTGGTAAGTCCAAGATCAAGACAGTGGGAAGTTTGGTGTCTAAGGAACACTAGCTTCCTGGTTTATAGATGGCTATCTTTTCACTGTTCCTCACATGGCAAAAGGAGCTCTCTGGAGCCTCTTTTATAAGGGCACTAATCCCATTTATGAAAGCTTTATCCTCATGACCTAATCATCTCTTCCAAAGGCTCTACCTCCTAATACCATTACATTGGGGGGTAAAAAATCTACATAGGAATTTGGGGGGACACAAACATTCAGTCCATAGCAGCACTGATCTCAATTCTTCCAGAAGCTCAGCTCTACACTTGAACTTTTCAGGGACATGAGCCTGGAAGGTCCTGTTGGCTTAAATAAATTTACACTGGTTTCTTTACTTCCAATCAAAAGAATCCTAATTAATACAAAATCATATTGATGGCTACCATTTTCTGAACACCAATTATATTCCAGCATATTATATCGTTACTTCTAGGCTTACAGTGACTCTAGAATGTAATATGTATCACTTTACAGATAAGGCTGAATCTCAGAGGGTGTGAACATGCCCACTTCAGACTATAACAACAAGCAGAGCTGAGTTTCAAACTCTGCAGACAGTGCACTTTCCCTTGTCACTGGTACTGGTGACATCCACATTGCATTTCAGAGAGCCCATACTTCTCTTGGAAATTTATTTATCTTTTAAATATTAATTTATCTATTTAGTAAAATACAGTGATGGATTCAAATTTCTGATACTCCTTCTCCCCTCATTTCCCAGTATTTCTTGTACACAGATGGAGCTACTTGATGGAACACTTGCAATTTCTCACTTCTTTTGCTTTTGCTATTTTCTTCTCCTGGAATTCCCTTCTACATCTACATAATCAAATTCTATGCATCCTTGATGATGCAGTTCACATGCTACTCCTTTCATAGAGCCATCTCTAATCCTCAAGGTGAAAACTATCTCTTTGACCTTTATTTTCACTACATGTACTTTTCTAACGGCAATTGCCTTTTCCTTCTTAATAAAGTTATTTGACTTTATTAAGGGACTTTTATTAAGGAACTGATAAAGTGCATAACTTTATTAAGAGACTTTTATCCCTTAGTAGAAAATTTGATTCAACTTTGCATCCTCATAGTATTTAGCATGGTACAATTCTATAAATCTTGAATGAGTGAATGAATGAATGAAAGGCATTTATAGACCCATCTTTACAACTTTAGGATCATATGAGAAATCTGGAGGTGAGTATATGGGGGTTTTTGAACCCCATTTAACAAGTAACTTGAATAAGGGAGGCATCCAATAATAAAATTACTTAAACTTAGCATAATATCTAGCCCCTTAGAAAGTAAAAACAACTTTATTATAAGCTATACTCAATGTCTCATTTTCCATTCGTGTCATACATTAATTGAGTTGTATCAACCTTCCTATTTATATTTTTCATGTTTACTTACACTGACAGTTGTTATAGTAACACACGGCTTTGAATTCTTATTTCATGATTTTTTTGTGAATCTATTCTCTCAAGGGCTTTATCTCTCAGGCTATTGTTTGTCTCTTCACAAGAAACCTTAGTCCTTCATTTTAAGAGTATGGTTTCTACAAACAATGGGTTCTCTAAGTAAAAATCAATTATATTCTTGATTGATGCTGCCCTGTGCCTAAATTGTTTCTGTAAAAAGAATGATTTGAACTCATATTAATATATATGGCTATATTTAATTAACTCTTACAGATTAGTTCACTCATAAGTATTTTTACTTCAAAACCACCTTTATAAGTTTATGTTAAATAAATGCCCTTATCAGCTAGATTACAAAGTGGAAGAGAGTTTGCTTTGTCCACATATAACCTCTAGAAGACAATTCTCATATCAAACATGTCATGTCATAAAGTAAATTTAAAATACCATCCAATACTGTGTTTAAATATTTTAATATTAAAATTACACTATGATTAGTGTGTTGAGAGATTTTAGAAAGTTAATTCTAAAGGCTCAGCCAAGCCATGTTGCATGCTTTCTCATGTATATTATAGGTACATTTTTAGGTAACAGTATTTGATTAATATTTTCTAGAATTTATATATATCTGAGCTAGTTTATAAGAATATTACTTTACAAAACTGTGTAAATGTGGACAGAATAATTGGCAAATAAATATATACTAATCAGAAAAAAAATACCCAAAGCCAATATTATAACTAGTTGTATGTCATTTATGTATATGAGAATAACCTTGTCCTTGACACATGATTAACACAAATGATAGAAGATTTCAAGCTTCCTACCTTCATATCTGAAAAGTGAAATCATGAAAGCAAACTTGTAATTACCAGCAGGAAATTCTTAACCAGGTTTTAATCATCAAGTTCCTCTTCTTTACTTATGTACGACCATATTCCTAAAACATGTTTTTTGATAAAAGTTTTTAAGGATCTCTCAAAATGATGGGCTACTTATTTGAATATACTTATCTCTCCTTTCCCTCCTCTCCTTATTTCTCTCCTCTTTCCCCTTTCCCTTCTCCCCTCTCCCATGTTTCTTCTTTTTTTTAAAGAAGTGTTATGTTGACAGAAAAAGTGAACATGAAGCCCACATATATTTCATTCTTCTCCTGTCCCTCTTTTTTCACTGCCCGAACTACAGGATTAATTTTCTTTTTTAACAACTCACAACACTGCAGTTTAAACTTTGAGAAACCAAAGCTATTTAAGAGTTTGCAGGCTGGTGCTGTTCAATTAGTAGGTAACAGGGGAAATCTGAAGCATCCTAAAGTGTTTAAGTTATTTATTTTTATATGCAACCTTAACAGAAAAATTGTTCATAAAGTAAATCCTTGCACTGGTTTCTCAGTTTCACTCAATCTCAAATCCTTTGATAGGAAAAAAAAATCTCTAGTTCCTGGAAATAAGAAATAATATCTTAATTCATGACAGTGGGAAGCCAGCACCCAAAGCTCTAGTTTCGCCTTACCACACTTGACTAGTTATGTAGACACAAGCTAGTGCTACATATCTTAAGGTTTCAGGAATTTCTTACACACATTCTAAAATTGATAACTTCATGATTCCACAGTCTAACTCGAGACTCCCACAAATCACTGGAGTAAATAGATTATGAAACTTCCCTTTAAGCATCAGCAAATGGTTAAGTCTGCATCAAGGAGCTTATGATCTTGTTGGGCACCATCATTTCCAGAAGAAAAGTAAAGTTACCACAACTTATAGCCTTATTTGCTGTATAATGTTCAGCTATCATTGCCACTTGAATAGCTGAGTATCTCTGAACTTCCCCAGAGGCGGAGTGATTTTTTACCTATTTTATTTATTTTATCAACAGTACTTCAGAGAATTTAACAAATATTTAAAATTCAATATTAAAAAAGTTCAAGTTATATTTTATACCATGTTTATTTGCACTCCAACAAATTGTGCAAGTATTAGAGTATTTTATAAGTTGGCTATTATGTCACCAAATATCATGATCTAACAGCCCTCAGATACATGGTTCACAGCTTTCTTTCCTCTATAGCTATAGCTGATGTTTCTAGAGTCTGTCACTTTAGCTGCAGGGCTAAAGTATCTAATAAAAAAGAGGCTTCTATAACTGACTGTAACTCGCCTGTCTGACCTCCCACATAGATTCAGAAAGACAGAGACCCATGTCCACAGCATCACAACCACATGTACCACATATGTTGCAAACACTGCTTGAAAATGCTTTGCATGACATCACAGTCTCACTACCTGTAATAAACTGGAGTACCATTACCTATTAGGGAAAAATAGAAGTGCATATCAATGTTATAAAGCAGCCGCTCTGTTTAAGGACAAAAAGTTTCTCAGCACTTATAGAAGATACTCCAGGGTAAGGCATTCTGATAAAACTTGACTTCAAGTAATAAGCCCTTCAGAAATGTTCAACCTTCAGACTATCATAGAAGCATTTTTTCCTCTGCAAGTGTCCCTTGCTTTTCTATTTGTATATAAAAATCATGAATATCGCTGCATTACATTAAAAACAAATTTTAAATCAAAATGGTCATTTGTGCTCTTCTGCCTCACAAATAAGTAATACAATAAAGCTTATTTTATATACTTACATTATGAAGTGCAGCCCTTCTTTGGAAAATACACATGTAATTTTGATTTGATGTTAATGTTTTAGAAGACTATCCACATTTCACAGGATAATTATCTCATTATGTTTATGTATAACCAAGACAAAAAAATTTACTAAGACTATTCAAAGACCTTAATCTTTATTTTTAAAAGCTTGCTATTATTTTTATTCTCTTATGTATTTCCAAAGCATACTTATACTTATCTGTATTATGACACTAATAAAGCTGTATTATAATTGTGTTTTTTATATTTCTTCACTAGACTAGAAATATTTCATAGGCAAAGACTTTATATTTATTCATTATTCTAATTTACATGTATGACCTGAGATAGATAGATAGATAGATAGATAGATACACAGACAGATAGACTGACAGAGATTCTGTTCTGTAGACTTAATCTCCCAAAATCAAATGAATGATAATCAAGTTCCATACTTTTGATAATCACAGTTAAATAATGTCTTAAGTAGAAAAAGCAGGAACTAGAAGGTACCTAAGGATAAGGATAACAAAAATTTTTAAATATTAAAATAGATTCCTAGGGGACCAATTTAAATTCACATAATTTGTTTACAATAAGTGTTTACAGGGAGGCTAGACTGAAAAAGTACACACACACAAGGGACAAAATAGGGGAAAATAGTGATAGTATCACTATTCCTAGGTGGGTTCAAAGACATTGAAAATCTGACAATGTAACTAGAAGTTATCATAAACACTATAAATATAAAAATATGTAAACTCGGATGATTAGAACTGTAAGATAACTTCAGAATTCTTTAATAATCTGCCAAATTTAGAGACATTGTCACTTTGTGCTAACTGTAACAATATTGTCATTGTCTTGATAATGAAGAGATTAAAGTTCATTACTTGAGGACACAGAAAAAATGACCCCAATTAAAATGTTTTACATGCCCTTTCTTTTTTCATATTAAATTCACTGCCCTTACAATAACGATATTTCTAGCCCTGCTTTCAAGCTCTCTGTCTAAATATGAGATTCTTCTTGGTGTTTGGGAGTGAAATACAAAGGATGCCAGTACCTTACACCTGAAGCTCTGCAGACCTAACTCTTCCTACCAAAGGGAGCAGTTACACTGTTTTCAACTTTCTGCTCAGAAATTATGGGTCTAAAGTAAAATGTAACTGCAAATGCCTTTTTTTCAACACACTGACAGCTCATTCAAAATCAAAGTTATTGTTAACATTTATAGCTATTTCCTTCTTCCTATAGGTTATTTTAGTGTTTTCTGGATTATATAATAAAGGAATTCCTTATTATCATGAGGCTCTGGTGCAGTTTTGCTTGTTTTTCGTACTTCCACCATATGACTTACATATGTCTGCCTAAGTATCTTGACTCATTCTATATTCCTAGTTCATAACTTCCACCCTTTTCTCTCTGGCTGTGAAATCAATGAATCCTACCAATTCATCCAGTTCCATATAATTCCCAGCTCCTTTGTGAAGCTTCCTGATCTACCCTAGCCTACAGGCATCACTCTTTTCTCTGAACTCCTATAACACTTCTGTTTGCAAAACTAGTATTTTCAAACACTGCTTTCATTATGAGGTAACTTTTCATGTATGTTTTATTTTTCTCATTTAGACAGTAGGTTCCTTGAAGATAAAGGCCATTTTGATTTTTTTCTGTTTTATTCCACAGCATATATATACATATACATCTTATAGTCAGCGCTAAACAAATATTTGTTGACTGATCATTTAAACAGGCTAAAAACGATCTGCTTAGGAATAAAACTATAATAAAATCTGAATGCAGATATTAAATGAATATTTCTGCTTCAGCAATTTAAGATTGTGTGTGGGTGTGTGTGTGTCACAGGAAGAGGCAAAACTTATGTAACTTAAGGCAATATAGCATGAACTCTCATAATATAAAAAGACATCCCAGATATTTTTACCAAAAGTGATTTGATTGAGCTTTATTAGGTGACTTTTTCAAGTATTTCAACATAAAGATGCTGTATTTTTTTTATCAATAATTAATGAGAAGGGAAAGGATTAATTAATAAGTGATACTGATAGTTTAGGTAATAAATAACAGATATTTATTTCATCTTATACACTAAAGTGCAGATAGTTTTAGCAGTTAGATTTTTAAATCAGAAAAATAAATGAATATTTAATAATCTAAGAAATAATTTCAAATTTAAACACTAGGAATCTTTTTAAAAACCTCCCAGATTTAATTATATAACAATCTTTAATTCTGCATGTGAATTTAAAAATTAGCAGACATTTAAAAATCAATAATAAACTAGAAAAATTTTTCTTATTAAATCTGACAGATGGAATTGTTTATAACAATAGATATTATGGGTATTGCATAGGGGAAAGAATATACATTTTGGAATTATAGACTAACCTAGGAAGAAATTTGTTAATTACTAATTGTATGGCTTTGGGTCAATTACTTAAGTTCTCTGGGCTCCTTTTACTTATCAACAAATAAGGAATGAGAGCTCTCCCTCAGATTGTACTTTAAATAAGGTAAGTATGTAAGTATCTGGGATAATGCCAGGCACATAGTAGTCACTTAATAAATAGTACTTTTAGATTTATTACATAAAAAAATCATTCATGCTTAAATAAAGGTCTCTAGAATATAAGCTTCTCAAGGTTTTTGACTGCTTTGTATTATTACTGCCTAGAACAATATCAGAGATATTAACATTCAATAAATATTTGTTGAATGAGTGAATAGGCAGACCACTAAAATCCCATAGATAGATAATATAACCATACAGTTCTCAGTTAGTCAACAGACTCATGAAAAAATTGCTCATTCTCATTGTATCAGATAAATTAATATTAAAACAAGATATTATACCCACTTCTACTCTCTCAATTACTATTGGGCCTTTCCCAATAGTAATTAACAGTGCTCATGAGACTATAGTAAAAGGAAAACTTTCATTCATTGCCTGTGGCAGTTTAAATTGATATAACCCTTTTGAAAACAATGTTAGAATAAATCAAGAGTCTTAAAAATGCTCATATTCCATGGATCCACTAATTTTCCTTTTGAGATATTATCAAAAATCATTCTAATTATGAAAAGATTGCTGTACAAAGTTAGTTATATACAATGGCTTTTTTTTATAGTAGGAAAAAAACATTAAAAAATACCTAAGTGCAGGTTATAAACTATGCTACATTTATTGAATAAAATATTTTGCAACCATTAATACCTGTTCTGAGAATATATAATAATATGATGTTGGGAAAAAAAGCAGAATACAAAATTATATGTACATATACATGTTTGTATTCACTATAAATGTATGTTATGCATGGTTATAAATCTGTTCCCAAATAATTATGTAAAAATAAGATTAAGATGAACAGAGGGAAATACACTAATTAATACATGACTTAAAGTAGTTTTGTATGGTCTATAATGGGACTAGAGAAATTTTTTTCTATTCTTTGATTTTCTGAATTTTACAGATTTTATTTTTTAAAAATACACTAATTTTATAATAAAAACTTTTTAACATTTTTTCAGCATCTACAATTTGGCATAACTTGTGCAGTTATACAGACAAGGAGTAGAATATATTTAGCTGACTACCAAGCTTGGTAATTTTTCAGAAAAGCTTCTATTATTTGTTAAATAATATGTGAATGCAGAAAAGATATTTTCTTGCTATTTGTACCAAATTACAATGAAGAGCCCATCTAAGAAATGGAAACATGTTCTCATTCGCTAAAAAAGAAAAAAAGACTGGTTTATAATCCCCATTCCTAAACTACTACACGTACAAAGAAATGTTTACAATTAAAGTTTAAATGTATGTATTTTTTTGTTTTTCTGTTTTCTTATCAGACATATAAAAATGTGCCCTTCCAAAGGTAAACTGTTAAGTCAGGAGATTTTTGTTGTCTTTGTTATTTTTAACTATATGTACAATAAGAATAAAACTTTTTAATTAAAAAATTATGAATGAATACTTCAGTGCTCCACACTGGCCCTTAATAGGTTTCATGTAATGTTGTAAAAAATTTGTGAAATAGTTATTTATTTATTTTTAAATTTATTTATTTAAATTAGTCTCAAGTACACAGTACATTCGTTAGGCATTTAGGTAGTTCATAAAATGATCCCTTCAGTTGCTCCCTCTCCCCTCTGGCCCTCCACCTAGCCATCATACTAATGCTAACTACATTCCCTATGCCATGCTCCTCATCCCTGTGGCCAACTATCAATGACTAATTTGTATTTCTTTAACCATTCACCCCATTCTCCCAGCCTCCCAACCCCACCTCGCTCTTTCCATCACCAAACTGTCCACTATATTTGTGAGTCTGTTTTTTATTAGTTTGTTCTTTCTGTTCCTTAGATTCTGCATATAAGTGAAATCATATGGTATTTATCTTTCTCTGTTTGACTCATTTCACTCAACATAATAACCTCTAGGTCCATCCATGTCATTGCAAATGATAGGATTTAACTTTTTTAATGGCTGAGTAATATTCCATTGCATATATGAACTATAATTTCTTTATCCAATCGTCTGTTGATGAGCATTTAGGTTGCTTTCATATTGTGCTTATTGTAACTTGTGCTGTCATGAATATTGGAGAGCACAGATCTTTAGAATTATAGTTTTGGTTTTCTTTGGATAAATACCCAGAAGTGCAATTGCTGGGTCAAAAGGTATATAAATTTTTAATTTTTTGAGAAATCTCCAGACTGTTTTCCATAGTGGCTGTACCAATTTGCAATCCTACCAACAATGTATGAGGGTTTCCTTTTCTCCACTTTCTCACCAACATTTGTTTTTCTTTGCTTTATTGATGATAGCCATTCTGACAGGTGTGAGGTGATATCTCATTGTGGTTTTAATTTGCATTTCTCTAATGGTTAGTGACCTTGAGCATCTTTTCATATGTCTATTAGCCATTTCTATTTCCTCTTTGAGAAGTGTCTGTTCAGGCCTTCTGCCCATTTTTTAATTGGATTGTTTGTTTTGTGTGTGTGTGTTGTGTTGTATAAGTTCTTTATTTTGGATATTAACCCCTTATTAGATGTATTTTTAGTGAATATCTTCTCTCAAACAGTGGGTTGTCTTTTGTTTTGTTGATGGTTTCCTTTGCTGTACAAAAACTTTTTAGTTTGATGTCTCATCTTTTAATTTTTTCTTTTGTTTCCCTTGCCCAAGGAGATATATCTGAAAAGAAATTCCTGTTAGTAATATCAGAGAGTTTATTGCCTATGTTTTCTTCTAGAAACTTTATCATTTGACAGTTGTTTATTTTATAAATAAATTAGAAGTTCTTGAGGGAAGGGAAATGAGTTTGACTCAGGCATTTATAGCATAGCATTTGTGACCATGAAAATATTTTTAAATGTGGAGAACATCACTTAAGAGCATTGTGGAAATGAATATGAGAAAACACGAACTTACAAAGATAGCTGAAGAAGACCTAAGTTGACTGTATCTGTACTGGGAATCAGCAAAACAGCAACGCCTGTGGATATTCATATGCAGTCTGACAACTACCATGCAGAGCCTCTCTTGAAGAAAATAAAGCTGAACTGAAACTAGATTATTGTCCAAACTACAAGTATTCTTTGAAGATACAAAATGTGAGGTAAAACGGGAATCTGTAACTTGCAGGAGAATCTCACTCTATTCTCTTATGTGTAGGATATGACCTCTAGTGCATAATAAATGTGAATATATAACACTGGAATGCTGGCAAAAAAGTTAAAAGCTTCTTGGCTTCAAAAAATATTTGTACTGAATTTTGCTTCCTGTTAATATTCTTAAGTATTAAAATTTTTTTTGATAACTATTATTCCCCAAAAGTTCACCTCTATCTGGACTTCAATTACAATAGATGATTTTTACATTTTTAACTTTACACACAGGCTCTCACATAAACTCACATATACTTCTTTGTGTGATTGGCCTCTTTTGTTCAACAGTTTGTGAGATCCATCCATCTGTTGCATGTAACAATAGTTCATTCTTTTCATTGTATAATTTTTTTATTGTATGATGTTACACAATTTAAAAAATCCATCCTACTATTGATGGACACTTGTTTTTTTTCTTGCTGTTTCTACCTATTACAAATAATTTTAACATATAAATTCATCTGCATTTCTTTTGGTGCAATACGTATGCTCTCATTTTATTCCCTCAAACTTGATGACGTAGGTATTACATCTGTTGGATATATGGCTAGGAATGAAATAGCTGTGTTTTGTTTTAGTAGATTAGTAGAACACTGTCAACCAGTTTTCCAAAGTAGTTGTGATAATTTGCAATCTCAGTCGCTCAGTATTCTTTTCAACACTTGGTGTTGCCAGTCTTTTTATTGTTAACCATTCTGGTGGGAGTGGAACGGTATCTCATTGTAGTATTAATTTGCATTTCTCTGATGGATAATGAGCTTGAGCAAGTTCTAATATGCTTATTGTACATTTAGATATCTTATAAATGTCTGTTCCAGTTGTTTGTCTATTTTTCTACTGAGTGTCTTTTTCCTATGAATTTATAAAAGTTATTTATATATTCTCAAGATGACTCCTTTGTTATCTTAAGATGACAATATTGCAAATATTCTGTTAGATTTATGTATCATATATATTCTCCACTCTGTTATTTGCTTTTTAATTCTCTTAATAGTATCTTTTGAAGAACAGAAGTTCTAATCTTAATATACTTCAATTCATTAATCTGTTTTTATGTTTCGTTGTCTTTGTATCCTGTTTAGGAAATCTTAAACTACTCCAAGATCATGGAATTATTATCCTTTGTTTTCATTTAGAGGTTTTATTGTTTTACTTTTTACATTTACAGCTATGATTCATCTCAAACTAATTTTTACACATGGTATGAGATAGGGGCTTACATTAATTATATCTAAATGGTAATGCTTTTCTCACTGTATTCAATGTCACTTTTTTTATAAATCTAGTAATTGCATATGTGTAGTTCTCTAATGGTCATTTATTAGTGTGTTAATATCACATCACATATTAATTTAGTTTTATAGTACATTATGATATCTGTAAGTCCTCCAGTTTTGTTCTTCATTAAAATTATCTTGGCTTCTCTTGGCTTTTCACATTTCCTCATAAATTTCAGAATCAGCTTGTCAATTTTCAAAAAAAAGATTTTAATGGGATTCTGATCAGTGTTTTATTGAATCTATATGTCAGATTATAGATAACTGGCATTTCACAATAGTGATGCTTTCTATCCATGAACTTATTATAGCTCTTCATTTATTCAGGTCTATTTTTGCTTAAGAAAGCTTTAGCAGCATTCAATGTAAGTGCCTTACATATATTTTTTTATATGTGTTTCTAGGTAATTGATATTTATTGATGCTATTGTATATGGTATAGTTTTAAATTTTACATATAAATAAATTTTATATATTAACTTTGTAATTGACCTTGTAGTCAGTGACCTTGCTAAATTTAAAAACTAATTCTAGTTTTTCTATTGATCCTTTTAGGTATTTTTATGTACACAATTGTGTTGGCTGCAAATAATTAGTTTTATTTCTTCTTTTTCAATCTTTGTAACATTTATTTATTTCTCTTGCCTTATTTCATTAGCCATAATCTTCACAAAAATATTAAATAGATGTGATGGTACCAAACTTAGGGGAAAAGCTTTAAATATTTTACCATTGAGCATAATATTTGTTTGGATTCTCTTTTAGTTACTCTTCATTAGATTAGGGGAGTTTCCTCTGTTCCTTGGATGCCAGAATGGGTTCTAATTTTCCTTTATTTAAAAACTGTGACTGGGTATTGAATTTCATTAAATGCTTTTTCTGTATCTATTAAAAATCATGTAATTTTACTTTTTAATTCTGAAAATATAGTACATTACATCAATGTTAAATGACTTTTGCATGCTTGGAACTAACCTAACATTGACCTGTGTTAATATCCTTGTCAGGTTTTATTATCAAGGTGATACTGACCCAATGGGGAAAGTTAGAAAGTGTTCATTCTTTTTCAATTAGCTGGGAGAGTTTGGTACATTTGGTGCTACTTCTACTTTAAATATTTGGAGAAACTCCTCTATGGGAGTCTGGATATTTCTTTGCACAAAATCTTTAAATTAAAGATTCAATTTCATTATTTGACATAGTGCTATCAAGGTTTTCTATTTATTCCTGTGCTTTTTATGGCAAGTTGTTTTATAGTAAGTTTTTGAAAGCTACTTGGATTAGTTTCTAATTATCTCTTGCCTACATTTCAATGTAGTTATGTTACTCACTTGAAATACAATAAAAACATTTTTTTTTCTTTCTATTCTATTTAGGGTCACTCTTATCTCTCTTTTTTTTGAGTATGTAAAATGTTAATATAGTTCTAAATATTGGATCTATAAAAAAGGATCTTTTCAAAGAATTGTCATTATCCTCATTCTTTCATCCCCATTTCTTATACATAATGCAGCATATTTTTATTACATGCAAAAAATCATTTTGTAGCATTTGTACTTTCACTCAGCAATATATTCTAGAAATTATTACATATAAGTTTATAGAGCTCTCCCATTTTCTTTTTTATATAGCTGTATAGTTGCATAGTACTTCATTTTGTGTGAAGTGATTAGATCATGAGTTGGAACCTTCATGAATGGTATTGGTGTTCTTATAAAAGAGGCCTGAGAAAACTCCCTTCTGCCATATGAAATTACAGTGAGAAGATAGGCATCAATGAAGAAGCCAGGTTTTCATCAGACGTCAAACCTGCCAATACCATGATCTTGGACTTCCCAGCTTCCAAAACTGTAAGAAACACCCCATCTTACTCATCTAGCTACAGATTCCTAGCAGTCCTGTGGGAGCTGACCTCTCATGCCCTGGTGTAGCACTTCCCACTCTCAAAAGATGCTGAGGGAATGAAACAGCACAGTTACTTATATAAACAGACAGTCCTAGAATTAACTCCTTTACCTATCAAGTAAATAGCTTCCCAAGAGACTTTTTAATAGATAAATAGTGGAGGGAAGAGTCAAGAAGAAAGAAAAAGAAGGGAAGTTTACAGATCTGGTGTGATATAATACCTTCTAAATCCACTGGTGTCCAGGCATAGTGGCAAACTGCCTAGCAATTTTCAACTCTGATTAGTTCTTTTTTCTTAATAGGTATTCAGTTGATAGATGAGCCAAGATCTTTAAAACATCTAATATTCTTGCCATATATAAAGTTTTTATAGTTTGATAAAAAGAATAATAAAACCAATGGCAAAAATTGAGAAATTTGAATTAGACATTTTTAACTATCCCCATGTCTACTCTCAAATAGCTATGTCCTGAGTATATTAAATAATTACACAAAAGTATAACACTAACCAGCTCCTATTTTTTGTACACAGTTTGAACCCCACAGATTAATAGATTAATGTCTCAAATAATGAAAAATAAATGTACATAAGCTAAATTTCTGGTACATAGTAAGTGCTCAAATGGTTTTTGAGGGAGCTAGAATTTAATGGAAACAAATATGTAAAATTTCATACATACCTCTTTTGAGGAAAGAGTACACCATCATTTTCAATGGACTGTTATCCTTAAAAAGGTGAGCAACAACCAAATAGAGAATGGCCATTTCTTTTTTCTGTGTTAAATATTATACACATACAAACAAGCAATAGCCTTACCATTATGTAATCTCCTACTTTTCCTAAATAAATAACATGGTCTTTGCCATAACTTCAATGACTATTTAATGCAATAAAAATATATATGAAAATGTTAATTTAATATATTCACAGTGAGTGTTCTTGAGTATTATCTATTTTGTTTGAAAAAAATTCTCATCCATTTTTTTCAATAATTAACAATTTTTCTCATGGTGTTTCCTTCTAAGGATATTCCATTTAGCAAGAATATATATTTTCACAAAAATGAACTGAAAGAGATGTTTAACTTTTTAAAAGATTCTAACAATCATCATACTGTTTAGGGAGTAGTAAGCCTATCTGCCAGAAAATTCAGATCTTCTTATATGTTAGGAGGTATTTATTTATTTGAAAAAATAGGCTATTAAAATAATGAATAAATATTAAGATTAATTATGAGATACCTTAATTTTTTTAAAGAAACTATGGGGATTGGTGGGAGAAAGAGAAGAAACATAAGAAACATGATAAAAACCTAAAGAATGGGTGAATATTTGACATTTTAACAGCTTATATAAGTTTCTTTTATATCAGTTACTTCTGCTCAGAATTGTTAATTGAAATTCTAGACCCTCAAGCAAAATGTCATGAAGTAAGAACACATGAAGTGCCTCTCAGTACTTAATTCTGACCAACAAAGGAGGACTTGGTGGCAACGTGGGAGTAACAGAAACAGGGAAAAGGGACCATGTCATCTTGGAGTTCACAAAAGAAAGGACATTTATGGACACACATTTCAGACTGACTTAAAAAATGACTTAGAAAAGTTCCAGGAAAAATATGTATATGCCAACAGCCAGAGACACAAAGGAAAAATTCCTCATGAAGATCAATGATACTGAGTAATGAAATTCTGACTATACATTCAAACAATTCCAATAAGAGATGGGGGGAGGGGTAGGTATCAAGAGAAACTGGCATGGCTGTACAGGTTGCTCTCTGAAAAGCTCAGGCTTTTAAAGAACAGAAGTCAAATAAGAAAGAAAGCAAGAAATAACAAAGGCAAGTAAAAATGATAGCATGAACTGATAGGAATAACATCATGGAAGACAAAGATCAAAGTGAGCATAGACTTGAGGATAATAAAAACCACTTAAGACAACAAAAAGCAATGTTCTTCAAAGCACTTGATATATGTCAGGTAGTGCAAATCAAGAAGTATAGATTGTTATGTTTTTCATTTCATAGAGGAGAAAAGTAGCTTTACGAGGTAATGTAGCTTCTGTGATTATCACATACCTTTTGAAAAGTTGAAATTTCTCATTATTCCTTACGTCATTAATTCCTTACTCGTGTTCCCTTCCACATGGAGGAACATCCTTAAACCCTGGCCTTTCTTTCTCTTATCCCTCCACTGTAGTGGAGAAATAAATACTTGATTGGTGAGTTTGGAGAAACCATGCTAAATCAGCCCCCTTCTCCTCTCTTGGGGGAGAGCTGTCTCTTAAGCAACGTTCTCAGATTCTTTCAGGTTTGAGATAACTTAGAGGCGAAGGCCTTTCCTCTTTGAAGAAGGCCTAGAGTGATCCAGAACTGACTGGGAAATTCTGCTAAATCCTAGGATGCAGCTCCAGCTCACAAGCTCCCAGATATGTCAAATTCTTTAATATCAGTTCTATTGATCATGCAGATGATTTTATTACCCATAGGCTTCATTTTTTCTCTGCTCCTATTTCTCAATTGGTTCAGAATAAGGCTTGTTTTCTATGACCTCAAGCCTGAGCCCCTAATCACTAAGCGATACCATTTTGCTTATGTTTTACGTAAGATGAAATAAGACTTACAGGTGACAATTGCTAAATTATTTTGTTACTACCTTATCTAAAAAAAATATTTTTCTAAATTAGAAATAGCAAAGAATGATTAATAGAAAATTGAAAATCATGACAAGAGAGGGGATAGTAAAAGAACCCACAAATTATTTGAATAAACTCAATTCCTCACACCCAGAAAAAGGATATCGAAGCCTAATTAAACAGGCTACCACATCAGCCACGGTCAGTCATAGCTGAGAATCACGGAGTATGAAAAAATGTCTCCAGACTATAGATGGGTAAATGTTCCCAGTTTTCAAAAGGCTAAAAATGCTAAAATCTCAGAAATTACAACCAGTAGTGTTGACATCAACCCCCAGGAAACTTATGCAACAGGTTTGGGAAAAAATGGTACAATGAAAAACTATAATCTGGGTCCACTAAAGTAGTAAGTTTTTCCAAATTCATTTTATTAACATTTTGGGTAAGTTTATTAATGTGTTTATCAAGAAATGCTAAAAAATATAGCATATCTTTATTTCAGCAAAACAGTGAACAGAAGCTTTCATGATATACATGATCTGACAGTGGAAAGAGAGATGCATGGTTATCCTGTTAAATAATAGCTGGGTACTTGGAAGATCATAGTGAATGTGAATGGCACCTGCAAGGTAAACGGGGTATTGGCCTTCTTAACCATGTTATACATCCTATATTTGTACAATTTTTGTTTATCAATTGTGCCTCAGTAAAGCTGGAAAGACAAATACAATCTTTAAATAGCATTAAAGAAAGAAAGAAACATTTCTAATGTACCCTTTAATAGTCAAACTGTATTTTGAGTTATGTATGAGATTCTGGATACCACATATGAAGAGAGATGCTGACAAATAGAAGTATGTACAGAAAGCAGTGAAAAAAAAGTGAAGGTCCTGAATGTCATGTCAGATAGAAAAAGGTTGAGGGAGTTTAGAATTTAATCTTGAGAAGAAAAGGCAGCGACAAATATATAGAGTGGCTTTTGAGTTGTTTAGCTATTTGAGGTCTCAGATTTTTCCTGTATAAAACAAACAGGCTTGAAACAGAGGTCTTTATAATTCCAATCTCTTGAAATACATAATTCTGTTTAAACATTTGAAAAATCATAGTAAAGGACTAAAGAATTTGATCCCTCCTCCTGAAAAAGACAGAATCAGAGTCAATGGATAACTGTTAAAAAGAGGTAAATTTTTGACTAAACATGAAAGAACTTTGTATCAATTAGATGTATCCTAAAAGAATGGGGATTTGACAGCTAGTAAGCAGAATGACAATGGAGTGGGTAATGATGACAATAATGATGAAAGTGGTGATGTTTATTGTTTATATTTATTATTATAGAATATAATAAAGATATTTGTTATTATCAAATATAAAAATGAAATGTGTAACTGTATACCAGGCTCTGATGGAGCAGTTTACATATATGCTATCACTTTTATGGATGAGCTTCTGTCAGAATTCTCATGGTACAGAATTCTCAGTGTCTGGGAAGATGATCTAGATAAGTGGTGTTCAGACCTTAGTATGGAGGATTTGGTAAAATGCAGGTTGCTCAGTCCTGTTCTCAGAGTTTCTGATTCAGTAGGTTTGGAGAAGATCCCCATAATTTGCATATTTAACAAGTTCTAAGGTAATATCAATGCTGCTTGTTTAGGAACCGTATTTTGAGAAACACTAAATTATTTCGAACTTTCATTTCAATTCTAAGACTCTTTGTTTCAATAATTGCCTTTTCTCAGTGAGAAACAAAGAAATCCCTATGCCCCTCAAGCGAGACCTTAAAACAGCAAAATAATTCTTAGAAAATCAGATCACCTAGAAATATCAATTAGTTTAACCATTTAGGCCACTGCGTCCCCCTTGCCCTCACACCT
Source organism: Macroglossus sobrinus (assembly GCA_004027375.1). Taxonomy (NCBI): domain Eukaryota; kingdom Metazoa; phylum Chordata; class Mammalia; order Chiroptera; family Pteropodidae; genus Macroglossus; species Macroglossus sobrinus. The sequence goes on from PVKZ01000220.1 coordinate 447,930, forward strand.
TTCTTAAAATGCTGGTTTTCCACTTTTTTTTTTTTTTTTAGGAAACTTAAAATGCTCTAGTTTCTAAATGGGCAGAGGAAAAAGCAATTTCTTTTTTGCCTTGGTTCTTCATCATTATACAATTTCAGACACTCTTATTATAGTTATCTCCCAGGATCTGAGGACTAATGAAATCAAATTTGAAAAAAAAAACCTAATGCTAAAAATCATTACTAGTATTAGTAATGAGAATACTGTTAAAGTGTTTTAAAATTCTGGAAGGATAAACTTTTTGGCTAAAGGAACGCATGGGAGTATTTTAAGATGGTGTGTGTGTATGTGTATACACATGCACACATACACATGCATATATTCCCCAAAAAAGTAAAATTTCATCCCTACTTACTTCAGGTGATATTTCCCTGATATTTTAAATGCTTTCATTATTTGGATTTGTGGCACCCCAGGGGTCTTGAGCTATTTTAAGAAGTATCATGAAATTCTGAAAAGTTTCTCAAAATAACATTTTAAGTCACTTCAATTAAAAAAGACATTTTCTGTACAGAAATTTTCCAGAGTGATGAAAGCAACAAAGAGAGAAGTTTAAAATTGAAATAAACAAACAAAAAACTCTGGAAATCACTGATAGGGTATTTAAATTTCCAGTCTGTGCTCATTCCAAAATGGTTGCATTCTGTGCCCACAAAGACTTGACATCAAACATAAAATGCCTCACATATTTTGAAATGAAAAAAAAAAACATTATCAGGTAATTCTCAATGATCTCATTAACGGATTGTTTGCAATGTCTGAAAACCTTAATGATTCTTTCTTTTTAAACTGAGACTACTTTTATACTCAGAAGTGAAGAGCTGTTTTCCCGATGTCTTAAGAATTTTATTCAATTAATGTTAAAGGTGTCACTAAGAGGAGCTGGAAGGTGTTTCATAGCCCTTTTGCAAAAGAAAGTTTTCTTCTCAAATGTTGCAAAACCCCCTTTCTCTTAAAACTGTTGATAGAGCTGGAGAGAGGAGACAAAGTGTTTTGGACTTGTAAGAATATCTGGACCACTAGGTAAAAAGAGGAAGCTCAGATACTAATGTTATAATTACATCTACTGGGCACTAACAAAAAATTATTAGATTTTTAAAACTAATAGGCCCCTGCTAATTGTCTGTATATGAGAAAGAAATGAGGGCCTATATTCTTTTAAGACACCAAACACACTTGTTTTGTTTTTCTATATAAATGAGCAGCAGATGGGCAAGGGAAGATCTCAGATAGCTGAGGCCTGGCTAGATGCTCTGATGAAATACAGCAGTAGGAAAGGCCTGAGTCCAGCATAACACTGTCATTCGAGCTTTCTCTATTCCTCGGGTCTACTTTCTGTAACTTTGACTTTCCTTGGACTCATCCTGGTTGCCCAGTTCTTCCTACTCTACTATTTCTCAGCTCTTTAAACTGATGCCAACTTTTCATAAACATCTCATTCACACTTCCCCCAGAAATTCTAACACATCCCTCAGGATTAGGAAAGGGGAAGTTTCAGTTAGGGATCTCTAGCTTTTCTTTGTAACCTAGTAGCAAAAAAGTGTGGTTGTGTTTTGTTTTCTGAAGTTATTCTAAAAATAATATTTTGTTATATTTTTATAAAATAAAAATAAATTATAAGATTATGTCTTCTCAAATTTTTTACTTGCCTCTTCTCAACCCCCTTCCTCCACCTCCCAAAGATTCTGGTGTTTCTCTAGAGCCTGTTCCTCCAGCTGAGAATTGTTGCTGTAATTTGTACATCATAACCAAGGATGGCTATATAACTTGTAGTCACAGTGCAAAAGGAATACATGGAGTCCCTTGTTCAGAAATTAAAAATTTCAAGATAGCAACAGCAGAGCATTAAACCAAGGGTGAGACCTTTCTAAGCTTGGGCATCCTGGGTGACTACACAGATAGTACACCATGAAGCTGGTCATGATCATGATTTTTCAGCTTCTGCTATTCCTGAGACCAATTTTTCTCTCTTTGTTTACTAATCCTGATTCCTGATAGTAACAATCTGATTGTATGAAATAAGTATTTCATTCCAAGATATGTCATTGGTTGCTGTAGCATTGGAGGTCCCTTGGTCAGTTAAATATGTCAGGACCGAGCAGTTGTGTGTGACCAGGATGAGGGGTTAGTACTGGGGTAGAGAATGAATCTCCTAGGCCAGCCAATGCAACAGGGACAGTGGTTGGGCAGTTTTCCTTAGGAGGGGATGTGGGTAGGCAGGAAATCACTGACATTGTTAGTATAAAATATAACAACAAGCATTTCCAATTTGGGCCTGATGTCTGTGTATGTAAAATGAGTCATTAATAGTATTTCAGAGGATAGTTTAGGGGGGTCAGAAATAGTAGCCTAAACAAGTGGGATGTAAAGCCCTAAGAAATAACTGTCATTGCCATCGCAACTAAGGGAGCTCATACATAGTGAAACCTGACTTACTATTTCAAACAGCCCAATACTCAAAAACCTAGGCTATTAACACATTGCTTTTATGGTATGTATGCAGATGACTATTACTGTGAACTAAACAAGACAGATTCCATGTTCTGAGGGCAGACACACACCAGGGATTGCATCTTTGTTCAGATATACAAAGGAAATTGGTACTAGAACTGAATGAGAGCCCAGGGACAATCTATTTAATAGACTGTGGCTTGTGATATTTCTAATCTGTTGATGAAAGAACTTGTTTCCTTTAGAAAAAAAGAATTTTCTTACATTCTCCTGAGCAAGGTTTAAGCTACCCTTGATTCTGTCAGTAACTAGGAGTGTTTGTTCCACGCTGGGTTATTATCTCTGTGATCACACCAGCTTCTCTTCTAGACTTAAAAAACTCATTCACATTTTTTTCCCCTGAGGATTTTTGTCTAATGTATGGTCACCTTTCATTTAACTACTTGATCTAGTCATGGGTTTTTGATCCCAGGCCCTACCTTTTGTTATCTATTACTCTCCTTTTCTTTTGTTCCATTTAAGTTAAATTTTATAATCTGTACAAAAATTTAAGTTGGTCACATTAAGGATTTTGAAACATTAAAATTCCAACAATAATATCAGTAGCTTTTAATGTTTAGAAAATTTTCCCCTGTGTGTTTGTGAGACTGTGTGTGTGTGTGTATATGTATGTATGAGTGTGTTTAGAGAATATTTATATTTATAACAGTATAAGAAAAAGTTCAAACTGCAAATACCAGGAGTTCCACCAAATAGAAATTTCCACACAGTCCTATATGATAAATGATACTCACCAAATAAATTATTACAAGGCAACTTTCACATTATTCAATTCTTAAAATGAATGAGGAAAGTAAAAGACTAAAAAGCAGTACTTTGGAGGTAAAATAAAGGCCATAATAGAGCATTTCAAATGAGCAAGTGTCTTGGTCAAGCTGGGATGCCTGTTTTCTTTGTTCTAGCAGAATGGGAACAAGTCTGCATAATCTTATTATATGCAGGATGCTGCACATAACCTTCTGCTGACTTACATTTGGCAGAAACATTATGCTTTGGACACCTATATTAGCAGTTACAAAGATTGGTGGCAGCCTCAAGTGAAACCCTCCAAATACTCATTTGAAGAATGTGTGTTGGAAAAGGAGAGAGGAAACAAACAAACAAACAAACAAAAAAGAACATGTGTTTGTGTGTGTGTGCCACTGTGTGTCTGTGTACTCATCTAGCATGTTGTAGAAAACTGATTTCTTAACACTTGTTTCTAGGTAGAAGCAGTTAAAAAAAAAAAACAGTCTTTTTGAATGTCAGCTACTGCACAGATACAAAAGTCACATACTTTAAGAAGTGGAATTATAAACAGCCTTAGGACGTTACTCTTTTCCTTCCACTCTTCAAAGATCAATTTGGATATTTAACTTTTCATTTGGTATAACACTCTAAGAAAAGGGAAGAGTGCATAAGAAAAGTAAGATTTCAAAGAAGTGGTAAGGAGTGTATCAAATGCCTTAAACAGTTCTCAGTGTGGACGCATGCCAGCTTTTAGCTCAGACGTGCCAGTGCGACCTGAGGGGTTCACTGGGAGAGGATATCATCCTAGATTTTAAAAACCATTAATCTCATAAGGACAAAATCTAAATGTATTCACTATTAAGTGAATTGTTATCTTTCTCACAATGTAGGTAAAAGTTCACAGAGCCATATTATAACTATTAGTGTGTCAAGGAAAAGTAAGACACAACAATTTCCTGTGTGCCCAGCTTGGGACCAATGGAATTTTGAGCACCTTTAAGGTCTTCCCATTTAAAATTTGCATAGAATTCACATAACACTAATTCTTTGAAATTCTTTTCGGAGTATGGCTAATGTGACCAGATATTTAATTTTCCTGGAATAGTCGTGGGTTTTATCTGGTATCTTGCATCTCATTTGATTTAGCATTAGTCCAGAATGCATCAAAAAATTTTTAAATCCTGATTATAGTTGCATTAAAATAAGCCAAAGTGCTTGTAGAACTCCATTTTGTATGTCCAGTTCTGACAAAGTCTCATCTAATGTCATGTAAAACACGCATGTAGTGATCATTGTTCACTCTTAACATGGGGTTCAATCTGAAAGATGACCAGTGATAATTCATTTTTCCTTGGCTAACTTTTTCCAAGTATACTGTAATTAACCCTTCTGTATCAGCTATCTATTACTATATACTAAACCACTGAAAATGTAGTGGCTTAAAATAACAATGGCTTACTATTTTGCACAATTCTGTGGATTGACTGTGTGGTTCTTCTACTATTTTATCTGTGCTTACTTATGTGGCTGCATTTAGTGGTGACTGGGCTAGTTTGGAAGGTTCAAAATGACTTTATTTTTATTTTGGGGGCCTTCGCACTGGCTGTCTATTGGCATGCTTTGGTATTCCTCCCTTTTGCCTCTGATCTGGACTTCTTTATAGCATGATGGTCTCAAGGATCTAAGGTAAAAATTGCAAGAGTTCTTGGAAAGACTTAGGCTCCAGAACTCATTCAACATCATTTCTACCACATTCTATTGGTCAAAGAGAGACATCAAGTCAACCCATATTAAAGAGAATGGAAAAATAGATTCCATCTCTCAATGAAAGAGTGACAACATTCCATTGCAAAAGAACATTTACACAGAAAGGCAGGTTTCATGGAACTCATTATCACAACCTACTACACTTTAAAGGCCAAGATGCATAGCTCTTGCTGATAAACTGAAGTATGCTTAGAGATAAGTAATTGTTAATACCCATTTTGTTGCGTTCTGTAGTGGCAGAAGGAAAAGTATTTGATACTGTTAACCCTACTGGCCACTTGACGTACAAGTTGGTTGTATCTAGTTCTACACTGAGATCTCTGAGATGCACAAAGATCTAGGATCTCTACTTAGTGAGGTAACTGAGAAACATGGGTAAAAATAGATTTGGAAAGTATAAAATATGTGTAGAAAATAAATACTTATTAATTTTTTGGTAACACTGTTCTCTTTTGCAATAAATCATTTAAGAATGAGCTAGTATAAATGAGAGGAGAGGGAGCAGGTAGGTGGGGTAAAGGGGGTCCAATATGTGGCGACAGAAAAAAATCTAACTATGGGAGGCAAAGACACAGTGTAAAAATATATATACCTTACTGTTAAAATGTACACCTGAAACTGATTGGATTTCATTAACCAATGTCACCACAAATAAATAAATAAATAAATAAATAAATAAATAAATAAATAAAAGTAAAATAAAAACTTTTAAAAAATCAACAATTACTTTTAAAAAGTTCATGACTTTGATGAATGCACAACTTTCACAAAATACTTGTTAACATCCAACACCATAGGAGACAAGGTGATGTCACTATTTAGACATTTAAAAACTAGAAGATGAAAATATTATGAAAAAGCATCAGTATCTACTTAAAAATTAGTAGCGTTTTATAAATACTAGGCCCAAAGATGATTATTTAACACATGAAGCTGCAGATGGTAAGTTTACATAAAACTTCATAAAGCCTGACTTTTCATTTAGATCAAATAACTGTTTTACTCATACATCGAAGTTTTTGTGCACATATTGGAAATGAAGCATTAATTGTTAATGTGTTGGCTCTAGTACTAGAAAAAGAAGTCAAATAGTTAAAGACACCAGTTTGACATCAGTGTCATCAGATGGTTCAATAGAAGATTAATTAATTTCACTAATAATTTTATGTTTTAAAATATAATTCATGGAATAATATTTTGGATTTTTATTCTGTCAAAAATAAAATACATCTCAGAGTGAATGAAAAATTACTTAAAAAGTTCATCATTGAAGATAAAATTCATTGCTTTTGCAGCAAAAATACAAATACAAATTTTGGTGAATAAAAACATCATGGGAAAAATATTTTTCTTAAATTAAGAGTTTTCTAAAACAAATATATACCTGAAATTTGGAGGTGAGAGTTCAGAACTGATATTGAAAAAATTAATCACGATAGTATCCAATTTCTCTTTTGGCTGTCAATCATAAATTGGACTTTTAAAATATTTGTTTTTTTAAAGAATTGATTTTTAAGTCAAAATACTGTTCTACCATGATATTGTACCTTTTTGAAAATGTCTTCTATGTTAATTGTATTTTCTTCAAATTTAGTTAGGCATCTTTATTTAAATAATTGACAAATGCAGAGGGTAAAGTTTCAGCTTAAGCTTTTAGTAAATTTTTAGTTAATAAAAACAAAATTTGGTAAGAAAAATCAACATCATTAGAATGAATGTACTACCTAAAACAATCTATAGATTTAATGCAATCCCTATCAAAACACGAATGGCTTTTTTTCAGAGGAACAGAACAAATAATTCTAAAATTTATATGGAACCGTATAAAACCCCGAATAGCCACGGCAACCTTTAGAAAGAACAAAATTGTTGGCGGTATCACACTACCCATATCAAACTATACTACAAGGCTACAGTAATCAAAACAGCATGGTACTGGCATAAAAACAGATACATTAATTAATGGAACAGAATAGAGAGAACAGAAATAAATCCATGCCTATATGCTTACTTAATATATGACAAAGAAGGTATGAATATACAATGGGGTAAATAGTGACGGGAAAATTGGACAGATACATGCAAAAAAGAAAGAAAAAAAAAAGAAAGAAACTAGACTGCCTTCTTACATTGTATACAAGAATAAACTCAAAATGGAGTTCAGATTTAAATGTTAAGACCTGAAACCATAAAACTTCTAGAAGAAAACATAGGTAGTAAACTCTCTGACATTACTAACAGTAATTTCTTTTTGGATATGTCTCCTGGGCAAGGGAAACAAAAGAAAAAATAAACAAAGGGGACTACATCAAACTAAAAAATTTCTGTACAGCAAAGGAAACCATGAACAAAGCAAAAATAAAACCCACTGGGAGAAGGTATTCGCTAATGATACATCTGCTAAGGGGTTAATATCCAAAATATATAAAGAACTCATACAACTCAACAACAAAAATCCAAACAATCCAATTAAAAATGTGCAGAAGACCTGAACAGACACTTCCCAAAGAGGAAATACAGATGGCTAATAGACATATGAAAAGATGCTCAAGGTCACTAACCATCAGAGAAATGCAAATTAAAACCACAATGAGATATCACCTCACACCTGTCAGAATGGCTATCATCAATAAAGCAAAGAAAAACAAATGTTGGTGAGAAAGTGAAGAAAAGGAAACTCTCATACATTGTTTGTGGAAATTGGTACAGTCACTATGGAAGAGTCTGGAGGTTTCTCAAAAAATTAAAAATGTATATACCTTTTGACCCAACACCAAAACAATAATTAGTAAAGATCTATACACCCCAATATTCATGTCAGCACAATTTACAATAATAAAGATATGGAAGCAATCTAAATGCAGATTAATAGATGATTGGATAAAGAAATTATGGTTCATATGTGCAATGGGATATTACTCAGCCATTAAAAAAATAATAAATCCTACCATTTTCAATGACATGGATGGACCTAGAGGTTATTATGTTGAGTAAAATAAGTCAGACAGAGAAAGCAAGTACCATATGATTTCACTTATATGCAGAATCTAAGGAAGTAAAAGAACAAACTAATTAAAAACAGACTCTACTTGAAATTAATTAAAATAAATAAATTTATAAAGTAAAAAAAATCAAATAAACAATGTCCATATGAAAATAAAATAAAATAAAAAAACAAAATTTGTAAATAAGAGACATTTAAATATATTCTACAAAGACAAGAAAATGAACAAATTAAACCAAGAGAGTTCTAATTGTGTCAAAGATATAACTTTGAACTTATATAATTATTCTTTGAAATATCTCAACTTAAAAACTTTTGATGTAGTTTGTACTTTTATTATATAAATTTAAATATTATACTTGAATAAAAGAAAACTAATAGGGCCTAATACATTTGTAGTATCTAAATTTGGCAAAACATTCAAGTGAATTATAAGGTTTGTCTTATAAAAATATTTGTTGAAGAAAGATACTCTAAAAGAGTCCAAAGATAGTGCTATGAAAACATTTTGATAATATAAAAAAACATAATTGGCATAATTCTTCATTTAACAGAAATTTCTCTTAATTTACCAGTTACATAAATAAGTACCTGAAGAAAGCATTTTCTCTATTGAAAAAATCCTGGTCTATAGAAAAAAATCCAATGAAGATAAAATTAACCATAATTTGAAACTGTGAAGATGATTTCAGGCATTTTTGTGAAAAAAAGACTTTATTTAAAAAGTATATTTTCAGAAAATACTGTTAATGAAGAGAATTGGAGAAATACAGAATAAGTGATATTATCTACTTCTGTACTTTTAATGTTCAGATAATATAGTTATTTTAAGTACACTTAATGTATACTAATATAATATATACTAATATTTTATTATATTTATAATAGATTTTGTAATTTATAATAAACAAATTTAATAAAATTGTTATAATAAAATTATTAACATCAATTTAGTATTAATTTAAATATCTTAAATTTTTTATTGTAAACATAAAATATATTTCACATGCTTATATATGAAATAAAATATTTATTTAAAAAAACTAACTATAAAATGAATTTTTGTCTGATAAATATTATGAAAATGACATTTTCAATTTTGTTGATGTTATAATGTAAAATACATTCTTGGTTTAGGTAATGAATTAATCACTTCATCTATGGTTTTTTTTCCACTTTTCGGCCATGGTTATGTTCAAGTTCACCTCTCTCCTATATTTCTAGAAATTAATCTCTGCTTCAGAAAACTACTACCAAACTTCTGTTTCAAATGTTAGTATTAGTGGCTTCAAGTGTTAGCAAGCATTAAATTGTCTCCAAGGTCAAAACAATGTGAAGTTTTAGAGTTCTATGGCAACACATTAACAATTACATTTAGATCTGTCCAGTTTTTCTCTTTTATGTCCCATTGGTGTGTCTATGTTTATGCCAGTACCATGCTATTTGATTATTATAGCTTTATAGTATAATTTGGTATCTGGTATTGTGATATATCCAACTTTATTCTTCTTTCTCAGGATTGCTGTGGTTATTCTGGGTCTTTTGTGGTTCCATATAAATTTTAGGATTATTTGTTCTAGTTCTGTGAAAAATCCCATCAGTATTTTGATATGAATTGCTTTGAATCTATAGATTGCATTTTAATAATATTATTTTTTCCTATCTATAAGCACAGTATATGCTTTCATTTATTTGTACCTTCTTCAAGTTCTTTCTTAAATGTCTTATAATTTTCTGAGCACAGGTCTTTGGCCTCCTTGGTTAAATTTATTCCTAGGTATGTTATTTCTTTGATGTATTATAAGTGGGATTGTTTTATTAATTTCTCTTTCTGATAGTTTGTCATTGGTATATAAAAGTGCCACTGACTTCTGAATATTAATTTTGTATCCTGCAACTTTACTGAATTCATTTATCATTCTAATAGTTTTTTGGTGAAATCTTTAGGGTCTTTTTTTTTTTCCAATTTGTATTCTTTTGTTTCTTTTTTTTTTTTATCTGACTGTTGTGGCTAAGATTTCTAATACTATATTAAATAAAAGTGTGCAAAGTGGACATCTTTGTCTTGGTCCTTATCTTAGGAAAAATGCTTTTAGCTTTTCCGCATTGAGTATAATGTTATCTGTGAATCTGTCATATATGGCCTTTATTATGTTGAGGTTATCTCTATTTCCACTTTGCTAAGAGTTTCTATCATAAATGGATGCTGAATTTTGTAAAGTGATTCTTCTGCTTCTATTGATATAATCATATAATTTTTATCCTTTATTTTGTTTACGTGTTGTATCATGTTAATTGGTGTGTGGATATTGAACCAATATCACCTCCCTAAAATAAATCCCACTTGATCGTGGTGTTTGCTCTTTTAATGTACTGCTGAATTCAGTTTGCTAACATTTTGTTGAGGACTTTTGCATCTATATTCATCAGTCTTTTACTAGTTTCAGAATCAGGATAATGATGGTCTCATAAAATGAACTTGCAAAAAAAATAAAATTAGACCACTTTCTTTCACCATATGCAAGAATAAACTCAAAATAGATTAAAGATTTAAATGTAAGACTCAAAGCCACAAAACTCCTAGAAGAAAACATAGGCAGTAAACTCTGACATTGCTCTTAGTAATATTTTTGGATGTATCTTCTTTGGCAAGAAAAACAAAAGAAAAAATAAATGGGACCACATTAAATTAAAAAGTTTTACACAGCATAGGAGATATCAACAAAATGAAAAGACAACCGACTGAATAGAGAGAAGATATTCACCAGTGAAACATTAGATAAGGGGTTAAAATCCAAAATATATAAAAAACTCATATAACTTAACACACACACACACACACACACACACACACACACACACACACAGCAATACCATTAAAAATAGGAAGAGGACATAAAAAGACATTTTTCCAAAGAGAACATACAGATGGGCAACAGACATATGAAAAGATGTTCAACATCACTAATCATCAGAGAAATGCAAATTAAAACCCCTTCACACCTGTCAGAATGGGTATTATCAATAAATCAACAAACAAGGAATGTTGGCAAGAATGTTGAGAAAAGGAAATGTTCATGCACTGTCAACGTTGCTGTAAATTGGTGCATCCAATACAGAAAAAAGTATGAAGATTCCTGAAAAAATTAAAAATAGAACTACCTTATGACATGGTAATTCTACTTCTGGGTATTTTTTTTCAAAGAAATCCAAAACACTAATTCAAAAAGATATGTGCATTCTTATGTTCACTGCAACATTATTTACAATAGCCAAAATATGAAAGCAAACTAAGTGGCCAACAGTGGAAGACTGGATAAAGGAGTACATATATACAATGGAATATTAATCATTCATAAAAAAGAACGAAATCTTACCATTTACAACAACATGGATGAACCTAGAAGGTATTATGCTAAGTGAAATAAGTCAGACAGAGAAAGACAAATACCATATTATTTCACTTATATGTGGAAACTAAAGAACAAAATAAATGAACAAACAAAACAGAAATGGAGTCATAAATACAGGGGACAAATTGATGGTAGCCAGATGGAAGGGGGCTTGAGGGGTGCTGAAGGCAAGAGGCGACAGAATTTAGAAGTACAAATTGGTAGTTACCAAATATCATGGGGATGTAAAGTACAGCATAGGTAATATAATAAATACTATTTAATAACTATGTATGGTGCCAGGTGGGTACTTACTAGATTTATCAAGGGGTCACTTCTTAAATTATATAAATGCTGTATGCTTGAAACTAATATATGTGAACTATAATTGAAAAATAAAAATTTAAAAAGTATATTTAGCAATAATGATTATGCAAATCAATAACTATAATTTGTAATTCATAAATTGTTGTTCTTAAAAACATTTTAGAGTAAAATAAATTATATTTTTGGAGCATAGGTATCAGTGCAACTCTGCTAAAAATCTGGCAGACTGAAAATATGTATCATTAGTATTTATAATATATTTGATTAATATAGCAGTGTCCAAAGAGCTCAAAGTGATTTTACATACATTAAGTTATTTATCCTCATCATTTCTTGAAGTAGATTTTAAAGCCTATTATGTCTATTCTATTAAGTTTCATGCTTCTTGTACCTACCCATAAAAATGCATCTAGTTATTAAAACCCTTTTACACATTTTGAACAATTATCCTGAAACAAACAAACAAACAAATATTAATTTCTTTGCCCAAATTATCCAGCTAGTTCAGGCTACAAAATGGCAGATATAGATATAACCTTTTCTCAAGCATCTCTAACAGCCTACCACACTAATATTTTCTAAATAACACAGTTATTTTTGACATCTAGGATAGTGTGTCTTCAAAACTAAGTGCTTTACCTAGTTTTGTTCAATGTATTCATTAATTACTTGAAGAAATACTTATTCAGGACTTCCATTATATAAGAATTGGACTTTGTGCTGCAAAGATACAATGAATCTAAAAATTAATTTAATCTAGAAAGTTTTATAATCTCTTGAGAGATAAAACATCTACTTTGATACATTTTGATGATTAAACATTATTATAGCTTGAGATAGTAAACAGAAATCAAGCTTATGATTTCCTCCCTCCCTAATCCATCCCAGCACTTACCTCTGTATCACCAAGGAGAATTTTGGAGATACAAGTAATAGAAGACACTCAAAATATTCAAAATATTCTAAACAATAAGATAATTTGTCATTTCATAACAAGAAATTCTGAGGTAGAGAGGCTTTAGGGGTGATTAATCTAGGAGCATCCCTTTATCTAACCATTCTCTTTCTCGCTACATTACTAGGCATATTCTTCTAATTACAAGATGACTGCAGCAGTTTCAGGTATCCCCTTTTTTTTTCATACACATGTCTAAAAGCAGGAACAAGAGATTCTACCTCTCTCTTATGTTTCTTTATAAGAACTAATAAATCTTTCTCAAACGTGTTCCCTCCCATTAAACTTCCCCTCACATCTCATTGGCCAGGACTAGGTCATATGACCCTTCTCAAGCCATTCACTAGCAGCAATTAGCTTTATCATGGTTAGTTTAGATACTCTAGATTCTTTTTTCCCTGAGAATATAGTTAAGCAGCAAAAGATAGACATGCAGGTGAGGAAAAACTTGGGACAGACTGCCAAAAACGTCTCTAAACTCGCTACACCTCTAAACTTGCTCCTTATCCTAATTTTCTTATTTTCTTTCTTGGTACCACCCATCTCCTTCTTAATATACTCAAAATCCTACAAAAATAATGGTTCTCTGACAAGACTCTTATTTTGCCCCCTATCTTATTACTAAGCATCAAGGTTGGGGCAAACTTCTTCTATATACCTTTATACTTTTTAATGTTTGAATTATTTATATGTATTGCTTATTGAAAATAAAAGCTTTAAAGTGTAATTTAAAATGTGCGTTTTAAAATGGGTTTACACTTATTTTTTTCTTTAAACATGCAAAAGGTATGTAGCTCCATGCCACATATTCATGGGAATGCTGCAAGCAGATCGGAGTTGTGTTATTAACAGGTACAGTGGATGAGAGAAACCAATTACTCTAATAAACAGATTTTGTAGATTTTACTGTATACGCCAGAAAATATAAAATCAAATACTTCAAAGATGCAGATTTTCTTTAAAAACCTTAATATTGCTTTGATTAGAACTACACAACCAAAATGAGGCACCATTGATGGTATCAAAAGGTACTGACAACTTCCACTTCCTTTGCTTTCTTTCTATATTATGCTTCTGAGATTTAATGATTTTTGTAGATCTACTTCATTCACTTTAACTACCTTAAGTTTCCCTACTGATGGAGAGCAAGCTTGTTTCCTCTGTTCCCAAGTTATAATAAACAACTTTTGAATTTCTCTCCTTGTGCGCATGTGAATCTGCATGTGTGATGGAAGGGCAACTTCATGGCTAACTAATAGCAAGAAATAGAGAATGCAAGTGTCAATACAATCTATCTTTTATTTTCAGGTCCCTCACTCACCTACAGCAACATATATTTTCACTTACATAGGTTCTCCAGGGGAGGCAGGGAGGCTCTACCCTCCTACGGTGACTTGAAAGCTCACAGACTCTACTATAATGCCAAATACACTCCCCACAGCTTTCTACTGACCTTGTAAGAAAGAGTCAGGGCTGTTCACATACAGTCTGCCATCTGTACAGATCTGGCTACACTGCTCAACTTTAATACTTCAGTGAGTACTTTTATACTGTTTTTGAAAAAAAATTATGTGAGCAAATCCCAGAGTTTGCTGTGCTTTAGTTGATTAAATGAAGCGTAATCAAGCAAGAAGGGACAGATCATATATATTGGAAATGTGCACTATCTTCCTTTGTGACCACAGTAAAGTCACTTTGCTTTTCTGTGTCTCCATTTCTCATTCATGAAATTACTCTATTCATCTTATTAATTTAACAACAAAAAAATACCTTAATGTGTTAATTAAACATACCTAACACTTTTAACTCTTCTTTAGAATTGCAAGAATAGTCATGTGCATGCATATTAACATTGATCATCAAAGGTTATTTTTGCCAACCCAAAAGACTGAAGGGAATAGTATGAATTTGTATGAGAGTAAATCCCTTGCTATCACTAACTTGAATGGTCTTACGAAGACTTTCTATTTTATTCACTTATGCTAACCTTCAAATTTTTCTTAGAACACTATTTTTTGTCACTCTTCTATATACATCACATTCTTGATAAGGATTAATGTGAAATTAATGTGAAGATTTTTAAAGTTACTTGATTCTAGCAAATAGAACATTTCTAACCTTAGTTCTGAGAAGATTTACTATCCATGAGTATTGAAAAATATGACATTGGTCATTTAATACTCTTCTTTTCAAGGTCCAAATAAAGTGTTAGATAGGCCTAAACCAACCTCTAACTGAGTAACTGCCAGGTTCACGAAGGTAACTCCTAAATCATTTTGATTATTAACATTTTAAACAAACTAGCTTCTCAGACAGCTAGCTAAAATCAGGATTCTTCCAGAAATGGAACTATCGAAGGAGTCCCCAAACTTCAGAAATATCTGAGTACAGCCATATAGATTGGGGAGTTGTAAAAAGAAGGTATTAAGTAGGTGTACAGCATCATGTTGGAGGCTGGGCCCAGGGGGAGGAGAGATTGAGACTTTAAGGAAGAGCGATAGCACTAAAGAAAAAATGCCTAATTTCAAATTTTGCCACATCTGAGAACAGAAGACTGGAGTCCCACAGAGAGTTCTTTCAGCCCCAGCTCCAGGGCACCTAAGCAAGTGGCCCTGTTGTACTTACTAATCCACTTTCAAATCTATGAAGTTCCTGGAATAAAAGGAATAAAAATAACCCAAGCAGGAGGGTAAGAGACCACAAGGACCAGAGAAGAATACACAATTATTACCTATGCTTTATCTTTTCTTATTGCAAATATCTCTTCTATTTGAACCATGACCTTTCATAAAGTTGATAAATAAATCACAGCTTTTGAAGGCCATGGTGGCAGAGCCATATAATTGGTCTTTGTTTCACATGACTGGAAATTGTTAGGCCGAAATTTAACTCTTCTGAAGCATGGGCATGAAGGAAGACATTTTTCCCCTATCCAACTCATAGAAACTTGAAAGGTCTAGATATTTTTAATGATATAATCTCTTTTGTATTATTGTTCTTCCCATTATTGTTAAATATATAAACATCTGTTGGTTCAGAAAGAATATAAAGTCTTTCTAAATTTACCTCGTTAACACTTTTTTTTAAAAAATTAAATTTATCAAGGTAACTGGTTAATAACATTATACAAATTTCAAGTGTACAACATTATTATTCAATATCTGTACACTCTATTGTATGCCCACCAACCAAAGGCTCTTTCTGTTACCATATGTTTGATCTTCTTTACTCAATATGCCTGCCCCCACTACCTTACACTGCAGTAACCATCATTCTGAAAGCATTATGCTAAGTGAAATAAGTCAGATGAAAAATGACAAAAAACATGTAATTTCTCTCATATGTGAACTACAAAACAAAAAGTAACAAATGAACTATAGAATGAACAAAAAAACCTCATATATATATTTTTAAAAAGCAAATAATATTTTAAGCTTTGAGATTTAGTAATAAGCTGAAGTCAAAATCTTATCTATTAGTGCCACATTTAGGAATACTTCTTATTTTCTACTCTTTCCCTGCCTTCATTAAACAGATATGTCCTAAAATATTAAATTACACTTCTGTGCTATTGTAATCCCAAGACAATACTTAACCATAAATTAGTAGCCTTCACTCTTACATACTGTTAACACCTCAATATTGCACAGACCTTTTGCTACATAGGATTGTGGACTATTTCCCAAAACTACAGCATCAATATTGAGCTTTAATTTTTCTAAGTTTTAATTTTTCTGCTCGATTTCTGTTTACAATATTTGACTTCCACGAATTTAATATTGATGATTTCAAGTCTTACTAGTGACACCAAAGGTCCTTGAAACGTAGCAATTTATCATTTCTTTAAGATTAGAATTTGAAAGCAAATGCCTTGAGGCTGGCACATGAGTGAGATCACTACTATCTGAACTTTGTGATTTCCTACTCATCCTCACGTATTTGCTTTCAGATCACATCTGTACTAAATGAAAACAGTCTTGCGTACATGTGAACTTAAACATGTAACATAATTGGGACCAGACCTTATCAAAAGCCACTTTCCTTCTCTTTCAGGATTTCTCCTTTGCCATCTCTCCTGCTGCTTCTAAGCATAGCAGAAAGGTATATAGTGATGGAACTTTGATAAACCAGTTAATGATTTTATATTTTACCTTACTAAGGGTAAAAATCACGTGAGCTAGAACAGCTGAAAAGGGTAATGTTTCACTGAAGAGTAAAATTATTAATGGGTTGGAATTTTAAGCTGTTTCATCCTAGTTAGGGGAGTTATTTCATGGCAAATAATAACATAAATGGTGAAAAAGTATCTCATGGCCATATTGGTCTTACAAAGTATGTGAAATTTATTTTTAAAGAATGATTTCTTGCTAAAATTGTAAATGCCTTTTAGGTCAATGGTTTCCAATTACAACTGTACATCACATTCTCCTATAGAGCTTCTTTAAAACTATGTAGATTCTGTGTCCCATCTTGGATCCAGAAATCTGTTTTCTTCACAAGATTTATCAGAGCTTTATAAACTATACTAGCATTTAAAAAAAAATCATCTTCTGGCTTTTGTGGAATCCTCTATTGTGTGTTTGCTTTATATTTTATTTAAGTCGGTTCTCTATTTTTCCTTTCTTCTGCTTTCGTTGGTTTTATTTTGCTATTTCTTTTCTAACTTTGGGGATGTATTCTTGGCTCATTAATTTTCAGCCTTTTTTAAAAATTATGTGAATTTTAAGACTATAAATTTCCCAATGAGTTGATGTTCATTATATTCTACAAGTTTTAAATGTAGTGTTTTCAATATTATCCAGTTAAAAGGATTTTCTAATGCCCATAGCTTTTTTTCTATTCAATTTATAAATGTATATTTATTAGTAATCAAGTTTACAGGGAGAATATTGTTCCCTTTAAAATTTTTATTGCAAACTTCATTGCATTGTAGTCAGATTCAGTGTTTTGAGATATGTTGAAATTTGCTTTTGATATTTCATAAGCCTGCCTTTTGTTTAATTATGGTACATATTTAAAAAAAAAAACAATCCTTGTCTAATAATTCTAACATCTGAGATCTCTAATTTTGTTTCTCCTGCCTATTACTTGGTAGTTTCACTTACATTGCTTTGTTTCCTTGTGTGCTTTTTTTCTTACTGGGAATGCCACATGTTTTCTAGAAAATCATTTGTAAAGTCTTTAAGGCATACAGTAAAATATTTCTTTAATGTGTTTTTTTTTCTTTGCTTTTTTCTTTGTAATCTTTACCTGCCCATGACCACTTTAAACTGAATTTTGGCTTGAGGTCTTTTTGGGCTATTTAGGTGATATAATTTTGGGCTACAAATCTATAGCAAGGCTAGCCTGTAGTTGTAAAGTTACCATTACTGAAGTCCTGGCTTTTGGGGGCCTTATCTCTATGAGGATTGGTCTGCTCTTAAACATTCCAACCTCCTACAAGTTACTCATCCCTTAACTGGCCACTCACTTACTGTGTCTCTAATGGAACAGAACTCAGGACATGGTACTTCTAAAAGACAGAATGAAAGATTTGAGAACATGGGCCAATCCAGGTGGGTAGCTCAGGGGCCAGTGGCACCTGTGTGAATATGCTGAGATAGAGAGAGGAAGAGACAATGGACAAACCAAGTATACTTTGCACTTCTGCCTGCTCTTCCATTGAGTCTTAGGAAGTAAGTAAATGTGACTCAAGTAAAGCTAGACTTAAGCACTGCCTTTGCATCCACCGTATGAACAATTTCAATACACCATCATATCCAAAAGGAAAATTACAAATATAACTCCAAAAAGCACTGAAAGAATTATAGGCTTTTATTGAAGTTTCAAGAGGCAGAAGCAGCATACAATGTACAGAACACAGAAAAGCTTCTTTTCCTTTAGAGTTCTCCCATCTCCAAAGATCCACTTTTCATGGAAACTGCTCAGATATTCTCTCAGCTACCACCTGTCAAATTCCAACTAATTTCTTCCTCTTCTTCTTCTACATAGCTTTAGTTTTCTCCCTGATTTTGGATGACCTTTTCAAGGTACCTTAAGTCTTCTTACACAGAACCTTATATTCCACTGGTTTTGACTTTTAAAATCTCTTTCTTCTCATAGTACTCTATACTGATCAGTCCAATTAAGGCTTAATAGTCAAAGAGCCCAATAAATGATTTATGAGGTTGGAAAGAAGAGAAGTTCACAAATATTTTTTGCTTTAAAGTTTTTTTTTGTTTTTTTGTTTTTTTTTGCTTTGTCCCAAGTTTTCAATGTACACAATATAGGGCTTTAAGAAGTGGAAGATGAACCTAAATAATGCTAAGTGTGAAGTGAGAGCTAAGCTTAAATAAATCACTATGGCAAATGATCTGCCTTATGAGAAAAGACATTTTCTCTGTAGACATTGAAAACACTTCTTATTAAATAGAAATGCAATGTCTAACTTAGGATGGAATTGTTGTTTGTCCTTCAATGTCTTTGTTTGTTCCCAGAGATAATGTCTCTGTAAATCTAATGTCTCTTGCTAATCTAATATTGTATGGTTTCTTAAGCCCTGGATTCTTTACAACCAGCTGCCATGTAAAATGATTCAGTATCTATGTACAAGTAATTTCAAGAGAAACTCTACTGATGATGCAACAACTTGCAGACATACACAATTTAAGTCAATTGCCTCTCAATAATAAATCAACCGCTCTAACTGACCTGGCAGTTTTTCATCTTGGATTTCCATTTTATTCACCAGAAATATCATTTTGGGAAAGCTTAAATGCTTTTGAAATGAAAGCAAATTAAAACGGTTCTTTTGCAAAGATGACACCAGACTTTATTTATATGTTTAAAAAGAAAATTGAATGGATTAATCAAAAAATTCTTTTTCTTGGTCTTTGTGTTATTTTCATCACCCATGTTTATCCATCAAGAAGGAGACACTTTCAATAGCCACAAAATGAGGTTAAACTAAAACAACCAAAACACAAAATGAGAGAGATACATACAGCTTTCACTCTACCCTCCATCATACTAAGCACTCACAATTAAGTAATCTCTATAACTACTCCCTCATATTATTAGGACACACACACACACACACACACACACACACACACACACACACACACCCCTACTTGTCTCTTCTCACCAGCGCTGGTATCCTTTGACATAGGAACCAGAGGGGCAATGTCTGTCCCATGGAATATGCTTAATAGTTTAATACGCTTAACTATTAAGCACTGTTCTTGGTGCTGTAGATACAGCAGTGAACAAACGAGTCCTGTGAAGGTTACATCACAATGGGAGAAACAGAAAATAAATTTAAAAATACCCGTATATTGTCATTTGATAATAAATGATATAAAGAAAAAAACAAAGTGGTTAAGAATAAAATAGGGGAGAGAAGTGGAGAGAGATTGCTATTTTAGATGAAGTGGTCAGAGGAGGTGGCCCTTGCACAGAGAAGGAAATAAGAATGTAATTTATATGCCTCCTGGAAGTAGAACATTCTGGAAGAGGAAAGAGCACGGAAATTCAGAAAGTTTCAGAAAAGGAGGACAGGTGCTGGTAGTGTTCAAGAACAGAGAGGAGAAAGTGTGCTGCCACAAGCAAGCATGTGTGAGAGTTTTAGGAGATGATGCCAAAGAGGTCGTAGAGGCCCTATCATGTGGGTCAGTGTAGGAATTTGGCTTTTTTCCCGAATCATGTGGGAGCCTACTAAGAGTTTTAAATAAGGAATGATATGGCTTGACTTATGTGTGGGGTTGTGTGCTGCTGTGGGTGGGGGTGAAGAAAATGTTAGAGAGGGGTTGGCAAAAACAATCCAGGTGAGAGATGGTAGTAGCTGGCAACAGGGTAGTAGCAATTTTCTGGAGAAATTTCAAATGTAGAACCATTATGGTTAGCTCATAAACTGGATATGGAATATGGAAGAACAAAATTAACAATGGAAAGATTTTTGACCAAGCAAATGGTAGAATGGAATTGTCATTTACTAAAATGGAGAAGACTGTGGGAAGAATAGTTTAGAAGAGAAAAAAATCAAGAGTTTATTTTGGATGTATTAAATTAGGGATGTCTAGTAACATTCAAGAGAAAAGTTTAGAAATGAGTCTATACTTCAGGAAAAAAAAGATTTAAATATAAATGAGGAGATATTAATATACATAGAATTTTAGGAAATATGAAATCTCCTAGGCTCTAGAGTAAGGGTATACAGAGAAAGGGGGCAGGAAGGCAGAGTTTGTGGGCAATCGGATAGGAGATGAGGAGGATGCAGCAAAGGCAGCTGAGAGGAGCAGTCAGAAAGGTGGGACAGGAATCAGAAAAAGTGGCATCCCAGATACCAAGTGAAGGATCAAGGGAGTAATAACTGTCAAATTCTATTAATGAGTAAGACATACACTGAGATGTGATCACTCTTTTTAGAAGCAAAAAGTCTTTTAGTGACCTTTACAAAACTGATTCTGTGGAATATAAGGACAAAAATCTGTTTTGAAAGAGTTAAAGTCAGAAGAGAAGGAGAAATGAAAATGAAAGAGTAATTATAAACCACTCTTTCTAAAGAGATATAGATATGCAATGTCAGATAGAAATCAACAAGAGATTTTTTTTAAGATAGGAGCTATAGCATGTTTGTACTCATTAAGGAAAGGTATTCAATTTACTTTTTTAGATCCTTTCTCTCTAATATCTATAAATTACTTAATACAATTGGGGGAGGACCATGCAATTGAGATCAAAGTTTGACATTCTTTCTAAACTGAAAGAAATGCTATTTACATTTTTACATTTCTCAAAGGGATAAGGAGAATGTTTTTGAAAAATACCCTGATCTGTTTAATTTTTTAATAAGAAACATTTGGGGAGGGAGATGGTATTTTCCAAAAGAATGCCTTGTGCCAGCAATAGTTGTTCATTTCAATATCAAATCACACCAACAACAGATGAATAAGGCCTTATTCTAAAAGGAAACATGCTCCCCTTTTTCAATATCAGAGCTGACAGATAAGCTAGTCTCATTAGAAATAGATAACAGTCTCCTGACATCTGTTACAGTAGATGGCTGACAGTAACGCTAAACACCTTGATTCTTTTTATTATAGAAGAGCTAGACTGAATTAATGAGCATTCTACCCTAGTGGTTCAGTGCCTGGCTGTGCATTTGATTTACCAATGCGTGTGACCCACCCCCAGAGATTCTGATGCATTTGGTCTGAGTTGGCAAGCAGACATGGATATGTTTTAAAACATCTCCAGGTGATTTTAATGTTCAGTGGGAGCTGAGAACCACTCTCTAGCATTTAAGCTTTTCACCTCAAGGTGAAAAAAATCACAGCTATGATTAAAAGGCTTGAAAGTTGATCTAGTCTCAAAAACAGAACACAGGAAATAGCCACCCTCACTTGAAGTAATCTACTATAAAATTCTCCTCTACCATGGAGAGCACATTATCATAATTTCGCTTGTGTGGCAGCTCCATGCGCTGCCCAGTGAATGAGGGAGGGATGACTGGGCATCTGTGGGCAGGATTTCTCTCCTTCCTCCAGTGACCTGAAATGACTAAAAGGTCTCAGAGCATCAGAAACAAATTGGTTTTTATTTGTTCTTCAGACTATATTTGATAGCAGGGTAACTGTGGAGGAAAAAACAAACAAACAAAAGAACAAGAATGAAAAAGACAAAACTCAGCTGAAGCCAGGCTCTAGTGGCAAATTTGCTTTTGGTTTCAACTGCCTACCTCACTCAGATAACGGTATTTCTTAATAATTTATTAATAATTATATCTAATTTCTGTTTATAGCAATAGGATTCTGGCCCCACCTCCCCTGAACTGGAAAGAACAGAGTCCCACAATGAAGATCTTGAATTAAATGTGGATTTGTGAACTTTCATTCTTTTATTTGCCCTCAGAAATTTGATTTACAGGACAAACGAAGAACTCTCATTTAAACAAACAAACAAAAAGAACAAAGTTAAAGAAAAAAATGTACCTTCAATTTCATCATCATCATTTATCTATGTTTCTGTTACTTTATTGTTCATACATATAAATACTTGCATAGGAGAATGACTGCAGAATAGATGCATTCTGGTCTTTCATTTACCATCTATTTGTTTCTAGTTGCACTTCAGATGCATAGATTTAGATTGATACAATCAATCATACTCCTTGGTTGCCTCTGCCTCAGGGCACATTATCTTCTTCATCAGCCACTCCTTATAATATTTACTTTTATGGTTAGTTCTCTTCCTTTCAGATCCCATTCTCTTGCTCCACCTAGATACCCACGCTCATACATATAAGGTGTTTCCTTCTAATATATAATATGTATCTTTATTTATGTGTATATTTATCCATGAACAATGTATCTTGTTTACTGTGAATTTCAATTTATATTAATGGTGTTAACTGTGTATCTTGTTTATCCATATTTATCCATGAACAATGTATCTTGTTTACTGTGCTTTCAATTTATATTAATGGTGTTAAGTTATAAATCATATTGTTTCATTGTTTTTTAAATCACTCAATATTGTTTTAGAGAATTCTACATGTGAATACATGCAGTTTGCTTTATTTCTTTTGACTGCTAAATAGCATCTCATTGTTTACCTATATCCTATTGTAATCTTTTTTCAATATATCATAATTTTAATTTTAATGACTATATTGTAGTCCAGCATACTGATACATCAATTTGAATTTAAGTATTTCCCTATTATTTCTTATTTCGATTTTAAGTGCTTTTTTAAGTATTAGTTTGCTAAGGCTATTATAACAAAGTACCACATACAAAGTAGCTAAAACAACAGATATTTATTTTCTCACAGTTCTGGAGGCTGAAAGTTCAAGTTAAAGGTGTAAGCTGGGTTGATTTCTTATGAGGCATCCCTCCAAAGCTTGTGGATGAACATCTTCTCCTTCTGTCTTCACATGGTCTTTCCTCGGTGTGTGCACATTCTGTGTCCAAATTTTTTCTTCTTATAAGGATGCAAATTATATTAGATTAGGATTCACCCTAAAAGACCTCATTTTAACTTCATGATCTCTTTAAAGGCGCTATCTATAAAATATGGTTATATTCTGAGGTATAGGGGGTTAGGACTTCAATATGAATTTGGGAGGGACACAATTTAGTCCATAACTAACTATAAATCATAATATAACTAATTATAGAGCTTTCTATAGATTGCTATGTATGTATTTTACATGTACATATATACATATATACAGCACTTTTCTAATTTTCTACATAAATTTTGAAGACAAATACCTAGGAATGAAAATAGGGAGTTGAAAGATATAAACATTTTTAAACATCTTGACAGTTTTTGCTAAATTGCTTTCCAAATATATTACACCTACATATAATGCCAATTTCTCTAGATCTGTGACATTTTTACCAAGTACTACTAGCACTGAAGAATTTAAATTAACTTTTCCTTTTCCAACAAGTGTAAAATTAGCACATTTTTTTCTTAGCTGTGTCTCTGTAGCAGTTACTTCTGATTCCTGTCAGATGATGCTGAGAACAAATCTATGTGTTTATTGACATTAGTACATCTACATCAGAGAAATGTCTATTCAAGCCATTTGACCACTTTTAAATTGGGTATTTGTCCTTTCTTACCTAATTGTAAGCATCCTTTATATATTTTAGACACAAATCCTTATCAGATAACTGATTTGTAAACAATTTCTCCCATTGTGCCAGTTGTTTTTACTTTCTTGAAAGTGCCATTTGAAACACAAAAGTTTTTAATTTTGATGAAATCCAACTCATCTTTTTTTTTCTTTTGTTGTTTGTGCTTTTCATGTCATAAATAATAATTCATTGCCAAATCTAAGGTCACAAATATTTACCCCTTCGTTTTCTTTTGAGAGACTTAAAATTTTGGCTCTTACATGTAAGAATTTGATTCATTTTGAGTTAATTTTTGTGTATGGTATGATGTAAAGTTCAACTATACTCTTTTTCATGTGGCTATCCCTTAGTTCCAGCACCATTTGTTCAAAAGACTAATCTTGCCCTATTTAGTGGTCTTGAAAGCTATGTTAAAAATTAATTGACCATAGATTCATAGATTTATGCCAGTACCACATCAGCTCGAGTACTACAAGTGTGTAGTAAGTTTTGAAATCAGAAAGTATGAGTCCTCCAAATTTGTTCTTTCTTTCTCAAGATGTTTTTTTTTTTAAATTCTGCATTGCTTGTGTTTCCATATGAATCTTAGAATCAGTTTGTCTATTTTCATAAAAAAGGCAGCTTGGATTCTAATAGAAATTGTGTTGAATCAATAGATCAACTTGGAGAATATTGCATCTAACAATATCTAGTTCTCCAACCCATGAATAAATGATGTTTCTTCATTTATTTAGATATGAATTAATTTCATTTAATCATGTTTTTAATTTATTCACAAAAAACACAGAGTGTTGGGGGAATCTGAACAATAGAATCTAAATAGCTCTTCTTTATGGGAAAACAAAAACTTATGAAGACCAAACATCTTTCTCCCCAAAAGAGGAAGACTTAGACTCTCAAATACTTATTAATAACCTATAGTATTTATGATAAGAATAAATAAATAGACCAGTGAAACAAAACAGAAAACCCAATAAACACTTGATATATAATGTGTTTCTACCATTTCCTGAAAATTAATTGTTAAATAATTAGAAGCTTGAAACTGATATTTGGTTCCAAGAGCCTGTTATATAGATCTAATCCAAAGTTAATTGTTGTCCTATTGTCTGAAATCTTTATTTATATCATTCAATATATTTTGAGATGTCAGAAGTCTTACCTCATATTTACTTTATATCATGTAACATAATAAATGAATTAAAGAAAGAATGAGTATATTAACCACCTTTAAACTTACAACACTTAGAAATAATTTTGCCATCTTGAATTTTATTTATTTTGTATACAGGATCAAAATGTTTTACAACATAAAACTTCTGCTTTCAAAGACTCAGGCAGAAGTAAACTTTTAAAAGTACCTAGATTAGAAGGTGTGAGATAAGACTAGAATACCATGAAATAAACTAAATTTATTTTCAGCTTACATTTTCTGTTCAATCTGCCATAGCCCACTGATCATGATGAGGTTACGGGGCATACCCTTAGATACTTCAGCCAATGATAGAAGAGAGAGACAGAAGGTGTCATGGCTTTTATGCTTCTGCCCTATTTAAGGCAAGGAATCTGTTTTTAGTTCAAATCCTGAGTACAAACACACTCTTCCAACCAAAAGGTATTTCAAAACTTCTTCCAACCCCAAGGTCAGAAAAGAGTACAGAACAAAGAATAATGGAATATATGTAATTCAGAGACAGGTCACAAACCACAGCTTCCTGTAAACAGAGAGAAAAATCTTTTGGGAACTTACTGGTAGCAGGTTTTTGTTTTGTTTTGTTTTGTTTTAAGAGAAATAAAGGGCTCCATGTTAACACAATTGAGCGAAAACAAAACCCAGATATTTTAACAGAAAGTTAAAAAGAAATTTGTACAGTACATAAGAATGAAAGTTAGGTTCTGAATATGAAAATGTATATGCCAGTGTGGCTCCGAAGGATACACTGAAGAAGAGCAGTAGGTCCTGCTACTGTTTGAGGCACCACGGAATGTAGGCCACCCCAGGGCAGAGACTATTCCCTAGACTCAACCAGGTCTACGTCAGAAAGAAATAAGAAGTTTGGCAAACACTACTGTCATTCATTTGAGGTTCATTGTTAGGTTAATAATTCAGTGAAATAAACAGTACTTTTCATAATATGAGTGAGTACAGCCGTTCTCAATTAATCCCATATAAAGTCTGGGGTAAGTGAAATCCTTTGGCATAAATCAAAGTCTCTTATTTGAAGTTCCATAGATACACATATAGAAGATCTCTGGGTCAAAGCTAAAGATCTATGCAAAATTTCATGTCTGTATGTGAATTTTCCTAGGTAAGCAGTCCGTAGTTTCTTCAGACTCTCAGAAAGATCTGCAACTCTGAAAGGGTGAAGAATAAGTATTTTGAATAAAAATCAGAACTGAGCAGGTCCTACCTCATTTGTCTAGTCAAGATTCTAGTGTTAAGAACAAAAAAAAGGTAACAGCCCACAGAGAAATATGCATTTACAGGCTTGTTACATCTGAGTTTCCTGCACACTATTTTCATAGGGAAGAAAATATATAACATGGTGCAGTATAAACATTTTTTCCCCAAATCATTAGGCTCAAAGAGTCTAATCATTTAATTATTTATTTTTCATTAATTATGAATCTTTTCTTGCAAACATTTCCATTTCCTTTTCAAGAATAAATCACCTGGTCTGCCCAGACTCCATTTGTAAATACTGATCTAAGAAAAACTATCCAAAAAAGGAATAAAGTACTAGAGACAAGGCACATTAAGTGACGTCTAGGTCTATTGCCATGTTTCATTTGAGTTCTGGGCATCAACCTCAGTGTTTATTTTCACAGCTACACAGTGTCATAACTACCATAAACTTGAATGTGATGCTAAAACCTGTGAGTGTGAATAGGGCATTGAATTACACCTGGGGATGAAGAAAATTAGAAGGTAAGCGGCAAAGAGAACAACTGATAGTTTTCACTGAAGAGAGCTTTACAAAAAAAAAACTGTTCAGATCCTAGAATTAATATTATTTCCATTCCACACTTGGGAAGAAATACTAAGGTAGAGAAAAGTTTGGCAAAAAAGGGTAGTAGAGAGGAAGGAGGTGTGTGTGTGTGTGTGTGTGTGTGTGTGTGTGTGTGTGTGTGTGTGTGTGTGTGTAAAGGATAAGTTACAAGGAAGAGGCACAAGAGGAAGAAAGGTATCAAATTCTTCATTATACTTAAGGAAGTAGAGGTCCCTTTAACAAGGAACAAACATAGTCCCTGCCTCTGGTGACAGTGTAGGGTCATATTATTTGGCTAATGTCCTGATGAGAAATCAGTTTATTAATATATTAATCCAGCCTGCCCCTCCTCCTGGTGCTCCTGGGGTCTCAGGTGTGTGAGGCACTGACTCCTCCCACTCCCCCAGGCATTGCATGCTGGGAAGGTCTATGTGTTTTGTAAATAAACATATTTGCCGTTGGGGAAAAAATACTCCTACAGCCTCCAAGTGAGGCATCAGGTATGTGTGGTGCTAGGTAAACAGAAAAGCATCAGAGGCTATTGTCAAGTCAGATGCTGCCTAGAATGCCACAGGAAGTGGGAGAGAAAAAAGAAGGTGGCCACTAGTAATATGCAGTCATTCATTCATCTGCAGAGCTGGATCCTATGGGTAAAGTGATAAATTAAGTTGCAGACAGTTCTTACCCTTTAGCAGATGAAGTTCACATTGAGCCAAAGGAGTGTTGGGGCACCTATAGTGAAAATAAAAATTTTTAAAAATGTAATGGCAACTTTTATGTGTTAGCTTGGCTGGGTCATATTATTCTGGGTATTTCTGAGAAGGTGATTTGGATGAGATTTACATTAATTCATTGGACTTTGAAGAAAGTAGATTGTCCTCGATGATTGGTGAACCTCATCCAATTAGTTGAAGGCCTGAGCTTCAGAATGAAAGACTGACCTTCCCTAAGCAAGAGGGAACTCTGCAGCAGATGGCCAATTTAAACTGCATCATAGATTCTTCTCTGGGTCCACAGTTTGCCCACCCAACCTGCAGATTTTGGACTTGCCAACCTCTATAATTGTATAAGTGAATTCCTTAAAATTTCACACACACACACACAGTCTCACACACACCCTACTGGTTCTGTTTCTCTGGAGAACCCTAACTAATATAATAACCTAATAAACTAAACTAAATGAACATAAACTAAACTAAATCAGGTATAAAATTATACTTCTGATACTATAAAGGAGGCTTTACAGCTATTCAATCAAATCTTCTAGCAGGAGCCAGATTGTCTTATAGTCAAAACTTTTAGGGGCCAACAGGGAAACTTCCAAAAGGATATTTTCTGCTGAGACTGTACAATCAACTGCCAAGAAACTGATAAGTGATTTCAGGAGGTTAGGGCATTTCTTAGGGGAAATACTGCAGCAGCTCCAGCAGATAGCCTTGAAAACATGTTTACCTACTATGGATTGTTGTTGTTGTTGTTATTGTTGTTGTTTTATTTATTTTTAATTAATTAATTTTTATGGTGATATTGGTTAACGAAATCCAAATTTCATCTGTACACTTTAACAGTGAGGCATATATATTTTTACACTGTGTTCACCTCCCATAGTTAGATTTCTTTCTGTCACCACATATTTGACTCCCTTTACCCTGTCTATCTTCCCCCCCCCCGTTTTGTACCCTATGGTTACCCCTAGTCTATAGTCCATGTCCATGAGTCTCTTTTTGTTTGTCCTGTTCCTTTGTTGCTTTTAGGTTTATATCCCACATATAAGTGATATCATGTGATTTTCAACTTCTTCAGTCTGGCTTATTTCACTTAGCATGATTATCTCTAGGTCCATCCATGTTGTCACAGATGGCAGTATTTCATCTTTTCTTATGGCTGAGTAATATTCCATTGTATATATGTACCACAGCTTTTTTAGCCAGTCATCTATCCTAGGACACTTCAGTTGCTTCCATGTCATGGCCATTGTGAATAATGCTGCCATGAACACCAGTGTGCAAATATCTTTTCAGTTATGAGTTTTCAAGTGTTTGGGGTAAATGCCCAATAGAGGGACTGCTGGATCATATGATAGATCAATTCTTAGTTTTTTGAGGAACCTCCATACTGTTTTCCATAGTGGCTGTACAAATTTGCAGTATATGAGGGTTTCTTTTTCTCCACATCCTCTCCAACATTTGTTATTACTTGTCCTGTTGATTATAGCTATTCTAATAGGTATTAGATGGTATCTCATTATGATTTTGATTTGCATTTTCCTAATAGCTAGAAATATTAAGCATCTTTTCATATAGTTGTTTGCTATTTGTATGTCCTCTAGAGTGAAGTGTCTTTTTCAGGTCCTCTGCCCATGGTTTGATTGGATCATTTGTTTTTTTGTTGTTATTTAGTCATATGAGTTCTCTGTATATTTTGGACATTAGGCCCTTATCAGAAGCATTGCTTACAAATATATTTTACCATTGGGTTCGTTGTCTCTTTACCTTGTTGATCATTTCTTTTGCTGAGCAGAAGTTTGATGTATTACCATTCATTTATTTTTGCTTTTACTTCCCTTGCCTTAAATTTATAAAATCCTCTTTAAGTCCAAGGTCCTTGAGTTTAGCTCCTATGTTAGCTTCTATGCATATTATTGTTTCAGGTTTTATATTCAGGTCCTTAATCCATTTTGAGTTAATTTTGGTGTGTGGCGATAGACAACAGTCTAGTTTCATTTTTTTTTAGATGGCTTTCCAGTTTACTCAGCACCATTTATTGAAGAGGCTTTTCTTTCTTCACTACACGTTTTTGGCTTTTTTGTTGAAAATTATTTGCCCATATAAATATGGGTTTACTTCTGAACTCTCAATTCTGTTCCACTGGTTTGTGTGTCTGTTTTTCTGCCAATACCATGCCATTTTGTAGTAGAATTTGAAGTTGTGCAGAGTGATGCCTCCAGCCTCATTCTTTTTTCTCAGGATGGCTTTGGCAATTCGGAGTCTTTTGTGCTTCCATACATATCTGACGATTTTTTTGTTCCATTTTTTTAAAACAATGCCAATGGGATTTTGGTGGAGTTTGCATTAAATCTTTATAATGCTTTAGGTAATAAGGTCATTTTAACTATGTTGATTCTTCCAACCCAAGAACATGGAATTTCTTTCCAATTCTTTGTCACTTCTTCAATTTCTTTTAATAAGGTCTTATAGTTTTCATTATATAGGTCGTTCACATGTTTTCCTAGGTATTTTATTCTTTTTGTTGCAATTGCAAAATAAATTATTTTTTCCATTTCTTTCTTGACACTTTATTATTAGAGTATAGGAATGCTATGGATTTTTGAACATTGATTTTGTATCCAGAGACTTTACTGTATTTGTTTATTATTTCTAGCAGTGTTTTTGTGGAGTCTTTAGAATTTTCTATATAGAGAATCATGTCATCCACAAATAGTGACAGTTTGACTTATTTGTTTCCTATTTAGACGCCTTTTATAACTTTCTCTTGTCTGACTGCACTTGCTAGGACCTCCAGCGTTGTGTTGAATAAGAGTGGTGATAGTGGACAGCCATGCCTTGTTCCTGATCTTAGAGAAAAGGTTTTTAGTTTTTCACCATTAAGTATAATGTTGGCTGAGGATTTGTCACAGATGGACTTCATTATGTTAAGGTACTTTCCTTCTATACCCATTTTGTTAAATGTTTTGATCATAAATGGATGCTGTATCTTGTTGAAGGCTTTTTCTGCATCTATTGATATAATCATATGATTCTTATTTTTTAGTTTATGTGGTGTATCACATTAATCAATTTGCATATGTTGAACCATTCCTGTGCCTCTGGGATGAAGCCCACTTGATCGTGGTGTATAATCTTTTTAAATATGTTGCTGTATTCGGTTCACTAGTATCTTATTTAGGATTTTTGCATCTGTGTTCATGAAAGATAGTGGTCTATAGTTCTCTTTTTTTGTGTTATCTTTACCAGATTTTGGTATCAGGGTAATATTGGAATTATAAAATGAGTTGGGAAGTATTGCCTCCTCTTCAAGAGGAGTTTGAGAATAGGTATTAAATCTTCTTCGAATGTTTGGTGGAATTCACTGGTGAAGCCATCTAGTTTTGGACTTTTACTTGCTGGTAGGTTTTTGATCATGGTTTCAATTTCCATACTGCTGATTGGTCTATTTAGATTTTCTAGTTCTTCTTAATTCAGTTTATGAAGGTTGTATTTTTCTAAGTAATTGTCTGTTTCTTCTAGGTTATTAAATTTGGTGTTATATACTTTTTCATAGTATTCTTGTATGGTCCTTTGTAGTTCTGTGATGTCAGTCATAATGTCCCCTCTTATACCCCTGATTTTGTTTGTGTCCTTTCTCTTTTTTCTTTAATGAATCTAACCAGTGGGTTGTCAATTTTATTAACCTTCTCAAAGAACCAGCTCTTTGTTGCATTTATTTTTTCTACTTTTTTTGTTTGTTTTCAATTTCATTTATTTCTGCTCTGATTTTGATTATTTATTTCCTTCTGCTGACTTTAGACTTCATTTGTTCTTCCTTTTATAGTTTTTTAAGATGAAGCATTAAGTTGTTTATTTAGCCTCATTTTTGTTTTTGGAGATAGGTCTGTAATGATATAAACTTTCCTCTTATGACCACTTTTGATATGTTGTACTATCATTATCATTCGTTTCTATATATCTCTTGATCTCTCTTTCTATTTCTTCCCTGATGCAGTTATTTTCAGTAGCATGTTGTTTAATCTTCATGTATTTGTGGTTCTTCCTGATTTCTTTCTACAGTTGATCTCTAGGTCCAAAGCATTATGATCAGAGAATATGGTTGGCATGATTTCAACCCTCTTATATTTGTTGAGGCTATCTATGTGTTCCAAGGATGTGGTTAATTCTTGAAAATGTTCCATGTGCATTAGAGAAGAATGTAGAAGCAGCTGTTTTGGGATGGAAGGATCTGTAAATGTCAATTATGTCCAGTTGTTCTAATGTGTCATTTAAGGATGTTATTTCCATATTGATTTTCTGTTTGGATGATCTGTCCATATCAAACAGTGAGGTATTTAGGTCTTCTACTGTGATAGTGTTTTGGTCTGTTTCTCCCTTTAGTTCTGTGAGCAATTGCTTTAAATATTTCAAGTCTCCCTGAGTGGGAGCACAGATATTAGTAAGTGTTAGGTCTTCTTGGTGCATGACTCCCTTTATAATTATGAAGTGTCCCTCAGGATCTTTCTTTACCTTTTTTGATTTTGAAGAATATTTCATCTGATATTAGTACCTCTACTCCCATTTGCTTGAAATATCATCTTCCACCCTTTCACTCTGAGTCTATATTTGTCTTTGGAACTGAGATGTGTCTCCTTGGGGGAGCAAAAGGTTGGGCTTTGTTTTTTGATCCATTCTGCAACTCTGTGCCTTTTTATTGGTGAGTTTAGTTCATTTACATTTAGGGTGATTACTGAAATATGAGGTTTTCTTAGAGCCATTTTATTTTTGTTTTCTGGCAGCTCAGTGTTTCCATTGCTTCCTTGTCCTTGTGTTTCTGTTTTCTTCATTTTGGTTGGATTTTGTGGGTTTTGCCTCTGGTTCTTTTTGCTTTGTTATATACTTAGGTTCTGAATCTTCTGTGTGTGATCAGCATAATGAATATGTAAAGCATTGTTATATACACATACATTGTCTTCCATTTTATTCTGTATGTACTTTATCTCCATTCCTCTTTGTGAATTTGGGTCCCTGAGTCTTCTCCTTTTCAGTCATTGTTATCTCTGTTCCTATGTATGCTGAATGTTCAATACTATCTTGCTATAGCAATTCTCTTATTATTTAAGCTTATAATGCCCTGTCTGAGGAAGGGTTGCACTCTTCTGCTTCTATTTGCCTTATATTCACTTTACATATATATATATATATATACACATATGTATATATATGTATATATATACTCCTTTTGTTTTAGGTGAGCTGACTCCTTTCAGAATTTCCTATAGTGCAGACCTTGTAGTGGAAAATTCCCTCAATTTTTGTATGTCCAGAAAGGTCTTAATTTCTCCTTCATATCTAAAAGACTGCTTTGCTGGATACATTATTCTACACTGGTAGTTCCTTTCACTTAATAGTTTAAATATTTGATTATAGTTCTTTCTGGGTTGTAAGGTTTGTGACAAAAAATCTGATGATAGTCTAATGGGTTTTCCTTTATAAATTACTGTTTTCTTCTCCCTGGCTGCCCTGAGATTCTGTCTTTGTCATTGATTTTTTTTTTTTTTTACATCTACAGCAGCTGGTATTTTTAGGTGGTCTCCCATTCAATTACTAACCAGGCCCGACCCTGTGTTGTTGATTTTTGATAATTTTAATACAATGTGTATTGGTGAAGGCCTTTTGGGGTTGAAATAATTGCGTATTCTATTGAGTTCTTGAATTCCAAGCTCCAGTTCATTCCTTTGATTTGGAAAATTCTTATCAACTGTTTGTCTGAAAATGCTTTCTAGTCCCTGCTCCTTTTCCTAATCTTCGATAATGCCCATTATTCTTATGATGGTTCAGCTAGTTCCTGAATTTCTTTCATCGTTTTTTATTCTTTGCTTTCTCTCTTCTTCCTTCTGATTTATTTCTAGATTTCTGACTTCAATATCACTGATCCTTTCCTCCATTTGGTCTACTCTATTTCCCAAGCTTGCTATTTCATTTTTCAACTCTTGCAGTTGTTTTTTTTTTTTTTTAATCTCCAGAAGATCTGTTCTGTTCTTTTTGAAGGTTTTGATCTCCTTGCTCTGCTCATCAAGGTGTTTTTTCAATTCTTGAAATTGTTGATATAACTCATTTTGGAACTCACTGAGTTTTTTCAAGAGTACCTTCCTGAATTCTCTGTCATTTAAGTTGCATATTTCTATGTCTGTAAGTTCATTTTTTATAGATTTTTCTCTTTCGTTCTGAGATGCCTTGTCACCTTGGTTGTTCATGGTGTTTAATGGACTATTTCTCTGCCTGGGCATTAATGAAAATGTATTCTGCTTTTTTTCCAGAAAGACTATTTATTATATAAAAATCTGTCTTTAGCCTGCTGCAAAGAAGGTGCTTTTCTTTAAGCTTCCAGTAGGTGATGTCTAAGCTTCTTGGATCCCTGCTTTATATAATGCCTTAATAATGCCTTTTTCTCTTCTTATAGGTATTTAATCATGCACGCTACCCTCAATTTCAGTCTCTGTCAGTATTAGCACCAGTTTTGGTAGTATTTGCTCAGATTCCCCTGGGCTCCATGGTGTTCAGTGTCAGAGGGTACAGGGGAAGGGGCCCTCTGGGTTGGGGGATGGGGGCTGTGGTTCAACCTCAGTTTTGCAACCATGGCAGGTCAAAATCAACTGTTGTGTTTCTGCTGTCCCACGTCTCTGCTTTCTGCCCTGTTGACTGGGCCCAGGTGCCAGCTGTGTGGAACTCACAACTCTCCCAGGCAGGGCTGTTCAGGGAACTCATCACTCCTTCTCTCTTCCCACTCCTCCTACAGGAAGCTCTGGCGGCTGTGAGAGGCAGCTTCTTTATTTCTCCCAGTTCACCGCCCAATACTTGGGTTTCTGACCCATGGTAGCACTTATACGCAGATTCCACACTCAGACATGCTGGTGTGCAGTTTGGGTGTTTTTTGTTGAGTTTTAGATATTCAATTTATTGTTGTTTCAAGGGGAGAGTTCTGGGAATGACTCTCACTCCACCACGTTTCTCCAGTCTCTGTTTTATTATTTTATAACAGATCATTATGTATATTATTTGAGAGAGAATAAGACTTTTCTAGATTTGGAAGCCTAGAAATTCTGGAAGCCCAGAAATTCTGATAAGAAAGAGGGTTCTAGCTAGAAATTCAGAGAATTACCATGGTCAGGTATTCTCCTTAATTACTGAGGGTCAACTCTGTAGTAGACAGTGTGCAAGGACTGAGAAAAATATAAAGGATATGGTGTTCAATGAGCATAAAACTTTTTTAGGAAAGAAATGTATGGATGTCCAAATGTCAAAATATAGTTTCAAGAGTTTAAAAATTATGCAAGACAGCTATAAAAGGTAATGTACTTAGCAGAATATGATTCTCACATGAATAATTTGCAAAAGACTGTCAATAAAAGGACAGGAAAAGCTCTCTTTCAGCTGTAGTGCTCTGGAGAAAGTAAAGTTTTACCAGAACCTTTAAATGAAACCTGCAGAATTAGGAGCTGACCTCTACATGGAGGTAGACATATTGGGTAGCCTTTCAATTTAATATGATTAGAATGAGTACATATATATATATATATATATATACAAACGCACGCACATGCGCACACACACACACACACACACACACACACACACACACACATTTTTAATGTAGTTATCAACAACATGGTAGATGTAGAAGAAAAAATCCTCTGCCAGCAGAGAAAGGTTATCTTAGTTTCTGGGTTGAACAAAAATAATATTGTAAATTAAAAGAGTATTTTGATAAATTCCTTTTTTTTTGCTTTCTCTGACATCCTTATAATTGAAGATGAATACATAACTAGAAATATTTTATCCTTTTTAAATTGCCATGGAATATTAATCAAGTTTTTGTCTGAGGTTATAAATTATTACTTTATACTTAGCAATATTCTCAAATTATTATTGCAGATGGTATATAATTTGTAAGGAATCTAAATATTGTAAAACAATGATGAGTACTAATCTTTAATTACCTTTCTTAAATTGTGCTTGCTCAGCTACAAGGAAAACCCTTGTTTACAAATAAAATAAATCCCCTACAATATTGGAATGAAGTAACTGGTTAGCAAGAGCTCTTGGCTGATGCCAGCTGAACAATGTTTCATGATGTTACTACAAGTGCCAGATTGGTACTTGATGATGGGACCCCTTATGATTTGGAATTTGGGCTAATCCTGCGCCTACTTTCTCTCAGTCATTCCTTGCCCTTCTCTAACTCTGCTCTGTTCCAGTAAAGTGAGGGTTGGGTACTGATCTCTGTAGGTTACATTTTGAGAGCCTTTGTACCATCTGGTTTCTGGCAGAGTTTGGTCAGTGAGGGCACTGGTGGAAAGGGGTAAAGAAGTAGGAACAATTTCTCTTCCTTCCTCTATACCCCTGAAGCACAAATACCAGCATCATAAATCCTCCCATTTTCCATTTCTGCCTTATGGATAGTGCTCTCTGGAATACTGAGTACTAGAATAGAAAGTAAGACAATATCTTCCTAAACTTAAAATAATAATAATAATAATAATAATAATAATAATAATAATATTAAATATAAATAAAACAAAATAAAAGGAAACAAAACACAAGTCAGGGTAAGAGAGAACCCAGTCTAAAAACAAAATTTTTACATTTTTTAAGTAACTCCGCTTAATTTTTTCCTGGGATCTTTCTATTTTAAAATTAATTATAATGGGGTAACGTTAACAAAATTATATAGGTTTCTATAACACAATATATGTATCTTGCATTATGTGTTCACCATCCAAAGTCAAATTTCCTTCTGTCATCATCTATTTGATCCCCTGTACTCTTATCTGTCTCCTCCCCACCCTTTTCCCCGCTGGTAACCACTAAACTGTTCTCTGTCTATGAGTCAAATTTTTTACATTTAATGCATTTTGTTAGCAAATCACAAACGATTTTCAAAGGACCTTAGAGATGGTTGGACGTAGGAATCACAATAATCTCTAAATCTTCTTACCAAAGCATCTCTATTGGGAGCATTTGTAAAGCTAACAGTTTAATCTCTATTTTAAAAGCTGTTCCAATAATGAAATGATCTGTTCCTATGACAGGCTAAGAAAGTTGTTAGCATATGTTTAGCTTATGGTATTTCCATAAATTCCAAAGAAGGCATTGGCCATATTCAATAAACAGATTATTTTCTGAAAGAAGAGAGAAATTCTCTGTATCACGGATTATGTAGCCAATCACAGGCCATGCTCTTCTATCAACCACAAACTTCACTATTTTCTTTCCTAAAGATGTGCAAACCTCCCAAATTTTGTTTTCTCTTTCATCCTAAACTTACTCAAGAAGGTATTTACCATTGGAACACTATTTTTCTTTCCTTCCTTGTCTATTTCTGGTTGACTTATTTAAGCTGTTTGGCACTATGAAATTCCCTTAGGAAATAACTATTGATCTCCTGTTAGAGCACGAAAGTAACTCTCAAGCACTTTTTCCTAGAACTTTTGAGAAACACTACCTAAGAAAGCAAGATTACAAACCCCAGCTCACACTTAAAACTAAACAAGCAGTGGATCATATTCCAACAAGAATCAGTGGAGACATTATTCTTTAGACTGTAGAAGAATAGTTCAATTTAGTTCAATTTAGTTCAATAGTTCTAATTTTAGTTTTTACATACTCAAAACATGAAATTTTAGTCATTGGGCCTGTGAATCAGTATTAAAGAGTTTGAGGTCTATTTTTAATTATTTTTCTATGACATCCTACATATATGGAAGAATTCATATACATTCCAAAATATCTTTGGTTCTTCAGACCTGCCCTGCCTCAAATAAACTAAGTTGTGGTATTATCTTTTTGTCAAAAGATGACAACACCACTTAACATAAATTGTTTTCCATTATGCAGAAGTGATGTAATTCCCTTGGGTTCTAAGGTCTAAGTTTGATGTTTACAAAAAGAGACTTCAAATTTAGAACTCAATGAAACAGCCATGTTTCCTGGGATTTTTGATTGTAATGACTAAAAAAGGAAAGACAGATCTTCATTATAAGTCTGATGAAAAAATTCTGATGTTTAGTCACAGATTCTCAGGGCACTGGAAAAAAGCAAATGAAATCTATCAAGTAAATCTTAAATCAAGTAAATCTGTAAAGTAAGAAATTTAGACTCTAGACCAAAGATTTTCCTCTAGTTCTGAATTACTGTGATTGCAATAGTGTGGTTTCTTTATATGCTCTGATTTTGTGATGTGGACTCCTTAATTATCCAGTGCTTTTCACCACCTTTTACTATATTTTCCTCTGTCATCTCATTTGGAAAATATAATTACAAATCATATTTTTTCAGGAAATTTCATTGTCCATCTTTTTTCTATTTCATAATAGAAACCATTGATGCTGTGGAAATTCTCTGGAACTTTATGAATATTCTTTAATGTGCTGTGTCCTTTGCCAGGGCATATAAATGTTGAATTTAAAAAGTAGGTTAGACTTCTGCTTCCATTTAGGATATTGAGGGATACAAAAGACCTTTGCTCTCAGTAACTACAAGAAAAGACACAGGCAAAATAAAAAACATACTTTTCTATGGGGCTAGTGAAGAACTGTGGTGGCAAGGAAATCTTGATAAACTCTATTTCAGAGAGAAATGAACCCATCACAAGTGAGCAGAGAATGGCAAGCAGCTTCTGTTCCTGGATCCAGGGCCCAGGTGAGCTGCTAAAGGTGAGGAGACTTTGTGGGAATTAGGAGAAATAGTCAGGCCTTCCTTGAATGACTAGGTTGGTGGGCTGAATTGAGAGTCTGGAAGAACTCAGTCCAGCAACTCTATTTGCCCAACCTTCCCCACATTAATAAAGTGGCAGTGGGGAAAGGGCTAGTGTGCAGGGCAACCATATCATCCTAGGTATTTTTACAGTGATTGGATTCTGGAGCCATCCAAAAGTTAAACCAATATATCTGAAACTGCAGTTCACCTCTCCCAACTCAAACACCAACAAGATCAAAAAGGTCCTAATATTCTTTTATTCACAATGTTTGGAATTCTCTCTCTCTCTCTCTCTCTCTCTCTCTCTCTCTCTCTCATATATATATATATATATATATATATATATATATATATATATATACACATACACACACATATATATACCCACACACATATATACACATATATGTGTATATATATGTATATGCATATATATGCATATATCTACATATATCTGAATATGTATATATACATATATACACACATATATATGTGTGTGTATATATATACATATATATATATATATATATGTATAAAGTGAGGAAGCAGGAAAATGTAATTAATTGATAGGAACTTTAGGACAATACACACTGTCAAAGAATTTATAAAAAATGAATACTATGTGTAGTAAAAATAGAAACACTACAAAATGTATATCGTGTGTAATTAAAAATGGAAACACTATAAAACATCCCAATGGATTCTAAAACTTAGAAATGCAATATCAGAAGTCAAAATTTATTGGATAGGCTTAACAGAAGTTTGGATATTGCAAAAAGAAGATTACGAGTGAACTTTAGAACAAATCAATAAAATTACCCAAACTGAAATAAAAAAGTTTTTAAATTAACAAAATATCCATAACTATGAGATAATATCAAATAGTCAAATATGATTTGAGTCTCAGAAGGAAAGTAGGTCAGGGAAAAATTTTGAAGTAACTTTCCTCATAGCAATAAAGCGTTTGTTTCACAATGGTGTCTCTCTCCTCCTGCCTTCTAACTGCTCTCTCCCTTCCACCTCCCCCTGGACTAGACCTGGTGTGGGTCTGTGCACAGTGTTGTCAGTTTGAAGCATGGCTGATCCTGAATTAAAATAATTAAATTAGAGTAAGTTTGTCGTAATCTCCAAATCCATGAAAAACAATGAACCAGTAAATTCTATGCAGTTCTAAATTACTTACTATTTTTAGTTGAAATATGATAAAACCCAAATTCTGAATCTTGAGGGGAGAAGGAGCAATCTTAAACATAATCATTACATTTAATCAGTTTATAAATAATCCTTATCCTCTACAAGGCATTTTAAAAATACACAACTGAAACACAGAAGGGAAGGGAGCAGTGATGTGGCAAGTAAATCTGCAAATGCTCCTTTTAATAACTTATTCTGCCAAATTTTAAGTATGTAATTAAATAGAAGCAACCAGGTATGGAGAGGCTGTTAAGGAGCAGAAATTCATCTATGAAGTGCACTGA
Organism: Macroglossus sobrinus; assembly: GCA_004027375.1. NCBI lineage: Eukaryota > Metazoa > Chordata > Mammalia > Chiroptera > Pteropodidae > Macroglossus > Macroglossus sobrinus. Next base: position 488,205 of record PVKZ01000220.1, read on the forward strand.
TGGACATGGTTGCATGGGATGAGGCTTAAACACTGGGTCAGCCAACAGGCCCCAAAAGTGGTGGTGAGAAGCTCCTATTCTTCTTACTAGAAGATTCACATGGGGTGGTGGTTGGGGAGAAGGTTATGTCTATACTGGCAGGAGCAGAAGGGGAAGATCTAATAGAAAAATTTGGGAAGAGTAATAAAAAGTCTTTAAGGATTTATTTCTTTTTTAGGAAAATTATTAATGACCATCAGAAAGTAAAGTGATTTGAGAAGAGAAGCTTGCTGCGTACCAGCTGCTGTTGGAATCCACTAATTACAACATTTCACTCAATATCTTACTAGATATACATGCATAAACAAGAAGTGCTTTAACACTTTACAGTTAGACTTTTAAATTATTTTCTAAGACAGAGTTGTATGCAAAAGTTATTGAATATATAAATGACATTGAGAAACAATTTCCAGCCAGATTTTTACAACAAATTTCAACATCCTTCTTGACGTCTCTAATTAACCCTAGTTAATTCTAGTTAACTAGACAATAACTCTAGTTTTTCCCCTCAGTGAAAAGACTAGATTGTCCTTAAAAAGGAAGAGTAACTGCTACTGTTAATTTAATAATCATTTCCCCCCACTAGATTGTGAGCACCTCCTAAGCAGGGACAAGGTGTTTTACTTTTGTATCCACAAGACCTAGCATAGAGCCTACCATCTGGTAGGTGCATGTTCAGTAAACATTAGTTGAATGGATAACAAGGAGCAGGCAATCACCAGCATATCATGTTTGAAAGTAGTATTCAGTGACTCCTTGGGTGTTGACCTTTCATTATTAGTCTCTTCTTTGGATTAAAATATTAATGTCACTCTCCTGATAGGTGCAAAAGTAGATCTGAACAAATTCTGAGGCCTCCCCTATTCTTGAGTAGAATTACTCAACATTATAAAGATGTCAGCTCTCCCCAAATTAACTGATAAATATCCGATCCCAATAAAATATCAACAAACTTTTTTTATAGAGTTCTATAAGTTAATACTAACATTTATGTGGAAAATAAATCTGCAAGAATAATCAGGAAAATAATGAAGAAAAAAACTGTGAAGGGGGTCTAGCCCTACCTAAAACACACTGTATTGTAAAGCCCCTATGATTTAAATATTGTGGTACTGTCATATGAATAGACAAATAGACCAAAGGAAAAAATATAAATAGATCCAAGTCATATGGAAATTTACTGCATGATAAAGGCATATCTCAAATACTGGGGCAAAAATCAACTTTTTAATCAATGGTAGTCATTTTAATAAATGACAAAAGATAAACTTAGATCCATACCTCACTTCATACATAAGAACAAACTCCAAATAGATCAGGAATCTTAATACATAATACATAAAACTATGTAATTATTAGAAAAAAACATGGGCGAATTCTGTTAACCTGATTGTAGGAAAAACCTCACTTTAACTATTATTTGAAATCCAGAGACAATAAAAGAAAATATTGATAAATGTCACATGATTTTTAAAAAATTGCATGGCAAACACCATAAAGTTAAAATGCAACTAACAAACTGAAATAAAATATTTGCAACATATATCTCAAATCAAAAGCTAAAACACTTAATGTACTAGAATGCTAAAATTGAGGGACAAAAGACCAAAACACAATGGAAAAATGGTAAAAAGATATGAATAGACAAGTAACAAAAATATATATACAAATGGCCCTTAAACACACGGCCCTTAAACACATGTAAAGATGCTTAAACTCACTTGTAATTAAATGTAAATTAAAGCAACACTGAGTTACTATTTTCACCTATCAGATCAGAGAAACTCTAGAAGTATGACATATTCTGTTGGCTAGGCCATGAAGAAATAGGTATTCTCTTACACTGCTATGGATGCAAACTAGAAAAAATCTTCTGAGTGAGGAATTTGGCAATTTGTAACTAAGCTATATATGCTCTTATCCATATATAAGAATTTGAATAAACATCGGTATATCCATCCAATGAAGTATTATGCAACTGTATAAAGAATAAGGACAACCACTATGAACTGATGAGGAGTGATTTCCAGGATACACTGCTAAGTACAAGAAACAAAGTGAAAAATATTATCTGCAGCATATTATCTTCATTAAGAAAAGGAAGATAAGAAAGTGGCACAAGGAAATATAGGAAGAACAAATCAGAAACATTAATGGAAATAGTTATCCACAGTGGTTAGGTCAAAATAATGTGAAAGAATGGGTGAAAGTATAACTTTTTTTATATTTCTGATTTTTAGAATCATGGTAATGTTTAACATAGCCATAAATAAATAAACAATTAAAATCAACCAGGACAAAATGAAATTCAAACAAACTTAACCTAACTGTATTACCAATGAATAACATAACCACATTGAAGAGATGGTGAAGAAAAGAACTAACCTAAGTAACTTTGGAAGACAACAGTTTATTATGTATGTAAGGCTAAGGAAAAAAGACAAATATTGTATTCTATTAAATTTGGTTTTCACAGATATATGGGTTAGTAATTCTGAAACTGTAGGATTCTAGGATTGAGGAAATAATAAATATATTAATTTAATAATATAATAAATATATTTTGGATCACGAAATCCAGATTTTTGATATTATCTACTATGGGTGAAGCTAATGTTCTACCTACATTGATTTTAATATATTCTCTATTTCTGAATTGTTAATCATTATGATTGAACTTCTAGAAAATCATTCTAAATTAGTAAGAGTATGAATAAATGGCATCTTCCTTCTAAAGAGGTAAAATTACTGCTGGCATAATTATTTCCAATATAGTTTTGAAATTCGGGCCCAGGAAAAGGACATTTTGCAGTCTCAAAAAATGTAAGTTTAATAATTATAAATAATAACGGTCACCAAGTGTTAAGCATCACTATGTGCAGACACTAGGCCATGTCCTTTTCACAAAGTATTTCATTTAATCTTATTTAAAGGACATTTTTATGTTGTTTAAAGGTTAGGATATGAGTACAAATTAGGAAATGGAGAGAGCGTTGAAGTGACTGACCAACCTCAATCTATCTAACATCAGAACTCTCAAATATAGTCATCATGTCATACTCTTCAAGTCTACCAACAGGGTTCTCTGATTCCTGTGCTATTGCTTTAATTCTCTACACTCTGCTACCTTATGACTACATGTAACTGGAGACTCTCAACATCCTGTCAGAAGAAGAGCCAGATATAGTAAGTCATTTTTCTTATCTGGATAGAGTCTTGGGTTACTTCTCTTTGTGATCTTATTTGGCATCTTATATTTTTCAGAACTCAGTTCATTTAATATATTCTTTAAAGGAAAAGACAGAACATAATGGGAAAAAGTATTTCTGAGATTCTACCAAAAGATTTAAGAAACTGGAAAAGATTACATCTTTTAGCAGAAAGCTTATTTTGAAAGTTTAACCAGTCTCCAAACTTATAATTGCTTTAAATATAATCCAAGAAACCTTTAAAGTGCTAGATTCTCAAGAACTGAAAACTATTCTATTAGCAAGGGGACAGGGACAACTGCAAGGATCTCAGTTTCTTTGCTTATTTCAACCTCTTGGGCAATTCTCTTCACTACCCTTTCCCTTGTCTCTTTCTGGGATACCATGAAACCTGCCAAAGAAAAGTGAAATGATTATGTCTAGAGTCATTTCTTTAATTTACAAATTATAGAGGAGAAATTGAAAGTTGAAAATTGTTCAGACTCAAGAAAAACACATAAATAAGCAATCAAGTATAGACATCAGAGAAAAAGTGCTAGGCTTAGAAGAACTGGACACCTTGTTCAGTAAAAGTGCTCTCTCCTCTCAAATTGTTCCTTTTAAACAAATAAACCCACTCATTCCTAAACTGTGGGGTGTCCGACACCACAGCTTTCAACCCATAGCTATGTAACTGCCCTATTTACTCAGCCACTCCTACTGTTTGTTCTCCAGAGGATTGTCCAGACTTTTCAGAAAAATAGCAGTGGCTCCTAGAAACTGGAGAGCTCTACCAGAAATAGCAATGAGGTGACTTAAGTGCTACCAAAAAGAGATCTTCAACAACCAAGATTCATGGGTAAATATTTAAGATCTAGCATATGATATAAGGCTTCCATATTTTGCAAATCATTCAGACCTAAAGTCCTAAGAAATAAAAAAAATATGGGATTTTGTTGAAAATTCTGTATAATTACTTATAGATATTCTGCCAAACATATTTGTAGGTGTAACATAAACCTGGACTTGGGAAAATATTTTTTATTTAAGTACTTGTCACTGCTGTGGGATTAATTGTGGGGAGCTATACAGAAACTTTAGATTGGTCCATTTTACTTTGAATCAGACAAAGCAGATGAACTCTGATATAGAACTTGTTGACAAGTTCTCAAAGCTGATGATTTCTTCCTGAATTTTAAGTTTCAAGATATAACATTAGGAAATTATCTGTTTTTATTTAATACCTTGCCTTAGTACAAACAGATCTGAGGTAGCTTATGGAAATACATGTAGCACAATCAGATTTCTTTTCCCTAAAGATAAAAAAATCAGAGAAAAGTGAAAGCAACCTGCCTCAGGTTTCTGCACAGGAATAAGGGAAGCCACGCAATAAATTCTGGACCCCCTGGGAGCAAAGCAGGAAGGGAGACAATGGGATTCATGTCATCCATGGGTAAGCAGGGATGATATGGAAAATACTTAACAACTGGGATAGCTCAAGCCCCAACTGACCTGAAGTTCACCTTAAAAAGGTAGTATAGTATCACAATATGTAGAATTTCCCCGATAAGAAATGGGATGCAACCCCTTGACTTTGCCATCCTTAGATTAAAATTATGTGAGTACATGTTTAGAGAAAGATTCCTCTGTAAATTAAACTCTTTGCTTAAAATAAAGGTTTTTGTTTATTTCTCATGTTTTAAAACAGAAACTTGGTCAAGACATGAAGTTAAAAATTAAATCTTTGACTTCAGTTGGTGATGTTTTTAAGTTTAAAGCAAAAGAAAATCTTCCAAATACATTTATTGGCCTTATTTAGTTTCTCTTATATATCTTGTATGTGCATATTCAGACTTGCAGAGAGTTTATTTTATGGCAATATTTTCTGTTATCTGAGTCCCAGTGATGGTGTCTTTGGCCTAGAAACACTAGAATGCTATAAGATTGAGAAAGATGAGTTCCATGAACAGATTTCTAATTAAGTATTAAATGAATGTGCTATCCTCTGTTCCCTGGGAAATGGTCTCCTTCATAACAGCTCCTAGAAGAGAAACCAGCAAAATAGAAAGGGCTGTACAGCACAGGAAATTCTGCAAAGTAACAGAAGGAGGTACATTTATTCTTCATACAAACAGTTTCACTCTGGAAGGGGTTACAAAAACCATGTAGGGGATAAAGTGAAGGTTGGACTCTAATCTCCCCCTGGCTTCTCATGGAAACTTTTTTTTTCTTTCTTTCTTTCTTTTTTTTTTAAGGGAAATTGATTCCAATTTTATGGAGATGTTTGAGAAATGTACTTTTCCTATGTGCCTCTGACTTCAACAAAAAGAGGCAGCTTCCCAAACTTTTCTAAATGAAGAATCCCAGGAACATAACAATCATTTCCAGATTATACAGTCTGTGCTTACAATTAACTTTTCCTTCACAAGTAACTACAAAGTGTGTAGCACATTAAGGAGTTTGACCAAGTAATACAAATTGACTAAAGTGGTCTTTGTTTAACAGGTCCATTAATCTTAATTAGATGCTGGGCTTTAAGGTGTCAATCTTTTTAAGTTAGGACCTCAAGTCCTGGGGGCTACTAATAGACCTTGATAGAAAGGAAGGAACAATAATGAAGACCAGGAAAATGTGTGAGACAGTTAGAAGAAGAGAAAAAATTAGGAAGGAAAACAGAAGAAAATTAGAAAGAAAAGAGGTAGAAAGTCATACATTTCCTACAGTATGAAGGTAATAACATGATACCAAGAAGATTCCAGAACAAACTTTCTATAAAGATAAAAATGGGATTGACCATTTCTGGGTTAAGAATAAATTTCCTTTAGAAACAGGCTTTCAACCTGGGACCCTAGACCCTGAAAAGTCTCCTTGTTTAGGTTGTGGGGTGTCCACGAATCCCTAGAAATTGTATGCAAAATGTGATACACTCATATGTATATGTAGTGGTCTGTGGTTGTATTAGTTCCTTAAAGAATTCTTTTGCTCAAAAGAAATAAAAACCAGGATTACTATCTCAAGTTCTTGGTTCCCTTAATTGTGGAAGGATCCATTACTCTGTTCCTGACAAAGTTAACCTATAAATCTCAGATGTGAAAAAAAAAATTGAAATGTTATATGGTCTATTTCTATATCTTTAGAAAGGACTACAGTCTATAAGTGAAAATACAGTCATTTTTCAAACTCTGCAAAGCAGATTTCTAATCCTTTTTTGGTAGCCTATTTATCATTTATATTTCTCACTATAAGAGAGTTCTGTCTAGCCTAACTCCCTCATGTTGCAAAATAATTTGGTCTCTTATGTTTAACATTATCCAGTATTTTTGGATACCATCATTAAACTCACCCTCAATTTCTTTCCTCTAGTACTTCTGAGCTTTCCATATGAGTCATTCTCAAATTCATTAATCATCTTCATGGTTTTCCTCTAAACCCTTTATGAGTCTTCATACTTTTCTATAAATTCAGAAATAAATACACTAAAAAGAAGATTGATAAAATCCTTAGTTGGTTAGTGAATTTCTCTATGGTCTCTATAGTTGGTATGTAATAATAAATTGCCAGAAAATAATAATAATGATTGCCTCTGAGTGTGAAATTATAAAATCAATATAAAATGACCCAGATTCAGACAGATTAGTGGGGGTAAAAATCCAGAATCAACAGAATGGTCATCTGATTAAAGATTGCATATTAAAAGAAACATAGTATTACTTAGAAGAGGTATCAGCCATGAAAGCTTGAAAAAGCAGAATTGCAGTCAGATCTTGGCAATGCCCACCCAAACAGTATCCACGGAGGAGGGTGTTGGCCAAATTATTCTGATAGCCTGGTCAGGCTGATTTCTTTCTGTTGAGGAAACAGCTGTAATAGCACCACGTCTACTGTCATGACATATTTGAATCACTTACCACAGAACCCTCTGCTGATTTGGCTGGCCATGTCACTAGCCCGCAAGGTGGAGCCAGCATGGATGGCCAGGTGACCAGAAGAAACTGCCCAGCTCTTGCATATTCCTGGAAGCCCTAATTCTTATATTAAACCTCTTTATTCCCATCATACTTACCACACTCAGATAATGATATGCGTACATTTTTTTCAGTTTTCTGAAAAACCTGTATGTGACAAATTCATTTTTATTAACCTTGCTTTATTCCACAATAAAATTAGAGAACTTTTACCTAAATTTTACGTCCTGAAGGGAAAGTAAATATGAAGCTTATTGGTTACTATGTCAATTTTTACTTGAGTAAAGCAAAACATTATCCTTACTGCACTTCAGTACTTTCTTCCTAGCTTTAGAAAGTATAGATAAGTGAACAAGTATATCATTAGCTTCTAACAGGTGTCCAACTCCAAGTTCTGCACTCATGGCCCAGCCCTAGCAAATTTTCCTTAGCTCATTGGTTCTGAAGAATGAAAAGGAACTTACTGCTAACATGCATTATATACATTTGAACAGAGTCACTCTGAATGGAATCCTATAAATCATACAGGAAGCCTAAACGGATTCACCAAAATGTCTTAAAAGAGTATATCATTAAGAAGTTCATGAGACATAGAGGAAGGTTCAAGAAATAGGCCAGCACCACAATTCTTCCCTTTCTATCAAGCAGTCAGTTAACAAGCAGAGGATGCACATAACTGATAGCATTTCTCTTACTTGGGGTATTATGGACTTTATTTGCAATAACAATTTGGAGGATCTGCTCTGACAGCACATCTGACACACAGAGACTATTTTACCCCTATACAAAAATTATCTTCAGTAATAATTATGCCATGGAACATGTAAAAATAATGGCCTGAAAAGAAATGCAGAATATAAAATTTTTTCTTTATTGATCTTAATAGACATAATCATCTCAGAAATGAGTGAATAAATACTACAGTACTAAGAAGGAGGAAAGTAATAAATTACTTTCTCAGTTCTCAATTCACTCAAGATACTTTTTGTTGGTTTGTCTCAGGTATGAATAGGAAGCGGTTTGTTTTTGAACTTCTTCAATTTAAAAAATTTTAAACACAAATGAAAATTCCAAGTGGTTACATAAAATTACAGAATTTAAGTAACTCAAGTTCTTTTTCAGTAATATTTATAACTATTACTTAAAACCTACAGTTTAAATACAGGAATGTGTGAAGATACAAACTATTGCAGAAGGGAGCTGCAATTATTCTGAATCATTATAAACTTACTTTTGAAACAAAGGATTGTGGTTGAGTTACATGTGTCAGGACAACTTGCCTTCTGGTAGTTCTCTAATTTAACTTATACATGGAATGCAATATTCACTGAAGAATAAGTTTTTTTAAAAGCAGCTAATTAGCATATGTATAGATACAATTAAAACAAAAGTTACTGCTCTACTTTTTTAGATCTTAAAACAACAAAAGATTTTTTCCAGGGAGGAGTATTTTTTTGGCTGAGAGTATTTAGACTTGTAAGCTCACAGTGATAATAAATAGCAGACTGACTTTTATGGTTTTACTATTGTTTTCACCTTTCCCACATGTTTCCCTTTTTTGCCTGTATCTATCAGGGTAGACTGACCCTGCTGACCCAATTTCAATACGCTACTTCTACCAATTTTATAAAGTTGGATTACAGTCTTAATGGAGTTATGTTCTTCTTACAGTAACCTTAAACATTCCCTCCACATTCTCTCCACTTTCAGCCATGGATCAAATAATACTACCCACTTTTTTTACATAAGTCTACTGCACAAACTTTCCTTACTCAGGACCTACACATGCCTCTTTTTTTGGCAAAGTTCTCAAAACAGAGCCTGAATCCTTGACCTGATATGGCCTGAGCTCAACAGGACATATGTTAGAGTTCTACCTCTACCCCATTCTTATATCTCTCTCTCCCTACGTAGTGACAGTCCCTGACTCTTCAAAGGTATTTTATGTCTTCTTTTATTATATCACTGAACCTAACAATTAAATGTTCTACACTCTCCTTCCAAAGGAAACAGGGATCAAGTTTGCTCTTTACTGTCTCTTCTCTCCTAGGGATCTGCCATTTCTTCTTTTACATCTTAGCATTATTTCATCTTCTTAATTTGTTTATAAACCTCTTATGGACTTATGAGAAATCATTAAATAAAATCCTTAACCATAACATACTTTCCTACTTTTCATCCCTGATATTCCTGGACTGTATTTTTGTCTTTATTAAAATGTATCCTTCTGAATTTAGATTGTGTTGTAATCTGGCTACAAAGGATTGTCTGTAGTCTGAGAAAAAGAACTCAAAACACTTTGCCTGTTAGCTAGATGTCTTTCCAAGTGGAAGTATTAGCAATAAAAAAAGTTAACTGCTGTATAATATTAACCCTTTCCAAGGCTATGCAGGCTTTGATTCATTTATACGTTGTATATCGTATGCACAATTCATTTATATTATGATTTATTATTTACTGTATGAATATTTATCAAATAAATATATATCATTTAGTGTATAAACATATTATTATAGCCTCACATGTGACAGAAACTATACTAGGTGCTGGGAATACAGTGATGAACATGGCAGGAAATCATTTCTGGCCTCACAGAGCACATAATATACAAGTGACAAGAGTTTACATTCTTTACACTACTTCTAGAATTATACAACTCAGGAAGTGAGTTCAGGGAGTACATTTGCAAAACCTTTCATTAAAGACTATAGTTCAAACAAAGACTTCATGGTCTACAAAACAGAAGTACATTCAGTTAGAACAAAGAGAAACTAGAGCAATATTCTGTAATGATTAAAAGCTCAAGCTACAGAATCAGGTAACCCTGGGTCAAATCCTAGCTTTCTCTACAGGGCAGTGGTGAATGTTGACAAACTACTTGATCAATTTGTGCCTCATTTTTCTCAAGATCAAAAAAGATAAAAATAGCATGTTTTCATAGAGTTATTATGGGGATTAAATAAGATGTGAAGGGATGAGAACAACACATAGTAAATGATAAGCCTTAGCCATTTTTAATATCATTTATGTTATTATTTTCTAATCCGAATGTTTAAATAAAACTCCCATTGGATGATGATTAAAGACAAATTGTAAAACCAATGAATCTTTAAAGTTCAAAAGCAATGTGACCAGGGCTGGAATTGCTAAAAAGGTACAGGACAATCTACAAAGATACACCGTTGGGGAACCCATGTTCATCCTTTTCCCACCCCCAGAAACTATTAGCAACTGCTGGTTCTGCCATGGAGTTGGTGCCAGAGTCAGAAATCTCTTTTCCTTCTGCCTTCTGGTCTTCCACCAGTGCCTCCCACTGGCACGATCTGATAGAAAGGAAGCTGTCAAAGGAGCCTGGGAAATGTAATTTGGAGACTACCTGCCCCAGTGGTACAGAGGAGAGCAGAGAAAGGCAAGTACAAAACTGGGAGACAATAAGTAAATAGCACAGAAAATAAAATATACTCAGATCTATTATCAAATAAAATTTGAAGGGTCATCAAGATAATTTAATTCAATTTCAAGTTGGAGGATAAAAATGTAAATGTTCTCTTTCCTGCTCACTTTTTGTTGCTTTGATAGTTGATTTTGTCTTAGCTAAGTTTCATGTTTATCCTGGCACAAACTCTATTACAGAATCTATTAAAAGTTTCTACAGATGATTTTAAAAAAGTGTTTAAAAGTTGTTTTAAAATGAAGAATTCTAACATTTGGAATAGAATTTTAAAATGCCACTCTATCTGTCCTACTAATCAATGCTGCTAGATTGCTGTCTTGGTAATGAGCACTGCAGAGATGTCGATATTCTTTTACCTATCTGGGTCATCGAGGAGGGTGTGGAAGCTTTTGAATAGCTTCCCTGGCAAATAAAAGCCATGCCAAGAAAATGATAATGGATAATAACTATTGTCCAGAAGACACAGAAAGCAGCCTTTGGAAAGCATGACTAAGTGGCAAAGCAGCACAATCTCATTATGCAATCAGAAAGGAAAAAAGTCACAAACTTTTCCTACCTGGTTATTAAATAATTTTTTTATTTCAAAAGGCACTGAGAACTAATGTGAGAAGAACATTCATTCAGATGTTTAACAGCTACTGGACACACATTAGCAAAATCGGTTCCTGATAACAGGTCTGAAGCAGCTAGTTCTACTGGTTAGAATCTATATTAATGAAAATAAAATACAGAGTTAATCTGTAATTGGGCTAGTTACTTTCACATGAAAAATACTGTTCCAGAATCAGATGTAGCTAAATATAATAGGATTCAGACAAGGACATGGGTACATAGCTGATAAAGATTTAGTCAGCACATAAATAGAAGTTAGTGGCCATTAATATAGTGGGGACAAATTTATTTGAGAGACTTTATGGTGAGATTATTAAATTTCCTCCACCCTCTTATCAGAGTCCCTCCTCAATATAACTAAGTTTCATGTCCATAATGAAATAAAAATCTGCCACCTTTTTCCTCAACCACTTAATACTTTTGAGTGGGTCATATTGAATAATACATTTTTAAGGTTTACACATTGACAAGCCAAGAAACAGGTAGAAGCCTTGTGGGTAATTATGTCAAGGATGCTAAGACTGGGAAAAAGGTAGAACAGAGTAACAGAAAGCATTCATTACAAATTATACCTAAAGGGTAGGTCATCAAATACATAGACTATTTTAAAGGCAACATGATGTTCTAAAAAAATACAGGCTCTGGCTTCACTCATACAAACACTTAAATGTTTTTTCATTTCTCTGAACCTTAGGAATAAAATATGCAAAATAACCCAGCACAGAGAAGACCTTCAATAAAAGAGAGCATTTATTTTTGATTAGGTACACACAGAATGCATAACTGGTCATTCTGATATAACAGTTGATTTTGTGAACATTAAAAAATGCAGATACATCAGTAGGGCATGAAGCTTTTCCTTCACACAGCACCAGGAACATATTCATGCATGTTTGTACAGCTGGCCACGAAAGCCGCCTGCCTGTCAGTGGAGCAGGGAGCCAGCTGAGAGCAGGCCCGAGCTCCAGGGCCCAGTTAACAGCACAGGATACAACACCAAAAAGCTGCGGAAGGAAATTCTGCCCTTACACTACTGTAATTTTATAATCCCCAATCAAAGTGACAATTTAAAAGATATGGACCAGGTTATCTATGTTACAAAAAGAAAATAGTTTGGAGACAGCACCAGGTAATAGGTAGAACATAGGAACAGGAGTTAAAAAAAAAAAAAAAACATTCGACTTCAACTCAGCCACTAGCACTCTGTGCCACCTTGCGGAGTTCTTTGCCTTCTTTACCACATGAAAAGCCCCTTAAACTGAGTACCCAGGAAAGGCTTCCCAGAGGTGAGATCTGAGCTGAGACTTGAGTGACAGGAAGGAGCCAGGCATGGGATGGTCTGGCAAAAGAGCCTTCCAGGTAGAGGAAACAGCACCTGCAAAGGCCCTGAGGCAAGAGCAAGCTCAAAGTGCTCAGGGAGCAAAGAGAAGGCCAATGAGCTAGGGTATCATGAGGAAATGGATAGTTACAAAATAGACATGGAAATATAAAGTGTAGTATAAGGAAAATAGTTAATAATGTTGTAATAAATATGTAAGAGGAAGAGGAGTACTAGATTTAGTGGGGTGATCACTTTGTGAGTTATAAAGATCTCTAGTCACTAAGCTGTACAACTGAAACCAATGTATTATTGTATGCCAACTATAACTAAAAAAAAACTCATTGAATTGTACAATGTAAATACAACTAACTAATTGTCTATTATATTTCAATAAAGCCAGGAGGGAAAAAGAGAAAAAAAGCACACAGAAGTTTGATCATCTTAGGCCTTAGGTTTTATTCAATATTCAATGACAAACTATTGGAGGGCTTGAAGCAAATGGAGAACATGATCTGAATAATATTTTAAAAGATTTTTCCAACTAGTGTTCAGAGAATAGTTTAAGGAAAACAGTGGAAGCAAAGGGATTACTTAAAGGCTGCTGTAGTAGTTTAGGCAAGAGATAATGGTGGCTTAGTCTCTGGTGTGCAGTGCAGAGCTAGAGGGGAAACAAATTGAGAAATTCTGTTTATATATTAGAGTAAAATCGATCAATTTATATACACAGACGTATGCGCACACATGCACATGTGATTTAAAGAAAAAACAAAGGAGTCTAGAATCTTAGGAGAGAAGTAAGGATAGAAAGAGGTGGGTGATGGAAAGTAAAAAAGCAATGGAATCAATGGATCAAAGGTCTCTATTATTAGTCACGGAAATAAAGGTGCTAGAGTAATTATCAGATTTATAACTCCTCATAAATTATTCAACAATCTTTTTCAAAGCCTCAATTTCTTCATTTGGAAAATAGAAATAATTTCTACATTACAGAGCAATGGTCGGTATTCAATTAGTTTATATATATAAAGCATTCAGTGTAGTGCCTGGTACCTAGTAAGTGTTCAGTGAACAATCACTATAATTATTATAAACCTCTTATACCTTTCAACCTCTCTAGACCTCATTTCCTTTGATTTGTACTTAACAGCAACACCCATGGGAATTAGAATGTGCCTGGGCTTTTGAGTCAATTCTCTCCTGTCTGAGGACTGGGTAAAGATAAAGAATTTCAAATACATGAAACTATCATCACAATTTAGTGTTCAGAGCACCTTTATTCCCAATAAGCTCCACTTAGCAAAGTTTCAGTTGGTTAAAAGAGGACACTGGGAGTCAACTAGACATCTTTTATTTTTAGGAAATGAGGCAACCCCCAGACTCAGATCCCAAAGGTGCCATATATACCAGCAGAGTCTATGTGTGGGCCTCCCAGACTTTATGTCACTCTCCTCTAACTGGTTCTCCAGGGGAAGTCCCCATGTCTGACTTAGAGAACCCGTTCTCCCAGGACAGGCCTCTGGGAGCAGGTCAGTCATTTTCAGAGGCTGTATTAACCTCTCAGGCATCATTTAGTAGATTAATGTTTTGATGCACTAAATAGTACCCTAGCGATCTATTCAGAGAGGATGCAGACTTTAATGAGAAACTGAACTAAAAACTTTGCTGTTTCTTAGAAAAAAAAGAGAGCCTTAATATTTGCATCTGTCTTTACAACAGTTCTCTAAGGATCTCATGATTCAGTAGAACCGCATTATGAATCCGGTATTGAGAAATAGGAATAAAATTGGCATAATGATATTAAGAGCTATATAAGTGATATGATGTACCGTATGATCTAACAGAACCATTTATAATGTTTCTCTAAACTTGCAGGAAATGGCTCTATTTTACAAATATAAATGTTCAGTTATCTAAAGATGTAATTCCTGCAAGTAATTGATTACATATTTTCAATATCTAACTCACATTTGAATACTTTATGTTTATTTCTTCCTTACAACAAACCTAATGGTTCTACTATTATCATTCCTGTATTATGAATAAGCAAATGGATAAATAGAGAGGTTAAGTGACTTGCTTATATAGCTAGCAGGTAGTAAAATCAGGATTCAAATACAGACAGTATGGCTACATAGCCTGGACTCTTAATCATAAATTATAACCACATTTTTCAAACTTTTTTGGTCATTATTCACAATAAGAAGTAAATTTACATTGCAATCCAGTAGAAAGAATTTTAAAAATAACACCAGTCCTAACAATGGAGAACACCTTTTAATATTTTCCTTTTTATTCTATTTGTCCTGTTAATAAATGCTAGTTGAGACTCACTAAATTTATTTTATGACTCAATAATGGGTTGTGGTGCTCAGTTTTACAAACACTACACTAATTATGCTGCCCTCTAAACAGAGGAGTCTGAAATTCGTGCACTGGAATTGAATGGAGGCTGAAAATGGCTTCTCTCTCATTTCTTGCCCATCCTCCAGCCCCAGTTAAACAACCAGCTAGCAGGAGAAGGTCAAAGAGAAGAGGAAGAATTGATTTCCCAAAATGTCCTAATTCTTCAATTATTGTCTTTCCTTTTTATACTGTCCAAATTAAGCCTGGACCGTTTTAATAGCAAATAAAAAACATTACTCAAAAATCCAATTCTTCTGAGCCCTAGAATAATGGCATTTTTTTACTAATGAAACATGCAAACTACTATCAAGTCCATTAGTAGTCTCAAGTTTTAATCTCTCGGATGATGGAACATTAAGGTTTCCATGGCAGCAGCTTCCAGCTGTTGGGGGATTCCAGGCTTTCAGTTGTGTGACAATTAGGGTGAAGTATTGCTGAGACTTTCCAGTGTGTCTGAGTCTTCATTATGCAGTATGCAGTATTTTTGAAAACACTAATTATCATGATGTATTTAGTTTAAGGAGCCTGACATACTGGTACCTATCCTGGGAGAAGAGAGTAATTTTTTGCAAACTATCACCAACAGCTACCATACATCTGGAGTAATGATCTGGGTATGATCATTACTTTCAGTTTTTGGCTTATAAATTAATAGAAATCTTTGTGAATTCAATTATAGACAGTTTATGGTCCAGGACTCTAATGATTTTTGATGAAGACAAAATTCAAGGATCTAAGACAAGACCAGCATTTTATTGTCCATAAATCAGAAAGCTGTAATGAGCACATGCAGCTTAGTTAGTTTTATGGAAAGTAACAAGATTTTTGGATCAAGTATAACTAAGGAAGAGAGACAGACACCAAGAAGAGTGGCAGAAAACAAATTTAAATACTGAGTTATAATCAGTTATCATCTAATGCTACTGATCACATAATACACAGTAAAAGATCATCAAATTCTAAGTTTAGTACTTTAAAGGGCACAGGTGAAGTTATTAAAATAAGAAAAGGTGAAAGGTGGGGCAGAAGAAAAAGAGAGGGTGGGAGGTAGGAAAGAAGGGAGGAGAAAGGGATGGAGGGGAGAGAAAGCAAGAGTGAGAGAAAGAGAAAGCAGGGGACAGGTAGGATTATCCCCATTTTTCAAATATGAGAAAATGGACCAAAAACTCAAATGTTGCTTAAATTATAGCATTCACACACAATACCCTATGAGGTAGGTTATCAATGGCCCCATTTTATTGATGAGGTGACAGAAAACTCAAGGAGATTATGACTGAGTCAATGCTCTATGTTAATCAAAGCTATTTCTCTTGGACATATATACCCAGAGCTAGATCGCATTTCTTACCCTGCCTTTCAGTTAAGATTATGCCATTGAGTTCTGGCTAGTGAAATGCAGGCAGAAGCAATAGGGTATCTCCTTCCATCTGTTTGCTAGATGTTGATATTCAAGATGACCTTGTGAGCCACATGTTGAAGATGGAGCTGCATCCATCAATCTGGTTCTCTGAGTGACTATGTGGAACAGATCCTTCTAATACCTTTTTTTGGAAAGTTACTACAACAATTAATATAATTTTTAATGGGTTAAATCACTGAGATTTTTATGTTGGGATTCTTGTTGAGAACCAAAAGTAGTTAACCATCCTGCCTAATAGAGAAATCAATACCTTTGATTTAGTGTGCTGCTATAACAAACCTAAAATTAGTAACGAAACTAATATTAGATGCCAGAAAGATGGTAATCAATGTTACATTGTGGCAGACATTTGGAAGAACTACAGTAATGTGGAAGACAGACTAGTACCTACTTAAGAGGCCATTCTGGATAAACTGGAGGAATGGGTGGATTAGTGTGTGTTGGTGATCTTAGTTGAGTTCATGTGGCAGTAAAAGAAAGAGGTAAATAGAAGAGAACTGGCCTATGAAAATTGGCCTAGAAATTTGGCCAAAGTTGGAAAAGCCAACTGCTTTTATATCTCAATTTAAACTTAAAAATGTAACAGACTTTGAGCCAAAGAAACCATTAAAACCCAGTCCCACAGAAAAATAAAATTAAGACTATGATCCTCCCTCTCAAGATTAATAGCCTTAAAATACACACCATTTAGTTGAGAGAGATAGGATTTGGGAATGATAGAGGGGTGGCTAAGAAATAAAGTAAGTTTGAGAATCATATCTAGGAAAGAATTAGTTGTGAGGTTATTGGCATGTTGGAAGGGCCTGTAGAAAATAGTTCAGAAGCCTACTAAATTTTAAGGGAATTTTATTGCCAAAGAAACCAAGAGCATGAACTCAGAAAGTCTTTGACTCTTTGTGACTTAAAAAAATCCTTGAGCCTTCAATATTCTACACGCAGAGAACTCTATAGCTTCCAATAAGAGCATACCAAATGTCCCTTTCATATATGGTCAAGGAAGAGAAAAAGAAAAAAACAGACAAATCCCCTAAAGAATGAATTCAGGGGCCATGGAGTTCCTAAGTTCCTACCAGAGAGCAGAATAAAGTTTAATCAGGAGCAAATGAGAGACCTGAGAAACTTCATAACGCCACGCCCACAGTGAGGATTCCTGCACTACTCTGCACTGGTGACTGCTGTGTCGTCCATTCTTCAGTTTCAGAATGTGACTGTGTGTTGTGATTTTCCTCCCCTTCCTGCCCCTCTGTCTCTGCTCCACCATTGCTGTATGCTGTCGTTAGAGTCAAAAGTCACCGCACCAGGAAGTGCCACATTCAGATAGCCAAACCAGTCTAAGGTCCTAGATTTTGAGTGGATGTAGTAACTGCATGGGATCTTTGATTGAATGGTTTGGAAAGGATGTTAAGTGTTGACTAAATGACTAAATGGGGGTATTAAAGCAAAGTCAATGTTATGTATTCACCATTTACTTTTCTTCCTGGGCATATGGGTCAGCATCCCTCACAGTTAATAGGGCCATTCAACAGGGTTCTGATCAAAGGAATATGAGAACAATTGCTGTGTACACCACATCTATGCCTTGCCCATAAAATCTATGACACTATCTTCTACTTTCTCTCTCTTCCTCATTGCCCTTTGGATGTTAATAACCAGGGAAAATGTGAGAGCTATGCATTGAAGATGACAGGTTCTTTATCAACCTGAGATCTTGACTGGTTAAATGCAGAAGAACACCCCCTTTCTCTCCAACACACACTGGACTGAACGAGAAGGTTTATAGCAGTCTTATTTACAATCCTCAAAAACTTGAAATAGCCAAGATATTCTTCAATAGTGGATGGAGCAACAAACTGGTACATCCATACCATGGAATACCATTCAGCAATAAAAAGAAATGAGCTATCAAACTATGCAAAGATATGGATGACTCTTCAATGTATATTGCTAAGTAAAAAAAGTCAGTCTGAAAAAGCCAGTCTATAATCATTCCATTTGTAAGATATTCTGAAAAAGGCAAAACTATAGAGATGGTAAATAGATCACTGGTTTTTAGGGGTTCAGGAACGAGTAGGTTGGGAGAGGACAGAATAGGTGAAGCACAGGGCACTTTCTAGGGCAATGAAACTATTCTGTATGATACTGTAATGGTGTAAATATGATACAATGTATTTGTGAAAACACAGAATTTTACAGCACAAAGAGTGGACCATATCATACGCAAATTAAAAAGAAATTATTTAAAGGTCAGAGGATCACAGGATGGATTGCAGACTGTGACAGAATCTAACTTATTACAAATATATGAAATAACGTCACCAAAGGGAGAAAAGGTACCCTACTTATGTAATTTGGAAATAAGGAGAATCTGTAAGACTAAAGGTAGAAGGAAATGCACCCAAGTACTATTTTATAGTTGATAAAGTTGTTTCCTTAGGAATACAGGTTAATAATTCTAAAACCAATATACCTGGAATTGAATAATTAAGTAAATGGATGGCAGATGGTAGAAGCTAGGTATCTCACTGTTGGAGTGGGAGGTTACAGATAAGCATGGGGAGACATCTAGGATGATCCACGAGGTAATACACTAGGGTTGGAAACATCATGTTTATATATTTCATTGTTCTGCCAGCTGAAAATGCCTAGCAATAACAACACCTAAGTGACAATAAGCAAAACTGTCCCTCAGATCTTGGTTTCTAATACCATTCTTCAGTAAAAGGAATCAAGACTGCTTGGAGAAACAGATGACTCTAGGATTGGGGCAGGAAATATACAAAATGAGCCTGGAATAGCTTGTAGTTCAAGAAAGTTAGAAAATGCTGAAACAAACAAACAACCCACAAGGATGGAATTATATCAAAAGAACACACTTGTCAACTGTAAGAGCTCCCCATGGTCAAAACTGGAGCAATTTAACCAACAAAATAAAGTATTAAATTATATCTCAAAGTATAAGATAAATATCCATGAGTAAATAATGAAAAAAATAAGTGACTGAATTAAAAAACAACTGGGAGAAAAAAGACAAATTTCCCATGCAGAAGAATTGCAAATAATCTATGTAGACACGCACTCCTTAAGTGTGGGCTGCACATAGTGACTTCTCTATAAAGAGAATAGTATGGAATGAGGAAAAAGAGCAACTATAGTGGAGAAACCTGATAAGCACTACCTGAGCCATGTGACTTAGGTCAACATCAATAGTGTTAAGCATATTTATAGTATGTATTCTTGACTTGATGTGGCAATTTACCTATGTGAGTATCTTCCCCAAAACTCAAAACTCCAGCTTAATCATAAGAAAAATATCAGACAAATACCAACTGAGGGGCAGTCTACAAAATACCTGACTAGTACTCTTCAAAATCATGAGGGTAGTCAAAAATGAGGGAAGTCTGAGAAACTGGCACAGCCAAGAGGAGTCTAAGGAGATACAAAATCTAAATATAATGTGGTATTCTGGATAGCATCCTGGAACAGAAAAAAATACGTTATATAAAAACTAAGAACATCTGAAAAAGTATTGACTTTAATAAATAATAATATATCAACATTGGTTCATTAATTGTGCAAATGTAGTATACTAACTTAAAATAATAATAGGAGAAACTGTGTTTGGGTATATAGGAACTCTCTGTACTATATTTGCAACTTTTTGCAAATCTATTATCTATTCTAAAATTACAAGTTTATTTTTTTAATTAAAAAAGGAAATACAACAGGCCATTAATTTATTCTTTTGTTAACTATTTTTCAAGCTAAAATTGAGGGATTAGAATAGAGGGTTTATAAAGTTGCTTATATTTCTTAAGATTCTGTGATTCCATGACGTAAATCTATCAAGAAGTTTATCTTAAGCAAAAAATATCCTAAGAATATTGGTATTAAAAAGGCCCAATTTATCAACAGAGAGTTTGGTAATCTTACTATTAATTTTTTAATGTAATGCCTATCTAATAACTATACAAGAAAAAATGTCAATTTTCATATTTTTTCTCAACGATAATTGATATGCAGTGTTTGCCAAATCTTTACTCACACAGACACCACAAAAGCAAAAAATCTTTTCTAATGTAGTGTGTTTACTGAAAATGAACTAACACAGCATGGGAAAAGGGTGGTTATTTTTAAACAGGCCCATTATATTCCTCTCGAGAGCAATGCTGTTTATATTCAAGTAAATTCATTATGACAGGGGGCCAATGACGAAAGACTACAACTGAAAGGTACTGCTGTGGTTTCACCTTAATGAGCTTGATGAGCAGTGGTGAACTAACCCTTTGGGAACACCAAATATGGAGAATGAAAGAGGGAAAAAAAGCCTTCCTACTTCTCTAAAACGAGAGCTACCATTTCCTAACGATATATACTGTACGTAATGGATGGAGAAAAGGCAGGAGGTGGTAATTACTACAAAGGTTCTCAAATGGTGGCTGTAGGGGGAGAGCTGATCTGCAGCAAGAAGACACAAGGGATGAAAGACTGTTGAGTCGGGTCTGACATAAAATGGGTCACATAGTTAATCAGCTGAGCAACCCCAAAGTTCATCTATGACTGACTTACAAAGATCTACTGAGTAATGGGCAGATGGGATTTAGTGGGTTAGTGATGACAATGCTTCTGCTTCTGGCAGAAAAGAGATCTTTTAAAAATAAATAAATAAATAAATTGGTAACTTCAATACCAACATCTTTTTCTTAAAACTTTCACGAGGAGATTTAAGAAAAGCTGAGAAAAGATTGAGTTGAAATCAGAACCTTATTTGATTTATGCAATGAGAGTTTCAAAATTCCAAACAAGCAACACATTTTTATCAAGCCCTTTTTGTTCCTCTGTTATATTCTGCTCTTTGGAGATTCTAAGAGGAAAGTAAAACCAGGCCCCACTATTGTGGAGTAATTTCACCCCAATCTAAAAGCAGAACCAGAGCTGGTAGCAGACCTGGAAAATTAGAGAATCTAATTGTTTTATAAGGACAGTAGGAAGACAATAGATGGGCTAACTGAAAGGAAGGCCAGTAAAAAGAATTTGGAAGTCTGATTCCTAAAATATGTTTAAAGAAATGCAATTTTATTGTTTGTGAGTGCTTAAAGCAATTTATGCAGCAAAGGATACTTTAACAATGAGGTAAATGCAACCCTGCCAAAATGACGTAACTGAAAGAGCATACCAGTAAGTCAATGGTCAAAAAAAACACGATTAGTATAAGCAGCCAATTCCAAACCTTTCAAATCCAAAAGGTAGTCCTGACATCTCTTTACTATGCTCTTTGGGTCACTGTCAGCTTGTTGAGAGTTGTCTACGAGTGAGCACCTAAAAATCTATTTACCCCTCAGTTTCACCACATACCCTCAGCTCCTTCCAGCTTCCATTTGTTGTTATCAAAGCCATGGAAAGCCATTCCTGAATCCATTCTGGGAGAGTAAGAGTGAACTGAATCTTCCTTCTTCAGAACAAGGTATTTAAAAGACAAAACAGACCTTGTTCTTGCCAATAGGTGTCATTTCTCAGGTCATGATCTGATGCGTTTTTCTAAAACCACTTTTCACCACTGATAATGAGAAAGGGAAAGAAAAAAAGAGGTAAAGGGAACACCATACCTATATTATGCCAAGTATATGTAGGTATTTTCCTGCTAAGTTATTGAAAAATGGCTGTTCATCAAATATGTTTTTATGATTCTTTCTGAACTATCTTTTTTATGCTATGTGGTTACGTAAAGAAAAGCTTTATTTTTCTTCAGAAGCACATAAATTGTTTTCAGTTTTAACTCCATCAGAATTATCAAAATTCTTCATTAAGAGAGTTCCAATTAGTGATAGATAATTTAGATATTTTATTTTTATAAGTCAGTTCTTTTGAGTCATTACCACCACCTTGTCCGCTTGCTCACTATAATATTTTTATCTATTCAGTAAATACCTCATATTTTAGCCTTAACATAGAAATGTTGTAATAAAAAGCATTGTTTTGAGAATTTTGAAATGGTTTTCAAAATGTAACAAAAATTCTACTTTATGCATATAAAATGCCCAAATATAGCTGCAATGCTGTTATAATGAATAAAATGACAAACTCTCACAAAGAAATAAAAATTCCTAGTCCCAAATGAAGACCTGCTTATTTGTGGCAATACAGTGAAAGAATGTGCTTATGCCTTGGAAATTCTCAGTAACCAGGTTTTAGCTGTAATACTTAATTTTTACAGTTTTTCTTCAAAGAAAAGGAATCCTTGTCCAGAAGCAGCCTTCTCTTTGGAGACAAATCATTCTTTTGTGTGTGGGGGGAGGGGCAGGAGAGAGCAGGTAGTGAATTCTGCACCTTCTTCCTCATAGACTTTCCCCTCATTCCATGGACATTTTCTATTTAGCCCACAGTAATGAGGTAGGTATGCTACCAGACAGGCATAGACAACTCTCCTATGACTGCAAAGTTTAACAGGCACGCTGAATCCTGTGTGCCATGGCTGTCAGACAAATTGGCAGCTATGACAGGTGCTGATGACAGGTTATTTGAGCTCTTTGTACATGGATGGTCAATAGACATTGGTTAATGAATGGATGTAGGTTGATGTTTCCATTAGAGATTGTTAATTCATTTTTAAAAAAGTCTGTTGAGCCTGGCAAAAAAAAAAATTATGCTTGTAAACACTTCTTAGTCTAAGAGTTAAGTTGTTTTAATATTCTCAGAATTCCTAATGAGGACAATTAAGTTAAAAAAAAAAGTCATCACTTTAAGTTAAAAAGTACATGGCATTCTTTTGCCTTGATGGTTAGGAGATTCACAGATGTGTCTTACGAATTTAGAGCTACATGAGGCAGAAGATTCCTAGTTCTGCCAAGGACTAACAAAAGCCCTACAATTTTCCACAAAGGAAGGGGGTGAAGAAACACCACTGCTTTTCAAATTTCTACTTTGGGAATCATCTGAAGTATTTTTTAATTAACGTTTCTGTTATGGACTGAATCATATTACCCCAAAATTCATATGTGAAGCCCTAACCCCAAATATCTCAGAATATGACTATATTTAGAGATAAGGGCTTTAAAGAGGTGATTAAGTTAAAACGAGGCCCTTATAGGGTAGAAGCCACACATTCTTTAGTATTTTGCAGCCCAAGCAAACTAATGCAATTTCTCAATTATCCCAACTCCTCTAACCAATAAAAAAATCTAATTAGGTTGGAGCTAGGCAGAAACAAATCTGATTTTTAAAAAGCACACAGGTGAATCTGATGCAAGCACTCCTAGGATTACATATTTATAAATGCAGCTACCAAAGAGAAATACATGTGTTTTGCCAAAGAGAACTTTTTCCTGCTGCATACCTTCATCTGTCTTCCCAATGTGACCAAACTGTTGCTGCTGCTACCTTGTTTTGAAGAGGTTTAAGACCAAATAGTCTTCTCAGACCTGATCCCAGTCATCACACAGATGGAGCAGAGTAAAAGAGGAAGGCTACGTGGACCCCTGCCTATTACAGTGGGCATCCTGAATACTCAGAAACCATTACCCTGGAATTGAAATCTCATGTATGCTCTGCTGCTCCAAAGTTATTTCCATTTGGCTGTGCCTCTCTCTTGGGGCTCCTTTCAGTTCTCTAACACTGGGTTGTAGTTAAGTTTATCAAGCACTGATGTGGGGGAAAATCACATCCATTACCCTAGAAGTTCCTATGGAAATTATTTTTTTATAGATGGGGTCTTTAAAATCTGACACTAATAATATAAACTTGTCCCAAGGCACCTGAGTAACAAACTGAGCCCACAAGCAAAATTATGAGGTTAGAGAAGTCCATTTTTAATCTTTTAGCTTCTTCTGTTTTCCATTAGCTGAGTGAGATCACTCATCCTTGTGCCAGACATAGGTGGCTCTTCTGCATTCTATTGAATTTTGTTTTAGAGGAAGTTGTCCTAACATTCGGTTATTTAGTCATTCATTCAACAAAATCTCATTGAGTTTTCTCTTTGTAGTTTTTCGACACTAAACTAAGTGGTGGGGATACACTATTTTCTGCTCTTAAAAAGATTATAGTCTAGGTGGATAGGAAATTCATCAAATACTCCTAACAAAGAAGAGATAATTACACATAGATAAAAAGGAGCCAATGTGGAAATAGGCGCCATCAAGGGGCAACCCAGAAACCAAATCAAAGGAACTTTCTCAGAGCAAGGAGAAAAGCCCCACTGAAAGGTGTACATGGCTAGTTCAAGAAGCTTCAGGCTGTGGGCTGCCACAAAGAGCATGGCAGACACAGCTTCAGAAGATAAACCCTGAGAGCCCAAAGCAGGGACCTTATAATGGAGCTAGTGGGGTGGTTTCCTTTTTCATCAAATCATGTGGTTAATGGGAAGAAAGATCAGTGCTCTGCTGGGACTCCAGTATGATAATTAGCCATGGGAGACTTACTGATGAAGTAAATTTCTAATTCCTATTGTAGGTAGTGAGAGAACCTAGCTTGTTGATATGGCTATTGTTTAGCACAGTTTTTGAAATTAGCCCCAAACCATGATAGGTTTTTCTTTCTTTAGTTATCTACACGAGACTATTATTTTATTGTATCAGATGTCACAAGGATGATATTGTTTTATCCACTATCCAAATAGAATATTATTTTTCAACCAAATTTAGCAACTGGAAATTTTTTGTATAAAGTATTTAGGGATGCAGTTTATCTGAAATAGCGATACCAAAAGAGGATATTTGCTATAGAGGGCTTTCCTGAGCCAGCCTTTTGTAGAATACTTGTCTGTGCATGCCTGGCTTATCTCCCGCTAGATGAAAATACTGCCTAATCCTGGAATAGCAACTGTTCCAGGACTGACTACACCTCAACCCCAACTCTTTTCTCATGGAAAGCAAAACTACACATTTCCATACAAACAAACAGCCAGTTAGCAAGCATAAATACTAAGTAGGAAATTAAGTTAGAGTGAGTAAAACAGACTACTAAAATTTTGACTATCCTGCTAAATTTAATCAAAGAAGATCTATTTGTGCCAATTTAAAAATGGTTTCTAGGAGCTGCCTGATCACACATTTCAGCACAAGACTGAAGACTAAAATAGAGAAAGGAAATATAGTTATTCCCTGCATGGAAATGTGCTCCTAATTAAGGTGTCTATCCACACCCCACTTTACAGAAGAAATAAATAGCTCTTTCTGCTGGACAAGGATTACTATATTTTGTGACGAATTCACTCTGGCTGGCTGACTTTTTCACTTAGCTATAGAGACCCAGATTAACTGGAGGGAAAAGAAATTCAGAACTGCCACTATGTCAGTGGGAAATCCCATCACTAATTTCTTTTTTCATGAATTTCAGTTCAGTATTAAAATGCATCAGGTATAAATTTGTTAAATGTGCTAAGTTAACTCCTTTTTCTATAGTACTTCTCCCTCCAGCTCTGGTTCTGCATTTCCAAAGTATAATTAGTAGTTTCTTTTCACAGTTATATTTTCCTTTATGCTTTCACTACCACCAGCATAAATAATAATGTTAAAAATAAGTGATTATGCAGGTGTAACCTTGATTTGGAGATTCTGAAAATGATATCTGCTTCATTTTATTTTAGAAAAAACTACCACACAGTTTTTTCAGGTTTTTAGGTTTTTTTTTGCACATTGCCAGAATTATACAATCTATGGCTTTAGAATCAGGACTCTAAAATAATTGTGTAGTTCAGCCCCTGACTTTCTACATAACCTTGGCAAGACATTTACATGTCCTGGCTCAGTTCCTCTATCTGTAAAACAGGGATAAAACTATTGACTTTATTAATAGGGCTATGGTTCAGATTAGTTATCCCAGCTTTGCAAACTGCTTTCAAAAATCATCAGGCTTCAAAAATCACACTCAAGCAAAGGATGTACTTATTCTGTGCATCCTTCAAAATATCATCCCTTCTCACTCAAATCATTTGTCCCTTCCTACCACATAACTAGATTTTCTCAGGTGAGAAAATGGCTTAATGATAGATGTCATCGGGTACTCGTTCTGAAATAATCTCATGAAATGCAAGACAATACATAAATTAATAAATTAAATAAAATTAGTATAAGGTTCTGATACTAATAGCCTGTTTCATTAAAACTACACTGCATTTTTTAGAACTCTGGTTTCTTTATTATGTTGATAGTGTCATCATATTCATTATCATTGATAATATTTACTGAGTGTAACTAGGTACCAGGCTTAATGCTAAGGTTTTTAACACGTATTATCACCTCATTCAATCCTCACAACAATTCAATGAGAAAAGCATTGTCATTATTTTCCCCATTTTACTGATAAGGTAGTTGAGGCTTACGTGGATCAAATAACTTGAAGTTACATGACTTGTAAGAGGTAGAACTAGAGCTCAAACTCAGTTCTAACTGAACCTACAGTCTCAGTTTTTAATGACCTTGCTATATTCTCATCCTGATTAAATTACTCAGCAACCAACAATGGTATTAAAATTTAATGAAATTATGGAAAGGAAAAAGACATCAGAAAGCTGATAATACTGCAGGTGTAGAAAATGCCCCAAATTAAAGCAGTTTTCAAATTAAAAGAGTCAAATAAGCTTATTCTCAACTGAAAGGAAGAACATCAACCCTATAAGAAAATATAACTGATTCTTCCAATCAAATAGTAGCAATATGACTCAAATACACTTTATATTGAATACATCTGACATATTACTTTTTCACATGTCTCTTTAATCATTTAAAAATGTATTAATAATTTTACAATAAAATTTAAATCTGTAAAGGGTATTTAAAAAGATATTGAATTAAGCTGAACATTAAAGTAGATGAATTCTAAGTTTCTATTTCAAAAGTTCAATGATTCTCTGAATGATTGGTGAAATATAAATTAATTGAAGAGTATTGTTCTGTGCATATATTATAAGAGATTACCTTACATTTCTCCTGCAAGCTTTCCCAAACTTTTTCACTCCCCAATTGTCTCTTATTTTCACTCAGAAATCCTTCCTCTCACCAGTTAACTTTCTTTCATACTTAGATTTGAACATATCATTTGTCTTCTATACCAGAATATTTTTGATACTGAAAAGGAATCATAAATTTTGAAATTATATATTGTTCAAGAAAACATGTATTTCTTGACCATAAATTTTTTTATTGTATTAGTGTATTTAAAAATAGTTCTACTTATAAGCTATTTTCAAAATAAAATTTCATTATGAAAATTAAAATGACATATTTGTGTATATTTAAAGCAAATTTTTCAAAACTTCTTTAAATTATCTAAATATTAAAAATAATATAAGTAGAATTATCCAGTATCTAAGCTATAATTGTTCCAAATATCGTAATATAGTATTTTTAAAAAAATCAATGTGCTGTAAGTGAGTAGTCAACTTTATTTACTTATTTAATAAGTTTTAAGTGTAAACCATTATATTTCAAGATCTGTATACACTACAAAGTGATCAACCCTCAAAATCAAGTTACTATCACCCATACTCCTTTTGCCTACCCCGCAATCCCTTTCCTGCTTGGTAACCATTGACCTGTTCTCTGTATCTACAAGTTTGTTTTTGTTTTATTTGTTCATTTTTTTGTTTGTTTATTCTTTAGATTCCACAATAAGTGTTATCATATTGTATTTGTCTTTCTCTTTATGACTCATTTCACTTAGCACTGTATCTTCAAGGGTTGCAAGATTTCTATCTTTTTTAGGATGGAGTTGTATTCCTTTGTGTGTGTGTATGTATATCAATCAGTCACATATTCTTTATCTATTAATACATTAATGGACTCTTATGTTATTTCCGTATCTTGGTTACTGTAAATAATACTGCAGTAAACAAAGAGGTGCATGAATTCGTATTTTTGTATTCTTTGGATAAATACCAAGAAGAATAAGTGGATCATATGGTAGTTCTATTCTTACATTTTTTTTCTTCCTTTGTATTTTTACAGTTTTAAAGAACCTCCATACTATTTCCATAGTAGATGTGCCAAATTACAATCCCACCAACAGTGAATAAGGATTTCCTTTTCTCCACATCCTGTCCAACACTTGTTTCTTGTCTTTTTGATAATAGCCATTCTACCAGGTATGAGGTGATATCTCACTGTGGTTTTGATTTACATCTCCCTAAAAATTAGTGATGTTGAACATCTTTTCATGTGCTTGTTGGCCATGTGTATGTCTTCTTTGAAAAACTGTCTATTTAGACCCTCTGTATATTTTTTAATTAGGTTGTTTGTTTTTTGTTGAGTTTTATGAGTTCTTTATATATTCTGGATATTACCTCTTATCAGATGTATGATTTGAAAATATCTTCTCCCATTCAGTGGATTGCCATTTTGTTTTGATGATGATTTTCTTTGTTGTACAGAAGCTTTTTAGTTTGATGTAGTCCCATTTGTTTATTTTTGTTTTTGTTTCTCTTGCCTTTGGAGTCAGATGCACAAAAACAAAGCAAAGACCAATACCAAGGAGATTACCACCTATGTTTTCTTCTAGAAATTTTATGGTTTCAGGTTTTAAATTCAAGTCTTTAATCCATTTTGAGTTAATTTTTATGTATAATATAAGATAGCAGTCTAGTTTCACTATCTGCATGGGGCTGTCCAGTTTTCCCAACACCATTTTGAAGAGACTGTCTTTTTTTCCACTGCATATTCTTGTCTCCTTTGTCATAGATTAATTTAGCATGGGTTTATTTCTAGGCTCTCTATTTTGTTCCATTGATTGAGTTATTTGTTTTTCTGAGGGAGTCAACTAATAGTATCTGCCACACATAAAAACTATGTATATATATTTTCTAGAATGTAAAATTTGAAATATGTGCTACCTCTTGCTCTCCTCAGTGCTGCTCCAGCATCCCTCCACTTTCCATATATAGCCCCTTCTTTATTTAAAAAAGAATTTGCAAGCATTAAAGACATTAATACCTAACTTAGGATATTCTCCTTTGGTAATCAAAAAGATTAGAAAGAGAAGAGCAATAAAAAAAAAGGTGGCTATCATTTTACAAAAGAAATAGAAATAATAATTTTTTATTCAAAGGATTCTCTAGAATCAGTGTCCTATAGTAAACATAGGCATAATATTTAAAGTAAACTGGGTATAGATATGTTACTGCAAATTTGGGTATATATAAATTTCAGGTTATTTTACTTTCCCTAAAACAAATTAAGTCTACTGAAAGTTTTAAAGTTTTTGCCTATGCCATTTAAATTCTTAACCTATGGAGAGTTGTTTCATGTATGATGCATGGTAGAGATCAATTTTCGTGCTTTTTCTATGTAGATAACCAACTTTTTAAGTTGTAACTATCAAATAATCATTAATTTTTCAAATGCTTTTCCATTCCACTCTCTTAAACATCAAAGTCCTATACATGCACGGGTCCTTTGTAGAACTCATATTTTACAAAATAATCCATCTTAATAAATATAGTTCTATAAGCCTGTATATCTGGAAGAGCAAATCCTTCATGTTTTTATTTTTTAAAGAAGTATTTAAGGGATTTGGGGACCTTTATTGTGTTACACAAAGAATCCTTGTGGGATTTTGACTAGAGTTATATTAAATCAATAGATCTGTCTAGAAAACTTTATGACATCTTCCCATGATGAACATGGGATACTTCTCTACCTAGTAGACTTTTAAAATATCCTTCAAAAATGTTTTATATATACAGATTTTGCAATCTATTGTTAGATTTATTCCTAAATATTGTACTTCATATTTTAAATTGTTATTGTTAAGTCTTTCATAGTTATTATTCTTCTAATTGTTTGTTTCTGGTTTATAGAAGTATAATCAACTTTTTGTGCTGATCTTACATCTAGCTGCCTTTCTCAGCTCCTCTATTATTATAATTTGTTTACACAATTTTGGGGGATTTTAAGTAGACATTCATATAATCTGAAAATGACAGGGTTTTTTTCTTTCCTATTCTTATGACTTTTAATTCATTTCTTTGTTTATAGAACTGGTTAGAAACTCCTTTGAAATACTAAATAGAAATGGTGATGTGTTGCTGAAATAAAGATAGTTTAAAATTTTAAGAGGAAAATATAAATGAATATCTTTCTGACTTTATAGTAAAAAGTCATTTTATATTCATTCAATGGGGAGAAACTAAGAGTTGACAATATCAAGTATGACAGATTATAGATCAATTGTTTCTCACACATTGCTGATGGGGCACAGCTTGGAGCACTATGGAAAATAATTTCACGTTAACGTAGGCAGCTGAATATTTGTAGACTCAATTAACCAAAAATTTTACTGCAAGGTATTTACTCAAGAGAAATTTAGCAAATGTATATCAGGAAACACCTAGCAGCACTTTTAATGATAGAAACAATTTATACGCCCATTGAGAAGAGTTTTCATAAACTATAGCACAATCACGGAAATATTAAATATCAATAAAAACTAATGAACCAAGCTACATGTAACACACAGATAAATCTTATTGTGATAATGATAAGTGGAGGAAGCAGTCCCAGAAGATACATATTAGGACACACTTTTTATAAAACTCAAAAAGAAGCAAAACTAAATAAAATAGTTTTTAGGCTAATAATGCATGCAATAATTTAAGGCAGAGTAAAGAAAAACATAAAATCCATTGTAATGACTATTCTAAGAGCAGACAAAAGAATGGACTAGGGAAGAGCACATTAGATATATATTATTTGGTGCCTAAGGTAAATAATACATGATAATAATAATTATTATAAAAACAAAAGACAACCAAAATTAATTCTATGTGCAAGTTCCACCCTGCCAAACTAGTGGGAAATTTAAACTCAAATATTTGGAGGAGTCCCCTGCAAAGGTCCTAGGGTCTTATCAAGGACAAAAGCATTAGGAAGACCCCTCCACTCTCACAGCCACTGTGGTCATTACTGAGATTCCCACTATCCAAGCTAGCTCCATATTGTTTTAAATCTCTATATCATGCTTTGTAGTCTATAAGCAATTCGTCTTTCACTCTGTAACACAATCCTTCCTAGAGGCAAGGAAATACCAAGGTTTTAACTACCTTTTAGGAATTACACAAGAGAAGAAAAAAATATAGAGAGAAAAATAACATTAATATCTCAAAAAATTCCTCCAGATATTACTAAAAAGAAAATGTATTCTCTATTATATTTACTCACCTGTGAGACAAACTTTAATAAAACTACCCTTCTTTCTCCTATTGTATATTTTCCAGGTCAGGTTTATTGCATCCTTTTGAATAAATTAAGAAAATACCCACTTGTTACACCACTAAACATTTGCTTTTGCCTCCAAACCCAACTCTTTGGTGATTGAACTTGAGAAAAATTTAATTACAATTTTATATGTAACCTTGTTTACTTCCAGAACCAGAAGTTGTTGCAATAAATGAGAAAATGATTAAAGGCATCGAAAACAAATTAAGAACACTGTCATATCAAGTGGAAATGGGCCCTTTGGCAAATTGTTTTTATTGTTTTTTTTTCTTATTTATCTGAACATGGAGTTTAGTAGCATATTGCCAAATGAAGCAGCTGAGTCTAGTTCAAGTTTATTGCTAATATTATCATTCATTAATAATAAATTTATAAGTCACATAAGTGTTTCATAATATTTGCATGATCCAAACTGTGACCTACATTACAGCTATTTAATGAAGGATGATCTTGGGTCAACTTGCTAAAAATCAACACAGTGCTTGCCCTTATAACAAAACTTCATTCTCTTACCCTGACATGTTTTTCTTATATCGATTAATGAGTTCTTCTATTTTTGTCTTTTCCATGTTTAACTTGCAAAGAGAAAAAAACATCTAAGTTGACACATCAGGGTGTCAGGTAGAGAAGAGCTGTTAAGCAGAGAGAAAGGGGTTTTAAGCAGAGAATTAAATTTGCAGGGAAGCTGTAGAAAGATGATGGTATAATCTGTAAGAACAGAAGAACTCTCCCACTGAGAAAGTGGGAGAGAGAATAGAGAGATGACTGCCTTCCAGGATACAATCATATACAAAATATTCTTTCATTTACCCAAGTGTAAAATACATCAATTTCCTAGTCCAGGACAGAACATTAATAATAAACAGATTTTATTCTGCCTTCAACATAGATATTTCCCCCCTTTTATTACTGAATCTCTCAAGCTAACAAAGGAAAACTATAGAGTAAATGTGATTCAAAAATGTGTTTCTTGGATTAAAGCTACTCTTAAATATTTGAAGAAGCATTATAAACCTTTAAATAAACATAAGCACATAGAATATGGTTTTTAAAATTTTTATGGGCAACTATAATTTTTCATAAGTGTGAAAAATTATTAAAAAATAGGATTGGCCTATTTGAAGATATATTGTAATACATTATATTAATTATATATAAATATATCTATATATGTGCATATATAGAAATGTTTAGTGTCAGTTTTCATATTTATAGGAGTACATATTTTTAGGATTACTGACTTTCTATGACATTTTCAATGGTGTTTAAGTACTTGGAATAATTAAAAAGAAAGACTAACTCATCCTAACAATTGACCAATACTATGTCTCAAGTTGTTTCAAGTTTATGCATACCCAAACCCCTCCTTCTTTTAGAAGTAATGGATCACTTTTCAATCTATCAAAATGAATTTATGATTTTATTTCTTTCTTATGTTCACCAATAAGCATGTGAGATAACTGAGATTTTGCCTCACATGTCATGTATCTTATAAATATAAAAAAAAGGCTTACAGAACTCTAAATATTTCTGGTCAATCTGTGCCTCTCCCAGCTTCAACACTGCCTGTCTCACCAGCATAAATCTGAGAAGGAAGATATGGTTATACACACTTTCTCTTAAAAAGCATTTGAAGGAAACCCATCATGCTTCACGACTTTGTTTGCCTCAGGCATCACTAGACTCCAAAATTCTCATATCATCCTTCGTTATCCACACTTATCCTTCCATAAAGCTCTAACCATTCCCTAACCCCCAAATTCTTTGACTTCCCAAAATTTTGCATTGCACTGTTTGAAACTCATTCTTCTAACTCTTCTCTAGATCTTCTAACTCTTCTCTAGGTATTAATTTCAACTTTTTCATGTAACAGAAATTTAGCTATTCTTTGGATATGCTGCCTCCTCTGTAGCCCTAAGTGGCTGCTTTTTTCTTTCATATCCCATGTGAGACCACAGGCATGAAGATATAATTGGTATCTCTGTTCCTCATTGAAGCTTCTGCAAAAGTTCTTTTTCTTTTATTGTTTCATAAAAACCTCAGGTCTTTGAAGCACAGCCCATCAGACTGTACACTGAGGTACCATTCTACAATGGTTTAAATGGTGAAGCTAAAGTCACCATCAACCTTTCGATCTCTCTTTCATTTGTTATCTACTCCACCTTACCTCTGTCATTATTAGTAAGATCAATGTTCATGCTGATATCCATTCCACATTCATTGACTTCCTTATTTCTAACAATTTATTTTTCCCTTTTCACTTTAGAATCCAATTCCAATGTCATATCTTAGAAATTTTGATTAACAATTACTCACTGCATCGCTTCTAAAACTTTCAAACAGCCTACCCTCTACCAGTTTCTATCCCAAACCCAAAGACGTTGAATCCACTGGCACAATTTAAAAAATTTCCTTATTCCCTTTCTATTCTCACTTCTCTCAGCTTGGATTCCATAAAACATCCCTGCAATCATTCTGCTACATATACTCCCAACTATCTTCCCCTCATCTCTTTCGTTAACATTCTTGCCAGGAAAACAGAAAAAAAAAATCTCATGCTAATTAAACCCAACTCCATACTAGCTCTATATTTGCTCTCTAACAAATAAATTTGGCTGCAGAAAAATATACAATAATTACTAAAATACTTTTCAATTCATGTTCCAGATCTCAAAGTATATTCTCAAGTGCCCAGAAAATATTGCTACATTTCCCTTGTGTGACTGTTTCCTCACTTCTCAAAAGAACTCTTCTACAAATTCTCCTTTCTCTAGCATCTATCTATACAGTGCCAAATGATGATCTCAATTCTTATTCTTTGAGAAAACAGAAGCCATCAGATGAGAGTACCTCAAAATCACATTGCAAAATTACCAGTACCTCTTCTTGATATTTTTGAAATAAACCAAGCTTATTTCTACTTCTGGACCTTCTACTTAGAAAGCTCTTTTATAAAATTTTCACTATAACTTGCTCCTTTAAGTAACTTAAACCTCTGTTCAATTATTACTGTCTCAAAGTGATGCTCCTGGACTATTCCATTGAAAATGCACCAATTTGTTACTCTCTATTTCTAAAGAGCATTATTTCCTTCATAGACTTTATTACCATATAAAACTATATTGCCTATTTGTGTACTTGTTTTCTGTCTTCTTTTCTAGAATGAAAGCAGATTTGTTTATTATATTTTTGAAGCACCTGAAACAGCCTGACACACTGTTGTCAAATACCTATTTTGAATAATTAATTAAAATCATATCATCAAAAATGTAATAAAAGAGTCTCAAACTCTCTAGACTAAAAACAACTCTAATGAGAGAAAACAAGCATCTGAATAAACTGAGAAATATACCATCTTCATGAATCAGAAGATTCTATATTGTTAAGATGTTGTTTCTCCCCAAACTGATGTATAGATTCAACATAAGCCCAATCAAAAACATGCAAACTTGATTTTCACCAAGAAACAGACAAGCTAATTTTAAAACTGTGTGAAAATATAAAAGACATACAATAGCAAAGCAATCTTGAAAAAAGAATAAAGTTGGAGGACTTATACTACCTAATTTCAGGTATTGCTATAAGGCTACATTAATCAAGGCAAGGTGGTACAGATATAGGGTTAGAAAATTAGATCAACTAAATAGAGTCTAGAAAGTGACAAACACATATACAATCAATTAATTTTCAACAGAGTCATTAATATAATTCAATAAATAAAGAAAATTTTCTTTTAATTATGGTGCTGGAACAACTGGTTGGAAAGAAAGAAACATTCCTACCCCACAGTGTATATAACACTGAACCTAAATTGGATCACAGAGCTAAAATATAAACTGTGAAACTTCTAAAAGAAAACATAGAATATCTTCATAGGCTTAGGGTAAGAAAAATTTCTTAGGACACAGAAAGCACTGATCATAAAGAAATTGATAAATTGGACTTCACTGAAATAAAACTTCTCTAGTCATCAAAGATGTATTAATAAAATGAATAGATGAGATACATTCTAGGGGAATATATTCACAAAACCTATAGATGAAAAACAAGTGATATCAGGATATATAAATAACTTCTACAAATCAATAACAAAAAAATAAACAATCTAATTATAAAATGGTGGAAATATTTGCACAGATATTTCTTAAAGTAACAATATAAATAAATGGCCAATAAGCACACAGAAAAGTGCTTGGCATCATTACTCATCAAAAAAATGCAAATTAAAAGAACAATAATATATCACTATACATCCACCAAAATGGTTAACATTTTAAAAACTGACAATGCTAAATGTAGTAAAGAATGTAGAGAAACAAGAACTCTCACAGTGCTGGTAGAACTATAAAGTTGTGCAATGGCTTTGGAAAAATATTAGGTAGTTTCTTATAAAGTTAAACATATATTTATCATATGACCTGTAATTTCACTTCTGAGCGTTTACCCAAGAGATATTAAAACATACATCCACACAAAACATTTGACATGAGTGTTCACAGTAACATTATTCATAATACACAAAAACTGGAAACAACAGAAATATCCTTTAACATCAGAAAGGATAAACAAATAGTGGCATATTCATTTAATGGAATTTTACTCTGCAATAAGAAGGAATGAACTACTGATTCATGCAATGATGGATATATCTAAAAAAATAGTTGAGCTAAAGAAGTCAAATTTTAAAAGTATATATGATAACAGTCAATGTATATAAATGTTCTAGTTTCCTAGTATTATGTAACGGACCAACTCAAAACCTAATAGTTTAAAGAAAAAGAATTAGGTGTTTTCCATTGAAATCTTCAATTTGGGCAGAGATCTGTAGGAATGACAACTTATCCCCATACAATGTCAGCTGGGCAACTCCACTGGGAACTAAGATAACTCACTCACATGGCTGGCAAATTGGTGTTGGATATTGACCAGAAATTCAGCCAGGGCTGTTGGCTGATAGCCTCATTTTCTCTCCACACTGATTTCTCTATGGGCTACTTGTACTTTCTCAAAGCATGCCAGATGGGTTAGCAGAGTGAGTATCCCAAGATTCAGGAAGTCAAAGCTGCCAGTTTTTTACAAAATGGGCTTAAAAGTTGGCATAGCATAACTTCCATCACATTCTTCTATTAGTTAAGCTCTTTCAGAATCCTCTTATATGCAAAGGAACATAGATCCTACCACTTGATGAAAAGAATGTCAAAGAATGTGACCATCTTTAATCTACCAGATTATGCAGTACTAGAATCCAGAAAGCTAATCTAAATTAATAGGAATAAGAATAGTGTTTGCTTTGGGGTGGAGGAAGTAGCAGGGATTGACTGGCAAAGCACAGAAAGGAAATTTCTTAAGTGGTAAAAATGTTCTATATGTTGATTAGAGTGGTGGTTACAAAGATGTATAAAAATGTCAAAATTCATCAAAAATAAAAAAACCTAATAGTTTAAAGAAATAAAAAAATAAAAAAATAACACAAGATCTATATACTTCGCTGTGCGAAAGTTAGACCTCCACTTAAAAAATAACTTTATTAAAATTATTTGAATGAAGATTCCTTCTAAGTAAACACATTCAGAGTAGCTGAAGTTTAGGCATAAGCTTATTGTACTCTGAGTTCTGCTAAGAAATACCGTTTTCCTGTTGGTTTTTAATTACTCTAGAAAAAAAAATCTGAAAATATTGTCTCTTCAAATCATGTTCAAAGCCATTTTTAGGTCAAACAAGCTCATGACTAAAAAAATAAAATGTTAAAATGATATATATATAAATATAAATGTATAGTGTATGCACACATAACCAATATTTGATATTCTGGAGTTGGTGCCCTTGATGAGCTTTAGGCAATATGAGTTACTCAAAAGATTCTTAAATCACAAAAAAAACTATTAGACTGTTAAGAATACAATAGTCTCCACTTTATCCACGATTTCACTTTCTATGGTTTCAGTGATCTGTGGTCAACTGTGGTCAAAAAATATTAAACGGAAAATTACAGAAATAAACAGTTGATACATTTTAAATTGTGCACCATTCAGAGTAGAGGAGTGAAGTCTCTTACCTTCCCACTTCATTCTGCCTCACAGAGGAATCATCTCTTTGTCCAGCATATCCACACTGTCTATGCTACTGACCCGTTAGTTATTCAGTAGCCATCTTGGTTAACAGATCAGTTATCAGAGACCACAGTCACAACATAATTTTTATTATAGTATATTGTTATAATGTTCTATTTTATTATTAGTTATTGTTGTTAACCTCTTACTGTGTCTAATGTACAAATTAAGCTTTATCATAGAAAAAATGATAGTATATACAGGTTTGGTACTATTTGCAGCTTCAGAGATCCCCTGGGGATCTTGGAATATATCTCCCATGGATTAAGGAGGGACTATTGTATTTCATTACATTTCAATTCTTATTTTTGCTTTCTATAAAGTACTACAGGCAATTCCTTAAAAAAAATTTCTATTAATCAGAATATTCTGTTTTTCAGGAATTCTGGATAAAGAGTGCATAATAGAATTTCAGAAGTATAAACATTATCATTAATGACAGTTTACTTCAGTTGCAAAATTAAACTATAATGTATAGTTTAAAGATGCCTTGAGCTATAGTCCTAACTGTTGCCTCTTGCTGCACAAAGTTTCCTCATCTCCAAGTAGGACATCTCAGTGTTTTAGGAATTAAAGCTGATGTGTTAGCCATTGACTATCTTTTGAGAGATTCCCTATTGAAACTATGCCTAGGAGTTTATGTGACTCTGTCTTCTTTCTCTCCTAGCATGACTTTCCCCCAAATCCAAGTTCCTGGCTATTAGATGTTATAGATTAATTCATAATTGTCTTTGCAATTAGCAGAAAATGGCAATTGGCTACCTTTCAACTCCATTCCTTCTTCTGTGTTTACAGACAGTGTGTTCATTTGACCAGTCTTTTTCTCATGCTGAAGGTTAGAATCTGATGCTACACATGTTCAAAGCATGGTATTTGTAGAAAGAGCCACTACAGAAAAAGACATGGCACCTCCTACTTCTTAGGAATCCTTTTTCCATAACCCTTTCAGCCAGTAACTTCAAGAATACTTCATTGATATCCAAATGCCCTACTGTAGTGCTCCACCAAGTCTGACCTTTCCAAAGTAAACCACCCCTCAAAGAAATCTCTTTTCTCTCCTCATATCAAGGTCCCCAGGTCCTCAGCATAATTAACTAAATAAATTCTTTCTAAAGTAGAATGATTGATAGGCCCAGACTTCACAGCACAACACAGAAATTGATGCCTGATGAATGAAAAAGTGGCAAGAGTAGGGTACATTTTTAGCATAAGCCACTTGTTTCATGCCTATTCTTGAGGTGGCATCTAAGAAGTTTCCCTATTTTGCCTCCATTCTGTTGTCTTACTGAAGAAAAAGGTTCAGTGACTTGAAAATCCATTCAGACACTTACCAACCCATATTCTGATGGGTTGAGAGTTAGTGTTTGGGGAAAAAAGGGGTGGAATAAGGATATTTTAATGTTTGTTTTCATGAAATTATTGGGGAGTTCTAGGTGAAAGAGTATACTCAGTCTGTCTATACTGGTTCAGCCTTCCATTTTTTAAAATACCGAAATACTTTCACACCAATTAGTCGCCGCCCTTAGCCCCTTCATGGACTTCCTGTTTTTTCCAGACCCTACTCCAGGTCCTCAAAACTCCCTACAGTCCAGTAATTCAAGGGTTAATATCTGGTATGTCACAGTAGGAGATCTCTGTGTCCCTACTCCTGCACTATAATGTGTGTCCATTCTAATTGGTCAGTGTCCACAATGCAACAGTTGATTTATGTTAGCTGATGTAATCATATAATTACATACTTTCCTGCTAATCGTTTGTGCACACAGCATCAACTTCTAAGCTAGCTAGATCAATAGCTTACTGGTAATGTAAAACACAGTAAATCACATAAAATGCTCTTCCATTTTACTTTGAAATGCATTATGTGATTTTCAGAAAGTTCAAATCCTTAACTATGCTTTCAGGCTAATATCAAAAGTCAGTAATAAAACTAAGTTGTTATATTTCCCAGATATTCAAGATAACCAGCACTGTCCTTTGCCAGGCTCTGCGATCAATTAAATCTTCACAAAATCCCTCTAAGTATCATTATTCCCATTCTACAGATGCATAATTTAACACTCAAAGTTGTATCTAATATCATACAGTTCTCTAAGTGCCAACATAACAATGATCAATTTTGTGCCTCTCTTAAAAAATGTGAGAAATATGAATGTGCCCTTTTTATTTTAGAAAACAAGACTCAGAGAGGTTAAGTAGCTTGCTCAGGACTACACAGCAATAGGAACAGATCCTAGATGAGAACTGAAGGCTTCCACTCCAGACTCATACTTTCTGAGACTATAAACCTGGTAATATCAAACCTGTACCGTTTGAAAAATAAACAGAAATAAATAGCTTTCCCTTTGAGGAGATACCTCTTGGCTACAGCCTCCCACCCTCAGTCACCTTGACATCAGTCTTCATCAGAGCTCATCAGAGCCTTATTGTCTATCTCCACTTCAGAGATTGCCTACGACAGTTACACAGGGCTATGGGTCAACACACACACACACACACACACACACACACACACACACACACACTCACACTCACACTCACACACACTCTCCTTTCCTTACTTCAACAGGATTTTGATTAGTTCAAATTTTTAAAGATCTCAGAACCTTTTCTTTTGTTTTAGGACACGGTATCATTTTTGTTGCTTACAGCCTCCACCAAGCAGAAAGCAGAGTTCAATGTTTTCAGTATTACAATACACTGGGGAAGGAAGCCTGTTCTTACCAGTATGCAAACTCTCATTCTTCCCCTTGTCCGGGTAAACAAATTTATCTAATCATGAAAGGACCTGTTAAGAAGAGAGGGAGGTAGAGAGAGAGAAAGTGGGGATAGAGAAAAATAAAGTTTAAGAAAGGGGAAGCCAAGAATAAAGACTCCAAACAGAGATTGCCATGGAAGAAGAAAGAATATTTCCCAACTTAAAGGACACTTCTTTGGGCAGGGTGGGAAAGGGGACCACTTCTGGATGCAAAATAAGCCTCCTACTGTTAGACTATTTAACTCTCACCAATCTCCAGGGGTCCCATCCAAATTAATTTCATTCCTTTGTCAGGGTCTTTCCCTCTTTAGTTACCCATCTCCATCTGTCCTTTTTGAGGGATTGCTGGGCACTCCAGCTCAATATCCTTTCCAGCTGCCTTGGGCTTTCAAGACCAGTCTCGCAGAAGCAGCTCGTCCAGGGACTTAGGGAGTGAGAACTAATTGGCAAGGACCATCTTCAACTACCGAGAAAACCGCAAACAAATGAAAAATGCCAAGCTAGTTTTAAATAAAAAGCTATTCTTGTAACTGTTAATTCCACAATTACCATGTTATGTAGCACTGTCAGTGAATCTCTCCACTTATGTTTTTCTCTAGAAAATCTGCTTTTAAGGAAACACTCACACATGTCAAATAATTTAGTAAATAAAATCTGTATGAAATGCAAACCAGTTATTTAGCTAGCCATGCCCAAAACAACAGAACCATCTACAGTTTTAACTCCAGGCACAACTGAGATAATCTATTCAAGCTTTTCATTTTTTAGGTGAGAAAGATGAGGCACAAAGGGCCTGAATGAATTTTCCTGCTGCACTATACAATTAGCTTCTGGTGATGTCAAGAATAGAAACCACATCTGAGTTCTGGTCCAGTGATCTATTCTCCCTTGTAAAATCTAAAGCCAGCTAAAGCCAGAAATGGTTTGCATTTAAAACAATGTGAAGTAGTCTTATATTTAT
This sequence comes from Macroglossus sobrinus, assembly GCA_004027375.1. NCBI lineage: Eukaryota > Metazoa > Chordata > Mammalia > Chiroptera > Pteropodidae > Macroglossus > Macroglossus sobrinus. The sequence continues at coordinate 529,636 of PVKZ01000220.1, forward strand.
AATAAAGCCACAGTATAAACATGTGACCACTTTTTCAAACTCCAGTTCTCTTTCCCTTCTACCACTCAGTTTGTATATTAAGAAAGAAAGCTTTTCTTCACATAAATTTAGCAAACATTGAAAGGGAAATGTGCTGCCTCAGAAATCATATACAGTGTGTTTTATAGTCCAATTCTGTGTTCTGGGTTATCCATTCTTCTGACTTATCTTTATATTTTTCTCTTCCATTACTATGAATAGCGGGTTATCTAAATTTTTTAAATACCTATAACAACTTTTTACAATGTGATTTTTACAGTTTCCCCAAAATAGCCAGTGGAATTTAATCATGGCCCCATGCATATCTTCCCCTAATTTTCTTCATCCCAGATTTAAAAATTGGCTAGTATAACTCTATATATCCTTGCTTCTACTTTATTTACAGTTGACACGCCCTCTTTATTAGTCTTTCTTCTGCCAAATACTCCCTAAATGTGAGTTCTCCCCAAGTCTTTGCTATTAACCCACTCTGGGCAACAAAAAAATTTCACCTTCTTTCTTAGCTTTGCTCCTTTGAAAATAAATCATCACCCTTCCTGAAATTCAATACTTTACAATTACCCATCATTCCCTCTCTTGTGTTGACATATATAATTAGTTACACAATCTTAACACTCTGCCTTCCATTTAATTTCAATTTAAGTAAAATTTAACAAACATTTACTGCCCCTTACTTTGGTAAAGCACTGTACTAGGCTCTGTGTGCCATGAAAATTAGCAAATTCTATTCCCTCTCCTAGGCACTTACTTGGCAACCAGGAATGTCCTCTCCTGAAAGGTATAATGGAGTTGAAAAAGTGTCTACAGAGGTTATGTTGAGGAGTAAATAAACTAATGTATGTAGTTCTCAGCACATAGGTCCTTAGTACATATTACCTATTATGCTACTTTTAATGTTATTGGCAAATTATTTATTTGATCCTCTCAAATCCTAAAATGCTATGACAAAAATACATATAATACATGGTAAATGTGCTAAGAGCAAGAGGAGCTCTAGAAAACGCCATTTTAAACTACTGATTAGATATCGTCAGTAATAAGACATACCGACATCATTTATCTCTTGATATGATACACTGAGAAGAATGTATCTCTGTGATATTCTTGCCCTACATATATAACCTGACTCAAATCATGAGAAAACTTCAGACAAATCCATAAAAAGAAAACTTCTACAAAATGACTGTCCAGGCTCTGACAAAGGTCATAAAAAACAAAGACTGGGGAGATATCTCTATTAGAGAAAATTACAGAAACATGCCAGATAAAGGACCAGATAAAGGAAATTAGTGAGACAATTATTGGAACTTCAGTAAAGTCAGTAGATTAGTTAATATATTGTTTCAGTGTTAATCTCCTGGCTCTGATCATTAGGCTATGGCTATTGATTATATACGATTTAGGAAAGCTGGGTAAACAGTGAACAGGATTCTTTATACTATATTTGTAATTTTGTTGCAAGCCTAAAATTATTTCAAAATAAAGTCCTTTGCTTTAAAAACAGGAGTGATATTAAATACAGATATAAAATAAAGAGAAGAGAATTTCTCCTCAATTCATAGGACAAATGAAGGAGAGGTAGATAGCAGAAGAATTCTGAAAACTGAAAACACATGAACTCGAATTTGAGACCACTGATATTGAGGAATGGTATTTGAAGCCAGAACAAAAAGCAGAATTACAAGTGGCAAGAAAGAAAAAGCAGAATATGTTTTGGATATAGGTAATATACTCCATTGGAGCTCAATGTCTGGCTATGAGACAGCAGTCAGACTTGAATGTTACCTGTGTCGCTGTAGTAGGCTGAATAATGTGCTGTCCAAAACATTCAAATTCCAATCCCAGAACCTATGAATACATTACTTTATATGGTATAAAACACTTTGCAGAGGTGATTATGTTAAAGATCTTGAGATGGAAAGATGTTCCTGGATTATCAGGTAGGCCCAATGTAATCACAAGGGTCTTTATAAGAATAGAGAGGCAAGAAGATCAAAGGCAAGAGGAGGAGATGAGACAAAGGAAGCAGAGGTTGGAGTGACATGCTTTAAAGATGGAATAAGAAGCGACAAGCCAAGGAATGCAGATGGCCTCTTTAAGCTAGTAAAGACAAGGAAACAGATTTTCCCCCTAAAACTTCCAGAAGGAATAGTCTTGCTTGCATCTTTATTTTAGACTTCTGACCTCCAGAATTATAAGAAATAACTTTTTGTTTGTTTAGCCACTGTTTATGCTAATTTGTTATGGCAACAATAAGAAATTAATACAGTCTCTATCACCTTGCTTTGGGGCCATTTCAGTTTCACCGCCATCTGGACTACCATGAGAGTCTCCTACCTGTTCTCTCTGTTCTTTCTCCATCCTTTCCTTTTACAAAAGATGTCAGATTTCTTTTTCAAGCCCTGGATTGACCATGTCATTCCTCTAAACTGAAGCTCTCAGGGGTCCCCAGTATCTGCTAAAAAAACATCTATACTTATTATCCTAGCATTTAAGAATCTGGTCCAAAAGTTTCTTTCCAAGTTTATCTGGATTTTTCTATGGTGATAACATTTTGTCCAGGCAAATGAATTTAGCCACAGCCTCCAGAGCTCTCTCCTGTATTTCAAAGTGCCAGTTTTAAAGGTCCAGATCATATCACCATTCTTATGGCCCACATTGATTTATCTCTCCACTGAATTTTTAGAGCTTTTATTGACTATGCTCTGAAACCCTCAGGCCATCTGTTCCTAGTGCCTAGGCCCAAAGTAAAGGGCCCCCAGAACTCACAAAGATTCTTAATGCCTGAGAACTGAAACATGGAAAAATCTCAATCAATAGGATTCTCACTTGAAAACATGACTCAGAATTTCGTAAAAATGTGTGAAACTGGGATGAAAGCAAGACTAACACTAATGAAGAAAAAATGTTCCAGTCAACATTGTACAATGGCTAGATAGTTCTGTGGTCATGTTTTTTGGGTTCAAATCCTAGCTCTATCACTAGGCAATTTTACTTCCATAGTTAAGACCACTATTGATTAAAATAACTGACTGTCCTTGCTCAGGACGTTACCATAAGCAAGCCTCTGATTATAGTATTTGGTTTCACATATAGATCTTCCTAACATGAGAGAATCTACTGGCACTATGGGTCCCACTATAAATTTCTAAATTGATATTTGGGTTCATACACTGGTCTCTTGTGAATCTGGTTATTGTCAATCACTCACTTATGATTAATCAATCACTTATGATTACATAAATCAACTGAAGGAACTGAGGCAATGTCCAGCATTGTATGGAGAATGAAAATAACTTTGCACTATCTGCATCTGAATTATTGAGACTGGTTGTCTGTAATGATTGAATACATCGAATTATTGCTCAACTTTTCACTGTCATTTACATAGACAGACTTCTTGTGCATCTGACATTGTCCCTGGAAGTTGCTCCATTGAAAATAATAACAATTGCAATGCATAAATCATTTCATGTTTTAATAACATGACAACAGCAGGATATGCGAACAGCAGATGGGAAATTCCTTTTGAACAATGCTTGCTGAAAATTCAGAACAGGTAAGAACTGCACAATACAGTTGTGTGCTTTAAACCCCAAAGATAGAAGCCAATGACCCTCAGAGAAACCTGGCAATTTACAGTGTGAATTTTATAGTGTTCTCAAGAGCAAACTACCTTAGCACATACATTGAATCCCCTAAATCTTGCACTTAAATGAAATTGAAGAGAACTAAGAAGTACTTTTTAGTCTGACTCATGATTCCCTTCATATTCTGGTATTAAGAGCCATATTAATTAATATGCCAATGAACACTTCTTGATGAAGACTCTCTCTCTCTCTCTCTCTCTCTCTCTCTCTCTCTATATATATATATATATATATATATATATATATATATATATATATATATATATATTTCTTTTTTTTAACTTAAATTCTCTCTTTAGTAAATGATTATAGAATTATATAAAGTCCCAAATGCCAACATATGTATCTAGCAAGAAAAGTTGAAATATCCCATGTTTATTTGTATAATTTCTCAATGTATTATAGTGGTACGCCACTGCAAATTATTATAGCTAATCATATGAAATCAAACTCAGTCTTTAGAAAAAAAGCTACTCAATTCAGAAACCTTCAGATTAGCAGTAATTCAGAGGCACTGGAGGTTGACAAATTCAACAAGCTCTCTAGCTGACCTTTAAATGCTTTTGATGAAGAAAAGAGCAGCTCACTTGAATAGGAAAAAGAAGTGCTAACCTAAATGAAAATACTTGGCAAGCACCTGTCAGAGGGCCTGCACTTCTGCTACTTTTGGATTTGAAAGAAAAGACCTCTGTTTAAATTCACTATCCCAGCCAGGGCAATACCTCCCTACACACCAGCAGGATCCTCCAAAAATCTGATCTAAAATTCTCTTGGATCAAGTATAGTAAGTTAATTTTTTTTGTTTAAAAATCACCAGTGGATGCCCATTGTCTAAAGTATGAAAACCTAACACTTCTTAACATGGTCTTTCACACTTTGACCTTAACATATCTTTTCTTCTTTCTCATTTTTCAATCTTTGTTTAATGAAATTCTTCTAATTATAAAAGTAATATGTGGTTATTATAGAAAAATTGAAATATAAAGTATAAATAGTAAAATAAAAATCAACAACCCGAAATAATGACTATTATTCATATTTAATTTTATTTCCTGAGAGTTGCTTTTTACTAAGTGGATATATACATTCTCCCCAGGTCCTTCTCTTTCTTTTTTTTGTTCTTTTCTATATTAGGCCTTTACTCTAAGCACATTTTCATGGGAATTTTCACCCCAATACGTAGGAATTGATTAGAAAGAGATCATAATAAAACTATTTTAATCTATAAGGAAATGGAAGCTAAGGAAAATGTGAAAGAGCATGGACCAGGGCCAGTAACTACAGCAGAGCTCGTAGCTCTGCTGAGGGTAGAAGAGTAGGCCTCAACATGACAATATCTTCGTCTCCAGCTATATCCAACAGGGCCAACCAGGGGCTAAAGAGGGCCCTTGAAATGACTGGCATGAATTCCCCAGAGCACTGTTGAAAAACCATTGATCTAGGTAAACTCTTTCATTTTACAGATGAAGAAACAAGAGTCCCAGAGGAATAAAAAACTTACTCAAGATCATCCGATTAATAGCAGAGTAAAAACTAAAAACCAAAATTCTATATGGTTCAAGATCACTAATTGTCTGAAATAACATAACCATTATAGCACCTATTTTATGGATGTAAATAGAAATATTTTTAAAGTGTTGAGAACTATGTAGGGTCTTGAGATTTTACACTACTTATAAACTAAAAGATAAGCCTGTTACAATTTCATGGATGCTGACAAAAGGCATGAGACTCCTGGGTTAGAAACAAAGGACATTGTTACACACAGCAGAAGCAGCAGCCAGAGCTTCACAGTCACTTGTTTCAGGTCTCCATGTTCCTCAAGTTTTATGGAGCCAATACAAAGGGCTCATGATAGATGTCTGCAAATAAATGGATTGCATTTAGTGGACAGAAACTCTGAGCTTGGGGATTCACCATTTTTGTAATTAGTGGAAGGAAGCCTGGCCTTGCTTTTTGAGAAAATGGTACCCTATCTCTCAAGTCTGCTTACTGTAAACACAACTCTGAAAAATGGTCTAGTGAAGAGTAGTAAGAGCCTTTAGTTCTTGGCATACCGAGCATGAATGTGCAGAGACACTCAGGGCCCATGGCAGATTGTCTCCCCCAATAACTATTGTTAAACCTAAATGGACAAACAAATCTAAGTGGTTATGTGGCATAATATCACCCATCAGTTTTCTCATTCCTGCCTAAGACTAAGATTTGACTTACCACATACAGTAAGTAAATGTTTTTTAAACACTATGGTGCTTTCTAAATACTTTATATACTTCTATATTCACTTATTTTACATAGCAGTACTATAGTATGCCTGTTAAACAAGGTAATCTTCCAAATATCCAAACATGGGCACCACTCAATGGCTATAAACAAGTATACTGCATGATCACACCAGCTGCTAAATTATACCAAGATTGAGTTTATGCTTAATTTAGAATACAGGATGTTGAAAACCAAGAATTTGATGGAGTTTATAAAAAATGTACAGCATTTGTTTAGAGATAAGGAAAACAAGTGAATTCATGTTAATGATCACTGTCCTAATCTGTTTTATATAATTCAATTGGAAGCCAAACCAGAAAATAACTTTATGGACAAAAAAACTCTGCTATTATTTTCCCCATTTTCAAATGAATATGAGGAAACCTGTTTGCACAGAAATGAGCTTATTTAGAAGGCCAGAATAAAGTACAGCTTTAGATAAAAGAAATTTTCTGGGGAGCAGCTGTTTGAGAAAGGTCAAAAAATTATTTTAATTAAAAAAAAGTAAAATAATTTGGGGGGATGATTTTATACTCTTGATGAACTATTATGAGTGACTAAAGCTGTGGGGACGACACAGTGGCACTTAATATGCCTTTTTTAAAAAACATATTATCAATTAAGTCTATCTGGTTAGTCTCTCCAAGAGGTAAGATATAATTGACAGTGTGAAAAATTTTCCAAAGAAATTAGGTCATTTTTATTCTCATTTGGAAGAAATGCTAAGGCACACGCATGGCTCACAGTCATTGTAATCAGCCATTTACCAAACCAGAAACATTTCAAGAAGAAAGGTCTGCTTACTTTTCTCTCATCTTCTCAAGGAAAAGTATTTAATAATTTGTTTATTGGGAGTCGAACTCAACTACATCTTGCCTCATGACTCAAGAACATCCCAATAAGAAAGGCACAAATGACCCTGTCAAGAGAAAGAAAAAAAAAAAAAACGTACAGAAATAAAGTGCTGTGTGATTTGCTAAGTGCCAGCTGTATGGTAGAACAATATCTGAACAGTAATCTGTAGAGCTATGTTAATTTGAATTATCTGAACAATTGTCTTGTTTCTACTTCACAGATCTAGAACCACTGAGTCAGAGAAAGAGCCAAAAAACAAATCAAAGTACAACTCATATCTTCATTATACCCTTGCCACCACCACATCACCAGTTCAAAAATAAAGAGAAGCACATTTATCAAGTGATGGGCACCATACGAGGCATTTTCATGTGTTGCATCATTTTATCTCCACAATAACCCTATGGGGTGGCTTATTATTTCTGTTCTACAGATTTAAAAAAAGTCATACTTTATGAACTCTTCAGAATTTCATAAGCTAAAAAGAACCTATTTCAGCATGCATATTTGAGTTTTTCAATTTAGAATTGGTTTTATATTAAATTATATGTTGCAACATCAGGACAGAAAATGGAAGACTGTAATCTTTTTACTATTTATGAGTTCACCAGCCCTGGTGAACTGCAAAATATGATAATATATTAGGTTTTTTTGGCTGCCTTATCAAACTGTCACATACTTTGGGGCTGAAAACAACAGAAATTTATTCTATCACAGTTCTGGAGACCAGAAATCCTAAGTCAGGTCTGTGCTCCTTCCAACAACTCCAGGAGACAATCTTTCCTTACATCTTCCATGAAGCTCTGGTAGCTTCAGGTGCTCCTTGTTTTTTGGCTGCATCAATCACTTCCATCTCTGCTTCCATCTTCACATGGCCTTCCACTCTGTCTGCGTCTTCTCTTCTATCTCTTATAAGGATACTTTTCATTGGATTTAGGGACCAACCAGATAATCCAGGATGATCTCACCTTGAGATCTTTAATTTAATTATATCTGCAGAGACCCTTTTTCCAAATAAGGTTACATTCATAGGTTCTAGAGGTAGGACATAGACAAATCTTTTGGGGATCCATCATGTAGTCCACCACAAGGGAGACTGAGCAAGATAATATAAGAGTTTCCTACTCTTTTACTACAGTATCTGCAAATAACTAATGAAAGGCAATCTAAAAATACAATAAGTCATGTAAATAAAAACTCCATTAGGACAGAGGTTTTATGTTTTCCTGTTTTTTTTTTATTGTTGGTGTTCTTGTTTGTTTGTTTGTTTGTTTTTGTGTCCCAATTGCCTGGCACATACCAGATGCTCAATACATAGTTGTTGAATGAGTTTTATAGGTCATATATGAAAGTGGAGGGGGAGAGTTCTTAAAGAGAAAGAACTTGAGATAGCCTTCAGTGATAAATTGCCACTGCTCCTAAATAAAGCCATGAAGCAAGATGGGATCTCAATTCTCAGTGCTCAGACTGAGAGAACTGCCAGAAAGACATGAGTAGGTAGGAAAGTGACTTGGCTATAAAGTTTGTCCCTAGGAGTTTAGGCCAAAAATCAAAATTATAATGCTCAAAGAAGCATGGCAGAAGTCAGAATTGTGATCCACTCCCATAAGTAGTCTATAGTATGATTCTCTCAAGTGAAGATAATAACATAAGTTAGGTGTTATATCATGTATGGGTTAATTTTTGCAGATTAAGACCCAACCAGAGGTGGCGACAACCCTCTAGAGTAGCAGCTATCAAGATTTAGAAAGCATCAGGATCTCAGTCAAGAGGACTGAAGTCCAGGGCTAGGATGCATTCCTAACATGGAATAACTATGGTGCTATAAAAAAACTTACTTGAAATCCCAATTTTGCATACTATAAAAATACAGTAGGAGTTAAGAGAAGTCTGTGGTTTAGTGGTCACGCATACCTATAAGTTACCACACATATACCACTAGGCTGAGGAATGTATTATTTAGTCTTCCCTGCCCAAGATCGTAGCTTAGGAAATGACGGGACTGGAGGTCCTCCATGTCAGCAGCTAGGCTGAACAAGGAAAGAACCAACATCTTTGACAAATCAAAGTATGGAAGGAAGTACATACCAGTCATAGAAAATACGTGATAAAATGTGCAATACCAAGGTAAGACAAAACTTGTTTAAAAATGCTAGATGATATAGCTACAATTATCCTAGTAGTTTGTGAAACAAAGCTATAAAGTTCTGAAGGCATCTAGTAATGAATAGGGAAATGAGAACTAATATTTATTTACACACTTTATCCCATTTAATTTTATGGTAACTTTTCAGGGTTCCCACAAAGAATAAAATACTAAAATTCAGCTGGATTTAATAATTTGCTCAGGTTTAATTAGTGGAGCAGATAGGATTTAAGGACTGTCTTGACATCAAATAACAAACTCTTTCCATAGGATGTGTAATTACATTTGAATTTCCTCTTCTGAAAGTAAAAAAGACCCCCTACTCAAGAAGTGATTAATACAATTAAAAGCACAAATATTGCACAGGTATATGTTTAGAAGAAGAAAAAAAGACACCAGACATAGATATACTTGTTAGGAGATTATTGCAATGATCTAAGTATGAGAAGATAACTCCTATACCAGGGTGGTAACAATAGGAATAACATAAAAAATTATGTTGGTTGAAGTCAATACTGTATTTATCCCAAGTGATATATTTAAGTACATAGATTTTTAACTAAAAAAAAAAAAAACAGTTTAATGGATTTAGGAGATAAAACAGAAGAAAAGAGGAGGCATTTAAAAGGACTCAAGATATTCAAGTTTCATTCCTGTTTTGGAAAAAAAATCACTGATTGTTTTTTGTTTTTGCTATTAATAAACATAAAAGATTTTGAAATATCAGAATATTCAATATTTTTAGCTTCGAATTTCATGAAGGTCATTTATTAAGTAATTCTCTTTGTAACTTAGAAATGTGGTCTGTAATTTAGATGTTGAAGCCTGGTTTTGTAACTTCATTTTTCTAATGTCAATTGAAGAGATGGATAAAGATGGTAGCTAGTGAGCAACTGAACTCTAATTTCTTAATTATTAACAAAATCATCACAGAACTGGAAATATGAATACTAATCATCATCTTCCAGACTCCAAGGAGGAATCTCTACTGAGTGAAGCATAAATGTGGATGTGAAAAGAAGGAAGAAAATGTTGATTGGCAGCTTGGGCTTTGGAGTTAGACTGTCATTTGGATCTCAGCTCTGTTACTTATTAATGGTGTGTCCTCAACTATTTCCCTAAGTCTTATATTCCCTTATCTGTCCATTGAGGACAATTATTCCTATCTCAGAGGGCTGCTTTCAGTATTAAATATTATGATATATATAAAGAGCTTAGCAAAGTCCTAGGCTCCTTTTAAAAGATTAATAATGGGAATTGTTATGGTTAGTGAGATTTTTCTTTCTTCCATTGTGTTGCTGTCTGTGCAGGATATTTATGGAAGCTGGCAGTGACATTCTTACGGGGATACCTATTTTCTAAAGCAATAACTACATCTTCCCTCCCATGCGTCGGTAACTGTCTTTTTCCATCTGTTTTATAGACTACAATTTCAAGTAATTCAGTGCAGCTGGGAGTAAAAATTAGGCCAGGTGCCTTAATTGTACCTTGGATGTGCTGGTCATAGAAGGAAGGAGAGAAAAGACAGTAAGAGCCATGGGAATAGTAGACTCTGGAGGTTTTTCATATATAAAATTAGACACGGGAAAACTACAGATAGATTCCAATTATCAGGAGTAATTTCTTTCCACATATCACAGAACCAGGCAGAAGAAGCAGGAACAGGTTCCTTTTCAGCCCAACAAATCCACAGTAGGTAAATGACTAGCAGGTGTGAAGATCACATGCTCTCTAGGAGCCAAGGAGATTCCTCTGAACCCTATGTGAAAAGTAGCAGGGGCCAAGGGAATCCTACAATGGTGTTCCAATACAAATGCCAGGCCTGGTTGGTATCTCTTCACTTGAAGATAAGAAAACACAAAAACACAAGCTGAGGTTTATAAAAAATCTTCAAAATAAGAAAAAATTGCCTAATTAAAAAAGGAGCAAAACATTTGAAAATAGATCTCACCAAAGAAGAGATATACAGATGGTAAATAAGCATATGAAAAGATGCTCAATATCACATGTCATTAGATAAATGAAGACAAAAACAACTGTAAATTACCACTATATAGCTATGAAAATGACTAAAATCCAAAAAACTGACTATCTATTACTGGTGAGAATTGTAGTAACAGGAATACTCTTTCATTGTTGGTGGGAATTCAAAATGTTAGTCACTTTGGAAGACAATTTGGCAGTTTCTTACAAAGCTAAACATAATTTTACCATACAATCCAGCAATCAAACTCCTAGATGTCTTAGGTAATTACATTCCCAACTGATCTGAAAATTATGTCCACATAAAAACCTTTATATAAATGATTTATCAGCTTTATTCAAATTGAAAAAAACTGGAATCAACCAAGATGTCCCTCAGTAAATGAATGGATAAACAAATTGTGGTTCAATTATTTAGTGATAAAATATGAATATTATTCAATTACTAAAGAAATGAGCTATTAAGCCTAGCAAAGACATGAAGCCATGTCTCAAGTACATATTGCTAAGTAAAAGAAGCCATTCTGAAAAGGCTACATACTGTATAACTCCATTTATATGAAATTAAACTATAGAAGCAGCACACAAATCATTACTTGCCAAAAATTCAGGATTTGAGAAAGGGCTGAGTAGGTGCAGTACAGGATTGTTTGTTTGTTTTTAGAGTGATAGACCTATTCTGTAGGACACTGTAATGGTGGATACATGACATCATGCATTTGTCAAGACCCAAAGAACTTTAAAGTACAAAGAGTAAACCTTAATATAAACAATTTAAAAAAATCATTTAGAAGGGGATCCCAGGATGAAATACAAACTATAACACAATAACCTAACTATATTAGAAACATATTAACAACATCACTGAAGGGTGTAGGAGAAAATATTATGGCTAGGTAATTTTGAAAATGAGTAAATTCTGTAAGACTAAAGGCAAAGTAGCTGCACATACACACTGTACTCTTGGTAATAAAACTGCTTCCCATGAGAGTTCTGGTGAACAATTCTGAAACCACTATTATACTGGAATTGAACAAATAAGTAAATGGATTGAGTAAATTAAGTAGAAGCCAATGGTGAAAGCTAGGTATCTCACTGTTGAAGTAAGAGATGAGACAAGCAGGGTAAGAAGTCTAGAATGATTCATGAGATAATAAATTAGAGTTGAAGTTATCAGTATGAACTCATGTCCAGCTGAATATAGATACATATGAATATATATGAAAAAATATATAGTTATTTATATATAGAGAGAGATATGCATGGGTTAGTATGCACACATATATTTCTTTGTTTAGTCAAGAGAGCCTAGAAGCTTTAACACCTCAGTAATGATGAGCAGACTTGGTACCCAGATCTTGTTTTCTATCATTCTCAAGAAATTACTGATTTTAGGACTGAAGTAATAAATAAATATACAAAATGGAGTATATTGTAGTACCCAAAAGTAAAATCTGCTAAAAAAAAAAAAACCACAATGATAAGAGTAGGTCAAAAAAGACACAGGAGCCAATGGAAAGAGCTACCAAAGATGAAACAATTTGAGCAATAACAAAAAAATGAATTAGTGTTGAATTATAGCCCAAAGATGAAAAGAAATGGTCATGAGTCTATTCTGATATAAATAAATGATGCACTGACTGACTGACTGACTGAGTGGATGAATGAATGAAAGGAGAACAGAAAATCTCCCATGCACAGGAATTCCAAATAATCTATGTAGCTAATCTTCCCTCAGAGAGGGGCAGCAAAACTCTCAATCCCTTAAGTGCAGGCTGTGCATTGTAATGTCCTTCTGAAGACAACAATATGAAAAAGAGTAATTTTACATTGGAAAAATCTGAACACATTATCTCAGCCAGATGATGAAACTTAATATCAACAGTAATAAGCATGTTAATAGTCTGTACCCTTGATACGTTATGATTACAATGGCATTTCCTCCCCCAAATCTATAACTCCAGTCTAATCATGAGAAATAATCAGACATATATCAACTGAGGGACATTCTACAAAATATCTGATGAACTCTTTGAACCTATCAGTCATCAAAAACTGTTTTAAAAAACTGAGAAACTTAGAACAGTAAACAGGAGGCTAAGGAGACATGATGATAAAATGTAAGGTGGTACCTGGATGGGATCATGCCTTGAGTTAGGGATTTAGCCCCACCTACATCTCTAATCTTTGGAGTTAAGAGTTCAGAGAACCTTCAGTGGTTCACAAAACACTCCAGCCCTTGTGCCTTATGCTATGTAGGCTGCAAGCTCTGAGGAATCTTGCCCTCTGCACTCTTTGCTTGATATCTGGAAAGATGAAGTTCCTCTCTTGGCATTCCCCTGCCCCAGGTCCAGTGTTTACTACACTTAGCAGCTTTTATTTTATTTTTCAACTCAGAGTTTGGAATATTTTCTAATTTCATCAATGGCAATTTTGCTATTTTTCATTCTGCTATTTTAAAAAATTAATTCATTAATTTTTTTATGGTGACATTGGTTAATGAAATCCAATGTTTCATCTGTACACTTTAACAGTAAGGCATATATTTACATTGTGTGTTTACCTCCCATAGTTAGATTTCTTTCTGTCACCACATATTTGACCGCCTTACACCATCTACTGCCAATCCTTCTCCCCCACTACACATCTTTTGGTAACCACTAGTCTATAGTCCATGTCCATGAGTCTCTGTTTGTTTGTATGTTCTGTTCATTTGTTGCTTTTAGGTTTACATCTCACTTATAACTGATATCATGTAATTTTCAATTTTTTCTGTCTAGCTTATTTCACTTAGCACGATTATCTCTAAGTCCACCCATGTTGTTACAAATGGCAGTATTTCATCACTTCTTATGGCTGAGTAATATTCCATTATATATATGTACCACAGCTTCTTTAACCCATCGTCTATCATAGGTACTTCGATTGCTTTCATGTCCTGGCCACTGTGGATAATGCTGCCATGAACACCAGTGTTCAAATACCTTTTTAGATATGGGTTTTCAAGTCTTTGGGGTAAATACCCAGTAGAAGGATTGCTGGATCATATCGTAGATCACTTCTTAGTTTTTTGAGGAAACTCCATACCATTTTCCATAGTGGCTGTACCAATTTGCAGTCCCAGCAACATTCTCCTATTTTTTTTAATTTAATTTTTACATGGAGAGAGGGGAAGAAATTTCACAGAGGAATAAACATTAAAAAGAAAAGTTAACTACAACACTCAGCACTCCTTCCCCTCCTCCCCTATATATTGTATTAGTTTTACATTTTAAGATCAATGAGACTGCAATGGCATTTTGAGGTACATTTTTGAACTTTAAAACAATCAGAACAGTAATATCCTATATACATTTTAGTATAATAGCAACTGCTGAAACACAAAATAAAATCAATCTATTTTTCCTAAAAATTTTTTCAAATTTCTGGTCAGCAGCAAAAAAATTCTAACTGATTGGCATGTGATTTCTTGAAAATTTTACCTAAACTGCAATAAAATTTCCCATATTTAAATATTTGCATTGCTCAAAATAGTACTTTTCCATTAAATTATTTATATCTACTCATGAGGTATTAAGCTCCAGGAACCAGTTGAATTTGATTTTTAAAATTTTGTTGAAAATATCACATAAGATATTACCATCAAACTTTCCCCCTAGATTCTTTTTGTTATACTATTTCTTTTCTTTTCCATGTACCCACTTGATATATGTTAAACGAGAGGGCTCAAAAAAAAATACTATAAATACACTGCGGCAAGTTAGCAATTTACATTTATAGCATTTATCTGCTAAAGATTCTTTGAAAAATAAAAACTGTAATCAAGATCTTTTTCAAATGAAAGGTATATACAAGGCCTGAGGTTCAAATATCTCACAGTGGCCTCTGTACAAAAGATTTAATTAAAAAGAAGTATGACTTTCCTATAACTATTTACCTGTTTTCAAATCTTCTATACCCTTAAATAAATAAGTATAGTTCTGTGTTAGTCTTCCTCACAATATTTTGGCACCTAACATTGCCACTGGAGCAGTACTGGCTGCATAAACCTCTAGAATTTAACGGAATGTGTGTTCTGTGTAGACAGCATAGACTACATGCTCTCCTAGGGGAGAGTACACAATGATCAGAATAGCTATCAAGGGTACAGGTCTATAGCAGCATGACTAACTCCCAACCCCACTAAGTGTAACATGGCTATATAATTAGGATTGGTTCATGACTGGAACTGACTAAGGAAGATGGAACCTGGACTAGAAGACATTAATTAGTGATTTCTCCTGTGAGAAGAGAGAGGAATTAACAAGTGAGTTGCTAATCTAGAAGTGTCCTGCAACTGAAGTCTTTGTTGGATTTGTTTGTAAAACATTTTCAATAGAAATTATAGAGAGTTTCAGGTTCTGAAAGAGGACCGCTTTGAAATTAGTTACACTTTAAGAAAGCCCATATACACTACATAAGTGATATTTCAGAAATCTTATTACGGAAATATTAGTTTGGCTGAGGCAATAGGAATAAAATCTCCATTTGGCAATTAACCTTATATAAACAACAAAAAAATAATACAAAAAACCAACAAATAATTTCAGGCCTGACTTCTTCATGACGGAAGAGATTTTTCAATGCTTCCATTACACATTCACTCATTAGAATTAGTAGGTGAGAACTGAAGTAAGCTTATACTTGACAAATGGTATAAGACCAATAGCATAAACTCATGTTACAGAAATAAAAACGTGTCTTTCTAAACATCCATTAAACATTAATCTTAAATTCTGCAACTAATAATACAAAGTGGATTTTTTTTATGTAAGCCAAGTAAAAGAATGAAATCAGGATTCACCTATTCTCTAAACAAAAGTGAAAAGGTGAACTATGTGTCAGAGGTTGTTCTTTTTTGTTTACATATGCTCAAACAGTATTTTTCAAATAGTTATCTGTGAACCAATATTTGATGTCATCATATTCTCACCCTTAATGAAGATTTAATAAAAGTATTTAATAACATTTTTAAAGCATCATATCTCTCATCACACTCTCATGATGACTTCATGAGGTTTTATTCAAAGCTGAGAGAAAATAAATTGTCTAAGATGATGAAGCTAGAACTCATGTCTAGATGCTATAACACTAAACAAAATATTATGTTCAGATAAGACAATGATATATTCTTTTGTCTTTAAGTAGTTTTGATTCCAAATAACTGTTTACTTTTCCTCTACTTTTTAAAAATCTTCATCTTTGGTCTTTATTTTTTCAAACTCAAACATTAGATTACAAAATCTCTTCCTCCAGCTGTACACTAATATGCTCATTCAACTGTCAAGCAAACATGTGTTAAATGCCAACCATGTTCCTGGCACTGTGCAGGGATCAATAAAGAAGACACCTGCCCCTCATTTACTTTGTTAATGTTAGAAAGAAATGTTGAGACCCATGTACAATGCCACATGATATGCCTACGAAAACTAGCAAGCAGTAATGAGGAATTAATTCAAGCAGCTCAACTAGTTGTCCTTTCTCAACAGGTAGGAACTGGGAAATTGGACTGAGTCAGGGCCTCAGGTTTGAATTTGGCCACAGCATGTGAAAACAAGGCTAGCAGAATCTTAGGCAGAACTGTGAAACAAAAATGAGCAGAACATCTGATCAGGTCATGTTGGCAAGCTAAAGGAGTGTGGAGAAGCAAACTACCCATATTTGAGCTAAAACAATGAGGCAATATAAAGCAAAAATGGATAGAACGACAAGAAAAAATAGATAAATCCACTATTATAGTTGGAGACTTCAACACTTCACTATCAATAAAGGACAGATACAGACAGCAAAAAGTCAGTAAGGATACAGCTGAACTCAACATCATCATCAATCATGTTGATCCAATTGACACCAATAGAAAACATCATTCAACAACATAATATACATTCTTGTCAAGCTCATATGGAACACTCACCAAGACAAACCACATTGTGAGCCATAAAACAAATCTTAACAAATTTAAAAGAATAAAAATAATATACTGTATGCTCTCAGACCACAATGAAATTAAACCAGAAGTAAATAACAGAAAGATGGCTGAAAAATCCACAAATAATTGGAGATCATTCAACGCATTTCCAAATAACACATAAATCAAAGAAGAAATCTCAAAAGAAATTAAAAAAATATTTTGAGGTAAATAAAAATGAAAATACAACTTACCAAATTTGTGTAATACAGTAAAAGCAGTGTTTACTGAAGGATTTGTAGTATTGAATACATATAGCATTGAATGAAAAGAAGAAAGACCTAAAATCAATAAACTAAGCCTCCACTTTGGAAAACTAAAAAAGAGAGAGGGAGAGAGAGAGAGAGAAAATTAAGCCCAAATAAGCAAAAGAAAATAATAAAAACTTGAGCAGAAATCAATGAAATTGAATATAGAAAATCAATAAAGAAAATCAATAAAACTAAAACTTTGAAAAGATCAACAAAATCAGTAAGCCTCTGGCCAGGCTTACAACAAGAGGAGAAAAAATAGACAGAAAATACAAATTACTAATATCAAAATGAAAGAGGGGACATCACTACAGATCTCTTGAACATTAAAAGAAAATAAAAGCAATATTATTAACAATACCATACCCACAAATTTTTGATAATTTAGGTGAAATAGACCAATTCTTTGAAAGACATAATTTACCAAAACTCATATAAGAAAGACAATTTCAATAGGTCTATTTCTATTAAATAAATTAAATCAATAATTAATAACTTTTCAAATAAGAAATTACCAGCTCCAGATAGGTTCCCTAATGAATTCTATTAAATGTTTAAGGAAGAAATTATTCTCTAAAATCTCTTCCAGGAGATAGAAGTAGCAGGAATTCTTCACTCATTCTATGAGGCAGCTTTACTCTAATACCAAAACCAGACAAAAACATTAAGAGAAAAGAAAACTACTGGCCAATATCCCTCATAAACATAAATATAAAATCCTCAACAAAATATCAACAAATGAAATGCAATAATATATTAAAAATATACATCATAACCAATAAGATTTATTCCAGGTGAGCAAGGCTGATTCAACATTTGAAAATCAATTAATGGAATCCATCATACCAACTATCTAAAGAAAACAAATTACATAATATATCAATAGATGCAGAAAAGGTATTTGGCAAAAGCAACACTTATGCATGATTAAAGAAAAAACTCAGAAAACTAAGAGAAAAGGAACTTCCTCAACTTGATAAAGAACATCTACAAAAAACATACAGCAAACATCAGACTTAATATTAGAAGCTTCTTTGCTAAGATCGGGAAAAAGACAGATACTCACTCTCATCACTGCTTTTCAACATCAGACTGGAAGTCCTGGATAGCAAAATAAGACAAGAAAAAAGAATCCAGTGCTTTTGTCTGCTACAGCCTTGTAATCCACACCAGACCCGGAGCCCTGTCCAAGTGCCCCAAGTACAAAAGAAGGTGTATTTTGCCAAGTGGACAACATCCTTGCAAAAAGACTGGCATTGGCCTTGCCTGAAGTGTGAGAAGTGTGGAAAGACACTGAACTCAGGGGTCAATGTTAAGCATAAAGGCCAGCCCTATTGCAATCACTCCCATTATACCGCCATGTTCTGGTTCAAAGGCTTTGGATAGGGTAGAACTGAGAATCACATCTTCCAGTAAACCCAGACTATGGAGAACTTACTCCTAACCACCCACCAGACCACTGCCCCTCCAGGCTAATGATGCCTGGCCTTAACCCTGGGCACCTGGGGCTACCCTGTAGACCCCACACCCTCAATAAACCCAGTCCTGGGGATAAATAAATAAATAAATAAATAGACAAGAAAAAGAATAAAAAGTAGACAGATTAGAAAGGAGGTAATAAACTGTCTTTAGTCACAGACAATACTTGTCTATGTAGAAAATATAAAAGAATCTACACACACAAAAAAATAAACTTCCTGGAACTAATAAGCAATTATAACAAAGTTGCAAGATATGAGATTAATATACAAAAGTCAATTGCTTTCTTATACACTAACAATGAACAACTGGGATTTGAAATTAAAAAGAAAATGCCATTTACATTAACATCTTGCTCAAAATACTTAGGTATAAATCAAACAAAATGTGAGCAAAATCAATATGAGAAAAATCAAACTTCTGCAGAAAGGAGTCAAAGAAGAACTAATAAATGGAGAGAAGGTCCATGTTCATGTACAGGAAGATTCAATATTGTTAAGAGGTCAGTTCTTTACAATTTGATGTATAGATTCAATATAATCTCAATCAAAATCCAGAAAATTATTTTGTAGATATCAGTAAATTGTTCTAAAGCTTATATGGAGAGACAAAGACCCAGAACAGCCAACACAATATTGAAGAACAACAAAGGCTGACATTATCCAACTTTAAGACTTAACATAAGGTAAGAGTAATTAAGACAGTACGGTATTGAAAGAATAGACAAATATATCAATGGAACAGAGCAGAGAGCCCAGAAATAAACCCACAAAATATAGTCATCTGATCTCTGACAAAGAAGCAAAGGCAAGTCAATGGAGAAAGGGCAGTCTTTTCAACAAATGGTGCTGAAACAACTGGACTTCCATATGCAAAAATCATCATCATCATCATCAACTAGACGCAAACCTTACACCCTTCATAAAAATCAATTCAAAATGGATCATAAATGTGAAATGTGAAATGTAAAACACCTAGAAGATAATATAGGAGAAAATCCTGAGGACATTCAGTTTAGCATTGACTTTTTAGATATGATACCAAAGACATGATCTATGCAAAAAAATTTTTCCTCTATGAAAGACACATTCAAGAAGTGAAAAGACAAGATGTATCTGATAACAGACTGTTATTCAAAATATACGAAGAACTCTTAAAACTTAGCAATAAGAAAACAACATAATTTTTAAAATGGGCAAAAATTATCAACAGATACCTCACCAAAGAAGATACACAGATGGCAAATAAGCACAAAAAAAGATACTCAGCATTATACATCATTATGGAATTGCAAATTAAAGGAATGAAATACCACTATATACTTATCAGAATGGCTAAAATTCAAAACACTGACAACAAATGCTGATGAGGATATAGAACAACAGGGACTCTCATTCATTGTTGATGGGAATACAAAATAGTAATGCCACTTTGGAGAACAATTTGGCAGTTTCTTACAAAATTAAACATAATCTTTACCACACGATTCAGTAATTGCACTCCTTGATATTTACTCAAATGAGTTAAAAACCCAGGTTTACACAAACCCACACATGGATGTTTACAGCAGATGTATTTATAATTGTCAAAAATGGGAAACAACTAAGACATCCATTAGTAGGTGAATAAGCTGTGGATAAGCTGTGGTACATCCACACAATGGAATTAAATTCATCATTAAAAAGAAATGAGCTATCAAGCCATGATGAGACATGGAGAAATCCTAAATGCATATTATGAAGTAAAAAAGCCAATATAAGGCTATACACTGTATGATTTCAACTATATGACATTATGGAAAAGATAAAAGTACACAGACAGTAAAAAGATCAGCTGTTGCCAGGAATTAGAGGAGAGGTAGGGATAAATAAATAGAGTACAAAGAATCTTTAGGGTAGTGCATTACTCTGTATGATACTACAGTGGTAGATACAGGTCATTATACATTTCTCAAGATCCATAGAACATACAGTACCAAGAGCGAACTGTACAGTAAACTACAGATTCGGGGTGATTATAGTTCATCAGTGTTGGTTCATGGGTTGTATGACTTCTAAATTGTATGACATGAAAAGAGACTCCTCACATTAAAAAAAAGAGCTAGAGATTTGGAGTCAGGAGACCTAGTCTACCACTGCATATCTGTGACTTTGATGAGTCACTGAGTTTCAATTTCCTTGTCCTGACAAAGATTATTATGAGGATCAAGTGAATTAGCAGTGGGAAAGTTCTCAGTAATACAAATCACCATTCTTATAGAACACTGAAACCATAAAGAGGTACAATGCAGAAATGGGTGAAACGACCCAAGTCTGCCAAAAAAAAAAAAAAAAAAAAAAAAAGAGCCTGAAATGCTCAGGTTGTAGGAAAAGATGTTGAGAGAAAATAGGATGAATAATTACTTATTCCTAATTAGTTAGCTGGGAATAGTCAGAAGTCAATACTGATTTCAGGATTTTCTACATGTGGTAAAGGAAAAAAGGGAGGCGTCCCCCAGAAACAGGACAAGTTAGAAGGGGCAAGCAGTTTTTCATGGAAGATGGTTATATAGGCTTAATTTTAGTCTCTAAGTGGAAATATTCACTGAATAATTTAAAATGTGTGACAGAGGCTCAGAAGAGAGATAGAGGCCAGAGATACAGAGATGGAAGCCATCTGCTTCAAGCTAATCGATGAAGACACAACACCAATAAGATGTGGAGGCAGAGAGCAGAGAGAGAAAAGCAGAGGGTTGGGAACAAACACTTCTGCGGCTGACTCTGCTTGAAGTGTTCAGTCTTCTAGATGGCTGATGAGATGTAAAATGGTCCCTAGACATCCATCATTCTAAGCACTGCTCTTTAAATCATCCTTTTCCAATTTAAACCTGAGGTAATTAATCAAACAAGACAAAAATTTTAAGAGATTTATTCTTTTTCTGTACTAGCCTTCTCAGCTTTCCAAACCCTTCTCTAAAGCCTTCAATGAATAATTTAATAAGCCTGTTTGGAGCTTTTATTAGATGTTACCTTCAGTAAATATATGCCAAGGAATGTCTTCAAGTATGGACTACCTAACAAGGCAGACACTTAAAGCAGTTATTAAAATAGGACCTACAGACATGACAGCTTGTGATAACTGCTCTGGAACTATTACAGGCAAACTTTTCAAGGCTTTTTTTCAAGGTTTTTTTCTTTTTAATTCCTGGACCACTGACCTCATTAGCTCTGTGGCTCTTCTGACTGTGTGAGCTCCATTCCTCTCCACCCTTTGTCAGAGTCAACAATAGTTGTGTCAACAATAGTGGTCCAGTTGTGTCTTAGGCTTTCTGTCATGGACACATTCACAATACTTTACCTTTCAAAGAAAATGGATCCA
Organism: Macroglossus sobrinus; assembly: GCA_004027375.1. Classification (NCBI taxonomy): domain Eukaryota; kingdom Metazoa; phylum Chordata; class Mammalia; order Chiroptera; family Pteropodidae; genus Macroglossus; species Macroglossus sobrinus. The sequence continues at coordinate 551,668 of PVKZ01000220.1, forward strand.
AATGTGACCATTTCAAGTTTGGATTTTCTTTTATTACTGATTCTTGTTCCTTATAGCTTTGCTAATTTATAGTCACATTTTGAGCTAACAAGGCTTTGGGGGTTGGGTTGAGTTGGGTTTATTTGGTCATTGCTCTGAGCAAATTAGCAAAGCAATGAATTTCATCCAAGTGTTTCATTCCCCTGCTGCCAGGCTCATATCTACAATAACCACATTTTGATGCCAGCTCCCAGTACCTCCTAAAAGAAAAGAGACATGGGGGAGGGGTGCTCAGAGGGACTGGAATCAAGCACTCCCAGCACCACAAAGGCATCTATATGGGGGCCTTGGTTCAATGAAGGTCCACAAGTAGAACCTGGGAAAGGTTCTTATCCACAGAAATAAATATCAGTTCCCTATGTGCCCCCAGTGACACCCTTATATTTCTTGTAAACTAAAAAGAGGCCCAAAAGAGGCTAAAAAGTGTCATGTAAAATATGATCTTTATTTTAAGTGACTCAAAGCCGTTTTCCATTTTTCAAATACTTGCTAACTATCTAAGCATATTTAATAATTTCCTATGTGTAAAGCTGTACTAGGCATTTTACAAAGCTAATTACATAGACACTAGGCATAACCTCTAGGCATTTATGATTTAAGGAAGATAATACCAATGGAGACAGAGGAACTAATTCAAGGCATAAAGGAAATTGAATGAGTACCATACAACTGTGTAGATGAACCATAAAAGGAAAGTGTTATTGTGTTTCTACTGGCAGCAACAGGACTATCCAGCCTGCCTGGGAATTCCAAAAGTTTCTAAACTACTATTATTAAAGTTCATTGTAACTATTATTTTTCAATCCTATACACTCACTGACAGGAGCTACCTAAACCCAATAAAGCAGATAAATGACAATATATTCTTGTTCTTCCATTCTGCAGACAGAGATCACCAGAAGCAGGCAGATATCTTTAAAGGCAGGCCCTGCCCCTTCCTTAATCCACTTAAGCCTAAATTCTGCATGTCTTTGCTTGCTCGGCTTTAGACTGTTTTTATGATTCCAAGTTGAGATTCATTCTGTCTTCTCTAAGCTTTCTTCCTAGAATCATCTGCCCATGCACAGAGGACAAAGGCCAAGTTTCTCTACTTTATTCCTAATGATACACATATTTCAGACAGGTAACAGTTGGTCACAGTAATTAAAGTCAATGAAAGGGCTGGAGTCACCAGGGTCATCACTTAATACCAGGGGTCCCAAGGTCTTCAGAGCAATGAGAATTGTATTTGGCCAAAGTGGATTTGAATAACTTGGCAAAGTAGGTTTATAAAAAGAATTCAATAGACTTGGAGCCTGAAAAAGAATTTAAAATAGAGGGCGAAGTTTTTGTTACTGGTTAGTGCAAAAGCAGTTAGTGTGAAAGCAGAGTGGCCAGCTTTACTGTGAAGGCTCTGATTACCTTAGACTGGCAGCAAACAGAGGGCAGTATCTGAAGCCATTGCTGGGAATAACCCAGCAGAGCCAAGCAAAGATCTGGAATCTTACATAGGACCAAAGCATCAAGAGGCTCCCATAGTCACTGATCTGCAGTCTGCCCTGGCTAGCACTAACATACCGTTATAAACCCTGTTTCAGATCTAGTGCTGTACTGCTTCTGCACCTGTGTGAAGCTGGGAACCATCTCCCATCAGGGTTCAGCCCTCAGTTCTCCCATGTGAGTCGCACCACCTTTTAGGCTCTGTCACAGAGCTGAATGAATATATTTGCTCTTTCTGGGACTATGCTCAGATTCTACTACCTCCTCATCCTCTTTTTTGGAGTTTCTCAAAGGTCCAATCCTCTTTATGTCATATAGGCCTCCAACATACCTTGCATCTCTTCAGTGGGGTCAGGTATTTTTAAAATCCAGAAGTTGTTTGCTTTGTAGGAAAATTTGGCTTTTGGCCCAAACCATTCTTGAGATAAGAAGGTCAAAAAACTCTGGCTATTTGTGTGAAATGGGGAAAGGGAAAAATATAGGAAGAATTATATTGTCCTAAGAGACAGATAGTGGGTGTTCACAAAGGGCAGGGGTCTAACTCTGCTGAAGGCGCAGAGATGACTTAATAGAGAAATGATTTTGAAATGAGTCTTCAGGTATATAAAATCTACTCTTTATTTGATCTTTAAGAATATATACTTTGCAAATTAGGAAAAACCTGCAAAAAATGTTTTTCTGATTCACAAATTACATTCAAGGTGGTCTAGGTATTTAGTAAAAATCATTTTTTTTTTTTTACTATGTGGTGGATTTTCTAGTAATGGCAACAATAGTGACAATTATGATAAAAACACAGAATGGTATGAACTACTAAAAATTTTCTGATATCCAAATATATATATAATTTTTAGTTCTGCCTGAAGGAATTGTGGAGGTCAAGTTAATCTTTACATTCCATTAGACTTGCTTCTTGAGCCTAACTGTAGCATGCATAGAAACTGACATGAGTTTGAATGATTGAGTGAAGTCGGACACATTGAACTTCCTAGGTCCAGTAATTAATACCTTGTCAAATAGGAAGACAGCGGTACACTCAAGGGGAAAAGCCCAGGGGTAATTACACATGGTGGCCAGATTAGGGCTCACTGACACTGACATATTGGCCCTGAGCTTCTGACATTGCCTGTCAAGATCAATTTATAAAGGAAATGACTTATCTGCCCTTCTCATTCTAAGATCAAGTGTGTGTCCTCTGCTCAGGGGAGTCTAACTTTATTTGGCAGACTGATGGAGTCATAGTCTAATTAACATGATGATAAATCACATGGAAGCCACTGCCTATTACCTGATTCTCAGATAACCCATCCCATCTTCCACACTGTCATCCACCTAGTCCCTATGCCTTTTAGAGGATCAATACAAGGACTGCCCTGAACTCAATTATAATGTTTCTTATGGGAGAAAAAAAAACCTGGAACACTGGAAAAAAAAAAAAGGAGGAAGGCAGGCAGGAAACATATATTGAGCATCTTTAAGATACAACTAGACTCTTTGTCTTACATTGTTGTGTGTGTGTTTTCACAAGACTTCAAAGAGCCAGCCCACCAAATAGACTGTGCCTTGGACAGAATCACCCAGGCAGAGAGTGTCTAAAGTATGGCCAAAAAGGAATTATTTCAAATGTCTAAGGAATCTGTGGGGACATCATGCCAGTGGCAAACAATAAATTGAAATCCAATAAATGCTGTAAAGTTGAGAAAACCAAAAAATGGTGTGGCCAATCTATGCATCCTTATTCTACTATGTCCCAGCTGACAGACCTGAAATTAGTTACTTAACCTTGTTAAGCCTCAATCTTTATATGGAATTAAAATAACATATGTGTGCAAAGTCCTTACTATAGTGCTTAATATATATTAGGTGTTCAATCATATGTTAATTATCATTACCACCATCACTTGGATGAAGGGACTCAGCAGAAGGAGGACAGGAGAATAAGAGAGAGTCCACATTGGGAAGCTAAAAGCTATGGTCTAAAACTTACCAAACGAGGTAGTTGAGAGGTTTAAAAACTAAAACACATTTTTCATTAAATTTTCTAGAGCCAAAAAGATTTATATCTTATGTAATGTTAGGACTAACTTCATTTTTCAAAAATTTAATTACGCATTCTAAACCTTCATAAATTCCATTAAAAAAGTGTTTATAATATTTATTGCTTAGTCATACTTTGCATCCTGATATTTTAAATATTATTCATGACTTAATTTTACTGTGTTTCTGAATGGCACTACATTTTTTAAAAAAGGGGTAAACATGTCAGTACTTTATATAACAAAGTTGAGCTCATATAAAACAGCTCAGTTTTCAAATTCAGAATGAGACTTAATTCAATTCTTGCCAGGTAGTATCTAGACAGTAAATCACTCCCCAGAACAAAATGCAGAAATAATGGAATAAAACCCTATCACTGACATGGGTTTTTGAAATAATGTCTTGAGTCAGTCAGGATCTCAGAAGCATCCCTCATTTAAAATAGCAATTTCTAGTGCTGTGGAGTTACTGAGGTTTCAAAATATTTGTACAGTTTAAGGGATGAAAAGTACCTATTGAAACCAAAGAACTATACTTGGTCTGAGCACTGAAGATAATTGCCAAACAATGGAAGCAATAAATCTTTTCTCAATTCCTTATCTGGTCTCAAAATCCTAAAATGGGGGTAGGGGAAGGACTGGGTATATTAGAACTACCTTTCTATTTTCATGAAAACCTAATTTTTGAAAACTCCTCCACTATGTCCATATCTTCTCAAAGGCCTCCATATCTCCAATAGCTTAGGTATTTGGGGCGGGTGGGAAAGGGGAGTGATGAGTGCAGAAGAGACAAGGAGGAACATAGACGAGTCGGTCACTCTGAGATCACAGACATGTTAGAAATGAAGACTTAGGAATAAAACCACTCAAAAGAGGATTCTAAGAGTTGTGCTAGTTCAACATTTCTGAACAGTATCTGTAACACCATGGATTTAGTGTCGGCATAGGATTCTCTAGGGGAGATAAAAGGAAATAACCCCAGATACACAATTTGGCTTATACTCAGGCAGGTCACTGTCAATAGCCACTGTCCTCATGGCTGCCACCATCATGTGACCAGAAAGCATAACCCCAGGGGCTTGATGTACATACATGGAGGCCACATCCTTCAGCTCTCTCAGCCGTGAGTGATAGGCAAGAAGGGGAGTTACATCTGATAATGCTCCCTGAGGTAAGAACAGAGACAAATATCTGACTAAATACAGAATCTAAAGTCTCCTCAGTCTTAATAATGAGGAGAAAAGTTTTTTATGGGTGACTAATTTTAGTGGCTCTCTTAATTATCTACCAGAAATGTTCTTTGTTCACATTGTGGGACCTGACATGAAATACATAGAAGTAAAGAAATCAGGGGCTCTGAATTCTTTCTCTGGTGTCTTCCTCTCTATATTTTTTTCTCTACACTTAAAAAAGTCACTTGACTAAGCTGTATCTCAGTTTCTACATCTGTCATATAGATATATCAATTCACTGACATTTATGAGAAAAAGACATTCAACCCAGAAATAAAGTACTAAAATTAGCTCCTAAATTCCACTTTGAGTCCTTAATCAGCCAGTTTATCTAAAATGACCTGATTATAGGAAAATCAACATAGTTATTATGCTGTCCTGTAACAAACTTTAAAATACTCAACATATATAACATGAATATCATGTGTGTATTACCCAAAGTAAACTCAGCTCAAATACCAAACAAGAATTCAAAGATCAGCGTGGTCTGCTGGTGTTCTACTCTGAAAGTCTGTCCCCAAAAGCAGCTAGCATAATAGCTTGAGTCATCCACATCTCAATCAACAATCAATAATTTGCTAACTAGTTGAATGAATATCAGCAATGGGTTTTCATTAATAAAAATAATAGCTTGGGGAATAGCCCAATAAATTTTCAAAAGGTCTCATTAAATTAAAGGTATCTCAGGTACGGTTTAGTTTGAGACTTTTTAAAATACTTTTTTATTTTTCAATTACAGTTGACATACAATATTGTTAGTTTTAGGTATACAACATACAATACAGTAATTAGACATTTGCACAACTTATGGAATGATCACCCCAATAAGTCACTCAACTCCTTTGCATGAGTAGGGTATAAAATCCAGTGAAGCCTAAGTGTTTACCTTTAAGAATGGCACCCAACTAAATAATCCTATGTCTAGCCATTGGTTTAGGAGGATTTTTACTTGCCTGAAACTGCCTATAATGTGACAGAATTCTGCTGATGAAATATGATTGTTTATCTCAAGTAAACTCTGCATTCAAGATGGTAGTCAGAATATGCTAAAGAACAGAGTTGGGACTTCATTAGGCTTACACAGTTGGTTGGTTGTGTTATTTTCTATCAATTTTCTAATTAATATTTATTTAATAAATATCTGTATGTGTGGCAGAATTTGATTTGAGACCTACTTTATAAGCTATGCTAAGGTCGTGGGGCGTTATTTATCCTCATTGACTTCAAACTTCTCCAGCGGCTGTCTTTACCAAAAAGAACTTAAAAGTTTTTATGTGACAGATTGGTTTATGATACAGAGCTAGTCAGATTGTTAAAAGTAAGACTGTTAGAAGAAAGATTGATATAAAAAACTTAATTTTCATCAGGGAGGCCCTGAATTTGATTTAATAAACTAAGTGTCTAAAAACTCTCTGTATCAGAACATAAATCCAAATGAAAACTTGTCTTACATATCATTCAAGGCTATATTATATTTGCTGATTCTTCTCCCTCCTACTTCATTTTCACTTTGGAAGAAAGAAATCCAACAAACAATTACTAAGTGCAAGGAAATATGATGGGTACTATCAAATGTACAATAAAATATAACTTAAGGTTTGTGAACTTCAGGAACTTCCATGAAATAATGGAATAAGATAGAAGTAAAACTGGACTAGGAGTTGGGAAATACAGGATCTAGTTCCAACTAACCCACTAGTACTTCCTTAGGTAAGCTCCCCTACCACTCTGAACACCACCTCTTCATAGGACAGCAAAAGGGGAGGGACTGTATGGCCCCTCCAGTTTCTTCCATTGTAAAAATCTATGATTCTATTACCAAAGGCCATTAATTTATTGCTATGATGCATTACATAACTTACTAGTTCTTAGGATTACAAAGATGAAGAAGATATGGTCCCTCTCCCAAGCAGCTCATGCAATAATAGAAAAAAACAAAGGGGAATTCATTATAATATTATGTTATTCTTATTTACACAATATTATTGTTATCACCCCATTTTACTGAGAAATATTTACAGAGCACACACTAACACTGCTGTTTTTCTACTCACAGAAGGTAGATGGTATAAATAGATAACTTAAGACTAGAGGAGAAACAAAAACTATCATAGTTAATCCAAGTAATTTTGACTCAGGTTATAAGGTTAGACTTTGATGTCACTTCCCTTTCATCAAGCATCATTTAGGGAATATAAAAAGGCTTTGCCTAAAAATATAAGCCCTGCTATTTTTTTCTGAAATTCCTACCATTAGGGTCACTCAGGCAATATAACCTTATAAGCTTTGATAATTTTACCTGAAAGGGATAATGCACTGAGTCATTAGGAGCCTTTACTGATATCATCATAGGTATCCTTATAAAATACAAAAGACAAGTACATTTTGTCAATCTAAGAAAAGAAAAAATAAACCTCTTTTTAGCTCTTGACTGCCAAGAGCTAAAAAGGGGACTCCTTTAGGATGTTCCACTATAACTTTCAGGTCAACATTTGAAAATCCAAGTTATATTTCCACCAGGTCCTCTTTTCTACCTCAACCACCCCAAACCATCCTTCTCCACCTGATTTCTCTCTCACTATTAATGTTGCCACTTTTCTCTTAGTCACATAAGCTCAAAATCTTAAAGCCAACTTTGATCCCTTCCTTTCAGTCCTCACTGTTCTAACCCTGTGCATGCTCTCTGTCATTTCTTTCTTTTTAAAACTGTGGTAAAACACACTACACAAAATTTAACATCTTAACCATTTTTAAGTGTATAGTTTAGTAGTGCGAAGTATGTGCACACTTTTTTGCAACCAATCTCCATAATTCTTTTCAACTTGCTAAATTGAAACTTTAAACAACTCTCCATTCCTCCACTCCTTTGCCCCTGCCAACCACATTCCACTTTATGTCTCTATGGTTTTGACCACCTGCTAGGTACTTTATATAAGTAGAATGCTACATTATTTGTCTTGTTTTGTGACAGGCTTACTTCACTTAGCATAATTCCCCTGAGTTTATCTATGTTGAAACATGTGTCCAATTTTCTCTCCTTTATAAAGCTGCAAAATATTCCATTGTAAGTATAGACACTTGAGGAGACATGAGTTGCTTCCATATTTTGGGTGTTGTGAATGGTGCTGCTTTGAACAGAGTACACGAATATCTCTTCAAGACTCTGCTTTCAGTTATTTGGGGTATATACTTAGAAGCTGGATTGCTGAATCATATGGTCATTCTGTTTTTAACTTTTTAAGAAACCACCATACTGCTTTCCACAGTCTGCCATGTCTCTTGCCTCATCTGCCTCCTCTGCAGCCCCACTATCGCCATCCTAATTCAATCTCATTACCTCTCCCTTGCACAACTTCAAAGCCTTCCAAAATCTTTTCCTGTTCCAATCCACTAAGCACACTACTGCCAGATTAATTTTCCACAAAGTGCAATTCTGACGTCATTTCTCTGCATAAAACAAAAAACCAAACTTCAGCAGCCCTATTACCTGTCAATTGAACACTAACTCTTAGGTCAGATTTTCAAGGGCAGTCAAATATGGCTTTAATCCATGCTCTCACAAGGGCATGCTCTAGCGTGTCCTTCCCTCTTTCCTTTGTCCTCTGCCTTCCTGTTCACTTTTGCTTCTCCTGATAAAACACCCTTACTTCTTAGAGATGATTTCACTTGGCACTTTCACAAAATGGTCAAAATGCCTCTATCAAATCTGAGTGTCTATCAGCCTACGATTCATCTACGTAGCTCTCAAACATCCATGTACCTGTCTTCAGAAACATTCACTATATTCATAATTTCATGTTCAATGTTTTCTTCTCCACTACAATAAAAACCTTAAAAACAAGAAAGAGGTCTATTTTTTTGCTGCTAAAACACTAGCACTCTACACTGCTAGGCATACAATAAACAGGGAAAAACTGATTGTTGTTAAATGTTGAAGGCTTCTTATTTTTCTAAATATAAATTCTATTCTCTCTTTTGACAGTCTAAGCTTTTAGACTTGAATCAAGTTCATAAATGGGCCCTCTGGAGATGCTCTGCGGGCTCTTTGTTTAAGGTTTAAATTACCCAGTTTGACTATCTATATTGATCAGACCAAAGGGATAATGGCTAAATATCTGCTTCTCTTGGGGCAACATAAGATCAGTCATCACAAGATTTCATATTGAACTTTCTGCAATTAGCTCTCTTTCCCTTAATTATAATCATTGTCTTCCGAATGCTCTATGCTAAGAAATAAAATAGGATTATCTAATATTGTAAGAGTCTCATGGAAATAGATATTCGAGTAATATTACTTAGTAGGCAAAGTATTGGTATCTCAGCAAGAAGTTTATAACTTATCTCCTTTTTAATTGGCTCATTTTATTATTCTTTTCCCGCTGTACAGGGGAGAAAACAATAAAAAAAAAATCACAAGTTTACAGGAAAAGACAACAAAGAAATAAGTTAAAATAGGAGACAACTTTACATGCACAATGCAGTTTTAAAGTAAAATTAATAAAGCTCAAAATGAATTGTAGCTATTGTTTGAAAATCTTAAATATATCATTGGAGAGAAAATTGACTAATAATCTCCTGCACACTAACAAATCAGTGTACACATGCAAATAAAATGAATCCATGCTATAACAGGCTAAAAAGAAATTATAAAACAAGTACTTAGCTGCCATTTTTCTAAAATGGTTGAGGAGTTGAAGGAGGTTAAGTCCACTGAGTTTGGAGAAGGAATGAATAGGAGAGGGAAAGATGAGATTAGCGAGGAAGAGGAAGGTGAAAGCAAAGCCAGGAAGTAGCACCAAAGTGAGCAACTAGGAAAAACTCAAAGGCCTGTCTGAGACTAGGTTGAAGGTGAGAACAAAGGTAGCTAAGAGAACACAGTGAGAAGAGAGGTTCAGATTCATGAATCTGAGAATTTAGCACTTCGGGTCTGGGAATTCTATGTTTTTCTTGCTGTGCCCTGACACATCTTACCAGGCCAGAATCCGCTTCTTAAAGGAGCTGAACCAGGTTACATAACAGTCTTTACCTTGATTATAAGCTCTTTGAGACCAAAAAACTGTCCTTTACTCATGTCTGTACACACGGCAATGTCAAGAACTTGCATAATATAAAGTGCTTAGTGAATGTTTAAGAAATTAAGAAATGTGTGAAGTACTTCAATATCCTAGAGCCCACAATGAATTATTAATTCAAATTATTCTGTGATCTATAACCAAGTTCTTCATATAGTCTGACTTGCCTAGTATAGTTCCAGTTAACACCTGCTGTCCCAGCACAGTTTTCCCTTTCACTTTTAAAAGTGCCCAGGTTTGGAAGATAAATTTTATGGTAACTTTAGTTATAACAGTCTATAAGTTTATTCTAGAATACTCTGTCAACTTGTTTACTAGTTATTGTTTCTAAACAGAAAATAAACTATGTAAATTAACATTGCAAATACTATGAGTCTGGATTACAGGTAAATAAAGTTATTTTCTGATATTAGCAACTTTTCTAGAGAAATAGCTTTAAAAACTCAATGAATATGTATACCTACATAAAAATTTCTATAATCATTTTTCCAGTATGAATGTTACTACCTTCAACCTCTGGGATATCAGTATAATAAATAATTAAATAAGGAGCCATAGCCACATCAAAAATTCTTTCTCTTCATGTGTGTGTGAATATACATATATATTTGTGGTGAATGGAAACTCATTTTGATGTTCCCAGAAATGTGAGACTTTGCATCATGGTTGTCTTACTTGGCAATGACTCTATTATTAGACTTGTTTAAAAAAGATAAATAAGGAGTAATTTTTAACTTTTTAAAAACATTTTAACTGCTTTTTAAATTTTCTTATTTTAGCTATAATAAACAGAATAAGTAATAACATGTTGGAGAGGATGCGGAGAAAAAGGAACCTTCATACACTGCTGGTGAGACTGCAAACTGATACAGCCACTATGGGAAGCAGTAAGGAAGTTCCTCAAAAAACTAAGAATTAATCTACCATATAATCCAGCAATCCCTCTATTGGGTCCCAAAGATTTGAAAACTCATATCCGTAAAGATATTTGCACACTGATGTTCATAGCAGCATCATTCACAGTAGCCAGGACATGGAAGCAACCGAAGTATCCTACGATAGATGATTGCCTAAAGAAGCTGTGATCCATATTTACAATGGAATATTACTCAGCCATAAGAAGAGATGAAATATTGCCATTTGCAACAATCTGGATGGACCACAAGATAATCATGCTAAACGAAATAAGCCAGACTGAAAAAGTTGAAAATCACATGATATCATTTATATGTGGGATATAAACCTAAAAAGAACAAAAAAAAAAGGACAAGCAGAGACTCAGAGACATGGAAAATGAACTCACAGTCACCAAAGGGTAGTGGGTAGGGTAGGAGAAAAGAGGTAGACGGAGTAAAAGGAGTCAAGTATAGGGGGTTTGGGGGAAGGTAAAGTGAGTAAAGGGGGTCAAATATATGGTAGCTGAAGGAAACTGGACTCTGGGTGGTAATCACACAATAGAGTATACAGATGTCAAATGATAATGTACACTTGAAAATTATATAATTGTATTAACCAATGTTAACTCAATAAACTTAAAAAAAAAAAACCTTATTCAGAGCTGCTGCTAGTACATGCCCTGTCATTTGTAGGAAAAAGAAAAAAAAATCACCTCTCTGAATGGATCAAGGAGAAAAAGGAGCCCCTTCCCCCAGCTGGATGGGGACTGGATCATAGGCTGGCTTTCATTCTTCATTCACTCCTGAAAATGGCAGCGATGACCCTGATTGTAAAACTAATTTTCCCACTTCAAAAAATAGGTACAGTCATATAAAGTTTGCTTATGAAGTAAATCACCATATTTTACGGCCTATTTGTTTTCATTAAAACTTTTTAAAGGTGTCCATCTGAAAGGGGAAAAAAAGCAAGTTTCATAATGTGTATATGTGTCTGTTAAGGTGGCTGGAGGACTCCATTTTATAATGCAGAAAAGTATTATAAATCTTTCTAATGCTTTATAATGCATTATAAAGCATTAGAAATTTCAAAGTTTAAACAAATATAACAAACATTTATAAGATCTTAAATCTATAATTCAAATAAGTAAAAGCCTATAACTTAAAAATAGCTAGAATGCTTTCATTTTCAGGATTTTATGTCAAAGACCAAAAGATTAAGAGAATAGACTAAACTGAGTTAAAATTCTCTGGATTTAATTAAACATCTAAAATACTAAAACATGAGAACATACTGTTCCCTTATATGAAACTCAGATCCAGCTTCTCAGCAGTCATTAGAGAAAGGTGGTTAAAATCATCATCATCATTATGATAAATATTAATAACTGATTGCAGGACTAAAGAGGAACAAAAACAGCATTACATGGGAGACTGTGATTCAGAATGTTGCAGAAAGCAGCAAATGAAAGAGACACCACATAACGGTCACAGCTGTAATGCAGCTGAATGTCAACCAAAAATCTATGTTTGACGAGGTCTCAAATTCTGAAAGCAAATTTGGTAGCGCAACTCGCTTCCCTGATTTATAACCTATGCTTCCAATACCTGAGTAAGGAGACATACTGGTAGCTATAATTGCAACATAAAAATAAAACTGTCAGATGGGCTTTAGCACAGATGTAGTAACTGGAAAGGTGCTGCATAAACACTATTTTATATATTCTAGACTGATCTGTCCATTCTTTATTTCTACTGTTACGATGGCCCTTAAATCTAAATAAAATAAATGCTTAAAATGGTATTGTTTTATGAAAATGCTTGGGTTTTCTAGAATAAAAAATCATTCCAGATCTTAATGCAACATTTTTACTAATGGGCAAACCAAATAATATCCACTGAACTTCTGTGTGAGGAACTGAATCTAGAGAATGCAGTCCATAAAGAAACATTACTGGTGGAACTAGAAAGAAATCACATCATAAATTCTTCTTATCATGAAATTTTCTTTTGATATCTGACTTCTCCATGCATATGCAACCTGAGATTTATTTACTCAACAGTATTTGGAATAGATTTTTAAGAAAAAAATAAGCAGATTGTTTATACTAGTTAAGTGCCAATCTCTTTCAATTAAAAATTCTTTTTACATTTTAATATACCTTACAGTTAACATTGACACTTTGTGTGTAGATTTCATTTATTCTGGTGTTTCTTCTCTTCATTCTAGTACTTTGAGACCTTACAACATGTTTAAATGTAGCTTTCCTTCCCTACTTCCACAAATGCCATTATTTAGACAGCTTATAACCTATAAATTTGTGTGTATTTTCCTCCCAAAACACTTGAGTTCAAACCACAAATGTTCAAGTTAAAAGTAAGCCACCATCCCTTCAGCTCACTTAATGCCTCAGCACCCAATCTAGTCTCTGGTTTTGTTCCTTGAAATGTTTGAGATACACTCCTGGTGATTTGGACTCATTCCCTGTGAAATAATTTCCATATTGATATAAAAAACACATTTTCAGAAACACTGGTATGAACAAATAGAGGTGATCAAGAGTACCTTTTAAGAGGTCAGAAAAAGGAATTCATGGCACAAAAATAAAATTAAGTACTAAAATCAATTTTCCTGCAAGGCCTATAGTCTGTAAGGAGTCTCAGACACAGACTGGGGCAGATGAGTTAAAGAGAAAGGAAACTGGAATATGCAAACACTGCTCTGAGCTAGAATCTGCGAGTGCAGCCAGTCACTACTCCTTACAGATATTCTGTGTCTAGAGCAGCACTTCAGTTTACAGATCTTCTAAAGTGAAATGTCTTCTTAACAAAGACTATTTGTCAAAACATATGAGCAAAATGAAAGTATTATTTAAGAGACATAATCTTGGCTTTCATCTTTTGAATCAGGATGGTCATTATCACATGTCAGTATGAGCATGTAAAACCAAAATGTCAGTCACTGAGCCCGGAGTCAATCTTTTAAACCTAATTTTCATTGAAAATAAAGTGTGTGTATTCAGTTGATCATTAAACCAAAAGCTCTTTAAAGAGAATAATTAAGTGTTAGTGAATGCTACTGTGTGTGCTAGAAGAATGATAGTATGAATGACATTTTCCCAAAACTAGAATGATTGATACAGTCACTGAAAATAAAAACTAATAATAAAATAGCACCATTAACAGATCTGAGAGCCAAGAATATTGCTATGCTAATTCAGGAACTTATGCAATTCACACAATAGCCCTGTGAAGCTGTACCAGGGTGAGCCTTGTTTTTTAGATGAGATCACTGAGGCTCAAGAGGTTAAATTAACTGTCCATATCATATAGCCTTAAGAGCAAAGCTGTGATTACAAATGAGGTCTGTCTGATGTCAGAGCCTGAGCTGTATGCCCCTCAAACACTTAAAAGAATAAAAATAAACCCACTCTTTAGAAAAGTAACCATACAAAGAATATTTAGAAACTCTGGACATTTGCATGTCACTCCTCATCATTTATTTATTTATACATCTACTTTCAAAAGAGATCTGAGGTAAATTCCTTAGCATAGGATATATATACACACATATATACATAGATACATAAGTAATCATAACTTTCAGTTTCTACAATGAATGGGTGAGAAGCAATACTGATGGAACAGAGGCCTTGCTAGAAGGTGGTCATAGACAACAAGTCATGACAAATGACATAAGCCTTCTTAGTGTTGATTTAATATCCAGTATAAAGGAAAAGAAAATAATCATGGTACTTTCCTCAAAGAGTTTTAAATGGGAGAATCCTATAATAAAGTTCCTTGCACAGTCCTAGTAGATAGGCACTCAAAAGAAAGGAAAGTTTTGATAGCAAGAAATGCTATTTATAAAAAAATCAGTAAGTAAAAGCAAGACTTGTTCTGACGACCCCCATAGCTTTCCCATATCTAGTCCCTGAAAAGTAAATGCTCAAATCACAAAAGCTCAACCCAAAAACACTTCTAGAAGGGCTGAAATGTCATTTCAGTGCTCTCCAAGAACCTATTAAAGGCCTCAGAAGCAGAACAGCAAGTAAACAATGAAAGGTTCTTGCAGTAATAATGTCCATGATGCTGATGAGAGTTAAGGCACTTAACCAGTATTGCTTTGCAAGACATTAAGAAAGATTATTAGAAATAATAACAACAAAGGATGACTAGATTCATTGGCTCCTGTGAGTGAAAGCCCTAGACAGTTCTTGAGCCTACTACAAAGACAGCCAGGTCAACAGAGGGTCAATTTGTATCCAGAAGCCAGTAAGTAGAAAATAACATAAATATGTGGTTTATGTTTGCCATCATGTTGTTCTGGGATTTCTCAGCAAAATTGGTTTACAATCTTTAATAAAACCAAGGTTTACTGACAAACTGTGCACAACTCAGGAGAGGAGGCCTGGGAAAAAAGGTATACTTCCTCCCTGGAATATGCATGTATCCGTGCTATGGTTTTGTTTATTTTATAACTAGGGATGCTCTTTTAATGAACCGCATCTCATTTACTATCTCTTAAAGTCATGTTTTATAAGCAATCTGTTATCTCTCCTTTATTAGTCTCTCAATCATACTTTTGCTGTAGAGACGTTCACATTGAGCTATATTGGAAACTGTTAAATTTGTCTAAACATCACAGATGGTGAGGTTAATTTCACTTCTAAAAGATTGCTTGGACAGCCCAAGACATGAAGCAGAACTAA
Organism: Macroglossus sobrinus; assembly: GCA_004027375.1. Classification (NCBI taxonomy): domain Eukaryota; kingdom Metazoa; phylum Chordata; class Mammalia; order Chiroptera; family Pteropodidae; genus Macroglossus; species Macroglossus sobrinus. The sequence goes on from PVKZ01000220.1 coordinate 567,131, forward strand.
TCACATACTTGAGGTTACTAACCTTAGAGATGGGGGCATCTAATATAATTCATTAAGTATAATTGAAATAGAAATCTTACAATGAGAACGTAACAAGGAACATTGTATAAATTGACTTTTTGAAGTATATTCTTCCCTCAGTGCACATATTCAGCTCCCATTAATTTTAATGGACATAACTTGCTCATATATCAGCTCAAAGATTCCACCTGCTTCTGTGTAAAACTGGCTGCATAAAGAAAAAGGTGTCCACAAAGAAAAACTGAAGCTGATGCTCAAAACGGCCTGGATAATAGAGTCCAAGGGCATTGCTTTAATTAAATATAAGTTGTTGCATAGAATAATAAATATTAATTTTAATATTAAGCAAATTGGTTTTTTTTCTTTAAAAAGATAGCACCTAGGAAAATAATGTTGAGGTCAAGCCATATTTGTCCTGGACTGCTTTCCTACTCAAAAACCAGTGTTCCCATCAATATGAACTGTGAGCTGAAGGTAAAGACTATGTCTCGTCTATGGCCATGCTACCCTGAACAAACCCAATCCCATCTGATCTCAGAAGCTAAGCAGGGTCAGGCCTGGTTAGTACTTGGAATGAGAGACCACCTAGGAAGACCAGGTGCTGTAGGTATAAAAAATTAGAAAAGAGATTGTAAGCTGACAAGGTCCTTGCAATTTGTGAGGTCAAGGGTTGCCTCATCTAAAAAACAAACAAACAAACAAACAAACAAAAACGTCTCATTCTCTAGCACTGTACACATAGCATGAATCAAACACACGAAAAACCCTCTGCAGATAATTTTCTAATTGAAATGGACTGTCCAAATTTTTACTTTTCTAGACCTCAGCTCACATAGATCACTCTATTTAGAACATCCTTTCACACAACTAGCCCCAATTTTCAATTGCCAAATTGCCAGCCAATTCATAGTCACTATCAAATGTTAGGGAGTTTTTCTTCATCCTTCCAGGTGAATGCTGAAAGATCAGTATAATCTCAGAATCCCATTACACTCTTAAAACATACTTAATACCTCGAAGAGGTTTTATTTAAATGAATTATACCTATCGATATTTATCATATTAAAAATTAAAATATTACATTTTAAAAATTTCTTTAATGTCTGGTTTAAGAGAAGAGTGGCGACTAGATTTTCATATCCACTTCTGAAGTTAGTATGTTACAACATATTGTTTCAATTGAAATATCTGAAGAAAAACCTGCTTCAAATTTTGGATATTCTTTTTTGATAATACACCAAAACTCCACAAGTGGTAGTTTCTTAAATATTAGTTTCAATGTGAAATCTGAAATAATATTAACTAACTTTTCATGCTGTTACATTAAATTATTGGTTTATTTGGCACTTGAATAAATCTGTTTAGCTATGCATGATTTTTTTTAACATCGTGCGTCCATCATTTGGAAAATATAGATTTAATTGTTTATGCAGATCTGCCATATGTCATATTTGATTATATAATACTTTTTAAATCACAATAATATCAATGCCAATCTCATAATAAAAGCCTGCAACTATTCAGAAGCTGTCAAACTCATGGAAGAAATGGAAAGTTTTCCAAAATTCCAATTTGCACTTAAAGGTTGAGTATTATCCTTGGCAAAAGAACTGTCGATTATTTTCTTTGAATCAATAAGCTCATTTAATTCATTTTGAGAAAATGTCTGCCAAATACCCATGTCTGAATAATCAGCATGTCTGTCAATCATTCCTTCTAATAAAACTGTTGTGCCATGGGAAAAAGCAGCTCACCAACCTAACAACAAAAACAACCACACAGAGGCTTTCCCTCAGGATGACCACTGTACTTCAGTATTTCATAGTAACTCCTCTTTCATTACATGGGATATCAAATGTATTCAAGGGTCAACATTTCATAAAATTAAACATTTTCACTGCTAAGCCAAGGATATTCTTAAGTTAACAGTCATTTAATTTTACTGTAAATGTGTGGCAGTTAAGAAATATGGTAACTTTAAACATGGTTGGGGAGCCACTGTCTTGATTTTTGCTAAGGCACCTGCAGTTTTGTCCTTAATTGCTCCTGTTCCATCACTGCAAATGTCAATACAGTGAAAGAGGTAATAACATTTTAATATTGTTTTGAAATCGTTTTAATTACATGGACTCCTGAAAGGATTTTGGGGAACCCCAGGGGATTGTGGCCACACTTTGAAAACTAGTGTGATAGAGTAAAACAGACTTCAATAACTGACCTTGAGCAAATTACTTAGCCTTATCTGTAAAATGATGTTAATAAATCCTGGCACATCAGGTTGCTATGAGAATGATATATCATAACATATGTAAAGTACCCTTATGGTATCTGTCACACAGTCAGTATTAAATTAATTTTATTCTCTTGTCAGCCCCCCAGTACTTACTTTCTATCTATGGCTACACTTAGATCATGGCTTATCAAAATTAAACATTTTGTTTTATTTCCCTATTAGATTATAAACTTCCTGCACCTTACTCAAATTTTCTATCCTAGGTAGTAAGACATTGGCCCCTTTGAGAATATGATGTACTAGTAAGGCCTCTTTTCCCAGAAAAATGTACACAAGCATACTCATACGCAAAACTTTGCATACAGCTGCAACTTTGAAGAGCCCATGAAGGAGATCTATGGTTCCTTCAAGGAAGAGATTTTCTAAAGTTAATCCTTGAAACATCTGCTTCAAAATCAACTTAAAATATTATTTAAATAATTATTCCAAAGCCCCTGCTACAGCTACAGAATCTGGATCTCTGGTAGTCAAGTCAATAACTGCATTTTAATAGTTCACCAGGTGTTTTCAATATCTTTTCAAGTTGTATTTCTAAGGGAATCTTGAGACTGGATTAAGAAACCCTACTCTATATTATCTACTGCATGGCTGATACTCAATAAATATAAATTAATCTGAGTAGACACTATCCTCTGGAAGTCAATGCAATGGCTAGAGAATCATCAAAGTTTAGAAAAGTGTACCTAATCCCCATATGTCCCAAAGTCCTCACTGATCATCACAATTACTCGGGAGTTGTTTTTTTGTTTTTCTTTTTGTTTTTAAGCAAATATTTACTCAGGGTCTTCTTCTAGAAATTATGATTTAGAAGGTAGGGAGTGGGATTCTGATCATCTGGCCATGTTTAAGAATTACTTTGTGCTCCTCTGAATGCACAAAGCTTGCCTTGCCAAAAAGAACACAAGAGATACCTATCTCCATAAGTTTATTTGATCTAAGATTTAAACATTTAATAAATCCAGCATTCAAGTTTCTTATCAGTGTTTTCATTTTCATTTGTAAATCATAAGGTCACTTGAGTAGTGGCTTTCAAACTTTATTGAACATTGGAATAACCTGGAGCACTTTTAAATATCTAGACTAGACTCCAATCTAATTAAATCACAATCTCTGGGGATGAATCCAGGCATTGGTATTTATTCAAAACTTCGTGAATGATTCCAACAGGTAGCCAAATTTGAAAATTATTGCTCCAGAATTTATGGTCAGAGAAATTACTATAGGAATTGAAATGTGTTTTTCTCACTTACTTCCACCAACCATGGCCATAATAAGGTCTCTTTACTGATATTCTGGATATAAAACAGAAAGAGAGAATTGAAGATGAGAAAAAGAAGGAGGTGAAGCTAGGAAAAAGCAGATGGATCATTACTACCTACTACTTTGTGAGTGCCTAGTATGTGCTATACATGCACACGTACACTTTTTTCTGCACTATAAAAGATTACATTGCAACACCTCTTTGACCATAAGTATTTTCATGTACATTTCTTAAAAACAAGGGTTAAACACTTAATAGAATGTCTAAAATCCAAAACACTGATGATACTAAATGTTGACAGGGATGTGGAGCAATAGAAACTTCTCTTGTTGCTGGTAAGAATGCAAAATGATAGTCACTTTGGAAGATAGTTTCTACAAAACTAAACATACTCTTAACGACACAATACAGCAGTCGAGCTGCTCAGTATTTACCAGAGTTGAAATTTTATGTCCATACAAAAACCTACACAGCTTTATTCATAACTGACAAAACCTGGAAGCAACTAAAGAATATCTTTAGTAGGTGAATGGATAAATTAACTGTGGTACATTCAGATAATGGAATATTTTTCAGCACTAAAAAGAAATACACTGTGAAACCATAAGACATGGAGGGACGTTTAATGCCTATTGCTAAGTGAAAGAAGACCATTTAAAAAGGCTACATACTGAATAATTTCAACTCTATGACATTCTAGAAAAAACAAAACTATAGAGAAAGTGAAAATATCAAAAAAGCAAGAATGAACCCAAATGTAAACTATGAACTCTGGGTGGTAATAGTATGTCAATATAGATTCACTGATTGTAACAGATGTACCAGTGTGGTGTGGGTTGTCAATGGTGGAGAAAGTTATATCGTGTGGGGACAGGGATGTATAGGAACTCTGTACAGCCTGCTCAGTTTTGCTGTGGACCTAAAACTACTCTGAAAAATAAAATATTTTAAAAAGGGCAAGGACATTCTTTTATATAACACAGTTCAGTTATTAAAATCAAGAACTTATTCACACAATACTATTATCTAATCTATAGAAGCTAGTCAAATTTCACTAATTATTTCACTAATGTCCTTGATAGCAAAAGAAAAAAATTCTTTTTTTCTGGTCCAGCATCATATATTAAAGTTGTCATGTCTCTCTACATCCTTATAGTTCCTCAATATTTCTTTGTCTTTTATAACCTTGACATTCAAGAAAGGTACAAGTCCTAAATTTGGCTTTTCTGATGTTTCCTGATGAACAGATTTAATTATGCATTTTGAGAAAGATTGCCACAAAAGCAATGTTGTGTCCTTCTCAGTAACAAGAGGCACATAACATCTATATGTCTATTAGTGGTATTTACTTTGATCATCTAATTAAGGTGGTTTCTGACAGGTTTCCTCAGTGTAAATCTATTTTTCCTCTCTGTATAATTAATAAATATCTTCTGGGGAGCTGTTTTGAGGCAATGTAAATATCCTGTTTGTCATCAAATTTTCCCCCACTAGTTTTTGGTTTCTTTCTTGATTCTTGCCTGAAAATATTACAGTGGTTGTCAAATAATGGATGATGTGTCTACTTTTTAATGCCTTTTCTTTCTTTTCTTTTAAAAACATCAAATATTTCTGTTATTCTGAAAGTGATATAACACTAGGCAGCAGCATTGCTTAATTATATTCGCAGAGCTGATCGGATTCTAATCAGTCTAATTAGCTTGGAATCATTCAGTACATTCTGGAACTTTCCTAATAGGGCTGCCATCAAGCAAGTATCTAGAAAATTCCTGACTGGCATGTCTCTTCTGAGCTCACTGAATTTTTCAACTGTTGTCTGATAGAGTTATGAACCCTGTAAACTCCTCAAATTTTCCTGAGTTTTGAAGTCTTTATTCCAGAAAAATAGTGCATTCCTGGGGTTCTTGAAATGGTAATTGGACCCCAGAAATTCTTTAGACCAGCCATAGCTGTCATTACTGAGGTTCAAACTATGAACTAGGGCAACAGTCCCCAACATTGTTGGCACCAGGGACCAATGCTCCTATGAGAATCTAATGCCTGATGATCTGAGGTGGAGTAAGGTGGTGATGCTAGAGCTGGGGAGGGGCTGCAAATACAGATAAAGCTTCGCTTGCACGCTTGCCCACCACTCACCTCATGCTATGTAGCCCAGTTCCTAACAGGCCATAGACTGGTACTTTTCCATGGCCCAGGGGTTGGGGACCCTTGAACTAGAGAATCAAATGATCTCATTGGATTTAGATGATCTAGTTTCAAAATAGACTAACTCTTCTTTTGCTTTTTAGTCTATACAATGGATTTTTAAAACTTCAGATAATATATTTTTTAGTTCCAGAATTTCCATTTGGTTCTATTTTATAATATCTATTTTCCAGATAAGATATACTACCTTTCAATTTATTATATGAGCATGATTTTCTTTATATACTTGAACACAGTATATAATTGACTTATTTAAAATCCTTATCTGCTAATTCCAATATCTCAGTTATCTTAAAGTCAGTCTTTGGTGATTTATTTTTTTAAGAAAAAAATGTCAAATTTTCCTGTTTCTTCACATGTCATATGCTTTTGTATGATATCTTGAACACTGTGAATGTTATATTATAAAGTCTCTGGACTTCGTTATGTTCCTATGAAGAGTATTGGTTTTGTTATTAGTTAAGTTGGTAGAACTCAAACTTAAAACTGTCTGAATGAGAATCTGCATTTTTTACAAGATTCCCAGATGATTGCTATGAACATTAAGCTATCCTAGAAAATCAGAAGAGGAACTCCCTCCAGAAAGTTTTGGGGAGATTTTATATAAAACATGAGATATTAGACTCTGAATGGTCTGAGTAGCCAGAAAACAATATGGGAAGATGAGAATGGGTTTAAAATGAGCAATAGTGAAGATAACCCTGGTGGGGTGGGAGAGTTGAAACTCATACCAACTAGAATGTTTTCATCTACAAATTGGAGAACACTCAGCCTAAGTAGACTTATAAAATGGGGGTATCTATTATCTCACAAAACTAAAAGATAGGTGAGAAATCTGAAGGTAGGTGAGTTCTAGAGATGAGTAATCCAATAGTTCAAAGATGCAATCAAAAATACATTCCAAAACAGAAAATCTGAATAGACCTATATCAATTTTAAAAAACTGAATCAATCATGAATAACCTTCCAAAATAGAAAGCATCGTTTCTGGATAGGTTCACTAGTGAATTCTACGAAACATTTAAGGAAGAAATTATACCAACTCTTTGTAATCTATTTCAAAATATAAAAGTAGAGAGAATACTTCCTCACCCATTCTATGAGGCCAGCATTACTCTAATACCAAAACCAGATAAAGACATGACAAAAAAGGAAACCCAGAGACCAAATATCTCTCATAAACATGGAAGAAAAAATCCTCAATAAAACATAAGCAAATTGAATTTGACAATGTATGAAAAGAATTATACACCATGACCAAGTACAATTTATCCCAATTATGCAAGTTGCGCTAATGTTTGAAAATCAATTAATATAATCCATCACATCGAACAGCTAAAGAAGGGGGAAAAATCACACTATTATATCAATACATGCAAAAAACCCAACACCCATTCATCACAAAAAGTCTCAGTAAACTTGAAATAGGGGTCAACTTCCTCATGTTGGTAGAGAATATCTACAAAAAACCTATAGCAAATACCATACTTAATGGTATGAAACTCAAAGTTTTCCCACTAAAACTGGGAACGAAGCATGGATGTCCTTCCTTACCACTCCTTCAACATCATATTGGATGTCTTAACTAAGACAGTGAGACAAGCAGGAAATAAAAATTATAGAGATTAGGGAGGAAGAAATAAAACCATCTTTGTTTTCAGATGACATAACTGTCTACATAGAAAGTCCAAAAGAATTTTTTTTTAAAAAAAAACCTGGAACTAATAAGCAATTGTAGTAGGCTGTAGGATATGAGGTTAATATATAAAAATCAATTGCTGTCCTATATGCCAACAATGAACAAGTTGAATTGAAAATTAAAAAACACAATACCATTTATATCGACACCCCCAAAAATGAAATACCTAGCTAAAAAAATCTACCAAAATATGTACAAATCTAACAAAATATGTGCATCTATTTGAGGAAAACTATAGAACTCTGACAAATGAAAACAAAGAACTAAATAAATAGAAAAATATTCCATGTTCATGAATCAGAAGACTTAATAGTCTCAAAATGTCAGTTCTTCCAATGTGATCTTAGATTTAATACAATCACAATCAAAATCATAGCAAGTTATTTTGTAGATATTGACCAACTGATTTTAAAGTGTATGTGGAGTGGCAAAAGGTTTAAAAGAGCCTACACAATGTCGAAGGAGAAAAAACAAAGGAGGACTGACTTCAAGACTTACCGTAAAGCCACAGTAATCAAACAGTGTGGTACTGTAAAAGAAAAGACAAAATAGATCAATGGATCAAAACAGGCAAGAAAAAGACCCACATAAATGTAGTCAACAAATTTTTGACAAAGGTGTAAAGGCAATAGAATCAAGCAACTTTAATCTTTTCAACAAATGGTGCTGAAACAACTTAACAACCACGTGTAAGAAATATATATGAATTCAGAGAGAGAGACTACATCTTTCACAAAAATGAACTCAAAATAGATCATAGATCTAAATATAAAATGCAAAACTATAAAACTAGAAGATAATATAGGAGAAAATCTAGATCACCTTGTGCATGGTAATGACTCTTTAAGCTAGAATTCAAGAGAATAAAAAGATAAGCCACAAACTGGGAGAAAGAATTTGTAAAAGGCGTATCTGGTAATGGACTCCTATCTAAAATATAGAAAGAACTCTTAAAACTCAACACTAAAAATAAATAAATAAATAAATAAATAAATAAATACACAGATTTTAAAAGTCAGCCAAAGACCTTAACAGACATCTCACCAAAGACATACAGATGGCAAATAAATGTCTAAAAAATGTTCCACATCATATATGATCAGTAAAATGTAAATTAAATGAGATACCACTATATATCTATTAGAATAGCCAAAATCTAGAATACTGCCAACATCAAATAATGGTGAGGATGTAAAGCAACAGGAACTCTCCTTCATTACTGGTGGGAATGCAAAATGATAAAGTCACTTTGGAAGAGTTTCTTGCAAAACGAAACACACTCATCATATAATCTAGCAACTGTGCTGCTTAGTATTTACTCAAAGGAGTTGAAAACTTATGTCCACCTAAAACCCCGCACACAGATGTTTATAGCAACTTTATTCCTAATTGTCAAAACTTGGAAGCAAACAAGATATCCTTTAGCAGGTGAATGGATAAATTAACTGTAATACATCCAGATAATGGAATATTGTTCAGCACTAAAAGGAAATAAGTTATCAAGCCATGAAAAGACAAAGAGGAAACTTAAATGCATGTTACTAAGTGAAAGAAGTCAATCTGAAAAGGCTACATACTGTATGCTTCCAACTATATTACATTCTGAAAAGGCAAAACCATTAAGCAAAAAAATATCAGCGGTTTCCAGGGATTAGGAGTGAGCGAGAGATGAATAGGCAGAGCACAGAGAATCTTTAGGGCAATGAAATTACCTTGGATGAGACTGTAACGGTTAATACACCTCATTATACATTTTTCCAAACCCACAGAATGTACAAGAGGGAACCCTGATATAAACTATGCACTTTGGGTGATTATGATGTGTCAATGTATGTAGGCTCACCAATTGTTAACGTACAACTATAGTGAGGGATATTGATAATAAATGAAGAAGCTATGCATGTGTGGAAACATGGGGATATGGAAAATCGCTGTACCTTCTCCTCAATTTTGCTGTAAACCTAAGACAGCTTTAATAAAAGTTTATTAAAAAGAAATAAATTAAATAGCCACAAAAATTTTAAGTAGGTTCCTTCCATTTTCTGCTATGCCACCCACATATCTCCAGCAAATTTATAGTTTCCTTAGTCTGATCTCCACCCCTCCTTAACTCAAGGTGTCTGGTTCAGTTTTAAGTAGTTCAGGAGGCATTAAACATGTCTACCCTGTCTTTTGTTTCTTTTTAACAGTGAGACAAAACTCACAAGTCCTCAGTAGATTACCCCTCATGTCTCACTGGCCAGATGGCTTTGTTGCAGGCATACATTTAAACCAATTCTTTGGGAAAGCATATGAGACCACTATAATTGGCTTAGAGCAATCTATAGTTATCTCCTTGGTTGGGAAAGAACCCAGCCATCCTTGAAGGAGGTACATGTAGGAAGAGTGCGAACAAAAATCAAAGTTCTATTTTTCAAAGAACGGGAATGGCTACTGATAAAATGTAAAGTGTCTGCCACTTTTCAACTTTCTGTCCTTGTTGAGTCTTCCTCTGTAATCAGTAACCTTTATTTGAAGAAAGGGGTACTTTAGGAACAAACTATAGCCAATAAATCAACATATAAACATATAGAAAAATAGAGATCATGATGATTCATTAATGGTACTGCTCAATTGACTTATAAAAAAAAAAAACCTTTTCTACCTTACATTTTAAAAGAATTTCTCAATTTTACCTTCAAGAGCATGATTACCATAAAACCCTAAATTATGCCAAATTAAAAGTTTAAAATTCAGGTCCCATTTTACTGGTTTGCATTTGCTTTTCTGATACAGAGCATAACACTTAAGATTTATTGAGTGACATCTGCTTAATTAAATGTCTATTTCTTACTGCCTATTAAAGGGTTCATAACACAGAAACATAACATTGGGAGAATAATTCAAGTGCAACCAAAGAGCAGGACTAACCTTGTAAGTCACTGTAATTAAAAACAAGAGCAATATACTGAGAATTGCCTGCCTTATCAGGACACTGTGTGTACTTTTGAAACCTTATTCTGAAAGTCTCCATTTTGCTTCTCTCCATTGTTGTATGCAACTTCTCTTTGGCAAATATTTTTACATTGTCCTCAGGAAAATTCATCTCTTAAAAGACCAAAATATACCTCCTACCTGCCTCTACACAGGAACAAAGACCCCACGTGTCACCACTAAGGAGCAGTAATAGAGGTCAGCTACAAGAGGGGACCTTGACTGACAGCAGCTGATGGTGGATGGCAGTGATCCTAGGCCTTGGAATCCTTCAGACAACTATGACAATCCTTCAGACAAACTTCAGATGACAGCCTAAAAATGACCTCTTAAAAGAGAATAAATAGAAATGATTAACATAATACTCCCCACACACTAATAACAACATACATTGTGTATTGTTTCTAAGGAAAGAAATTAACCCTCCTAATCTTTCCAAATAGCCTATAGACCAAATATTAGAGGAAATATAACCTAAGTGTTATTTTCCTTAGGAAAAAAAGAGAAGAGTAGCTTAAAGGAATTAAAAGGATCTCAGCCTTTCATCCTCAAAGACTGTTAACCCTTTGTTCCAAAATGGCAGAATAGTCCATCCACAGCTGAACACACTATATTTGAATCTTGATTCCACCATTTTCTAAATATGTGGTGCTAACCACAGCATTTATCCTCCTTCAGAAGGTATCATTTTCCTTATCATGATAATTATAATTATGCTAACTGGGCCTATCTGTTTATTGGGAGGATTAAATGAGATAACATATGCTAAATGCCCGCCTCCTAGTAATGGCATCTATTATTATTTCCTTCCATTTAGTCAAGACTATGACATAATTTTATGGGATCTATGATGTCTTTTCAAAATTCATATGTTGACTTTCCAACCCTCAATACCTCAAAGTGTAACTGTATTTGGAAATGGGGCTTTTAAAGAGGGAATTGTGGTTAAATGAGGTCATATAATTGGACCCTAATCCAGTATAAATGGTGCTCTTATAAGACAAGGGAGAGACCCCAGGGATGAACATGCAGAGAGAAAAGGCCACATGAGGACACAGCAAGAAGATGGTCATCTATAAGCCAAGGAGGATCCAGGAGAAACCAACCATACCAACACTTTAATTTTGGACTTCCAGCCTCCAAAACTGAGAAAATATACTTCTGTTGTTTAAGCCACTCAGTTTGTGGTACTTTTATTCTGACAGTCATAACAAATGAATATACATAATATAGAAAAAAGGCTCAGATCTCACCACCCATCAACAAAAAAAGTCATCTACATTTTTTCTTTATATTAACACCCTAAGTAATGAAAAGAAACCTCTAACAGTCATCAACACTTGTGTCATTGTTTTGTTTTGTGTTGTTTTCTTTTGTAAGTAATCAGCACTGGCCTATAAATGAGATGGGCTCTAATCTGATTCCTTCAGCAAATCCCTAGGGTATATGGATTGGCACTTAACATCTCTGGAACACAGTTTTCTAAAAAAATTAGATGAGATAACCCAGATTATAAGATGCTGAGTATCTACTCCATGTCATTAACTGATAAAATGGTGATTTACAGATATTTTTACAGAAAAGAAAGTTCAACTCATTAAGACATTCTCAACTCAAATACTTTTGTTCCTGCTCATGGCTATGTTTAAATTTCACTTCTTTAAATTCTATTTACTCTTTATAGTTCATGACATACTATCTTCATGAAGGCTTTCTCCTCTCCATCCTACCAACTCAGAGCTTTATTATCTTCCCTTGAACTGCCATGGCACATTGCTTTCATTTCTCTAGCAACATTAAGTTTGACTTAGTGTCGCAGTTTCTTTTTCCTTGTTTTGACTATCCCTCACTCCCCAAAGCTACTCATTGAACTGCTTCTATTTTATGTGTAGTTATTGCTCCTTGAGAGCAAGAACTGGTTTTACTCATGATATCCCCTGCAGTGCCCAGCATATACCCTTCACTCTTTGAACAAGCAATCATAAATGATTGACCTTAACTGGATGAAATTAAAATAAAAGTTTTCTTTAATGAAAATATTTCCTATGACAAGTATTCATTGTACTGTTAATAAGTTTCTATGTCATTAAAACATCTTATCTTAAAGGTAAAACTATAATAGTATAATATATAGTGAGAATACAATATGTAATATACTATCCTGAATAGATAAAATATTAATAAAATACCTAAAAGAATTGCTTTCTTTAAGAATTTTCAAGAAAAACATTTCTTCTGTTTGGTAAATCCAATTGAAATAATGGTTGTACAAATATTTTGTAAAAGGTAAATTTTGTAAATATCATATTTTATAAGTACTCAGTATTGATATAATATAGAACATAATTTTCTTAACTTATAATCATAAAACAAAGAGATTTCACTGAGGATAAAGAGATAAAATCTTCTTTTTGTACTTATCCAATTTGACAGATTCATGGCACATCAAATAAGAAACATTTTACAACCACTTTTGTTCTTAACAAAGATAAACCAGACCTTGCAAAAGATTCAGTTTTTAATATCTGGAAAGAGCATGCCAATATTCTTATTTTTGTAATGTTTTTGTGATTCCCAAGAAGATGAGTAAAAGATTAGTAATAGACACACAATCACTCAGCCTGAGAATCACACTAATTCAAACAATTGCATTTATTTCATCTGGTTAGTCAGTTCTTGGTTATTTATACTTTTGTAGCCAGTGAAGACTGATCATTCCATGAATCCTCCATATTAAGGAATGAAATAGGTTTACAAATAGTGTATCAAGTATTTGAAGGATATACCACACACAAAACAATCTCTCTAAATTTTCCTATATGATCCCTTAGTTTCTCTCTTTAATATACTACATGTTCTCATATCTGATTTAACTTAATCCAGCTCAGGCAGTTTCCTTCTTGAAGCCTCTCTGCAATAATATTTGGGTTTCTAAGTACCCTCTCCACCCTAAATATTGTGATATAACAAAAACTAAGCAGAAGATGGGGGACACAGTAGCAAGGAGACACAGAGAGAACTGGAGGTACCTCCAACACCCCTTTTAAAAGTTAATGTTGCCATTTATAATTTCCCAACATATTTCATCAACCTGGGAATAGCTGTCTATTGACTTGGATGAAATGGTCACTAATTACAGCAATAGTCAATGAGCCACACTTTTTATGAAAATTTTGTGGAATTATACCATCATAGTTTTACCTCACATCCCATATTGTATCAATACTTTACATTAATTGTGAACTTTAGAGGTCTTCTTTAGTCCTTTTCAATAGTTTTCTTGTGCTTTTTTAATATTAGTCCTCCATCTCTCTTCAATAAAAGTAGCTTCACATTCTGCCTTAGCATAGTTAACAGCACCCAGAAGAAGCTCACATTGGAAAACATGATCAATTCTTTCAGAAGCAGTGTAGGCCTTCCTAGAAGTACAATAATTACTCTAGTCACCTTGATTTAATGATATGTGAAATTTTAATAAAATGTTTGCGTTAGCATTTAAAAAAAAACCATGAAATTTATTTTACTTCAGAAATACATTAAGCCATTTCTGAATTCAAAAAACTATTAATATGATAGTTCATTATACTCCAAACTTATACTATCTCATTTTATAATTTAATTCCCTAAATATCACTCACCTTAATATCACCTTTTTGTTATTCCCAAAGGGTAAAATTCCATTTGTGCAACTGTACAAAATACCCTTTTATAAAAAAAAGAAATCTTGTTTTGCAACCAAATAATATAAAGCTTCCCATAGGGTTTCTATTGTATATAAAAACAACAATGGTACTCCTGATACATTGAATAACTCTGTATTTACCTATTCAATTATTTGCATTCATAAATATTCTAGACTTGATATCCCAAATTAGCATTCATAACATCCCAAGTATGCACAGTTGTGTTGTCTCCTAATGTATACTTTCTATTTCAATGAGTTAAGAAAAACTTCTGAGAGATTTATTTTGTAGTATGGTCAAATGTGCTCTGCTACCTACATTGTTATTTAGGAAGAACTAAATGTAAAAGAGTTTTTCTACATGTGATTGGACCCCAAGATCTCTCTTGAATCCATGATAAATAGAGACTATGGAGGTAAGAAAATTTTATACTTGGATTGAACAAATGAGAAAATAAATGGTGACTGGTGGGATGTAGATTTTTCACTTTTGAGAGGTTATAGATAAGCAAGGTAGAAGCCAAAAAAAATCATGTGGTACTGAATTAGAGTCAGAAACATCATGATGAAGTCATGTTTACCTTAAAATAAATACCAATGAATAGACAGAAATAATTTTGTATATATGTGAATATATGAGATAGTATATATACACATACTTCCTGGCTCTGCCAACTGAGAGGGCCTAGAAACAGTGACATTTCAGGAACAATGAGCACATCCAATGCCCAGATCTTGCTTTCTAATACCATTCTCCAATAAAAAGAACCAGGTTCCTTGGAGAAATGGCTGATTCCAGAACCTGGGCAGGAAATATACAAGATGAGCAGTACCAGAGAGTAAGGAAGTGCTCAATTACTAAAATGTTGAGGGTGTGTCAAAGGGATACATGAGCCAACCTGAAAATGTTCCCAAAGGCCAAAAACTGAAATAATCTGAGCAACAAAAAAAATAAGGTAGTAGTATATTATAACCCAAAGTATAAAACTCATGTCTATGAGGCCATACTTATATAAATAAATTATTCATGGAGAGAGCAGATAGATCTCCAAAGAAGAATAATAAATAACTTAAGTAGATATTGCCCCTCAAAGAAGGGAAGTTTAATTCATCACAGCTTGAGTATAGGCTGCAATTACTAACTTGTTTTCAAATATGGAAAGGGATAAATTTATAGTGGAGAAACATGGCAAATACTAGGTTGACCAGGTGATCAAAGTTAACATGCTCATTGACAAATAATGTTGATATATGTGCCCTTGATGTAACATGATGAGAAGGGCATCTGATCTCCAAAGTATTATTTCCAAAATCTCATTTAAATCCAGACTGATCAGTAGAAAACATCAGATAAACCAAAATTGAGGGACTTCTAAAAATATCTAACCAGTACTCCTCAATATTGTCAAAGTCATAAAAGCAAGGAAAATTCGAGACACTGTCACATCTAAGAAAACCTTAAAGAGACATAACTAACATAATGTGTTTTTTTTTGTGGTAATATGATCCTGGAACAGAAAAATGAACATTGGAAAAAATGGTTAAATCCAAATAAAGTATGTAGTTCACTGTAATGTACCAATGTTAGTTCCTTAGTTGTGATAAATGTACCATAGTGATGTATGTGAACAATAGGTGAAACTTGGTGAGGAGTACATGGGAACTCTCTACCATCTTGGCAACTTCTCTGTAAATTTAAAGCTATTCTAAAGGAAAAGTTTACTTTTTTTAATGTGAAAGCAAGTTTCAATTGTTCCCTAAAATAAGGAGCTCTGAATTAAAACTGGTTTTGTTCTGGGACAACCAATACAGTCGACCTTTTAGTTATGAAAATATAAAGCAAGTACACATCTTTTGTTCTTACCTAACATTAGTGTACTGACCCAAATGGCAGATATTGCAGAGGGAGAAGATGAGCAATTTGTTTGGTTAGGTAAACTGGGTATATAGTAAGTTTGGCAGATTAATGACTATGTAGACTTTGTTTTTCACTTTAGAAAAAAACAAGAATGAGTGGTTTAAACTATGCAGTTTCTGAGTGGCCATGGGAAATGGAGCTGAAGACGACCCTGGGAAGGACATACAAGCAAATATTTACAGATCACCAGCAACACACTATGTCATGATAGACTGCATGAGTACAGGGTATGGTCATTGTTTAGGAAATGTGAACATACTTTTAGAATAATTTATTTCTATCTGCATAATTGAGAAGAGACATCTCTCCTGCTTTTTCATTCAAATTCTGGTCCAAAGCCAAGCATAATTGACCCTATCCTTATGCATGGGTGCTGAAAACTGAAAAGACCACCAGAAAAACTTGTTGATTAAAAGCTAAATTTATAAAATGGTCTTTCAGGAAGCAGACAGTTAATAGTCTGGCTTATTATTCTGAATGAAACGGTTGTGGCTAATGTGACCCTTGATAGTAACATAGCCTCTAAATTTTAAACCATGAGTTACAAATTCAAATGTTTATTGGGTTCAAATAGGTATCATAAAATCAGAAATCAAGAAAAATTGGTCAAGTGCAGTAATGCAACTGAGCCTGGAAAAGCGGGCAGGAACCCCAGGGAGAGTTCTCTTTTCTTTGTGAAGCGTGGGGTGCCCTGGAATGAGTTTGCCCTGAAAGAGGGGCCTGTACCTTGGAACATGTAGTGGTTCCAAAAAAAAAAAAAAAAAAAAGGAGAGAGAGAGCAAAACAAGAATCAGGTTTAGAGGGCTTCTGTTTAAAAGTGGTAGCCACCAGTTAGCACCAACTGACTGCTGCCTTGTGGAAATACAGACCCAGTGTTAATGAGAATTTTTAAGAAAAAGCAGAAAATCTTTAATTTGGGGTAAAGGTTCCCAGTTTTAAAGTATGAATAACCAATTAAAAATTTTAACTGAACCAAATTAAATGTATCTGCAGTATGAATTTGGACAGAAGGCCATCGATTTTTAACTTCTACATTATTGTAACTGGGGTTTTGTTGGTGGTGAACTTTTCTCAGGACATTCAAATACACAATTAAAATATATGTGTCTTCAGCATGATAAAATAATCAAAACTTTAAAAGTTGTTACAGAATGATAATAAAGAAGGAAATAGGCATAGTCATTTCAGGAAAACATGGTGGGGTGGGGGCTAAATCCCTGACTTTAAAAAGTAGTGGACTCTAAAAGATGTTAAATATAAAAAAATTCTAGAATCTATTTAAATAGCAATTTTTATTTCATTTAATAATTTTAATAACAGGCAAGATTATTTAGATTGTCAAACACAACTGACGGCATGGCCAAGTCTTCACTGGAAGAGCAGGAATTTTAGTTAGCAAGTTCACAGGTAAGTTTAAGGAAAGTTCAAAAGTAATCAGCAATGCCAATTATAGAAAATGGAGTTGATATTGATGAGTTATGGAAGAAATTTTAAGAGGCAATGGTCATCTCAGACAGGGATTAAACTTGATTAACATAACAAAGACCAATAGCCCAAAATAAGTTAATTTCTACTGTGACTGCCCAGCTCAGGTCCTCTCTATCAGTTTCTCTGCAAAATGCTTTTCAGTTCTATTTCACTGCCTTCTAATCGCTATCCCTCTACACTGCTTCTTCAACAGCAGGGTATTGGGGATGGTTCACCAGAGTGCAGGCAATAATTAGTGGAAAAGTCTACTGAGAGTTTAAAACAATAATAAAATTGACTAAAAATCAGTTTACTTATTATTATTCCTATAAATCCGTAAATCTAATGTCAGTGACTTACTACTCCTCTCACCAAAAAAAAATCTTTCCTCACTCGAAGTTCTAAACAATTGCTGTGATTACTCTTGAGTTTTGACATTATATACATGAGCTTCACATTAGCATATATTAAACTGTATAGCTTTTAATAAACATTTTACACAGAAATTAATTTAGAGAATTATCAATTATACTGTCAATCCCCTAAATGAGTTTATCTCATGAGTAAATTTGTAATGATTCAATACTGTTCAAGCTCAATTCAGGAGTAGTTTATATTTCCAACCCCTATGGTCCTATGTATTCTTGCATTTAAATACATGCAGTCCTTGCTTTATATGGCATTGCAGGACTAAAAAAGACCATGCAAGCAGAAACCGTGCAGAACTATCTTCATAATCAAGGGGGAAATGTATGATTCTTCCATGACTTTTAAACTTTTTGGTTAAAATATTAACACTCTTAATGTTGATTGAAAAATGAAAATAATAAAATTGATATTTATTTAGTATACTGTAATTTAAAATATTAGAAACATCGTGAATTAAAGGTAATTTATTTCTTTGTAAAAAAACTTATCAAGAGTAGTTTGAATGGCATTTGCCTTCTTGCCATAAAACTTATTGTATGAAATGAGCAATGTTTTTTATGCCTTAACAAATTGTTATACTTCTTCCTAAGTATGAATAAGCTCCCAATATTTTATCATTTTCTTTTTCAGTGTCATCAAATATCTTCAAGAGTTCCTTTAATGTGAAGTTTTTGCTGGTGTCACTTCCTCAGGGACACCATCACAGCCAACTTGCCTCATTAATGTCAGTAAATTTACCTGCACTGAGTTCCTTTGGCTGTGTATCTACATTCTCAAATGATGCAGTGTCAACAACTGCATGGTCAGCTATTTCTTTTATAACTCCATTCATGTTATTTTTTAAATTTCACTTACAACATTATCATTTCTGTTTCTTTGTTGGACTTTCATCTTTGTTAGCCAAGTTCCTCTTCTGATTTTGCATTTTTAAAAACATATTCTGCATTATCACCAGGCAACAAAGATATAACACAACTATACAATTTACTCTCTGTACATGAACTGACTAGGTACAAAGTGGCCAATTATCAAAGACTTGTAAAAAAATGTTGTGATTGGTCATTGATCATGACCCATATTTATGAAGTGATTTGTGGGCTGAAGAGCTGGCAGTATAAGTTTTATTTTATGCAGTTATTCACATCACAATTGTAAAATAAACTGGTTACTGAAATTTGAACCTTGTTATATGAGCGGTGGTAACTGAAATTCATGTCCATCAGAACAGTGCAAAGCAAGAACTGCCTATAGATTCACAATACTAATAATATAATGATTATAAAGATGAATACACAGAACTTATGTTACTTCAATTTTTCATTCTATGTGGCCAGTTAATGCTTTCATTTGTGCTTAATATTTCAAATTAAGTGAAAAGAGTGCAAAAATAAGTACTGTTTAGTGAGTGTAAATTTTATTTCATACATAAAACATTTTATTACATTTTATTATCTCTAAAATTAAAATTTATTCTGTTTGTCTTAATTTTTTAAAAAAAACAAAGAATCAAAAAATAATATTTATTTTACTGTTATGACTGAAAATAGTTTCGTCATAAAAAGAAATGTTTCAAAAATGATGCTTTCTGTGTGTTAAACACGCTAGGTATGCAATTGGATCTTTCTAAAAGGCATATCTGATCTTATAACTAAGGCCCTTGATCAAAATTTTTCACTATTTCTTTATCACCTATATCAGTAAATCTTAACTAGTTCACCTGTTAAAGTTTGCTAAAAGACAAATTCCCAGGTTCTGATGCTGTAGATCTAGGCTAGAGCCTGGGAAACAGTATTTTTAAAGCCTGTAGGTGATTCATCCAGATGCTGATCCACTGACCTAAAAGTTTAATTCTAAGTTCCTTAGCATGGAAAATAAGAGCCCTTAAGATCTAGAATCTACTTCTATAGGCTCATCTCCTGCTACTAATTTTCTTCCTACATTTTATAACTTATAACTTTTCATAGCTCCTGAACTAGCCATGAGTCTTTGCACATGTTCTTTCAACTTCCATGGATTATCTAGGTCCAGTTGGAAAACCCCCATTCTTATTTAAGAATTAACTCAAAGCTCATGTGTTTTAGGCACCCCTTCTGTATACCTCCGCCAAAGCAATTATATTACCACACTATAATAACTGAATAGTTCTGTGCAAAACTTCTTGAAATAGGACCATGTCTTTTTCATCTATGTATCTCAGTATTTAGCCCATTAACTGGCTATATATATATATATATATATATATATATATATATATATATATATATTTGTTACAAATGCTTTCCACTATAAGCAATAGAAAGCCATCAGAGATTTAAACAAATAAACGTTTGTAATTCTCATATGATAAATCTAGAGGGAAATGACTACTGGTGGAGGTTCATCAGATCAACAATTTCAATCACAGCTTCTCTGTGATTCTCCCAGCCTTTCCCTCATGCTTCGGGCCTCATGGTAGAAGGTAGTGATTGCAGCTCCACACATCACAGCCACATGAAGGAAGAAACAAGTGGATTCTGCTAGTTGAGTATGTATTCTTTAAACAAGAAAGCAAAAATTTCCAGAAATATCTCAACAAACTTTCAGTGAGGCCTATTTGCCAGATCTGGGTCACATGGTCACCACTAGAAAAGTAGATAACGGGATTGGTACAGATAACATAGAATAGGATTCATGTGATTACCTTGGAACTTTAGTTCAATTATGCCCCATTGGCTCAGGAGGAACATTATTGATCTGAATAAAATCACTGTTCTGATAACAAAGAAGAAAAAAGAATGGTAACTGGGTGTAAATGCACAGTGTCTACCACAGTAGCTATTCTATGAATGTTCTAAGCATAAATGAGTGAATAAATAAATGTATGAAAGAATAATTAACCTTCAAGATAAAAACAGGTAGAAAGTTCTAATAGTTGATTAGGATGGAAAAACCAAATATAAACACTAATGCAAAATGATAAAAGTAACAAAAAACTCAACAACAACTTTAGGCAAAAACAAAACAAAGGATTTAATTTATGTGTCTCTTTGTAGCTTCCCTCACTGATAGAAGCAGGCAGCTGCAAGCTTAAATTCTCACAGCTTGAAGTTCGGGGAGAAGAGAGCACCACAGGAGTCAGATAAAAAAGAAATAAAGTTCAGGGGCAGGCTTGGGTCATGCAGCCACCTTGGTCCAGCTACCAGGTATGGAGCAGTCCCATCTAAAACTCATGAACTGAGCAGGGCAAAGGTGAAGAAAATAAGGAGCTGTTTCCAGCAGAAGGAAGGACAGATGATCAGTGGGCAGAAAGAAGAAATTCCAACTCAAAAAAAAAAACCCAGAAATGAGGACTGGACATTCAGAAATGATAATAAGAGGTTAGCAAAGCAAATGGGTGGGTCTAGAAACCAGATAGCCCTCTGAAAGCTAGTAAGATAGGACTGTCACTGCCCTCCAGTCATCAACACCACACCACTTTGTAAAGGAGCTTGGCAATGTCAAGCACATATCATCTCAGTTGGTCTTTCCTTAGGTGGTTAGACTTACAACCCAGCAGTAAGAAGATAAATGAAATCATTGCTTCTCAAATTTCCCATCGGAATATCCCCAAAAGACATGGAGTGTAAGCACCCTGGAATTTGGATTGGGTGGTGGAATAGGAGGTTGGCAGTATATTTTAGAACAGTCTGCTGCAAAACTAAAATTCATTTGAAGTCTCATGCTTTATCGGGAAATGTTTGTTAACTTTAAATATTATTCCATAGACTATCCATGTAATTTTTAAAATGTTTTTAATTACTAACCATTTAAAATTTCCTCATTTTTGTGTTCCAAATAAAATTAATAACTATTAAGTGACATACTGTTTTGTACTGGTGTCAACCTATCAATAACCAGTGTTGTGACTGGCCCAGTCCTTGTAGTTCTTATTATGATTGCAAGATGCCCTTCATCAGTAAGATCAGAAAACTTTGAAGAAATAAAAGTTTATTGTTCATAAGACCTGGAAATTACACAGCACACCTGGGGCCACACATCAAGGTCAGGTATGGGTGTGGAAACAGCAAGAGAGCAAGGGCCTGGAGTTCCACTTTTACTGGGGTCAAAAGTGAGGGCCAAGAGTTGCAAGGGCTCACTCTTTATTGGTAAATTTAAAACATAAGAGCAGGAAATTAAAGCATGGCAAGAGAAATAAAAACAAGTAGCTCAAATGGTCAGTTACTGAAATCAACCAAGATCTCTTAAAAAAAAAAAAAGGAGCTTCAAGTGGCGGGGGTGCTGGCTCTTTAGCCAGTTGTGTGGCTGGCAATGTGTTTATTTAAGATAGCTGGCTTTGAAGTGGATACTTTGCTGAAATGGATGCCTTGGCTATCAAAACTTAAATCAGACATTTACATTAAAAAAAAAGAAAAAACACTGTCAGGGCTTACACTACACATACCACTTCATTCACTTTTGCATACAACTACTTACCCCTAAACACAAATTCAAGAAGCATGAGATTAAATAAACTTGCACGTTGTTTCCAACTCTATTATTCTCAGGGAGCCATTTCTGGCAATGACATCCATCTATTAAAACTCTCATTAATGATAAATTTGAATAATGACTGATATCTATTGAGCACTTGGCACATTCAAGGCGGTTTTATATATTTTCTCATTTAATCCTTTCAATAATTCTGAAAAACAAATATTATTATCCCCAAACACATGAAGAAAATGAGTCAGAAAAAGTCACCAATTCACCCAAAGTTGTTCTACAGTTACATACCAGATTGAAACACAGAATGCTCTGGCTCTAAAATTTGTTTCTTTTCTACCACATCTTCTCTCCCTCCTTCCATATTGCCTTTACATGCTTGAGAAACATCAAACTCAATTATGAAACAATCTACATATTCAAACAGAAAATAAAATTACTAATATCTTCATCCTATAAATCCTCAGGCCTCCAGCAGTACGGCAGTATGGAAAAAAGGGGCAGTAGACCTGAAATAAGGAGCCCTAGGTTCTCTTGTCAACTCTACCTCTCTGTAAAAGTCACCTCACCTGTCTGGACCTGAGGATCTTCATCTGCAAAATGAGAGTGAAACTCAATCACTTTTGCAGTCATTTCTAACTCCAATGTGTTATTGTTAAGTAGATAGTCAGACATGAGCGACAAGGGAACAAAAAAGTAAGGGCCCAGCTCTGTAACTGTAGAAACTACCTGTGAAGACCTTCTTTAAGCACCTCCAAAAAATTCCTCTCTTTTAGAGTTATAAATTATCCCAAATCCTGCAGCACAAAGGCCATAAAAGCTGCTGGCCTAAACCAGCATTTGCAGAAAGTACTGTCCCTAACTTCAGCCTTATTATACCATCATTATAATCTCATGACTATGCCTGGAAGTTCATGAATCTAATTATAACATACTGAATTCTGGGTAAGCACTTGTGCATTAGACACAGTTATACAGTAGCCGGGTGTCAATCAAGGTGACCTCACTTGGCAACACTTAGGAATGTCTTGAGGACCACCCCATCATAGCCCTCAAATATAATGCAGACCTCTCCCTCCTCCAGAGTTACAGCTCTCCATCTTCCCTGGCTGTAACCAGTACCCTCTCCTTAGAGGTGTGTAACCTCATTTCCATGTGGCTAGCTGGTTTTAGGCTTGATCCTGTCTTCAACTTCAAAATGTTCTCTTAATAAACAAATACTTCTCATATTCACTGAATTGAAATTCATTCCTTCAGTAGTGAAAAGGACCTAAAGGTGTGTGTGTTACCAGAACTCCAAACGCTCCAATGATAACATTATCATTTCAACATCAATTTCTTGTGCCACTAAGTATTGAATAAGTCTCATATGCCTTTTGACTATAACATACCCTCCAAGAGAACAGAAAGTTCCAGTTATAGACATACTTTTCAAAGCAGTACTTAGTGAATGCTAACTCCAATCCCAACTTCTGAGAAAGGAATAACACTGATGATAATAACTACTATTTATTTATTGCTAATCGTGTCCCAGTAACTATTCTCACATAAGTGCTCTCTCATTTAACCTTCACAACAGCCTATGAAGTAAGTCCCATTATTATTCCCATTTTACAGGTGAAGAAACTGAAGCACAGAAAGTTTAAGTAATTACCCAAGATCACATGTAAAATTAATGGCAAATCCGCAAGTCAGACTCTGCAGTCTGACTCCAGATTATGGTGAAAGACTGCCTCCCTCCTTACCAGGCTGTTCTCATTGACAAATATGCACTTCAAAAGCTTCCTGGAGAAGAAAGTTAAGATCTCATTACTAATGCTGCACCGCAGATTGAATTTAAAATTCAGAGTGTTTTATCATGCCAGCACATGCATACCAAAGTTAAGACAGAGTCCAACAACTAGTTAGCTTTATTAACCTTATTGGAGTCTGTAGAGGTTACAATTGTCAGGTCTTGAGAGAAAGACTGTCCCAGTGGAAAGGAGGCTGTTAGAACCATCAAGCAAACATATAAATCCTTATACAGCAGGATTCATTGTACTTAAAGCCTGATGGTATTTATCAACACCAGTTAGACATGCATAATCATTGCCTTTTGAGTTTAAGTAGAGAATATAAACTTATGAAATGGTCATTCTCTAGTGCTTCCCAAATTTGAGCAGATAAACTATTTTTGTGTGTAGCCTCCTTTGTGATCAGTGTTCCACGGGATACATTTGAAAAATTCTATTCAATAGAATGCAGAAAGTTTTGCCAATGTACCAAAATAAAGAAAGAAAGAAAAATTCTAGTGCAATGAAGATGTCTTAGCTCCCTATGCTATCCATCTAGGTGGCTCTACTTCCCAAACAGCTGAAGTAGATGATAAAAGGCAGTTCCTCACTGTGCATCACCCACACCACAGGTAAAACAGAAATAATGTAATAAGTAATAAGTTTTAGCATCTGTATCATTTATAGATGTATGAAAGATATTTTGGAAAACAGAACACTTGCTAGTAACTGATATAGCTTCAATAAGACTGTATAAATTGAATTAGTTGATTACAATTTGGAAAGAAGGAATAAGAGATTGATATGAAATAATGTCAAATTTTATCTTCCTTTTTTTAGTAATTTCAGAATTCACAGATATTCATTTTTGCCAGTAAATTCTCTAAGAATTTCTATCAAGAGAGAGATCTTGATCAGCTACATAAATCTCAGGTATTTATAGAGTTTTGGAGAAACAGGTTATCAAAAACAGAAGAAAAGGAAAGACGGTACCTTTAAGAAATGAACAAAGAAGGAAGATAGGTTCCCAACCACAAGAATCAAACTCATGGACATAGCTGCTTCAGAATATTAATACCATCACTGCAAATTAGTTTTAATATAAGTAATTAATCAACTTTTGTCACTTTTTGCAATACATTATGAACATCTACACGAGCTCCGTCCTTCATTGTACTACTTCAAGTTTAAAAGCCTGAGGCTTTTAGAATTTGCCTTATGACATTGCAAGGCCATTTTTACAGACTAATTAACATGCCAAGCATTTCAAATGGACATAGTTTTCAAGAACTTTTTCATGCAAGCTTCAAGAATCTTTTATACTTTGGCCCTCTCTGCCCAAATAATGCCCAGCTCACTGGAGGAACCAGCTTTAAACTTCACCCAGAATGCCATTTCTCCTAGGACAGTGATGAGGAAAAATAATAACATCACATTATGGAAGTTTCCCTAAGTATAACTTATCCTTCTGGAACATTTTTGATGAAATTATCAAGAAACAATAAATCCACACTCACTGAGATTTAATTGAGTCTCTGAGCAAAGGGCCACATTGCATCAGAAGAAATGTAACAGAGCTTAGTATGGATTCCTTTGGCACTCCGAGTCACCAACAAGAGCACATGCTACCAGTCACATTGTTTACAACAAGAATTTGGGAGATGTGGAATTATTACTGCTACTAAATTGCTGCCTTTTCTCTTCAAGTTTAATTACCAATATACCAATATAGGAAAATCTATACTCACAAGCTGTAACTTCTTTTCAAAGGGATGCTTACAAGCAACAGAATTGCATGTTTCTTCAACCTAACTTAGCAGCAGGACAGATTCTCAAACAGAAAGAGAAAGTTTAAATTTTTTTATTATATATGTAAATGTATATACATATAGAATATGTAATATATTATTCCATTATGGAATGTAAAGAAAAATAGAAAGGAGTAGGAATATCCTCACTCATAATATACCAGTATTAACATTTTTAAGAAGTTTCTTTCAATTTTTTTCCTCCTATAATTTGCATTTTACTATCATACTCCCATGGAAAATGAGCACAGTTGAAACTGTAAGTGAATTTTGACCAAATATATTTACTAACAATGTCAGGCAAAAGATGCCCTCTCACTTTTCTTCTGAAAGCTAATGCTGGATAAGTGGCAATGCATCATCCTACCAATGTGGAACCAGGACACAGGGCTTCATGGGCTACACACTTTGATTCTCCTCACAGTTAAGCAGAGCAGACAGAAGAGGCAACGATTACCATACTAATCAGAGAAAATGAAGCTAACTACCAACTCTCTTTCTCCTCTACTTCTCAAAGAATTCCGTTACCCACTTCTTTGCCCAGATACAGTCTTCCTTTCCTCACCTATGATGGTCCACATTCTGTGTTGAGCTCTCCTATGTTTCCCTACAGAACACACTAAGGGCCTCATAATGCTTCAAAACCAACTACTAAATTAGTGGACCCTCTTCCCTTGTGGTTTTCCCAGACATATCTCCCAAGGCTGTTTATGTCAAATGGGAAATGCTAGAATCCTCTACAAATGAATTTTAAAATCCTCCCTTCTCAGTAATCTCACAGAGATTTATCTTGTCATAAAGAGGAAAACAAACCTTTCTGCTATTGCTGAGATGCTCCAGGTATGACTGACTTTACTACACTACTCAAAAAGTAAACTGTGAAAAATAAAATATACGTCTTAACACAGGCATTAACATGAAATTGGTTGAAATGTTACTTCAAGCATATAACTTGAAAATGAACTGTGCAAACACAAACAAGTAGTAGCTGAAATGAGAAATCTAAATGTTGAATAAATATGGGAAAATAGATTCAACCTTATTTATAATCAAGAGTATACCAAACAAAGCATAATATTTTCTCTTGTCTACCTAGAAAAGATTTTTTTAATTGTATGTTAAGTGTCAGCATTGGTTAGAATGTGGGGGACCTGCTCATCATATTATCATATAGGGCTATCTGAACTTTGCCATTGCCTTGGTAATACTGGAGATTCTCGATTCTTTTCACTGACACAGAGATAATTCCAGCACAGTGAGATTTAGAAAAAGTAAATATTTATCAAAAGTATATTTTAGAAGGAGATAGGCCATGCTACACATAATCTCTGACCCAGAAACTTCCTCCCGCCGGTCCTGAGCCCACTAAACTTGGCTCCTATCTGCAGTGGCAATGTTGCTGCCATTATGGTCGAGGCCATCTTATCCAGCCCAAGGTAAAGAGAAAAACTTATCTGAGATTCACATGCCTCTGAATATGCATGACCACAATTCCTATCCACATGTGTACATAAAATGAGAAGAAAACAAAATAACAACAGCAAAACTGCATCAGTACAATCTGATTAATGGAATGCTGTATTCATCCCACAGAATCAAAATGGACACTACTCAAAATTTTGTTGGGATGTTGAGACACAGACTGAGAGAGTTTACAGAAAACATGGAAACACAGAAAACGACTGCCCACATTGTTAATTAATTTGCATTGTCCTTTAATTGGTAATTTGTAAAAGACAAAACTGACAGAATTAAAGGACTCTTTGGTCAAACATAAGAGTCCCAAGGCTTTAGTTTGTTATCTAACCAGATTCTCAAATCTGGATGTGAGATGAATAGACATTAGAAACACGTACATCAAAACATGTAAAGAGAAAAAAAGTTAGTTTTGTTCATTAAGTCAAGAATACTTCACCAAAATTACCAAAAATGCTTATGAATCTTCCTGAAAATGTATAAGAGAATAGCTTACCATATTCTATAAAAAAAAAAACCTATTGTAATTTTGATTGGAATTTCACTGAAGCTATAGATCAACTGGAGAATTGGCAGTCTACAATACTGAATCTTCTTACCCATGAACACAGTGTATCTCTTTGTTCACTCAGGTCTTCATTTAATGTACCATTTATAGTTTTCTTTATATGTTAAATATATATGTCATATTATAATTTTCTCTAGAAATCTTGTATATCTTTTATTATTTATTCCTGAGTACT
The DNA here is from genome assembly GCA_004027375.1 of Macroglossus sobrinus. Taxonomy (NCBI): domain Eukaryota; kingdom Metazoa; phylum Chordata; class Mammalia; order Chiroptera; family Pteropodidae; genus Macroglossus; species Macroglossus sobrinus. The sequence continues at coordinate 595,339 of PVKZ01000220.1, forward strand.
TGATATTTCTGATACTTTCCAGATATTATCCAGGCATCCACTGCTGGTATAAAGAAATGCAGTTGACTTTTGTACAACATTATCCATCTTGTTCAACTTTCATATTATTTCTAATAAATTATCTTTAGATTATTTTTGGTTTTCTACAAAAATAAGCACATCATCTGCTAATAAAGATAGTTTTATTTTTAATACAATGTAACCAAAAAAAGGAGCATATAATATCTGTCAAAAACTATACAAGCAACTGGTAACATTGATTTCTAATCTAGGGCATTAAATAACCTTTTATACCTTATGCCCCTTTTGAATTTTAACCATTTTATATATATTCTAACTGCAAATAACTAAAATTTTTTTTCTCAAAAACAACACCAACTTTAAGGCGGTTAAAATATGACAATAGCTGGGCAAGTCACAGGATCTCTAGACCTCAGTTCCCCATGTGCCAAGTGCCTTTGACTGGATAAGATCTGAGGTTGTAAAGCTGAGATACTTGAACTAAATCAGCCTGCAGACATGGCATGTTTATCTTTCACGGTGATGTTTTAGTTTTTGTTTTATCTAGTTGCCAACATTTATAAACAGATTTCAGTTACAAGTTTAGGCTTCAAACTTTCTTATAAAATCTGGCATCCCCAGACCTCAATATTGGTATATTCCCCATAAGCAAAGTGTGGCTCACCACACTTTGCCAAAGTCTCACCCAGCTGGATTTAGTCATTTCCATTCCCACCTGTCTGGGTGTCTATAGGCATTTGACTTTGCAACTCCTTGAGGAAAAGTCCCATGACCCTTCCTTTTGTAGCATATTAATATATACTCTGAAAAACTATACACTTAAATTGTATGTGTGTGTGTGTGTGTGTGTGTGTGTGTGTGTGTGTGTGTGTGTCCGTGCATACAGGTGCACATACATGTGTGTTTCAGTTAGCTGGTAAGGTAGATACCATTTTTTTTAAGGGAACAATTGGTAATTGGCAAATGTTTTTTTTAAAAGGGAAAATTATTAATGATTGTCTTAATAAAGTATGTAGTGAGATGGAAAATTTACTTACTTTACAACTCAGATTTGTAAAGAATTTGGAAGCCTCTTATTTTACCTATAATTGACCTGGTCTTGTTCATAAAGTGCCATCCACTGAGTTTCAGAGAGGGAACAAACTGTTTGGTCCCATTCAATAATCACAATACAACAATTTAAAATGTGTCCATAAGGAACATACTTGGCTTACACAATTCAGAAAAATGAAGAGTCTTTTAGAGTTCTTTCCTACTCTATTATAAAATGGCATCTGGGTGTGGGCAAGGGAGTATGGTTCAGAAAACCTTGTGGCCTTAGGGAGAAAGACCTGGCTCCCTGCCCATGTACTTGAACTATGAGCTGGTTGTAGAGGCTTAGGGTGAGGTTGGTCTGGTCTTGACTCCTTTGGCATTGTTAATGTCAGGGACTGGTGTATATCTTCTCTTCACTCTCAGCTAAGCCCAAGTTCTATGATTTTTTCCTGATGAATCAGCCCCACCTTGACTTTCACTAACATCTCACCCCTCAGATTTGGCCATGATTTCCATTATTTCTCTGTCCAAGGGTCACTCCATAGCCATTAGTACAATTCAATTCACTTTGACATGGAAGGGCCCTGTGGATGACTCTTCAGCAAGATTCTTGCCTACCCTGAGATCTCATTCACATGCAGGGGAACCAGGAGACTCAATAAACCTAAATACCAAGGTCTCCATCTGCAGGGGTGGTCGTTTGCTTTGATGTGAGTACTTAGTGTGCTACTGGGCAAGTGATTGTTTTTTGATGTTTTCAGTTAACACAGATGAAGAAAACATGTATTTTTTATAAAATCAAGTTCCTGAGTTTTATAGATACTTGAATTAGTTTCACTCTGCTATACCACAAACTCTATAATCAGGTTCGTTTGCTTTCAATTTTTGAGAATGCTTTTACAATATTTTCTTTTAGAATTATGTAAAATATTTACATGGTTCCAAATCTAAATCTACAAACAAAGTTTAACCAGAGAAGTACAGTTTCTCCCCAACTTTACCTCTACTCCTTTTCTTTTTTCCTTGCCTCCTCATTTCTAGTTTTTTTCTCTTCCCATTTTTAATATATTCATATCCTAAAAACATCCTTAAATAAAAGGGAACATACTATTTTGTGTGTACTTTAGATTAAACATTCTAAATACACTGTACTTGGAATTTTAGGTTAGGAAGTTGCTTTATAGATTATATAGTCAAAACCTTAATCTTAAAAAAGAAGAAACTGAAAATTTTAAAAGGTTAAATTATTTTCCAAAGACATATAGCTGATTGCTAGAGCTAGGATGCAAATTCATGTCTCCTACTCTCTGCCTTGTGTATTTTATTCTCAACACGTAGTTATAGACAATCATAGTAGTTTCTACATAAACTAATAAATTATTTGAAGCAAAATTCCTTAAAGAAGCAGACATCTAAATTCAACAAGATTATTCATTTTATTCTCTTTTTTTTTTTTTTTGGCCCCATTAAAATCCTAACCTTTTAGTAAACACAAGAGGACTAATTCACCCTATTTTTTTCTTAGAGTCACCAGCATTTTCCAAAAATGTGACTGCCAAATGCTTTATGGCCTTAGCAGCTGTTAACAGTTAGCAAAGCCCCTGCACCCTTTATCCTGATTTTTCTGATCAAAAAATTGTTTATTATCATAATTTTCCCTACTTAGCACTAGCACTCTCCGCCTACTGCCCTATTCACTCCATGCCTAGTAACCTGGAAAGGAATTTGCATTTGTGTTTTGGATTATTTGAAAGCCTCTGCAAAAAGGAATTAGGAAAATTGTAAAGCCCTGTAATTAGTTTTATTTTGCTTGAAAATATAGTCTCTTGGTCTTTGCTAGCTTATGGTACAAGTTGATAAACACTGCCACTTGTTTTGTACTATCAACTATGAATGATTTACATTTTTAAGTAGTTCTAAAAATAGAAATATTTGTTGGAATACAGCCATGCTCAATTATTTATATATTATTCATGGCTGTTTTTGCTCTACAACAGCAGAATTAAGTGGCTACAATAAAGGCTATATGACCTATAAACTCTAAAATATTTACACTTTGCCAATCCTTTAAATACTTTGTCAACCCCTGCTTTACAGGATTCCTTTTCCTATCCCTTCTATTACTTTGTGATCTATACACAATCAATTCGCTTTGCCAACTAACGCTCAGGAGCAATCTCTTCTAGATATCAACTTCTTTCTAAGAAATCTGAGATTACAAAATTTTTTCAGAACCCAAAGTACAAATTTTTAAAGCTTTAGTTAGTTTGATTAAGTGTCATAATGTCCATATTCCTTGTTTTCACCCATTACAACATTGTCCATCATCATATCACTGTACTTTTATTGATTCAACAAATATTGAGTACTTAATATGTGCTCATTGTAGAACTAAGCACCCCAGGTTTTCTTATTTGGCCCAGGAATTGTCTTCCTCATAACTCTTCTGTTATCACCCATCAGGAGACTGCAAATTCAGAACCGGATCCCTGATGCTCTTCCAAACAGATAAGGCCTGAATGGACCACCTACAGCTTAACTCCCCACCATTTGTGTTTGTAACTTTGATGACTGATAGCTACCACCTCATCAATGCTTCCTGAAAACTAAAAGAAAATGTTTCTTTGCTCTTGTTTCACCTAATTCAATGTTATACCCAAATTGAAATTGCCTAGACTCTAGCATCATAGCTTCTAGTGTTAAAGTCCTTCCATTCTAATACATTTCCACAAAGACATGTTTGTCCCAGGGACGACAATGACTGAGTCAAACGTTTTTCTAGGATTAACCAGTCCTTCTCCCTAATCTTCTTTCTAAAGGTGAGTTTTCTCTATGGGGCTTTGTTGTCCTTTCCTGTAATCTGGCTTCAGTAGGCCTTTTCCTCAGTTCACCAGATATATTTTTAATAACTTTAAATTTCAAAGGAAGAGGAATAAATTTCATTATCCTCTGTAAGTTTAGAGATAATTATAAGATATCCTTTAATCCTACCCATCAATAGAAAGTAAATCTTCAGGTACTTTCTAAGCCATGACATTTTCCAAGAACAGATAGGACTTGGCCCAAAATGACTTATTTAATGAGCAGAATGAAAGAATGGTATGCCCCAAGTTATAAGTTAATTTTTTTCCTAAAGGTAAAACTTTTTAGTCTTTAAGAGGGCAGATCTTCATTTAAAAAAATCTTTACGTCTATTTCCCATACTTTATAGTCAAGTTTCTACTGATATTTAACATGTAGTTAATAGTTAGAAGACTGTTTTAATTGTTATTAATTTAAAAAGTGTAAGATATAAGAAAAAGTAGATACATTTTATTTAAACATAAATGTTTAAGTATGAGCACAGTTCAGTAGAGGCTGATAACAACTTTAACTTTCTTCTCAATAGAAACCAATGTACATCCTTAACCAAGGAAGGTTCTTAAACTTTAACATATAAAGATTTGCCTGGGAAATTTGTTTAAAAATACAGATTTCTGGTCCTGACCACCAGAGGTTCTAATTAATTAGGTTCAGAGTGTGACCTGGTAATAAACTTTTTAACAGTCCCCATCTCTCATCCCTTAAAGCATGCATGCATACACACACACACACACACACACACACACACACACACACACAAATGCACGTAACACCAACTATACTTGCACCAGTACTACCTCCTACACACACTAGGAGATTCTGACACAGATAAAAAAAGATCAGTCTTTAGGAACACAATGATATCAGGAGGTTGCCTATTTAATCTCTCCTTTCCCTACCTTACTCTATGCCTCCAACCTTCTCCAAAAAGAGAAAGATCATCTTTGCTATAGATGGGGCTTCAGACTAGCTCATTGGCAGTTGTATAATTAGGGGAAAGAGTCTAGCTATTTAAGCAGAAGTGCTGGAGCATGGTTTTCATACTTCCAAGTTTCCAACACACTTGAAGTGGGAATCAAGTAAACTGTTTTGTAAACACAGAGTACCTGCTCAGCAGCTAACCTCCAATGTGATGAAATTTGTCTACCAATTCCTACTACTGTGGGTCCCTAAACAAATAAGAAAACAAACATATAGCCAGAACTTTGCCCCTCCATGATTCAGGGTCCATGGGCAAATACAGATGTTCTAAGGCAGCACTATCCAGTAGAACTTTCTGTGATAATGTTCTACATCTGCATTGTGCAATATGGTTGTCACTAACCACCATATGACCGATCAACTGACTTAACCTTAAAAGAGCTTCCAAAAAAGAAGTAAACATATTTAAAAACAAAAAATGTATCATTATAACCTGTATTAATATCTTCATATATGAAAACCATGACTGAATCACCTTAGATATGAGCTGTCCAATAAAGTAGCCACTAGCTATATGTGAACATTTAAGTTTAAATTGATTAGACTTAAATAAAATTAAAAATTCAATCTTTATTTATACTAGCTGCATTTCAAGAACTCGCTAGCTACATAATGATGTATATTCAAAATATTACACATACCTATTGAATTCCTATTATAGTAGGTGGTGTTTCTAGCTTTTTAATGATGCCTATCTGCTCCCTCATCTTCCTAATAGTTATATCACAATTTTTAGTTAACTTTCTATTTAATATTTTCATTATCATATCATAATATCTAAGTGCATAAATATTCACTGCTCAGCCATGACAAGCACTATGGTTACATTTCTTCCCCTGTGCTCTCTATTTTCCACTGTAGTTAAGTGCTTCTCCTCTTCTTCTGCCTCCTCTTCAACAGTTTGCTTTTATCTAAAACTAGGCTAAATTTTCATATACTCTCCAGCTACTCTGTAAATGCTTCTCATTCAATTTTCTTAATAGTCATGCTTAGCAAATGAACCAGGAACCACCTTCCTGGAGATCTCTATCTTCATATCTCAGTCTAGTCTGTTTCTTCTCCAGGCTGGATGCATAGCTATAACCCTGAGAACTACCTTCTTTTTTCTCCTGGATTACATTTCATGAGATTCTCTTATTCTACACTTTCATTTAGTGAATCATACCCTTCAGGAGTTGTTGGGGAGAAACGTTGCATGGGTAGTAAATTTTTTTGTGTGGTTTCATAGGTCTGAAATAACTTTATCCTATGATAGTTTAACTAGGTCAAGAATTGGCAGAGTTGTGGGGGAAAAAAACAGACATGAATCTGAAAATGTGGAGGGAATAATTTTCCCCCAGAATTTTGAAGTTCTTCTTCCTGTTTGCAGTGTTTTTGAGAGAGCTGATACCACTTTGATTCATAATCCTTTATATGTCTTTTAAAATTATGTCTTTATTCTTGTTATTCTGAAACTTCACAAGGATATACTTAATATATTTTTCATTCATTGTGCTTAGTACATGATTGACCCTTTTAATGTGAAGACCCATGTACAGTGGAGCTTTCTTTTATTATGACTTTGAAAATTTCCTTAGATTAAGCCTCTAATGGTCTTGGCTTTTCTTCATAGCTGTCCATTTCTTTATTATGTTTTCGTCTTCCTGGGTGCTGTCCTTGACTTTATCTTCTAAATTGTGATGAGTACTTTTACATTTAAGTATTATTTTAAATTTCTAAGTGCTCTTGGCATTTTAATTTTACTTCATTAGAGATACTAACTAGAGTTAATTTATCATTTTTTCTTCAGTCCCTGAATTACCTTTATTATGAGTCTCTTTTAAAATTTTTTTGTGAGGAGGCGTTTTCAGGTTGGAGCCTTTCCTTAATGTCTGGTCAATTGCTCATATTTAAGAAAGAGGCATTGAAATGCTGACTGGAAGTGCTGCTATATGAGCAGGTCTTGACAACTAGTGAATTTTATTGTAGGGTAATCAAGTGGGGATCTACTTCTTTCATTGAGATACCCCCAAAATATATTTATTTGTAGGTTTGGTCAGCTTCCGAATTTCCTAGGAGAAGAATCCTTCAGTCTCCTTGTTTGGATAGGAGTCTGGCTGCTAGTGTTCCCGTTAGACTATGAAAGGGCACTAGAGGCCTCCTTACTGATATGCAGGAATTCTTGTATTTCATCTGTTTTCCATCCAGAATTGAGTCACTGCCCTTCTCTGTGCTTGGTATCCACAACTATGTAAGCTTTTCCTGAAATTTTTCAATAAATGATCTTTAAACTCTCATAGGATACAGGAGGGGTAGTCAGAATAAAGGTGAGGTTTGGGGTCTAATTTCTCCTTAAACAAACACACCTCTTGCTTTCAGCCTGCTGACTTACTTGTATCCTGTGGGTACCTGGTGCTATTATTGTTGTTTTATGGACATTTCTAAGATGAAAATTGGTCAGACACATCATTATTTTTACTTCCCACTGTATAACTGAGAGAGCATCTATATTTAAGTGAGGATAGAAAATGAATGCCCTTATAATTCAAAATGGCCCATCATAATTATATTTATTCATATTCCTTTGTTTTAAATTAATTAATTTTTATAGTGACATTGGTTAATGAAATTGAGTAAGTTTCAGCTGTACACTTTAACAGTAAGGCATATATATATATATATATATATATATATATATATATATATATATTTACATTGTGCGTTCACCTTCTATAGTTAGATTTCTTTCTGTCTCCACATATTTGACCCCTTTTACCCCATCTACTGAGATAGTATATAAAGCCAAAATGTTGAAAGAGATTATGCCAAGAGAAGACCAGGGTCTCTCAACCCAAAGTTTGCTTTTTGGAACACCAAAGTTAAAAAAAAAAAAAAAGAAAAGAAAAGAAAGAGGAAATAAAAATACTTAGAATTTAGTGAGACTGATACCAAAATTTACCAAGGTATTTATTTCTTCATAATACTTTATGTTCCAGGAACAAAAGCATACATATTTTCCCCTGGGTAAGCAGAAGCCTGTTTGACATGAATGGGTCTCATCCATGTCCACCACCACTTTCCTTCTAAGTGTGATCAAGTCCACATCTCTTCTCATTTTACTGCCATTCATCTGAACCCCCTCTCACGCTTCTTTTTCCTGAGAAATTTCCAACATTGTGAGTCCAGGTGAGAGACAGAGCTATCTCCCACCATCCAGGCTTTGCCTGTAAGATTCTCGCTTTCCCAAGCCAACCTTGCAGTAGAGTGCCAGCATCTGACCAGATCATTTGCACCTGCTCCTGCTAGCAATGTAAAAGAACAAGAATCATGGGCAAGAGGGGAAGTTCGCTCCTGCAGCAGGAGCTGTGACAGGGAGATCGGGTTCCCAGGAGACAGTATTATCATTAGCACGCAGAGCTCTGTGCCAGCAGAGTCCATTTAGGCAACCTAAGTGCAGCACCTAACACTTCACCTGTGGCAGCAAGGTCCTCATGGACATGGAGCCTGAGCCAGCTCTTTCAGACTTCTGGTAATTCTCTTCACAAGCCATTATCTTTTTAAATCCCCTTTTAATTCAACTCAGCTGAAACTAAGACCCTGACTGACACAAGCAGATTTCATATTTCGATGGTTGAAATAACTATGAGAAATAAATGCAAATTTTGATCTATGAAATAATAATGAATACTATAGAAAGGTAAATATAGTAATACTAACACTGTAGATAGGTAGGTATTCCTTTTGGTATCCACAAATTTTTTTATTAGTTTGAAGAATATAAGCCTGTATTTTTACAGTCCTACTCCAAGAAAAAAACAGATTTCGGGGAACTGACTCAAGGTTCTTGTTGGCCCAACTAAAAGTTAGGACACATGAGACACAAAAGGAGCAAGCATACTAGCCTTCCTCATCATCATAAGTGCCTAGACTCATTCTTCAGACATCAAGTGTGTTTAAGGCCTTCTTGTGGGTCTACACACTTACATTCAAAATGCATATTTACACAAGGGGGGGCATGAAGAAGTAGTTAATAGCTGTGAGAATCTATTTGAGCATTCTTTTAATTAAGCAAAGCTAATGAGTGCCAGTGCCTTTTTTAAAGCAATATCCAGGTGGTGGTTTAGGTATATTCCTATAAATAAAAGTAGTATAAGCTTCAGGGAATCAGAGGTAAATTCCTGAGAGAACTTTATTCAGGATTTAAATAGCAATTTAAAAAGAAGAGAGAGGCAAAGGAGAATTTTTAGGTTTGCTATAGGAATAAGTCAAATTAAATATTGAGAATTAATACAATGCAACAAATACTTTCAAGGGCCAATGATATGGATGTACCACATTAGGTGCAGAACAGTATCTAGAGATAAATGGAATTTAACCCTACCTTTACCTCAAATTAACAATTGGAATGAGAGTTAGTTGAAAAATGGAAGAAGTATGTGAAAACAAGAAGACATATAAGTATGATAAAAGGCATAATATAATGAACCAGAAGTTTAGCAGAAAAAATATTTTTCATTTGTTTCTCAATGTCTCTGTTTTTCATTCTCAATCAAACATGCCACCCTGGGGCTCTCTATACAGTGAGGCTGAAGTGCTCACTGCTTGCAGGGGGAGGGGGGATTTGCCTAAAATAAAAAAGTCACAGTAACACTATGATTTCTTTTTTAATTTAGAGGTTTCACAATTTACATAAAAAAATCTCTAGCTTTCAATTGCAATAGCTAGACTCTTGAAAGAGAAAGCTATTTTCTCAGAAATCTCAAAAATGAGCTTTGAAATATCAATTGGTCAAGCATAGAGGACTAGATTGTGCAATTTTAACTATAAATGTTAAAATTGGAATATGGAGATGCAGGATAGGAAAAAAATGGACAAAGATTTGAGGAAAGTCTATCCTGAGGTTAGAGGAAGAAGCTTGGGAAACAGAAGAAAGGACTAGAGAGTTGTGATGCTTCTGTCTTGGGTCCACTGGGGCTGAAAGCCTTAGGTGGGGAGAGGAGATACAGAACCAGGTAGGTTGAAAATTCCAGAGTACTGAAGGATTGAGCATCACTTCCTTTTGAACTCTTGAAGGAGACCTACTCACCCAGTGACCTGAGCCACCCTGGGCTGGTAAGGTAAAATTAGTAGCAAATTGTGTTTAGGATGAGAGACTCTGAGATAGACCTCCACTCTCTACTCTAGCACAAGGTGAAATCAATCCATACAATCTCTGGAGTCATTTAAGCGGGGCAAGAAAAATGTCTGAGAATATAGAATCTCAGCATATGAAGAGTCCTTGCACCTACTTGAGAATGCTGTATCATGGGGAACGAGGACTGTGAGCAGAGGCTGCAAGGCCGAGGGCAGTGGGTCATCTGTAAGCCTCAGAGAGTCAACAACACTGGTGGGAGTACAGCTGAAAGAGAAGATAGTGGGAAGAGACTGTGACCATTCCAAGAGTACAGATGATAAGCAACACCAGCCAGAGATAGCTCCAGAACAGATACAGTAAGACTTCATGGAAGGCCTAGCAGGCACACCTGCCTGCCCTATGCCATGATGCCCCTGCACTTCCTTTTGGACACTGGAAAGGAAAAGAGAGAACACTTATGAGGGGATACCAACCCTGGTAGGGGGTGTGAACCTTAACTGACTAAATTTAAATCCTGAATTGACTAGTGACTGAGTAAACTTGAAGTGGCAATATCAAGTGCTTTGTACAGATGATTGGTGGCTGTTGAGTGAATTAGCTTCTTTTATTGGAAACCATTTATATTTTTACACATGGGGCAGTGTGTACACATAGCCCAATACACCAAAGTACACACCAAATGCCATGAAGATATTGAAGGAAGGAGGCACTATATTAAATTGGAGGGCAGAATTTTTTAACAGGATTTTAAACAGGATTTTAAAACTATGCCTTAGTAAATTTATGGGATTTTGACAAGTAGAGATGAGGCAGAGATATTTCAGATGGCGTAAAAGGTTGATCAAAGTCTAAGAAATGGGAGGAGGTGGGAAAAGTTCAGGAAAAAAATGATGGTTCAATTTGAGTGGAACTTAAGGCCCTCTTTTAAACACCACACATGCTTTGCTAGAGTCCTGTACTTTGTACCTTAATGATGGGAGGAGTTTTGTAAATACTTCTGTATAAAATACACTCTGAACTGAGTGATACCTGGAAATGTACACGAATTCCTTAGAAGCCCTGTTGTCTCTTATCTACTTCTTGTCCATTCCTGCAAATGTAGTAGACAAACTGCCCTCAAATTATGCCTCTAGTGGGGAATACTATCTTGCTCTGTGTTCAGCCTTAGCCCACAAAGAATGGAACACCCATCGATATTTTGTCCTTTCATCAAATGCTAGCAAAGCTTTTACCATTCTGCCTACCCTTAATCCTTAGATGGAGATGTGGCTAATATATATACGGAAGGTAGTAGTTCAGTGAGTGTGAGGTCAAGTTGTCGGGAGCCATTCTTGATGAATGCCCTGCAGACAGGGTTGGAGTTGCCTGCAAGCTAGAAGTTTGCAGGGCAGGTGGGCTTGTTTACTGAAGGAGAAAGTTTGGCTTAATGGATAGCTTGTTAGTGGAGGAAGAAGTTTGGCTTAATGTTGAATGTTTCTTGCCCCAGGGAATAAGAGACATTCCTTGCCCCAGGGAATAAGAGACAAAAACAGGAACAAGGATGTTTTGCGAGAACTTAGGTAAAGGTCAGCGATCATTTGCATACGTGTGGGTGTTGCTTCTCCAAGGGTATATATATGCTGTGCTAAATAAACTCTGGGCGCAGTATTTACTGTTAGCCCTCCTGACTCTATCTCTTTGTCTGTCTGTCTGTCTCTCTCTCTCTCTCTCTCTCTCTCTCTCTCTCTCTCTCTCCCTTTTTTTCTATCTTTCTCAATCCTCACTCTCCCTCTCGGGAACTGTTCAATCTTAGCCAGCGGGCTCCGGCAGCAAGTCCAGGCATTTTTACTTTGACAAATCTCCAAAGGTGATCCAGATATGCAATCATAACCACCTTTCTTCCTATTATTTTCCTTGCCTACATTCCTTCATATCAATTTGTAACACTATCTGATATATATTTGGTGTCAAAAAATATTTGTTGAATGAAAGATTAAAATAAAAAACAGATGCACCCATTTTACAAACTTTAGCATACAAGAGAATCACCTAGAGGGTTTGTTAAAATATAGATTTTGGTTTCTACCTTAAGAATTTGATTCAATAGATCTAATTCAATAGAGACTGAGGATTTGCATTTCTAACAGTCCCCTAGTTAATGCCAAAGCTGTAGGTAGGGGAGGATGGTATACTCAGAGAACTATTAGATTAGATCTAATATGGAAATCCACTGAATACTTCAACTATAACCCCAAACCAATTGATACCTTTGAATGTTTTGCCTACCATTTCCTGGAAGTTTTTAGAAAATGATGTTGCTCTATTTATTTTCTTAATGTATAAGTGCAACATAATAGTATAAATTATAGGCACCGAAATCGTTTCTGGAAAATACAGAATTTTTATTCAGATATCCAGGAATCAGAGACTTCTGAATAAAATGTAAATTATCAAGGATTGATGTTTTAATGATGTCATAAGATCAAAATGCCATAGACCTCTATTATTTTTCCTGAAAGTGGCCTCCTTTAATATAACAACAAAGCAAAAATCAAGCCACCCCTTCTAGGGTGATTGAAAACTGGATAAAAAATTATCTAGAGAAAAATACATTTTGAGACTCTGAGCTTGCCCCATTACCTTGTTTAATCCTACAGGGAAAACAAAAATTTTTTCATATTATGTCAAGTATCCACAAAGGGCCATGTTTTTGTCTTGTTTTTCAGGTACTATAAAAAGACCAGAATTGCTTAATTAACAAAGTCTTCTGTAAAACCTGAGATTTTTACTTTTAAACACTAATATTTAATATCATGTTAGGCTATAACTTTCCTTGGGAAGATTATTCTTAAACTTTCCTGAACTATATTTCCAACTCTATTAGTTCTCTGTACAAAGACATCCATATTTTGTTGGATCATTGTTAAAAAGGGGGATAGGGAAGGAGGAGGTTTACCTTATAATGGTACATATTCTGTTTATAAGGTGGACACTCACTACCTAGAAATTTAAAAAGTCAAATGCCCTTGTTTCTGCAAGCTCCCTGAGAGCCATTAATTCCAATTACACCTAATTGAATATATATCATAGAATTCATATAAACAATCTTTGAGCTACAAATGCACGTCCTTTCCTCTCTCAGAACCAGACTTCACATGAAATTCCCAATTAAATGTCTGACACGTCTCTGAACTACACAGCTCCTCCAATTTATCCACAAGCCTGATTTCAACGTAGTTCTACATTGGACAGAAATGATGCTCGTGAGGGCAGAAAACATTCAGTCTATAAAAGCGTTCACTGATGGGGTCTTTTTTATTACAAATCTCACTTATCCAAAGACTGCTGCTAATTAAGGTTGACATAACTTCTCCAAAACTGAGATTTCAGCTTCTGACTTATTTTCCTTGCTGTATATCATAAAACATGAAAAATTAATTACTCTTATATGTAATTCTTATTATTTGTAATTGCAAGTTGCATTTTGCATGCTGATTACTCCCTGCTGCTCCAGTGTTCTATAAATATATATATATATATATATATATATATATATATATATATATATATATATATATATATAATTTTACATTATACTCTAATTACACATTAGAGAATTTTCCATCTATCTGTCAATGGGTTACTTTACAAAATGCAGGCAGACATAGATATCGAAGGCTTTAATAGCAATAGCAAAAACAGCTTAATTAAAATCACTTTTAGAAAAGAAAAAAATAACACTTTTTTTATATGATTTGGTAGAAATTCATAACTTGGTCTCCGGAGTGAATGGAGGCTAGCTAGCAGAGGTGGCTAGAGATCAAGAGAGGGAAGAGATAGAGCTCAGGCTAGAGAATGGAGAGCATCAGAACAGATGAATGTCAAGATAGATAAAGAAGGAGATTCTGGCAAGCAAGCGACAGGAGCAAGAAGGCAAAACAGATGTAAGTTTGGGAAGCAGGAGTGTGGAATGAGTGGCAGGGCCAGGGAAGTTAAGGGTACACCAAGTGAGCATATTGAAGGGGCATGGCAGATTTATTCAGGGGTGAAATTGGCAGATCTATGCAGAAAGTAAACAAAAGTTACAGTCAGGGACTAGAAACCAATGCTATGACTAAAAGTAATGGAGATGCAAGAAAGTGCCAATGAAAGCAAAACAGAAAATACATTTTGACTATCCTAATGAGCGTTGGCTGAAAACCTCCCATGACAGCACATAGCAGCCTCCCAAGCAGCTTGAAGAAACTGCCAGGATGCAAATCAGCTATTAACTGAATACATAGCTTGATTTTCTTTAGCCAGTTGTTTTCCATTGTATGAATAAATGGTCAAAGATGTAAAACTGAATTCACAACGCCTAATTAAAATGCAAAAAGAAAAAAAAAGAAGAAAAAGCTATGAATTATAGTTCTGACTAGCAGCAACCCACCTTAGGATGTGTTAAAATTAATATTTCAGGAGAACCCATTAATAAGTGTTTAGAACCATCTCTGCATGAAGTTTTGATTTCCTGAGGCAAGCAACCAGGCTAGACATAGAAAACCCTACCAACTGCCTTTCTAAGTCATATTCATCTGTTGTCCTCAGAAATGAATGACTGTTGAATTCAACTTTGTTAGTGGCCCTCACCAAGGTAGCATATTAGAACTATATAGGAAAATTATTATTTAAATTCTAATTTGTCTGGGGTGGAACATGAGCCTCAGTATTTCTTAGAAGTTCCCAGATGACTATAAGAGTTGGAAACTCCTGCTACGCAGATGAGATCTCAATGAAGAAAATACAACTCTAAGTTCCACAATATTAAGGTATGTTCTAGGAAGTAGCTAGGATTTCTCAAGACTTCATGCAAACTTTGTTTTTACTTCTTCATATAAAAGATATATGGTGACTGGCCAATATCAGTTGCATAGCTCTCCTCCTGCCGACACTATGACTCTTTCTCTCTTAAGAAAAATAAATATGAGAACTTTTTGCTTAATCATACTTTATGAATATAGCTGATAAGTTTAAATTTCTTTGTGGACTAGTACTGATGGGTGCTGTCCCTATTCTGTTGTACAGCCTAACTTATTGTTTCATATTAAAATGAAATTTTAATATTTTAAAATTTTAATAATTTTAAATTTTAATAATTTAAAATTGTTTCATATTAAAAAAATAGATATTATATCAAAAAATGCTGTCTAAAAAGTAATATTTGGAAATGGAGATAAACACAAACTTCTGCAGACTCAAAAAAGTTATTTTCATAGAGCAATATGTCTAGTGAAATTTTAGAAATCAATGGTTAATAATAAAACGTAAGGTTTAAGTATGCCTAGAAACTCAACTAACTTTGAGGTCATGTGTGCTACCCAAGATATTTAAAAAATATTATAATTTGGCAACAAGCTTCATTTACTATTTAAAAAGAAAAGTGACGAACAGCAGGCATTAGAAATCTAATTTTAAGTAACTCAGTAAGAAATGCCACACTAAAAGTTGAATAAACTCAGTGTTAAAGGACTTGTGCAGAAAATAAAGGAGATAGAAAAGGAAAGAAAATAGCCAAGTGCCAGACAATGTGCTGGTTCGTTAAATACACCAAGTTAACCCTCACTGCAAGAGCAGGACACAAACATTCAGACTATGGCAGGTAGTTTCTGCTCTTTGCAAACAAGCAGCTGTGACAGGTGGATGCGTTGAGTTGAGTGCATTACAGAGATGAAATTCTAAGGCCTTAGTATGTTTTCCATGTTCCCAGCATTCATTGACAGGGAAAACTGGGAAGGAATCTATAGAAAATATTTGCCTGGAGGACTTCAACCTGGAAATCCCTATAATAATGAGTTATTTCCATATCACATCATACAAAATGTGTTCATATGAGAGAAGTACACCTTATCTCAACATTCAAGGTCAAAAGCATCTAAATCTAAGTTATAAGAACAAAGACCCAACAAATTGAGGTAATTTAGAATATATTTTTTAAATAATAAACATGATAAGTTAAAGCAAGAATTCTCAAGGAAAAGATTAGAATATCTTACTCTCCATTAAAAATCTTGAAAAACTTAGGAATAACAAGTCAAATGATAAGGTACAAATTGAGGGACTTTTAGAGCAGCTTAGTGATTAAAAAAGCAGAGAGCTGCCATCCTCAAAAGAGAGCTTCCTTCCTTATGCAAGGAAGGGGCAAAGAAAACAGAAGGTCAGCCTATACACACCAAGGAAAGACTATAGGCACTCAGAAAAATTAAAGAAGCACCAAATTTTTATTTTGATCTGCTTTCAGTATTACAAGACATAAACACTTCCGTGCTGGAGGATAACAAGGAATTTTGAGGATAAAATCTAGATTTTTAAAAAGTCGTTTGACATTGAAATGCCAGGGTTTTTGTTTATGTGGATATCAATTTGAGTATTAGTTGTCCATTGCTGCAAAACCACAAATTTAGTTGCTTAAAATACATAAATTTATGATCTTACATTTCTGTACATCAGAAGTCCAGTACGGGTTTCATCAAGTGAAATAAGGTGTCAGCAGGGCTGTATTCCTCTCTAAAGGAATTAGGGGAGAATCTGTTTTGTTGCCTCTTCCAGCTTCTAGAGGCTATGAGCATAACTTGGCTCACGCCCCTTCCTCCATCTTCAAAGCCAGCAATAGCATATCTCTCTGACCCTTCTTCTGCAATCACATCTCTAGAAAAAGGTCTCTGATTTTAAGGACTCAAATGATTGTACTGGGCCCAGTCAGATAATCTAAAATAATCTCCCTATCTTCTAGGTCCTTAACTTTAATCATATCTGCAAACGGCCATGTAAGGTAATATGTTCATAGGTTCCAGGCATTAGGCATGAACATCTTTGTTGGGCTATCATTCTGCCTACCACTGTAAAGATAACTGGATCTTCTTCAGAATGAATTAAGCCCACATCAATCTTGGGTCTTCCAGATGTCATTAGATGCCCAAGCCTTCTTCTCCCCAAATTGATGAGGCATCTCCCTTTCCTTATGTGGTTCATAAACTCTGAGGTCATTCATGCTGTGTTCTTTAATTTACTATAGGAGATGGTGCCTTCTCCCTTCCACTGAATAAATATTCACTCAGTATACAATTTGATATATTTGCTGTTCCTTGAACTCAATTAAAATATTGTAACTTAAGAACTTGGTGTTTGTCCTCTGATTATCTAAACATACAACTGCTACATCAGACACTCTCCCAGAGGCAAGTACTATATATTTAACCCTCTTAAGATGATTTCCACACAGCTCCATGAAGCTAAAGAGTGTTACTGATGTTTTTATCATTTAGAAAGTGCATGGCAAAACGAGTATATATTTTATAGACAGTATTCAACAATATTTTAAGATATAAAAACACACAAATTAGATGAGGGTGGAGAAAAGAACTTTCCAAAGCAAGTCACTAAAAATTTCCTTCAGAAACTTTTTTTGCTATGTTTTCTACACACGTTTTTTCAAAAACTCATTTGCTGCTGAAAATGAGGTTCCCCATAGATGATGTCCCTTAGTCCTCTTCCCAAGATAGACAGATATTAGATGCCATCAGAGATTAGAAGTGAAGGAAACTTCAAAGCCTAGTTTCTCCATTTAATAGATAGAAAACTGAGGCTCAGTAAGGTGAAAAGAATGAAAGAATATCACATTGGTTTTATGGGTGAAAAGACAGGCGTGGATTGCTAGCGAACATTATTCAGAATTAGGACCAAAAGTGAAAGATCCTCACACTCTCAGACTTCCAACTGATAATACTCTTGTTCATAGCTTAACCCTGAGAATGGATAGCAGCCACAAACCAGTGGAGCAAGAGGCCAAAAGAGAAAATGGTGTCACTCAATCCTGAAGGAGTGAATGTACCAAGAGTAATGGGAACCTGCATACGGTCCCTTGAGCAATGATAGTTCATCATGGTTTCCCCCAAAGGGTTTAAGTTTTAGTTAAACATTTTCAGCCACAGCTTGCTTGATTTTTAAACAATAGGAAAGTTGATCATCTTTCTTCTGAGAATTTTATCTCTGGTACTAAAATGAATTTAAATCAGCATGCTATGTAATTGAACATTTTCACCAGAGTATAAAAACATGCAGTAGCAAATAGTTAACCTCCTCCCACAGCCTTTGCCCAACTCTTACTTCTTCCCTGCTTCTTATCGCACACTTGTGGCACCTGTGAAGATGCTAGGCAGTGTTTTCAGTCACAATTCACTTATGCCATTTACCTTCATTCTCTGAAATCTCTGTTCTCACACATTGTCCTGCTTCAGATCTCCTACAGTGGAAGACAATAGGAAAATGAGAGAAAATATAAGGGCTTATTAGACAAACATAACATTCCATCACATGAAGTGATGAAAGTTTAATTAAATTTTAATTACAGGGGCCTCTGAGCATAAGTTTCACACAGAATTTGTTCCTGTATCATCTCTCTCCCATTGCCACAATCATACGAAAATTCTCTAGAAAGTTTTTGGGTTCTTTGTCTAGCTTTATTAAAGTATAAGTGATAAATACTGTAAGATATTTAGAGTGTACAATGTGAAGATTTGATATACATAGACATTGTGAAAGGATGCCTCTCATCAAGTTAACTAAAACATCCATCACCTCTAATATATATATATATATATATATATATATATATATATATATATATAGTGTGTGTGTGTGTGTGTGTGTGTGAGAACATTTAAGCTCTATTCTCTCAACAAATTTCAATTATACAATATAGTGTTATAAACTACAGTTACCATGTTATACATTAGGTCCTGATACCTTATTTATAACTGAAAATTTGCATCCTTTTAGCAACCTCTTCCTATTTCTCCCACCACCCCCCAAACATCTGTCAACCACTTTTCTACTCTCTGTTTCAATGAGTCTGACTTTTTAAAAATCTTTTGGATTCCACATAAATGTGATTCCATGTGGTATTTGTCTTTCTCTGTTAAAATTTTTCTATTAAAAAAAGCCATTGGAATTTTGATAACAATTGCATTGCATCTATAAATTACTTTGGGTAATATGGACATTTTAACAATATTAATTCTTCCAATCCATTAGCATGAGCTCTTTCCATTTATTTGTGTCTTTAATTTCTTTCACCAATATCTTATAGTTTTCAATGTACAGTTATTCCATCTTCTTGGTTAAATTTATTCTTAAATATTTTATTCTTTTGATGCAATTGTAAATGAGTTTTCTTCTTATAGTTCATTGTGAGTATACAGAAATGTAATATACAATGACTTGTATATTGATTTTTGTATCTTTCAACTTTATCAAATTAATTTACTAGTTTTAACAGTTTTTTTTAAGGTTTTAAGGTTTTCTATATATAAGATCATGTCCTTTGTTTATCAGGGAGAAGCTAGAAGTTGGGAGTTTCTTCCTGATTGTATGGCACTGTACTGAGGGTGAGGTTTAAGCCAAAGAATGGGTCTCAGCCTTCCCTATTTGTTTAGATGTGAGTATTTTCTCATTCTTCCATTGTGCAGGAGTTTCTCAGTTTCTGGATATTTTCAGAGGCAATTGCTCTGTGTGTAGCAGCTGATTCAGCGTGTCTATAGAAGAGTTCAGGAGCCTCCTATGTCACTAAGTTGATCAGCCTCCGTCTTCTCTAGAAAGGTTGTTTTTTTTTTCCCATTCTCTGAGAATCTCTTTATTTCCTGCATCCTTGTCACAAACAAAGCTTTTATTCTAAAAGAGCCAAGTCTAAATGGAAGAAAGGGCAAAAGAAATCTGTACAAAGAGCAAAGAGCATACTAACATTATAAAGTGGCTTATACAAAATGGTCTTTATTGATAAATGCTGCTGCTGCATCTCCAGCCTTGTGATGGGTGCTGAAATACAGTGGTAAAGACCCAAACCTGGTTGCTGGAGTTTTTAATCTAGTGACACATGACTAAAACTAATTTCCCAATGAAAATAAAGGTTCTGGATTTAAGGTTAAAACAAGGTTTATCACCTGGTCTTGATTTGAGTTGAGACAAACATTATCACCTGATGTGAAACAGAATTTGCTCATAGACATACATTCACAGAATTAGAATGTCTTATTTTCCAGTTTTCTGCCTCCTCTATAGAGGGGCTGAAGATGTCTTTATCATCTAAATAATTTCCTGAACTTAAGGCAAGACTAGAAGTATAGCAGGTACTTAATAAGTTCTTGATGCATGAAAATACTAAGCAACAGCTTCTGCTCTAGAATTTATTTTTTGTTATTTCATCCAGGAAATTTCAGGAACACTTCAACATAATAAAGCCAACACAAGATTTATAAAGGAAAAATAAACAATGCTGGGAAGGGCATATAGATGGTCTAATCACTAGAACTTTGATTAAACAGAGTGAATCAGGTAGTGGACAAGCCAAAGTGAGAAAGAGAAAGTCTGTGGCCCCATCCTCTAATGTCTAACTTTTTACTAAGGCCACTATATACAACTTTCTGATTTGCAAAGATTTTGAATCGTTCTGTTCCAGACCCTGATCCTCCTGATCCCCTGGAATCAATTGGTTGCTCAATGAATTCAGTCTAATACCCTTTTTTTGATTCTGTCCAGTTTCTCCCTCAGGTCCAGACAACTTTGTCAGACCTCTCTTTGCTGACATGAACCTCCCTCCACATAGAAAGGACAATTAAATCATGAAAAGCAATAGGAAAAAAAAGGGGCCAAGAAAAAATAAATAAATAAATTGTCCTAAAGTAACAAAATGTATTATCATGCAAAGGATGTGCTGTAAAGGAGAGGCAGACTTCCAACCAAGCTGCAGGTAGTTAAGAGCAAGAGCTTTGAACACAGAGTACTGGATTTGAATCCCATTCTGCTTACCAAGTGGGTTCATTTGGGCGAATTATTTAACCTCTCTGAGTCCTAACTTTAATAGATGAACAACAATACCACTTACCCTTATAGAAGTTTGCAAAAACTAAAAAAGTTAGTACCTGGCACACAGTATGTGCTCTGTTAAAGCTGGCTAATATCATGATAATATGTCACTGAATCCTTGGCCGTTTTATTAGTGTCTTGAACAAATGTAAAACTTCTTAAAATTTGCATCTATCAGTGCCAAGTTAGTGCCATTTTTCTCATCAAGGGACCAAAAAAAAAAAGTATAATCTCTGGAAGGGAATACAGAAAAGTAGCCTGCTTCACCCTCTTCATTCGTTGTAACACATATTCTTTCCTGGAGAGAAAGGGTTTGACAGATTATGACATAGAGTTGCTGTCAAGAGTGAAAAACAACCTGGTGGTAAATCAGTTTTTAATTTGTGTTTAGGAAAAATTGAAACTATACTTTAAAATTCTCTGAAATTAGTCACTGGTGAGGATGTGATTACAAGGACATAATGCTTTCCCTTGTCTCCATGGCAGCAACTCCCTAAACCAGAGCAAGCAGACCCATTCTTTATTTTGTAGGAGTGGGATTGTGGAGCCTAATCCTCCAATCTATAAACTAAGAAGGCTTCCTTCAGTGGAGTCATTTTGTCACATTAAAAGAATCATAACTGTGGCTCCTCCAGCAGCAGCTGGCTGAATACACCCAAGCTGCTGCTTCTACCCTCACGTTTTCTCCTGTACTCAGTTCATGCCCAGGATGCAAATAATAAAATGAGAACTGAAAAGAATTTTGTGTAATGGACAGAGATTAATCAAACATAGTTGGGATTTAGATTTTTCAAAGTCGATGCCAAAGTCAGAAACAAGAAAAGACCAGATTATGAGTTTAGGGGAGAGGTGACTCACTGGGCAGAGTACAGGAATCTCAAACAGAAGCCTGGAAGCCTTGGATGGGGACAGTGCCAAGGAGAAGACTGATTAATGAAAGAATATACAAAATCCTGTTGAGAAAAGCCAAGCCACCAAAAGCACAAAGAAAAACTGAGACAAAGGAAGAGAGCAGAGTTTCTAAGATTCTAGTACAGTCTGTGTGCCCAAGAGACCTCTGGGGCCAGGTGGCTGAAGTTTTAGCCTGGAACCAAATAAAGAAGGGAGCTTACATGTTAGGTAAGCAGAGGAGTGAAGAGAAAGCAGTTCATCAGCTCTAGGTATACTGGATTGTTTGTTATCTGCCCTGCATCCATTCCCTCCTCCCTTTTCTCCTGAGAAAAATCTCAATCTCTTTCCATGGATTTCCTCTTTCCCTATGCAACATTAGAGAATGCTGACCCCAACCCCAGTTCCCAGGGAGAGTCTCAGTTGTCTAAAAGAAATCCAATTCTTCCTTTATAAAGATTGGTAAATTGTCACATGACCCACTGAGGCCAGGGAGAGGCTTCTAGGGCTTCTGCAAAAGTTCCTCCCCACCTTCTAGAACATATTCTGTACATTCCTCAAAAATTGTTCTTTGTGATGCAAGGCCCATAACTACTTCTAAACTGGGAGTGAAGTCACTCCACTAAGGACAGAAGAGGTAAAGAAATACAAATATAGGGACCAAAGGCCATGGTATTAGGTCACTAAAAGCTGTACTACCTAAAACTTCCAAATTCACAAGCCAATAAAATTCTTATGGTTGAAGCCAGTTTGACCTTAATGCTTTTGGCATATGTATCTAGAACATCCTGGAAGAGAAAGAGGAGAAAGAGGCAAAATTAAAAGCTTCAATTATATGTAAGACAGAAAAATTATTGCAACTTGCAATAAATCAGTACTCCAGTTCAGGTCTAGCTAACTTTGAAAGCTTATCTTTTTCTACTATCACCTCGTGTTGCCTCTCTAATTAGCAAAAAGGAATATATTCTTAATTTCTTACATGAACAGGGTATGCCCTGGATCTCTAAACCACCTTGTAAAATAGCTTTTTCTTAAGGTATGTATAAGAGGAGAGAAAAGACTACTGATCCTGGAACCCAGTCTTGAAAGGAGAAACCAAGGATCCATGGAGGTTGGCACAGGAGGCAGAAACTGCTGGCCTGCCTTCTGTTCTGTGTCTTTCCTGGGCCATATTTTATCACAGTGCAAATTCTGGCAGTAATGGAAAGGAAACTGCTAGCAACTCCTATTCTCGAAAGTTTAGTAAAAATAAGATGATGGCAAAAATGCTACCAGTGAAGTCAAATATGTAGAGAAATTTAATGCACTTTTCCAAATACAGCAAGGAAAGTTATATCCCTTAACTTCATTTGATTTTATTTTCCTATCATTTAATGTAAGTGAAATAGGCATATATTCCTCCCTTTAAGTCATGGAAATTTATTATGAACATGACTTTTTATGCAGTACTTTTTTTTCTTGGAAAGTGTTTTATTAAACACCTCAACATTTTTGATTATCAAGGAACACTTTTATACTCCAACAGAACACTTCATTGTCAGAAATGTAGTACCTAAGATGCATTGATTATAATAAAGTTATCAGAGATAGTAATAGGTAGAAAGAGGCATGAGTGTCTAGTCTAGATTCTCTCCTTGCCCCATCTCCGAAGGGCACCTCCTCCCACCAAGGCAATGAAGGATGAAGATTCTGAGTCCGCCAGCTCCTGATAAGAAAGAGAAGAGTGATGGATTTCCCACCACCTCCCAGTGACAGAGGGTCTACATATCCCCACATGACCCATTATTTTCCATACAAAGGGTATAACAAGGAGTAGGTGAAGTCACATGAAAAACATTGTCATATACCACAATTCCCTTGCCTCTCCTTACATGGTGCCCATATAGAAATAAAGACCTAACCCCGGTTACACTGAACTACCCTTTTACCTGCATTTGTGCTCAAACAATTGTAAGTTCTCACTTTAAATTTGTGATTACAAACCTCAAGTGGGCCCTCAGCACTCCCTGGCAACCCTGTTGTATTTCCCTATGTAATTCATTTTCTTACTCTCCCAGATAATTATTCACTTTTCTCTCCTTAGGCCTCCAGTACTCTCTTCCTCCTCATTCAATGAGAAAATAGATGCAAATAGAAGAGACTGCCATATCCTCCCATTATCAAATTTACCAATTTTTCATATGTATTAACTGTCTTACTCTGATCTAGCCAATCCTTCCCCTTGTATACAGACTCTCTCTCTCCTTCCCATCTGTTAATTATAAAAGAGTATCAAGGGGTAGGTGAGACTCCTGAAAAATATATGCAAAATGACCTGTGTATTAGTATTTTCTGAGCAAACATCCACAGTTTTCATAAAAATCTCAGAGGGAACCAAAACATTTAGTTCCACTCTTCTAAAAACTAATAATAATAGCTCGAATTTACTAAGCCTTTAATATTTACTTAGTACTGGCATGAATGAGCTAAATTAATTTTCATTGCAATGTTAAGATAAAAGTATTATTGAGATTTCTATATCAGAGGTGGACAAAGTGATGCTCTGATGCTCAGAGGGTTTAGATAACCTGTTCAAGTTTGTACAGCTCAAGTTGCAGGGCTGGGATTTGAGTCCAGACAGATGCTCAAGACCATCACATTAAAACTGCCTCTATGTTGTCTAGGAGAACTGGCCGCCAAGGTATAGAGAATTTAGAATAATTGTTTCTTTTTCCTCATCTTATCAAAAACATATATCAAATTCTCTTAAATAAAATGCTATTTTACAATCAAAATTATTCTAATGAAACACAAGACTGGGGAGGTAAAGGGCTTTACTTCATAAGCAATTTAAATGATACATTGCTTTCTACATTGTACATCATTTTTTTATAAACTATTAGGAGATATTATGCAAATTAAAAGTTGCCAGTCTTCTATAAATAACAAAAAGCACTTCAAATATTTACTTGATGATTTATAACTGCTCAAGGGATCAAAGAAAGTAATTTAACTTGTTCCTTGAACTCTATATATTTAGACAATTAAAAAATTGCTTGGTTTACATTCCAAAATGCCAAAATGTGAGTCACTATGATACATCCTCACTTTTTATGCCTTGGCTGCTATTTTCCTCCTGATTTTATGCCTGTGGATCAAGCAACAAGCTCTCAGTACACTCAGCTGCTCTGCATTAAAGCAAGTGACCAAGAACGCTGAGGTATTGGTGCTCTTCAGTCTCTAGCTTACACCAACACCTAGAATGTGCCAAATCTACCCCAAAATTGTTCAAGCTTCCTAATAAATTCCCTTACCTCTTATACACCATGCTCCAGCTATAATGAGCTTTGCCATTGGGCAAAAGCATTCTCTTTTGATGCTAGACTTCCTGCCTCTGCCTGTCTCCTCTATCTCCTCTTTACTTGGCCAATGTTTCATTCTTCAAATATCACCTCAGAGATGCTTTCTTTGAGAACCTCCACCTCAACTCTGGAAAAGGGGCCATTCTATGGCTCCCCCTAGTGCCCTGTTTACTCTTCTCTAAGAAAGGAGATCTGACAGAAGACCTACAACTGGGTCACATCAAATAACAGATCACCTCAAAACGGTAGTAGGTGGGCAGACACAAAACAGCCCAGTCTCACAACCGCATATGGTGATTAATAATCAGAAGGGGTATCTTGGCTGTAGAACCACCTCCCCCACCTGAGGAGCAACAGGCCCTGGCCACACACTGGGCTCCCCAGCCCAGGGGTCGAGTGCCAGGAAGAGAAGTCCCCACAATCTCTGGCTATGAAAAACAGTGGAGGTTGCAGCTCAGTGAGATGGAGGGCTGCAGGAAATGGAGACCTTCCTCTTAAAGAGCCTACGCCCAGCCTTAGTTGCTGACAGTTGCTCAAGTTCCAGCTCTGGGGCAGAAACTCAAGGGGTGCCAGAGACATACGGGGAGGCACTGAGCTGTTGGGCTTCGGGAAAGGGCTGGAGGGACAGCTTGCTCCCAGACAGAGGTGCAGGCAGAAGCCATTTTTCCTTCGTTGAAACCTCCTCCCTCCCAGCGTGCAGATGCAGGCACCATCAACCTGGTCGCTCTTCCTAGGGGATTCACTGAGACTCCACCTCTTCCAAGTCACTTTCAATGATTTATTCTATATAAATGGGTTGTCTTGGCTCTTGCTGAGAACTTTCCTAAAATTTCTCAAAGGCTCACAAAACCCAAAAAAGCAGTATCTAGCTTTAGCATGCCCTGTACCTCTGGATGAGCTGTCCTAAGCCCCATATCAGTGGCAGGGGGCCTTAGTTTCAGACATAGTCCCTCGAGGCACCTATAAGCCCAGCACAATGGCAGCCATATGTGACTCTTACATATGGATTGCTTGGTGATTCTTACCAGGTGGCCCTGGAAGTGTACAGGCTGCAGCTAAACTTGGCCTACAGCTGGACTCCTCCCAGGTCTGTGCCAAGTGGCCTCGCAGCATACCTACTACATAAAGCCACTTTACTAAGACTGGGAGACTTAAGAGCCCTACCTAATACAAAGAAACAGACATAGAGAAGTAGCTAAAATGGGGAGACAAAGAAGCATATCCTATGTGAAAGAACTGAACAAAGCTCCAGAAAAATAATTCACCAAAATGGAGACAAACAATATAACAGATGCAGAGTTCAAAACACAGGTTATAAGGTTGCTCAAGGAATTTATGGGAAAAGAAGATAAACTCAGTGAGAACTTTAACAAAGAGATAAAAAACAAAAATGAGATGGAAGCCAGTCAGTAATGACAATACAATACTTGAGATGAAGAGTACATTGGAGGGAATCAACAGAGTAAATGAAACAGAGGATCAAGTCAGTGACATAGAGGATGGGGTAGCAGAGGACACCCAATCAGAACAGCAACAAGAAAAAAGAATAAAAAACCAGAAGATAAGTTTAAGAAGCCTCTGGGACAATGTCAAGCATAACAATATTCGCATCATAGGGGTAGCAGAAGAAGAGAGAGAGCAAGGAATTGAAAACCTATTTGAAGAAATAATGACAAAAAAATGTCCCTAACTTGGTGAGGGAAATAGACATACAAATCCAGGAAGTTCAGGGAGTCCCAAACAAGATGAACCCTAAGAGACCCACACCAAGACACATCATAATTAAAATGCCAAAGGTTAACTTCAAAGGGAGAATCTTAAAAGCAACAAGAGAAAATCAAGTAGTTACATACACAGGAATACCCATAAGACTGTCAGCTGATTTCTTAACAGAAACTTTACAGGCCAGAAGGGCTTGGCACAAAATATTCAAAGTGGACATACAACCAATTACTTTATCCAGCAAAGCTATCATTTATAATTGAAGGACAGATAAAGAGTTTCCCAGACAAGAAAAAGCTTAAGGAGTTCATCACCGCCAAGGCAGTATTACAGAAAATGTTGAAGGGACTTCTTTAAGAAGAAGAAAAAAATATGTATCAAAAGTCTAAATAAAGAATGGCAATAACTACATATCTATCAATGAGTACTTCAGATGAAAAAAAATTAAATGCTCCAATCAAAAGACAGAGTAGCTGAATAGATTACATATGCTGCCTACATGAGATTCACTTCATATTGAAAAACACATACAGACTAAAAGTAAGAGGTTGGGAAAAGACCTAGAGAGTAGTATGCTGAATGGAGTAAGTCAGACAGAGGAAGATAAATGCCATATTATTGCACATATATGTGAAATCTAAAGAAAATAAACAAACTAAAACAGAAACAAACTCATAGTCACAAAGAACATTTTGAGGATTACCAGATGGGAGGGGACTTGAGGAGAGTGGTGAAAAGAGGGAAAAAGATTAAGAGGTACTAATTGGTAATTATAAAATAGTCATAGAGATATAAAATACAGCATGAGGATTATGGCCAATAATATTGGTGTCAAAGGGGTACTAGATTTATTGGGTTGATCACTTTGTGAGTTATATAGATGTCTAATCACTATGTTGTACACCTAAAACTAATATAATATTGTATGCAAACTAAAAAATAAAAAATATTATTTAAAAAAATACCAAAGAAAGAACCACTTGAAAGAATTAGAGGGAATAGTATCGACCTGGTCACTCAAACAAGATGTGGAATAGCCCCTATTCCCACCAATCAAACTGTTAAACTTCAGAAGTCAAAACTGGTAGAGTACTTAGAAGAGTGTTGTCTCCTCCAATTGGAGAATAATTAGCACTAGACTAAATAGAACTCTAGTGTTGCCTAACAAATATTAAAGGCAAGACTTGAAAAGATCAAACTGTTACCAAGTCACGTAATGGCTCCCCCCAGAACAAAGCTCAGGATTATTTATAGGAAAACAAAAATACCCAGCACCCAACAAGGTAAAATTCATTATGTCTGGCATCTAATAAAAATTTACAAGGCATGAAAAAGAAACAGAAAATAACAACTTACAATGAGAACTAGATAAATCAAGCAAATCAAACTTATCTAGAACCGACACAGATATTAGAACTAGCAGAGAACATTAAAACAGTTTTTATAATAGCATTCTTTATGTTTAAAAAGTTAAGTGGATATGTGGAAGATATAAAAGATGACCCCAATTAAACTTCTACAGATAAAAATTACAAGATGTGATATATTGGTTTTTTGTTGCTAGTGAAAAAACTATTCAAAAATTTGGTAGCTTAAACCAATCCACTTATAGTGCACAGTTCTATCAGTCAGAAGTCCAGGAGGGCTTGGCTAGGGTCTATGAGTAAGGTGTCATATGGTTGAAATTATGGTTTTGACTAATCTGGACTCTTACCTGGAGAATCCAAGAAAGAATTCATTTCCAAACTCACTCAGGTTCTCAAAATCCAGTTACTGTTCTTGTTGCTGTTCTGATTGGGTGTCCTCTGCTACCCCAAAATCCAGTTACTTGTGGATATAGGGCTGAGGTCCCCATTTGGTTACTGATTATCAAGCAAGGGTTACTCTTGGAACCTAGAGGCAACTCTGAGACCTTTTTCATATGTTCCCCTCTATCTTCAAGCCAGTAACAGTGCACTGAATCTTTCGTGTACTTCAAATCTCTCTGGCTTCCTCTTCTGATAGCATTCTGAGGAAACTCACTTGTTTTAAAAGCTTATATAATGACATAGACCCACCCAGATAGTCTCCCTTTTGATTAACTCAAAGTCAACGGACAAGTAGCCTTGACTACATCTGGAAAATTCCTTTTCTAACATTAAAGAATTCGGAGTGTGATATTTCAGCATATTCACAGTTCTGGGGATTAGAGCAATACCTCTTAAGAGAGAATTTTATAATTCTGCATACCACATGTGAGTTAAAACATATACTAGATAGGACTAAAGGCATAGTAGACATTTAGGGAAAAAGTGGTGAACCTGAAGACACAGTAATAAGAAATATCCAAAATGAAATAGAGAGAAAAAATATATAATAAAAAAATAAAAACAAAACAAAAAAAGCATTAGTGAGCTCTGAAGACAACTTCAAGGGAAGTGGGGAGTATTTGAAGAAATAGTGGCTCAAAATTTTCCAAAAGTAATGAAAGCTAGAGTAGGGGTAAGAGTAGGGAGACAACCTAAAATGCTACACCCAGCAAAAATACTTTCTAAAACTAAGGCAATGGCACCCAGGTGAAGTACTGAAGAAGTTCATAACCTCCTAGTGCACAGAGTATGACAAGCACAGTGATTTGGGGATTGAAAAGTAGCTACAGGAACTGATGACTTCACAGCCATGTAGTACCTGCTTGACTCAAACTAGTAATGTGGATAGTTAATTTATTATTGTTTCTTTCACCACTTAACTTAGTTTGAAATTACTGTCTCCTATAAATACTTTTGATTGATAGAATTTAAACAGTATCAAAAAACCTAATTTTAATAGTTTAGAAAACATAATTAGCCTTCTAGCTTTTACAGCCAAAGAAAGTACAAAGAAGTTTCAAACAGATTAACAAACAAATCTACTGTATGTTCCATATTAATAAAAGTATATATAAGGAACTTCCTGAATATAAATCAGTGTAAATATCCCTATGTTTCCACTAACACATTATTTATAGCACACACAGTAGTCTAGATTCTATTTTTATCCATTGGCATGGTTCTTCAAGCCCTGCCTTGAAGAATTCCTTACAATTTCCACAATATAATAGGTGTCCAATATGTATATTTATTAAGTTAAATGGAAATTGTTGATTAACTCATTCTTTCAACAAATATTTACTGAGTCCCAGCTCAAGATGGTAACCTAAGAGGATCACAAATTCACCTATTCCCATGGATAGGCCAGTTCTACAACTGCAAATAGATGAAAGAAATCCAAAAACTAGATGAGTGACTCCTACATACTGGACAAATGAGAAAAACCCACATCAAAATAAGTAGGAAAGAATGAGACACAGTATCACGATAAACCCACCCCTGGTATGGCAGCCCATAACCAGGAGGAAACATACAATTCCAAGCTTCTCTCTGAGGAATAGAGGCTTTGAACCCCACACCTAGCACCCTAACTTTAATGGTACCTGAGAGACAAGCCCCAAAAATATCTAGCTTTGAAAGCATCTGCAAGACCCATAGGCTACAGTGAACTGAGAAACAATTCTTGGAAGCTCAGGTAGATTCACCATGGCTACATCTCAGGGTCTAGTACAGAGGCAGCTGATTGAAATACCCCAGTCTCTCTGTGAAAGAGACTGATTTAATTATCTGAAGTATCAGTATGAGGAGGCAAGCATCTAATTTAACACACATCTAGGAACCTGCTGAAATACTCTACAAAGATTGGTGGATGCCAGCAGGGACCACTTCTGTACTCTTCCTCTGCCTCCCTCCAAGTCACCAGTATTTCCCAGAAAGGAGCTTATACATATAGCTGATGTTCCAAAGTTTGCAACTGCTATCTAGGGGATGCCTTTGATTGTCTGATTCTGGCCGCCAGCCTTTATATTCACAGGTCCCTAAGGACTGCAACAAATAGAGAAACAGTTCTTAACCAGCTATCCCTTAGGGTACAGCACACAAAGAACAGGCCTAAATGCACTCCCAATCTTTCTGTGAGAGGCCTATTTGCTTCAGCCGAGGAGCAGGCTTCCAATTTAACACATGTTGACAGTATGTTAAATCTCCAAATCTGCAGAGGTCAGAGGGCTCTGGCTTCATACTCTCCTCCTGCCCTACTCCAGGTCTCCAGTATCTCCTGGAAAAAAGGATATGCACATGTCTAGAGCCCCAATTTTTGCAGCTCCCACTTAGGACATACTGCTTGATCACCTGGCACTTATGGCCAGCAGGGCTTATGTTTGCAGGTCCCACAGGACTGTAACAAAACAGAAAGATTTCTTAACTAGCTACCCTGCAAGGCACAGTGGAGAGGTAGCTGACTGAAATGCCTACATTTTCTGTTAAAGAGGCGTATTAGCTGACCTTCATAGCTATGGCCTGAGGGGCAGGCTTCCAATTAAACACACATCTAGGGGCAGACTGTAATATTCTCTACAGATGATGAGGCTGGCAGCTGCCACCTTCACACTCTTGCTCTGTCTTGTGCATCAAGCAGACCAGTATTTGCACTATAGGGATCCAAGAAGGAAAAGAAAGAAAGAAATGGGAAGAAAACTTGCTGAAATAAATAATGGCTGAAAACTTCTCTAACATGGAGCGAGGAAACAGACATCCAGATCCAGGAAGCCCAGAAATAGACCCCCAAATAAAATAGATCCAAATAAGACAGACCCAAAGTGCCCCACACCAAGACATATAATTAAATTGTCAAAAGTTAAATACAAGGAAAGAATCTTAAAAGCAGCAAGAGAAAAACAACTTCTTAAGTACAAGGGAATGCTTCTAAGACTATTAGCAGATTTTTCAGAAGAATCTTTGCAGGCCAGAAGGGAATGGCACAATATATTCAGAGTGTTGAAAGACAAAATTGCCAACAAATAACACTCTATTGAGCAAAGCTGTCCTTCAGAACTGAAGGAGAGAAGCAGTTTTACAGACAAGTAATAGGTAAAAAAGTTCATCACTATTAGACTGGACTTACAAGAAATGTTAAATAGACTTTGTTATGCTGAAATGAAAGGACACTAATTAGTAACAGAAAAACATACAAAAGTGTAAGTCTCAATGTTAAAGATAAATATATAGAAAAATTCAGAATAATCTAATGTTGTAAAGGTGGTGGGTTAAATATGTATGAAATCTATATAAAGGTTAAAAGCAAAAGTAGTAAAAATAATTATAATTACAATAATTTGTTAATGAACACACAAGATAAAAAGATCAAAAATGTAGAGCTTTAGAATATGATCAAACTTAAGTTACTATCAACTTAAAATTCACTGTTATAAGTTGCTACATGTAAACCTCATGGTAACCACAAAGCAAAATATCTATAAATAAATACATGATAGATAAAGGAATCTAAGCATACCACTACAGAAAATCATCAAATCACAAAGAAAGTAAGCAAGAGAAGAAAGGACCAGAGAGGAGCTACAAAAACAAAACAAAACAAAACCACAAATTAAAAAAAAATGAATAAAATAGCAACAAGTCCATATCTTAGTAATCAGTTTAAATGTAAATGCACTAAATTCTCCAATCAAAAGATAAGAGTGGCTGAATGGATAAAAAATCAAGACTCATCTATATACTGTCTACAAGAGTCTCATTTCAGATGTAAGGACACACACAGACTGAAAAGAAAGGAATGGAAAAGGAATTTCTTTTCTCATGCTAATAGAAATCAAAAGAAAGCCAGGAAAATTATATTAGACAAAGAATATAATGAGACAAAGGTCATTACATAATAAAAAAGGTGTCAATCAAATGAGGCATAATATTTGTAAATACTTATGCACCCAATACATATGCAAATATTAATTTTCCTAAAGGCAGAAATAGCAATACAATAGTAGGGGACTATAATACCCCACTTTCATTAATGGGTAGATTATCCAATCAGAAAAGCAGTAAGGAAACACTGGCCTTAAAAGACTAAATCAGAAGAACTTAACATTCATTTATAAAACATTCCATCCAAAAGGAACAAAATACATATACTTTTCAAAGTCATATAGAACATTCCAGGATAGATCATATGTTAGGCCACAAACAATTCTTGACAAATTTAACCATACTAAAATCATATCAAGCATATTTCCCAACCACAATATGAAACTAGAAAACACTGGATAATTTACAAATATATAATTGAGCAACATACAAAAAATGCAATTGGTCAAAGAAAAAATCAGAAGAGAAATAAAACTATCTTGAGACATATGAAAATAGAAATACAACATACCAAACTTTGATATGATCATCAAAGAAGTTCTAAATGGGACATTAATAG